>CP130735.1:11710439-12363221 GCA_030553155.1 Nippostrongylus brasiliensis
GAGACCACCCACGTGAAAAACGGACAGCAGATTCGTGATCAGCGTCCTCAATTACCTCCCTAGACAAAGTTTCAGCGAGTTTCGACAACTGAAAAAATCGAGGACTGGAGTCCGTTAAGTTGAATAGTGCCGCCGGATCAATTGAGTCGGAAGTTTTAACCGATGCTGACCATAGTAGTGGACCGCCGCTTTGTCACGCTGGTTTGTCTCTTGAAGCTGTATTCTCGTGTCTCCCAAGCTGGGGATATCTCCTCACGACAACACGCTGAGGGGCGCTGGGAGACACAAGCATACGGTACCTCTGTTGTGCGGGCACAACTAATGGGCGGAGCAACGAATTCGGGCGAGTTGCCCGGTTCAACAGCGCGAATGCGCAGGATTTGAACGCAGGGCAACGCCACAGCTGTAACGAGCGAGAGACCTGAGGTTTTCCTCTATTCCGCGTTTATAGAGTGTGGCTTGCCTTTTTTCTGGTTGGTATATATTCTGTAGGTTACAATTTCGAATCAATCCACTTACTTCTCTCCAGGATTCGAAGGGGTGGTTTTGTCTTCAAGTTGGTTCAAGCTTTGCCCGCGATGCTTCCTGGGGTGCTGATCCTGAATCTGGCGTTTGTTTTTCGAATTTCGGTCGAAGACGATCTATACCGCTTGCATGGGCCAGCACGGTAGTCCATTTAGGATCACCGACTTGACTGAAACTTCGTTTAGAGTTGTCATTTCGCATGCCTATAACGATTCTGATGTTCGCGTTCCGAATTTCCTCGGACCATCCATATCATAAAAATTGGGTGCACAGCCCAAAATCACGGATTTGGCTATAACTTCGTCTAAGTAGGTTAGTTGGGCTGCTGATTACAAAGTTTATGTCTTTTGCGCAGATTTCGGTTAATTTCGGGACAACCAGATGGGTTTCCGCCACACTATATCCCAGAATGCTTTCATAGTTCGCCTGTACCTGCCCGTAATGACGGAAATCGGCCCAAATTCGAAAACGCAGTATCGTAATCGTTATTAGCATGCAGCATAACCTACGTAGACGAATGTTGAGTCAAATCTGAATTTTTAAACCGATCACCCTAGTCGGCGATATCGACGGTCCCGCATCGAAATTCTAAAGAACGGATGTCAGGATCGCGATCGCCACCTAGAATACCCCCACATGCCAAGTTTAGGAGGGATTGGATGAAAAAATTTTTTCGACCACTGGAATGCAAATGGAATAGTGCATATAATTTCCAGAAGAGAACCAAGATTAAGCCCGACTGGGGTTGCTTAGTCAGTTGAGGTCTATTAGGGTCTCTTAGTATTGCTTGATGCTTAGCTGCTGTTTCTCCATTATTCGTGGTACAAGATTTCCTGCTGATCAACGACATCGAACATAGAAATTTTAGTGATAGCTAGTTTCAGGTCGTTTTTTTGAAACACCAACCTAGTTCACTGAATGCACTTTAGTGGTAGGATATTGAAGTGCTACTTGCGGCTTTCACGTCTCTGTGGTCGCTTTGGCTTTTGCTTGTATATACTTCTTATAGAATAGAAGGCAGTAGTAAAAAGTTGCTACGTTGTGGACTCAACTTCGGTCGCAAATTATTCTTCGCTGGATTTCCGTCCTTTGGGTGTTTAAGGGGATTGACACGATGTTATTGACCAAAGACCACCCATGCCGTTAACTGAGACGGGAAGGTGAGAGGTATGAATGGTTAGTGAAGATTTCAAAATCTTCTTATGGCCAGGCGAGGATTAAAAAGTATAAAGAACTATTTACATCGACGCCAAGGCTTTAAGGACGGAGAAACGTTGGAATCTGTGGATTAGATTCCAGAAAATTGCTAATCCTGACCAGGCTACGTTAATTTTTAATGTCAACAAAGTGACTGGTGTTTGGCCGCAATCAGGAACATCAGTTTCGTGATTAAAAAACCGTGCAGACGAGTTTTGGCGTGAAATTTTCTGTGTTAAGTTGGATCTCTGAACGCGGAATTTCAGCCTGTGTCACAAAAGTTGCCCTACCTTGCTGATGAATTTCAAACCCCTGACCATTTACGTAGCCCGTAACAGTGTTGTTAGCAGTATTTTAATAGTGTTCGTTGTAGCATGAGAAAGCCAGATGGTAAAAACCATCCTCGTCAGCGACGATCTAGTGAACTGATGGACATTAAAAACTCACCAAAGGTTAGTTTTAGTAGCTTTAGTAGTAGTATGATGCACACGTTGTTAAGTTGAACCGAAATAGCCTGTGGTGAATTGTATTCCAGAAGCGAAGATCTAGCGAAACTTCTAACGTGACGATACCGCATGATCGTCCGTTTTCTCCTGCAACGCTCGCAAGAAAAGTCAGTATCTCGTTGCGACCAATTATTTTCAACATAAAGTATTAGTTTGACATTGCGTTTGTGAGGAAAATTTCCTTCATTTTATTCAAGCTTGACTTGCTGCGCGAAGATATTCTGGCAGATGCTGTGGGTCAACTGTCCGCTGTAGAGCTGCGAGGATTTGACAAAGAGGTAAGACAGTTATCATAGAGCAACAAACAAACCTGCTTCGAATGTCACATGTACCCACTAAAAAGCGAGACAATAAAGCTGTCTCCAAGAGACCAGTTGATATTGACAATTACATATCATTTGGAAGTTTTGCCTTGTGTCATAGGGTTATCCCATATTCGGTACTGCAGTGGTCACAATAATTTTAAATATTGCCCCAGTCTCCCTTTAGGAAGACTATTCGGTGTGCTGGTAGCGATTCTGAGCTCTTTGAATTTCGGCTAATTTCAGTAAGACCACATCGGGACAGGTCCGTGAGAGTTGTGCCGTTGAAACCACGATTTCAGCTGAAATTTCGCATCAGGGGTTCTTTGGGATGCTGAGTGCGAGTATGGCTCTACCTACATGCCTCGGACATTGGTCATTAATTAGAGCGTGTACTCCACGTGTCCTAGCCGGATTTCAGAGACGGGCCCGGAGTCGTGGCCACTCCAAGTAATCTCGATGAACAATGTTTGTTTCGCAGAAAATATGTTAAGCACTGGAATGCCAAAGGTGAATGGTAACGAGTTGGCATTTTTTTTACTTTGTGTAGTCTATGTCAGTTGGATTTTCAGTTGTAGCTTGGACTAGGGTAATTTTCAGCTTACAAAAAATTCCCGACAAAGTAGGGGCGACCGATATGCCGTTTGGAGCCGTATGCTCTTGTCTCCCGGGCTGGAGAGATCTTCCCAACTCGACGCCTCTCAGCATGCCGGCGAGGGGAGATCTCCCCAGTTCGGGAGACACAATCACACAACCCCTGCAATACATTTTACAGAAAATGCTTGTTAAATCTGAAGGTTTAATGCTTTGATGTTGTAGATAGAGACTGAGGAAGAGTATATGAGAAGACGTGAGGAGGTTCGTCGTCAAACCAGCAACCCCGAAGCTTTCGACACAAATGGGCGAACGGAGCTGAATTACGACGCTGCTGCGGTTGCTGGTGCAAAACTTCTGATTGACGAAACACGAGCGACGAGAAGCATGTGCAAAAAGTTTGTGTTCACACTGCATACTAATTCCCAACCTCTCAGGACTGATCAGCTTTATGTGCACCCTTCTTCCAATTTTTGGATCTTCCAATGGGTTTAGGATTGTAGTACACCTTTACAGGTTGCTTGAGAATTGTGGCATTGATGAGGACGAGATTTTATACAAGCCGCTCTCCTATGATGAAGGAACTGAATTTCAGTCCGCGAAACATCTGGCTAAGTACGGTTTTGGACAGCTTTCGGCGCAAATGGTCGAGTAAAGAATTATAATCTGCAATGTGATTCCAGTTCGAGACAGGCGTCAGTTGTGGAGTCGATGGTGGATTTTCAGAAGCAGATAAAGCTCAAGTCTGAAGTTCTAAGCTGTGTGGTGTTGCGAAATAACGGTATGAGGATGAATCTGTCTGACACTGGATCGATACCGTTTCATTCACCTGTTTCGGGCTGACCCAAAAAACCTGACTACAGTGCTCAGTACACCGAGAAGCTGGTAAGACTGCTTCAGACGTACCTCATTAAAGAAAATATTCAGACGGATTTTCTCGTTCGGACGGGCGTTTGACTCGTCGTTCGCGAGAAGAGGAGGAGCGTGAGAGGCAGAGAGCAAATGCAAAAGTTGCTGGGAATTCGAAGCCGAAGGTAATGCGTACTCCGTCAAAAAATCCCCAGTTCGATCCACTGGACGAGAAGAAGGTAGGTGGAAGCTTCTTGGTGTTAGTCGTTACGGAATTTGTGCATATCGGTTGATGCAGATCATCGAACGTTACGCACTAGAGGTGGCGTCAGAAGTTCGCGAGAATCGAAAACGTCGTCGAATCGCTCCAGTACCATTCGACATCACACTACTTGATGACATTGAGTACAATTTCGGCGGCACAGTTTGAATAAGTCTGTGTATTTCATGCATAATATCCTGCCATATATATATCCTACGTCTACTTCCAACGTTAATTAAATAATGTTGCCATAGGTTGGTAGGAGTTATGAGGCAGCTGTAGTTTCAGATTTCCATTTGTGCAAGAAGTCTATCAGTTACCATTGCCAAATAGCATTCACTGTAAAATAGTGATTACTTTGTTGATTTATTGTGCTTCCTCTGTTAATTTTGATCTGTATCGCCTCGGCCCGGTTTGAGTTTGGTCCCAATTTAAGCTGGCGCAGTATCACTTCTTCACACTGCTGCAGCCTTCTATTCTGTACAAGATCTGCTCGTAATGGTCATACTACATGTACAGCTAGATGATTTTATGTTTTCAATAAGACGAATAATAGACATCATAAAGGGTCTTCGTTTTTACGCGCAGCTGCAGTATTATAGTACGTTTATTACGTCAAACTCGTGTAATTTGCTAAGGAGTAAAAAATTACCTCTTAAATACTTTGTAAAGTGAATGTAAGCAAATCCTAGCAGATGTTGCACGTACGCACTGATGCCTACACGACTTTAGTGAAACGTTTTTACAGCACCGCCCGACGGATTCGCGTGGCGAAGCCACGCGGGCACTCCTCATAATGCACACTATTTCGTCGTCAAATGGGCAGGGAGACAGAGAGAAGCGAAACAGTCTGTGCGTCTTGCGTAGAGTGCATGGCGGCCAGAGAGTCAGAATCTGCGTCTTTGCTCGCGGCGCACTATTTCGGCAAATGGCAACCCGTCGGGGGTGCTGTACTTTCCCGCTAGTCACGACTTTCAGAAACTCGCTATCACCATACGAACCCTACACGACTTCCCAAAGAATGCACGTTGTAGAAAGCCCGTGATAAATGGGCAGGGCGAGAAAATGTGGGCGAACCTAATAGAAATTTCTTGAAGTATTTTTCCACCAGCCGTTAAGCTGCGGGCTTCTACTACCAGGTGATTATAAAGACGGATACGATTGCTCGCTGTCCACCGTATACTAGTCCCGCGACGAGGATCAATAGGACCTCGTTTGTTAGTCACGAGCAGCAGCATGTTTTCGTTACTTTCTCTCACGATCAGGCTTTCACGAAAAACTCAAGTCTTTGCGTTAAAAGGTGACCTAGTGTTCTTTCTGGACGACCGCGAAGTCTGACGACGCTATCTTAATTTTATCTGTCCTAATTCCTGATAGCTCTCGTGCAACGGTCGACTCATGAGCTACATATACAGTGCCGGCCAAAAAGGTATTCGTTTTCACTTTTTTGCATGTAACTCCTTAGGGACTAAGGCTTTTGAACTGGTTTTCATATATGTAACAGCATATGCTAGTTTCGTTTCGACGAGGGTCAGAAATTTCGTGTTTTTCTACCAGTAAAGTAAAATGCACACTTCTAGAAAAGCGGTCCCATTGACAGTAAATTTTTCCTACTCTAAAACATACTATGTTCTCGCAACCGCTTATGTGCCGTTTGAAGGATTAAGATTTTTCCTACAAAACAATGTAGTATCTTTTTTTGTTACCCTTAGCTTTTATTATTTTTTAGGTGGTCCAATGGGGGCATGTCCAAGAAGTGTGAATTACTTTTGGACGCACCTGGTGTTTTGTATACAGAGGCTTTCACGGAGTCTTATATGGCGTTCAAAAAAGAATTAAAAGCGCTATCGGATACTGCCTTCATTCATTCCTGAAGCCGGGTTTCTAGAAATTTTATTCAAGAAAAACTACAAATTAGAAGCGTCATTTTCGCCCCCCCCCCTTACAATTTTTTCTGCTTTGAAGATTTTCCAAAACCTCAGATACCGTTGGCAAGAAGAAACCTTGCTCTACGCAGATGTGTTTTTGAAAAATTTCCTCATACTGGTTTTTTTTCGTTTTTAAGCAATTAAAGTGAGTGCGTCCTTGACCACCGATTTCCGCGCGCGATGACTTCGCGCCGCGTGCGACGATGACTGCACGGGCCCCCAACGTCGCACGCGGCGTGAAGTCATCGCGCGCGGAAATCGGTGGTCAAGGACGCACTCACTTTAATTGCTTAAAAACGAAAAAAAACAGTATGAGGAAATTTTTCAAAAACACACATGCGTAGAGCAAGGTTTCTTCTTGCCAACGGTATCTGAGGTTTTGGAAAATCTTCAAAGCAGAAAAAATTGTAAGGGGGCGAAAATGACGCTTCTAAATTGTAGTTTTTCTTGAATAAAATTTCTAGAAACCCGGCTTCAGGAAAGAATGAAGGCAGTATCCGATAGCGCTTTTAATTCTCTTTCGAACGCCATATAAGACTCCGTGAAAGCCTCTGTATACAAAACACCAGGTGCATCCAAAAGTAATTCACACTTCTTGGACATGCCCCCATTGGACCACCTAAAAAATAATAAAAGCTAAGGGTAGCAAAAAAGATACTACATTGTTTTGTAGGAAAAATCTTCGCGTTCCAAACGGCACATAAGCGGTTGCAAAAGCATCACTTTTTTCAGAGTAGGAAATATTTATTGTCAATGAGGCCGCTTTTCTGAAAGTGCGCATTTTACTTTACTGGTGGAAAAACTCACGAAATTTCTGACCCTCGTCGAAACGAAACTAGCATATGTACACACTTGTCACTCTCTGTTACATATATGAAAACCAGTTCAAAAGCCTTAGTCCCTAAGGAGTTACATGCAAAAAAGTGAAAACGAATACCTTTTTGGCCGGCACCGTATGTCCGCTCCTACTGATCCTCAACAACTACACGCATGCAAGTTCCCTTACTAAGTAGACTCGGGAAATAATCATCGTTGCGTTTTTCTTCCTAGTTATCGTATACCAAAACAACCACACTCGCTAATGCGGACCAAAGAGGGGTCACGAATAGTCTGTCCACCTCATTCGATCGATCGCTATCTTAATTTTATCCGTTAGCACAGTGTACATATTTAGCCGTGCTTTTCAGTTTTGTTCTTGACGTTTTTCCGTCAACGTTGAAGAAGGGGAGTTTGTCCAGGACCCAGCCTCATGTCGACACATTCGCTGAAAGAGGAAAGCTGTTCTACTACAAGATTGATCAGCTGCATCGGACATCCAAAGTATGGTATTGGTTTTGGAGATCATTCGGGAATTCTGTCTCTTATCTCTACTGAAGAGCGTACTCGTCCTACATCAGAATCCTAACAGACTGCCGCCGCCCTGCCCTATGACAGCACAATTTCACCTGTACCCGATTAGCATTCTTATGGAGGAGGGCGTCAGGGGCCGTATGCTCGTCTCACCCGAGATAGCTGGGGATGGGGAGGGGCTCCCCGCGCGCCGCCTCCTCCTCCTACGTTTGCGTACTATCTCGGATGGAGGGCACCGGCCTGGACTCCCCCACTCGTTGCGGGGAGAGACGAGCATGCGGCCCCAGGTAGGTCATACCATTCCACTAAGGCTGTTTACAGCCGAACTGCAGTAAAACCTCGATGGTGAGGAAAAGAACATAGGAGGAACGGAAAATTCCTCTATAACCTTCGTTTTGCAGTTGACATCATCTTCTTTCTTCGTCAGAATGAAGTCATGCGTAGCTTTGTGACATTCCATAGACATGGAAGGCGACAAGAACGACGAATCCATCCGATGACAGAAAATGCGTGGTCAGCCTTCAAATCACTTAAGAAGTCAACTGGCTGATCTCTGCGCTCGACGGTTCCTCCTGTTCTGTGCGTCACGAGTTACGTGGAGGAGGTGTAGGCCAATACGTCGAGATCCTTGCAAGTTGTACACCATTGGACGCTATTGGAAGAACTTGTCCGAAGTCTAACCAACTATGCCAACACCGAGCTGAACTTCGCAGTTACGAACTTGGGTAGATGCCTCGTCTGCGAGACCCTGCGGAATCTTCATAGAAAGCCCAGCATCGATCGATCGGTTGTATAATAAAAAACGGTGGAACGGCTAACGTAAGACTGCTCCTGCCTTCGTGTAAGGCCACCTACCTATGAGGTGGTCTTAGGTGCTCATCGTACGAGTCACGAGTTACTTAGAGCGGCTGACTATTCCCTTCGTCGAAGCAGCTGTATGACAATTGCGAGACATAAGAAAGCGTATTACGGCCCGTACGTTCAGTTAAGTCATGCCATCTATGCTTCAAAATATTGAGATCACCTAACAATAATGTATAACTTCTATCGTCTCCCCCTTTACAAACTTCCATTCCGGTGGGGTGTGCGATGTTGGTTTTAGCATGGTAACCGACTCATCGATATGCTATCAAGTATTCCGCACAGATTATACAGCCGCATTATGGAGAAGTGTAATAATTTACTGAACCATAGGACGTCTGCGGATCGCATAGAGATACGGGACGGTTTACCAGGCTCCGGTGAAAAGAACAAACTAGGTCTCGAAAATCTTGGTATCGGGACACACCATGTGTCCAAACTCATAACATCAAACCACAGGAGACAATTAGAGAGTTGGTTCACGAAAAATGAGCCCTTGCTTAAAGCGATGCTCACCAACAGGTGAAGAAAGTTTCACATTCTCTAGTCAACTATATTTTAACAAACGGGCACAATGTTGTTCAAAATGGGCAACAAGTGAAAAACTAAGTGAAAAAACTACGTGAAAGGAGATAATACATGAAGAACCTGCGATCTGTGGAACCTTACCGCGAACAGAAGGCTACGAAACAATCACATACTACACGATTATAATGTAGGTTTAAAACGCGGGTGATATATTTACATATTTATATAATGAGAAGTGAACAAAAAGCATATGCCTGGTGTAACCAACACCTTGTTTAGGCAATGTCATCGGCTGAAGATTTGTAACATCTTTCCTCGTGAGAACTGCCGCGCTAAAACGATGCATTTCACTGACACTCGGAGAAAAAATATGTAGAACATTGGCCCAGGGCCACGAACATGGAACATCATTGATCGATCGTATTTTGTTGACAATAGAACAAAAGTTGACCGGCAGATTATTCGTGTTTTGGACGTCCTGCAACTTTGTACTCGGCAAAAGTAAGTTTATCCCACGCCTCAGATAGTCCCCAATATGTATCCAGGGTTACGGAGCTGTTAAGAGCATATGATTTATATGATTTGATGATTTATATAATTTACTGCCAGTTGAGACTGACTTTAGAGGAACTTCCTGAGACGAATCGGCCCATTACTGCGCATCGCGCCATACCTTAAGCTACCCTTCGAACTCTTAATGCTCGAGCGTTTCAATTCATGATAATGATTTAACAAATAAAACTCACCTTCTTCAATTCCTAGGCTGTAGGCCGTATTTTGTACATTTTTGATGTACTCAGCTAACTGGTCAGGCGCAAGTCGACCAAGTTCTAGAGTACAAGTGATGGATTTAAACATGCAAATGCTGCTGCGATCTGCATAGAAGTTCTCACGAGAGAAGAGCGAACTCAAATGAACATCAACTCACCATTTACAAGTTTAACGTCATCGGGAGAAAGGTCCGTGCGAAAAGATTTCTGCTTATTCGGGAGCATGCCCTGGAAGATGGGAGTTCCAATATTATACACCTACGATGTAGTATGAATTAGCTGAGTATTGAGCGAAAGGGCTCTGTTGGAGAGCTTACATCTTCCGCACACGAAAAAAGAGGTATTCCGCCCGAATGATGATGCTTTAGATATTAAGAGAACAGCTTTAATCTAAAGGATTTTTGGAATTTGTAAGTGATCTTCAATAAGTTTCCAATAATTTTTTGTTTCTTTTGTAATAAAGATAAGGAGCATGCGCGGTTAATGGCTAAAGAGACGTAACTTAACGAATATAAGCTGCTGAGTATCATAATCTCCTTAGCATTTAGTCCCGCGCAGTCGCGGGGTCCGCTGTATATAAGCCGCTAAATATAAATCTCCAAGTGTTGGCTCAGTTCGGCAGTCACAGAAACGTAATAAAACTAATGCATTAGCTACGCACTTCAAATCATGAAGGATGACCTTTACATCTGCGAGCATTTTGGGCAAATACATAAACGAATGAAGGGCAAGTATTCTGAGCACGATCGTGTGCGGAAGCATTGTAAAGCGAAGAAAAGGGTGGTCAAGTTAAAATCCCATATTTATTCAACCGTCGTGTAGGTAAATTATTTTGCGTGCTGACAAAGATCCTACGTGCTATATGGTTTGAGTGGAGAGGGGCGAGAAGGGCTAAATCGCATAGTAATAAGCATTCAAAATACCCTCCCGAGACGAAGTTTTAGTTAATGTTTGATTTTGACCTGGTCAACCAATTCGACGTTGTAGATGACCATTCGCCGAAATTCGGAAAACGGTTATTAGTTAAAATGGTGCTTGGGTGGGTAGGTGATGAATGACTACGAATTTCCAGGCTAGGTCGTAGGCGACAACGCCGAAACGTTAGCCGGATAAGAACTCTGTTTAACAACCTCGGGCGTCGCTAATAGAATTTGAACATTGAATAGTCGCGATCGTCATGCAGAAGAACCACCCAAGATGAAATTTTGACGAAACCGGTTGTCCTAGCTGGACGACCCCCATGATCCTGCAAGATCTACTCCGAAAATTTTGAAAAGGTTCGTGATCAACATGCCAATGAACCCCAGTTTGAGCCAAAATGAAAAGAAAAATTGAACGTTCCAGCCAAATTGATGAGAAAAAACTTCTTCGATCACTGCAGTGTGATAAGTGGAACAGTGTCGAAATTTCAAATGAACGAAGTGTGACTTAACACAGCAAGCAGCACAGAGTTACTTATCTATTTAGTTATTTTTTCATAATTTCATTATTTCTCTCAACATGATTTACAATGAGATCATTTCTTCCAGTATATGGTTTTAAGGGGATATACGTCATTTCAAAAACAAGCTGCTCAAACTGACTGAGCTTAACGTTTACAGTACTAGTAGTACATTCTAGAATATTCCGGAAAAAGTCTGCCTTCAACTCGAGAGAAGTCAACAACTTAGCTGCAACTACACAAACAACAGTGGTAAGAGACGCTGCTGTCGCTCGCACGGTCGAGCGATCGGTCCCGGCCCGGCCGAACCAAGCGTTCCACCCCTCCGTGGTCGGGTGAATTGGTACAAGGCTTGTCTTCGAAGGTAAAACACTGACTTGGTATAGTGGTTGGACACCTTTACCTTTTACACAAACAATGAAATAAGAATCAAAATAAAATGTTAGCTTCAAAACGACCCACGTCATGTTCGGTGTTATGTTTTGCAGCACCAGGAACATTTTCAGGGAATAAAACTGGAGAAGGAACTCGTTGCAGTGATTCAGGACATGTGAGTACTCCAGACAAGTGACTGCTGCGATTCACATTCATCTGTTGGCACCTGCAGATCCGTTGCGAATAAGAGAACGACCAGGGATTCACTTCAGAATTAAACGAGCGCTAGCGAAAAGCTATCTATTCGGATTTCTAAAATGTCATGAGCGTTTGTAGAGAAGAAAGAAGAAAGTGAGAAAGAAGTGAGAACTATCAAGTGAAACATTGAGTGACACTGCCCATAACGTGTTACGGGAACAGGATGAGAATTGTTCTGCCCTGATAGCTGCACACTGAAACTTGCCTCGATTAGCAAGAAGAAAGCTGCGGTTAAATCTGCTGAGTTGACACAAGAACGTGTAACTGATGTTCAGAGATTACACTTCCCATACCATTCGAACAGCTCAAATAACAGGAGCCCAAAGTTTAGATGTTATTTATAGCTACGGAGACCTCTCCCGACGTCTATTATATTGCCTTCTGTACACTGCACACAACCGTCTCAAAATACCGTACCACACGTCTATTTCAATGTATCTCGACACAGGTGCCCTCCAAAATTCAGACCTGTGAAGCAAAACCGAGGACTCATGAATACCTTTATCGTTTCAGCGATGTCTAGAAAACGTGAGAAGAGCCAGTTCGCACAAATTTGAACCCAATCTTCTGTCCCAACTCCTCCCGGAAGTATGTATGTGGTTCCTACTCTGTTGAAACACTCAATTTTCGACGTCAGTACTTCGACAGTCAGCAACTGCTCACGTTATCCATCCCATACACATTTTATTCAATCATTATTTAACAAACTCTCTATTCCGACTCCACTACTGGGCCATATTCTTTCGATATTATTCCTGTGCTGGAATAAAATCCTAGCATGGTCGGCCGAGGACCTGAACCACACTGAAAGGAGACACCCGAAAGAAAGAGAAACAACATTCGTACAACTGCGGTGGTTTTAATGATATTTTAATAAGAAGCAAGAAACCTTAGATGATCTGCATAGGTCTCCCTTTTCGCCGAAATTGAATCAATAGGTTAAGACCTTTCGAGTGACCACAAATAAGTTATTCTTCCTATTCCTCTCCCTGTTTACATGTTCTTTAAGGCTCATGGGGCACAACTGTGGCAATATTCTTCGCTTAGGATCTTCGCCGTGAATAGTTTCCACTGCGAACTGTAGTAGCGTTCACGTCACGAAACTGTGGAGTAGTTCGCAAATATTAATGACCACTGTAATAAAAAGTCGCCCGAGAAGTAATGGAAATCACTATATTCTAGTTGATTTAAAATGAAACACTGATGGCTAACCAAAGAAAAGCTACTAATATTGCCACGATTCAAGCATATTGGCCGCCCTTTCTTCAAATAGAGCTCCAATTGGCGTTTTTAATTTCTTTCACTACGTTTCTGCTGAAAGTGCAAGACAAAGAAGGAGCCTACGAAAGTAATGATGTGACTACAGTGCCTTCACGTACTAAAAAAATCCTCCCTATAAAAACCGTTGATCTACACCACCTCGTTAATCTTTACGTGGTATATTATGCGGAAACCTCTTTAAGGCCTTCATCTGAAAGGCAATTTCATATCAGCAGGCTTCAGAAAAAAATTTCGACGCTAGCAGCTCCCTCTTCCCCACCGTATTAGTCCGCTGGTAATTAAACTAGACGTGATGTACGGTATTTTGAGACGGTTGTGTGCAGTGCACAGAAGGCAATAGAATAGACGTCGGGAGAGGTCTCCGTAGCTATAAATAACATCCAAAGTTTAGGGCCCAGCACACTCGGCAGCGATTTGAGCGACTCGACGCCGCTCGACCCCGAGCCGTTCTCAGACAAAAGGTAGCTCGCAGCCGCGTCCCATAAGGCCTTTCCGTCCCAAGCGCGCTCTCTATCCGTCCCAGTTGCGTCCTGCAATTGCAAACTCGCGGGACGCTAGTGGGACGGGGAGGCACCTACAAGACGCGGCTGAGACGGAAAATCCTAAATTTTATGTGAGACGTGAATTTGCTTGTTTTGCACGCACGTGCAGTGCAAACTCGCGGGACGCTCATGAGAGCGCCGCAATCACGAATTTTCTCGCCGTGTAGCTGCCGTGCGCGACGTTTTTGAATCGGCCACCTCCTCCGTCCCTTCCCACCAAATCTCATCGCTTTATAAATATTCCTTGTTCCCTTCGAACTGCTCGTATTTCGCTTATTTTTTTGTTTAATTTTCATTATTTACAAAATAGTGTCGGTCATTTTCTAGCTTTTTATTTTTGAAGTATTCTTCGATTCTGCTTCTATAGATTGTTCTATCATGAGGTCAAGTCTTACTACGAGTTCCCACCCCTCAGATGGTCACACCTTACGACTCGCCCCCTTCGATCCTCGATTCCCAAGCTTGAGCCTGATGATTACAACTTGGAAGAGAAGTCCGCTTTGATTCACTGGTGAAGTCGGCATGTCTAACTGATTTGTGCACCACAGGAATGTTGAGAAAAAATTCTTTGACATTTACTTGTGGAATGCCAGCTCGAGTAATGAGCACGATTGTTATTGATACCCAACAAAAGATGTCCAGACAACACTCCTCAGTTTTCATACATTTTTCTCAGCTCCTCTGGAGTGTGGCATCTCTGATTACCCTTCGCGTCAATCGAACACGCACACCTGAAATTGCAACTTTCTAAGGTTTGCTTTGTAAGCCACGAATTTCTTACCTCCATAATTCCCTCTATACTAACACTTTCAAATATTTTTGAGATCTGTAGAACAAAGAGGAACTCCCCAATTAAACAATCTTCTAATCCCACGCAAAGTGTAGTAGCAGTGCTTTTCACCACTCTCGTCTCTGGAACATGACCTACCTCTGAAATAGCAACTTTCCGAGCCTCACTTTGTAGGCCCCGAGTTCTGTAGCCTAATTTAGACATTTTTCCTTTTCATACTTTCTGTAAAACCGCTATCAATGAATCTATGGAGCTTGAATGGGGAAAGATGAGACGATGTCTCACAGAATCTCTGATTGATCTTTTGAGTAGAGATATTGAGCCCTTTTGGTAAAGATAAAGATATAGGTAAAGACCTCAGTCACCCAAGGACGCGCTATTCAGAATCGTGGAGGAGTGGTGAATGCGTATATGGTCCATACAATGACTTGCAGGGGCAAACCACTATACCAAGCCAGTGTTTTCAATCTCCCAGACAAGTCTGGTACCAAACTACCCTACCCCGGAGGGATGGAAGGCTTATTGTGCCCGGGTCGGGACCGATCGCTCGACCTCTTACCACTGAACCGGTGGTACAATGTGGGTTTGTGATTATAGCGTGTCCAATCACAATTCTATAAGTAGAATTAGACAAAATTAATGGTAATGAGTCAATCTTACATTACTCACAATTGTTGCCGTCGACGAGAACAGATACTTATTGACAAAATTCAAAATTTTCGTATGCTGCTGTACAGAACGAGGTTAGTAGGTGGTCTGACGACGACGAGCAGGTCGAAACGTTAGGCCATCAATAAATTTTGGTTCCACGTATAACATAATGCCGAGGTTTCAAGGCAAGAGAACTTGGAAAATACTATTCAAAATATCTTATGAACAAGACGGCATTTTCCCTGTCTGTTCTTCCTATATCGGACGATTTTTCATTTTTCATTTTTCATTTTTTTTTCATTTTTCAGGAAAAACTAGAACGCACCAGTGTAGAACACTGCTTTCACTATAATAAAATTCTAAATAGTTCTCACCGCGTTTTCGCGGGTTACTATTGAGGACACTGAACGGTGTAGAATTTAAAAGTAACCGAGACGAAAGTTGTAATTCCCGCATGAGCCGCGAGTTTTACGGCGAACCTAGCACCATCATGTTCATCAGGTTTGTCAGGTTTTTCTTGAAGGTACGGGACCGTGGTGTCACCTGCTCTGCACTTGCCTTGCTAGAATGGATGGTAACAGCTTACCTAGCTTGAGAGCACAGTAGGGATAAAACGACGACGGTAAGAACCACGAACAGCTTCATTGTAGTCTGTAACGATGACGCGCTCGTTTCGGTTTAAAAACAGCTGTTGGCGCTGAATTTCATGAACTCATTGAGCATGAAAAAGGTGTTCAAATGTCAGCAAACAGATGTAGAGCAGGACACTCTGAATATATAATGCTTTATTATCACTTCTAAATTCTAATGTACAGCAGCGGAGCTATGACGAATTTCAATGAATTCTCGCAGCTTCGACCATTAGCGTACAGCAAAGGTATTTGAGCAAAGACGGTATGGTATAACACCTGCTCGGATGGAATATGAAGCATCATTCGGATCAGTGGCGGCACAAGATGCCATATCTCACCTTTCATTGTTATGTTGGGCTGCATAAACCTCCAGAATTGGTCACTGATGTAACCCCTGATCATTTGCACATTTTCGATGATCTTCAGTAGCGCTTTATCAGACTTATTTGATTTTTAAAATTGCTTTTTAATAGATTCATGAGATTCACAATGCTCAGAGATCGTTAGGTGCCTTAGTCGAGTGTACTAGTCGAGTGTACTCACTGCTGCTCATACGTGGATACCGTATATTTCTCCACGTTTTTCTTTTGAGATTTTACCCTGTGAATTGATTTTGATGTGTTCTTCACAGAACAAGCTCTCTTTTTTGAAGCGTTAAGCAATCTTTTTCAAAAGAACTTTGGAGAAACACGCTGTTCCATCAGAGATTCTACTATATCGTTCGATACTCGGATATTGTATATTCCCCCTATGGTATATTCCCCCACATAGGTAAAACGTAGTGGTCGGCATTACAAAGCCCGTTAAGAACGCCGCACGTAATCGTCTTCCATTTAGAATCGTACAAGCGGGAATAATGCGTATTATACCTACGCAATTATTTGCCGAGCAATCCGCTTTACAAAGTCTATGTCTTAAGCCTCCAAGACAAGCTAGTTAGTGTCACGGCATCGTGGTCACCTCACAGGGCCACAACCCCCTCCGAGCTCTGATGGAGGTTGTTTCCTTATTGTACTGTTTTCTAACGGTTGTTATTTAACGGTTGTTAATTAGATTATAATAAATTATATCCACACTCACACTACATACTGTCGGGACTAGCACGACATGGGAGTTTCGTTGAGATTTTTCTTTTGGACTTTTACTTAACTAGCCTGAGGAAAGCTTACAGTACAAGCTCCGTTTTGGTTGGACACCAAAACGCACTGAGATCTCGAGATCTGCACATCTGTATACGCACCGTTATTATATATGCATGTAAGAACACTGAGCAGTATCTTACACAGTTGTTACTTGCTTGTGGAAAACGAGATAATTTTTGTTCGCCAGGGCGATGAAGTGCAATATTCCCATTCTTCGATCCAGAACTTTTGATGCTGATCTATTTTCAAGCGGAAAACTCGTTTTTTACTAGAGTTTCGAATATGCTGGAACTCGTGTGTGAACAATGTATGTGTTTTCCGATAGTCTTTTTGCGCTGCTCGATGCTAGTTTTGTGCGAGAAGCTTGTTTTTTTACAAGAACTTGCCGAGGCAAGATCTTACGTGTAAATTACGTGTTTTCGGTCTTGTTCTTGCGCTGCGCCATACGTCATTGCTCCTGTCACATATGCTTTGCCGTCTAACCTCTCTTTCTTATTATCTACATTATTTCTCTCGCTTACTAAACATCAGCGCATTCTTTTGGTGATCTCCAGCAACTCACGGAATGGGAAGGCCGCATGCCGGAGATAGCGAAATGTGAGCGTGGAACCGTTGACAACGCCCTTCTAAATGATATCACGAAAGCAGTGAAAAGGTCTCATATAAACGAACGAAATTTTCTAGACTTCTACCAATTTTCATACACTGCGTCTCACAAATATAGCGTCACCAGAAAACCACATATTGTCTTTAGTTTTGAGGCAAAGAGTGGTCTGGAAATTGTTCCATGATATTCGCCGTAGCAAATACGTATATACGAAAAGAAGGAGCGATTTTCCCAGAGGAGTTAAGGAATGGGAGGAGATCACGCCGGCACCCTACTTTGACTGTCTCAAGAGCAAAGGGTATATCAAAGAAAATGCTTGGATGAAGGTAAGCTGATGATAACTATTTTGCGATATCCCTGCTTATAAAATTCTCATTGTGAGAATGGAACACGCGAATTGATGCTTTCGAGAGACGAACAAGCTCGAATCAAGGCCCTGAAAAATGCAGGGCTCAGCGGAGGCCAGATTTCGATTCGACTAGGACGATTCGAGAAAGTCCTCTGCACGTACCAAGTCGCTTCCGATTAGAGGCGAGAGGCTAATCGTACGAATGGTGTCCAATATGTCGACCAGTTTGGAGCGCAAGAGTCTGCCCAAAAAAGTTTTGAAAGAAACGATCCGGTGCTGTCTAAAGCGCAATGGGAATATTGTATACACTTAGCTTAATTCTACTCTGCGCTTGAAGAGCACAGAAAAAAGGCTCGAATTCGTTCCCAGCAATAAAAGACTTACTTTGTCTAAGGCAGGTTTTCCCATTGATGAATCCCACGCTAAGAATTTCGGCATTTCACAGCTTGTGTGATCTTTCCGATAAAAAGCGCTCCAATCTCGACGTTCCAGATAGAGAACGATATTATTGGCATGACTTACAAGGAGGATGAGTATTTTCCAGGAAGGAATTTGAAAGGCGGTACAGCTATGGTGCAGGCAGCATTCCACGCAGAAGAAAACTTCCGCTTGCATTCATTTCAGCAAAGATGGACTCAGAAGAATATCAAAGACTCGAAAGAACTCAACTGCTCCCATTCTTCCACCAGAATGATGGTCAGAGTTGGATTTTTAAACAGGACAAGGCACCCCCGCATGCCAGCAGACTCACGAAGGAGATCTTCAGAAGAAAATGTGTTGAAGTTCTGGAGTGGCCTGCATATTCTCCCGATCTGAATCCAACGGTAAACATTTGGGCGCACCTGGTGAAAAGAATTTATCAACATAATCAGACCTACTCGTGCTTGGTGAGCTTCGATCTGACAAGGGAGGTCAGTGAACTTCCCCCGAGGATTCTTAACAAGACGTATATGGTCTTATAGAGCTTGAAGCGTAGATCACAGATATGTAATTTATTTCTGCTGAATTGCAGTGGGTGGTCCGAAAATTGCAAAAAAAGTAAGCACTGCTCTGACAACACTGCTGAGGGGCGCTGGATAGCCGCTGAGGTGAGAGGTCCGTGCAAGTGTGCTTCGGTAGCGCAGCGGTACCGCAGTGGACTGTTGTTCAGGAGGTCAAGGGTTTGGATCCTGTGGATGTGTCTTCGTTTTGCTTCAATCGCATTGATATCAAATGGTGCTCATTTTTCGATGTTGACACGGGGATTGAAGAAAATCATGTTTGGAGCACTCTAAACCGAACAAACTTTAGTAAATGACAACGTTAATATGGGTAGCCAATATCTACCGTAACTTACCTTAAACAGACGCAAATTCAGAAACTAATGTTGGATTCGTGATCAGCGACCCAAATAACCCTTACACACGAAGTTTGGACGAAATCGGTGATTTTGACCCACGCACCTCACTTACCCACCCTTGCCATAGCAAGCGCTCACCAGTCAGAAATCCAGAAGCAAAAGTAAAATTCGTGATTAGCAATCCAGGTGAGACTCCTAGGCGATTTCTGGAACGAAGGTAGTGGATGCTGACGATTTTCTGGCAGCTAGAGCCTGAATGGAGGCATAATATTACCAGCAATTCATCAGAGACTCAACCTTGGGCAACTCTACCGACACCTGACATGAGGCTCGAGACGTCATGGTCACCCATTTCGCCTACACTTTGCTAGTGAGACTAATTGAGGCGCTGATCACGAATCTAACGCTAGTCTCAAGATTTGCATCAGATGAAGATATCTTATGGAGGGTTTGGTTGTGTATGGGCTGGTGAGGGCTTGCTTTGGTAAAGATCGGTAAGTGAGGTGCCAAGGTCAAATTAACCGATTCTGTCCAAACTTCGTATGTGGGGGTTATTTGGGTCGCTGATCACGAATCGAACATTAGTTTCTGAATTCGCGTCTGTTTAAGGTAAGTTACGGTAGATATTGGCTACCCATATTAATGTTGTCATTTACAAAAATTTGTGCGGTTTAGTGTGCTCCACTCTATAAGTTCAAGCTCTATAAGACCATATAGGTCTTGTTATAAATGATTTTCTTCAATCCCCATGACAAAATCGCAAAATGAGCACCATTTGGTACCAATGCGATTGAAGCAAAACGAAAACACAACCACAGGATCCAAACCCTCGACCTTCTGAACAACAGTCCACCGCGGTACCGCTGCGCTACCGAGGCACGCTTGCATGAACCTCTCACCTCAGGGGCTATTCAGCGCCCCTCAGCAGTGTTGTCAGAGCAGTGCTTACTTTTTTTGCAATTTTCGGACCACCCACTGGCATTCAGCAAAAATAAATTACATATCTGTGATCTACGCTTCAAGCTCTATAAGACCATATACGTCTTGTTATAAATCGTCGGGGGAAGTTCACTGACCTCCCTTGTGAGATTCTTTACGCTTTGGGTTGGACTCCCACTTCAAGCCCTTCCTTGTAGATGTGGACCGACCATATATCTCCAATCGACCATATGTCTCCAAATCAGACTTTCACGTCGATGGTATCTTCACAGGTATTTTTTAAACGGCGCCTGGGACCGTGAGTGGACCGCGTAATTTTGGTTCATAAAAAAATAGCGAACAACTGTGAAACCGTGGGCTTTAGGACATCTCGCGCCAAGCCATTTACCAAATGAAGGCCACCAAAGTCAGTTTTCCACACTAACCAGGGGAAGCGGGAAGGCAACCACGACCTAGTCTATGGCGACTGAAGCTGCGTGGTCAATGAACGCAGCTCTACCAACCAACATCCCCGCACAATTGCTCAAAAGCAGAAATGGATTATTCAACAGCGCCAAAGATGATTATCCTTGACGTCCAATGTTGCTCACTCTGATTTGTGATTGCCTCTTGAGGTCTTGAGGACAATAAGCTCTGAGCATAGAATTTTGCCTTGAAGCATACTTCTTTTGCCCAAACACTCGACGTTACACTAGTACTATTATTTCTGTTGCTTGTATTCTTCAGAGCCAGGCTCGAGCTTGAGGGTCGAGAATCGAGAGTGTCGTAATTAAACCCCGTCCGAGGGGGGTCGTACTCATTCTTTATTATTTATTCAAAATATCGGCAACGTATTATAGCTAGCACCAGTAGATCAAAAATGAAGAAAACACTACCGATAGAAACCTGTAAAAAACCGGTAAAAAGAGCACCGATAAAAGGAGGTTTAGTAAAGTAGCAAAGGCTCTTAATGAAGACAAAAGTGCTCAGGTTCCATCCCAGGTGCCTCAACAAAATGCAGGGGAAGTTGAAAGAGGGCAGCCGCTAGGTACAAGAGAGCAACTATCAAGACATGCGGAGGAGTAAGCCACAAGGCTCATTCTGAGAAGTAACGGATAAGCAAAATCAATGTATGGGATACTCTCTACAACATGAAAATGAATCGGCCGTCGAAATGAATGCAGATGAGTATTACGCATCTAAAGCGTCGGGAATACCCTACACCTGAGAGTGACAAACACCTAACGTGGTGTTGGATGGTTGAGAATAGAATATCAATCAGCATTTGGGGGTAGGTCGGGTCACGCCCTCCCCTCCAAAGGCTCCTGGGGCACCGAGGGGGAGAATGACGTTGCATAGTGACAACAACTTAGGGGGAAGATGGAGGGGGACATGAGAGAACGGATGAGAATTGTTATCACGTCATCAGTGCGGTGATGATAACTAACGGTGGTGACCATAGAAGTGAACACGACAATGGACGGTTACCGACGCATGAGCGAGACGGCAGCAAACCATGTACAAAGGGGCTGCTAGGAGAGAAGAAATTGATCTGAAGATATTAGAGAAGATGGAACCGAGCAATTGGAAGAAAAAGAAGGAAAAACCAACATGCTCTGCAAGGTAAAGAGGCGTCAACGGTATCAGTACATGCAAGACTTTACGAAGGGTGTCACGTCTCATTGCAGCACTGGCCACTGTTCATGATCTAGAGCGTTCTATGGCAGCATATAAGCGGTGTTGCCAGTCAGTAAGCCAGGACCGATCGACTACGACGAGACGACCGCCTTCGCCGCCGCCGACGACAACAACGACGACCGCCGCCGCCGCAACCGACGACCACGACCGCCGACGCCACCGCCGACAGCAACGACCCATTGCAAGTGCTCTCCAAGGAGAGGACGGGGATGGAAGGAGGTCCTTTTTAGAAAAACAGGAGATCTCTGTACACGATTTCTGTTTCGCAACAACATGGGTTTCTGCAAATTTCGAAGCAAGGGTGTGCAAAAAAATTTTTGTCGTAAAATTTTTTACGAAAATTTTTTACGACAAAATTTGTCGTAAAAAGTCGTAAAAATCGTAAAAATCGTAAAATATTCTTTTTCTGCTCATACAGACAGCTTTATGCGCGAACGCGACGAAAATAAACGTTACTGAAACCAAAACGCTTATTTAAACTGAGTGTTGAATCAAATATTAGGTTGGTAAGAAAGTACGTGCCATTTTTCCAAAGACTGTTGTAAATTAAGTTCGGCAGCTTTTGCAAAGTGTGACACAGCATTCGAAAGAGAATTATATGTTCTTCCAAGCAGTATATTTGGAAATTATGATGGATTTGAATTTCACTATTCCTTCGGCTAGTGAAGTGAAAAGCGAAAAAATAGCCTCATCGACAGCGATTTTTTTTTCGCTCAGTTCCAGAGGCTTAAATGAAATGTAATATTCGGTTTGAAAAATGATGATTGTCTCTATTAGACAATATATTACTCATTCCTACCAGTTCCGTAAATTACAAAGCATCTTCTGAACGTCCGAGGTGATTTCTGCAAAGTTTTCTAAGCAGAAGTTTGCGCTCTATCACCTGATATGTTTATTTTCAAGCAGTTCTAGATTCAAAAAAATGCGAGAAGAGCGACTTGAAGTTTTTTAGCAGAGCAAACTTCCAGTCTCAATCATTTCAGAAAATCTCATATAACATTCGAGAGAGGATGACACGGCATACTTTTCTTACTTTTTTCAGTTTTTCGCTTTCCATTTTAGTAGCCGGAGGAACAATGGAATTCAAATTCATCACAATTTCCAAATATACTGCCCGAAAGAGCAGACAGTTCTCTTTCGAATGTTGTGTGACGCTCTGCTAAAGCTTTCGAACTCAACTTACAACAGTCGTTTGAAAAAACGGCACGAACTTTCTTACCAACCTAAGATGTAGCTCATCTATTTACAGTGAACATCATTAGAAAATTGGAAACAAATTTCACAGGAAACAACAATTACCGATCAAAACCAATCAAAGATAATCTTAAGATAGTCTTAATCTTCAGAAATAGAAGTGCAGGGAAACTTGTAGGCGTCCGATAGTCGCTCAAAACATGGCTGGCTGACGAAAAAACCCTCTATCTCAACTGACCCTGGAGGAGCACAAAAATACTTTGCAGCTAGTGAAGCTAAATGAGGGTAGAGAGAATGCCTTTGTAGTGCTCTGAGCAAAGGGTCCCGGCACGAACGCTTGCAATTTTGACCTGTTAGCACAATTTGAGCGCCAAAATGAAAGTCGTAAAAATTTCGTAAAATTCCCAATTTTTTGTCGTAAAATCGTAAAACGATTTTTTACGAAAAATGTCGTAAATATCGTAAAATCGTAAAATCGTAAATCGTAAAACGCACACCCCTGTTTCGAAGTGTCATTCAGCCCAAATCAAGTTGTTCTTTTTAGATGCTTCAGAGACAGCATGGGATTTTGCTTGCGACTTCGTCTCCTGAAGGCAAAGTTACTTGGATGCCAAAGTGTGTTGATTTGAAATTGATTCGCGCAATATCTTTTTCACTAACTATGGAGTCTTCTCTTTCTGCAGTGAACAATAAAGGTTTTCCGACAGATTTCAAACCTTCTGATAAAGTTAAACTTTTCACATCCGCCGATTGAGAAGGCAAGTTAGTTTTACCCAAGAAAGAGGTAGCGTGTTGATTTAAAATTGTCTTAACTGAAATTTCAGATAATGGAAACAAAATAAAGTTTGTAGAGCAATAAAAAGCAATATAGAAACTGATCTTCCGCAGCGTTCATATCTTTCATCGTTACTACGTAACTTTACTGCCCAATAGAAGTGGACCAGTACGCCGGAGAAATAATTGCCCGAGGTATCACCCTTTAAAAGTGCCGCGTGCTCGTCTTTGTCCAAATATCTTTGCCGTTAACTAATGGTCGAGGCTGCAGGAATTGTCGTAGCGCCGCTGCTGCCCATCAGCATATAAAAGTGATAATAAATGATTATGTATTCAGTGTCCTGCTCCACACTTGTTGGCGGATTTCCACGCTTTCGTAATGCCCAATGAGCTTCCGATATTCAAGGCCAATAGCTGTTTTTAAACAGAAACCAACGCCTCATCGTTAAAGACCTCAATGAAGCCGTTCGTAGTACTCATCGTCGTCGTCCTAACCCTACTGTGCTCTCAAGCTAGGTAAGCTGTTACCATCCATTCTATCAAGGTAAGTGGAGAGCTGGTGACACCACAGTTCCGTCGCCGTCAAGAAAAGCCCATCGAACCTGACGAACATGATGGTGCTAGGCTCGCCGTAAAACTCGTAGCTCAAGCGGCGATTAGAACCATCGTCTCGGTTACTTTTAATATCTACATCTTCAACCCGTTGACGACCGTGTGTCTCGCCGGCGGGACACACCCTATGGTCCGCGGTGGACCGCGTGTCCCGCCGGTGAGATAGATTTTTTGAACCGCGTGGACCTGTATAATACGGGCCATGTGGCGTGGGACATGTAGCCCAGCGATGGGCTAACCCTTTCCGGTGGGGACGTGTATCCCAACGAGGGGCTACGCGTCCTCCCTCTTGGGGAGACAATGAGGATAGGAGTGTCCATTTAGGCATAGTTACTACCCATTCTATATTTTCTGTTTTATCAAAGCTTCAAGATATTCATCAAGTGAACGACCCTTCAACAAGCTCAAAAAGGGCCTGAAAATCGTCAACTTCCAATGAATACCTAAGGAAGTTCCAGAATCAACAATATACACAGAAATCCCCCGCGCCAGACACGTAGGGAGCGCGCGGTCGTCAATGGGTTAAGGGTACTTAGTAGTAACCTGCGAAAACCCGGTAAAAACGTAAAATTTCACTTTGATCAAAACAGTATTATACTGTGGTGACTTATAGTTTTCCTAACAATGTTCTTTTATTTTATAATCGTCCGAGATTCAGCAGGAATAAACAAGGAAAATGTTATCTTACTCATGAGATATTTTAAATACTGTAAAGAATGTGTGTTTTCAACAATGGCATAGATTGTGAGTGAAGTAAGATAGAGATTGGTAGCATTATTTCTGTCTAATTTTACTCCTAGAATAGTGATTGGACACGCTCTAATAACAAACCCGATATTCGCCTCCTGAGTTGTCGTCAACTGAGGTAGCCCACATTAGGTATGGTAACGGAGATAAGGTTGAGATGGACAAAAGTGGTTTCTCCAGCCAAAAATTCTTCAAGAAATGCTTGAAAATCCCTCGAGTTATTAAGGTGTTCCATAAGTAAGTTGTAATCATACCGTCTTTGCTTGAAGTAACTTTAACAGGACAACAATCACAGGTTATAAGTCGATATAGTCTCCAGCTGTAGCCACAACTTATCTCCATTAGTCGGGCAGAGAGTTGATAGTTTTCTCTTAGAAAAAAAGCCGACTTGCTGCCGATCCATTCGGCGATTGCGGTGTGGATTTCTTGACGTTGCGAGCATCGTTTGTTTCGAGAAAAGTGAGCAAGACCGCTGAACGCTGCGTAGTCACAAGGGCTAATATCTGCCGAATATTAAGGGTTTCGCTCCATGGACTCGCTGTTCAGTATTTCCTGAGTTCGTTTCGCTCGATGTGGGCCGGCGTTGTCCTTTAACACCCGAATAGTTCCGAATTTCAGGTATTTCTCGAGCAGCTTACACTTCATTTCTAGCATATCTTCAATGAACAAGTCTGCTGTAATCCTCTGTCCATCTGGTAGAAGTGAATAGTGCTCGACTCCAGGTCTAGAGAACCAGAATGAGAGCAGGGTCATCTTTACGTGAGGGGCCGGCTTTGGAATTCATTCGGGCCTCAAGTGCTTCGAAAGCCACCGGATTACCCGTGTGGTGTTATCGTAGGTGCACCACATCTTTTTTCGTCCTGTGCCTCGTTTGAGCTTAACCACGACGTTGTACTGGAACGGTTGAGATGGCTCTGGCAGATGCCCACTCGTTGCCGCTTCCGAGCCGGAGTCAGTGCATGGGGTGTCCATCCTCGCAAGACAGCTCTTCTTCCACTCCATTTCAGGTAGCGATAGACAGTGGTACATGGAGTGTTGGTAATCATTCTTATGCTCCAAGCAGGCTGCCTTCTGACTGCTGCTAGCATAGCACGTCTATTCGGCCCAATCGGTCTTCCATCACGCTTCTTATCGGTGATGTCGAATATTCCTTGTCGAAAGAGGAACCAACTTTAGCACGTTGACTTGCAACAGGCATCGTCGCTGAACAAAGCCACGATATAAGCTTCAACCTGAAACCTAAAGCCATGATAGCTTGATAAGCAGCGTAGGTAGACAGACCAGGGACCGTATGCTCGTCTCTCCCGGTCCGGCGATGATCGCCCATCATCCGAACCCACCCACTTTCGAGCGGACTTCCGTTTAAATGTGGGCGGGTTCGGGCGATGGGCGCCTATCGCTCGGCCGGGAGAGACGAGCGAGCACGAGCAGGCGGCTCCAGAAGTAAAGAGGGAAGTAATAAAGAAGCACGTCGCGATAGGTCGATCTCCGCTTCATTTTCAAGAAATCACCGAAGTGCAGACAGTAGAGCAAAACAGTCGATCAATATGCCGTTGGAAACTATCGTCGAACAACCTCATCATGCCAAGATACTATCTCGTTTGGATCTTGTATAAATAAGCTACAACATGTACAGTATACATGGTCAAAATAGAACAGAAACTTGTGGAACACCTTGATAGTTTACCACATTCCACCACCGCTGCAGTGGGAAGAGGCGCTACCCGCGCACGGTCGAGCGATCGTTCTCCGCCTAGGCTAACCAAGCCATCCACGAAGGCCCTTGTTATACATTCGCTCGCGGGGAGCGTCTGCGACTTGCGAGCGGTGACCGCGTGCGCCGCTAACCTCAGACGCTGAGCACGCCACGCACGCACGCACACGCCCGAAGCATACAGAGCAATGCGCGAGGTGATCGACCCACCCCCAGCGAAAGGGTCAATCGCAGTGCAATGCGCTGCGACTAGAGCGTGGAAGGTACGCGAGCGTATGCATAACAGCCCGTGAGCGTCACCTCGCCAGCGTCACCGTGATAACTCGTACAAACGTGTTTGGCCCCACGGTGTCTGATACTGAATGTACGAGTTACGCTGGGGGTGAGCGAATGTATAACAAGGGCCTAACAGGCTTGTAAGGGTTGGACAAATTGGAACCAGGCTTCTGGGAAGGTAGAGACACTGAATTGGCCTCCGTCCTTAGGTGACTGACATCTTTACCTATACCTTTACCGCAGAGGTTCAATATCTCTACTCAAAAAATCAGTCAAAGAGATTCTGAGACATCGTATCACCTTTCTCCTATCCAAGTTCTATAGATTCATTGATAGCGGTTCTACAAAAAGTGTAAAAAGGAATGAAAAAGGTCTGAACTAGGCTACAGAACTCGTGGCCTACAAAATTAAGCTTGGAAAGTTGCTATTTCAGGGGTAGTTCATGTGCTGAGAACGAGAATGATAAAATGCGATGCAAACGCTCTCCGCCTCAGATGACTAGAAGATTGTTGGTGTGAGGACTTTCCTTTTATTTTACATATTCGTTGATCCTGAAGGTCTTTACATTTGGAGGTCTGGATTACAAAGCAAAGCTTAGAAAGTTTCTATTTCAGGCGTAAGTGTTGGCAGGACGGGAAGGGTAATGAGAGATGCTACACTCGAGAGCAGTTACAGAAAATGAATGGAAACTGAGGAGTGCCGTCTCAACTTCTTCAGTTGAGTACTAATTACAATCATGTTCGTTGCTCGAACTGGCATTCCTCAATTAAAGGTCAAAGAAAAGTTTCTTTGCAACAGTCCTGTGGAACACAAATCAGTGAGACATTTCGAGTTTACCAGTGAACTACAGCGGACTTCTCTTCCATATTATTATCATTGCTCGCAATATTTGCGCCTTGACAATTAAAGCAAAAAAGATTTTGTGGATTTCAAACTTGATGGGACGAGAGTACACTGGAAAGGGGCGCTACTGATACCCACTCGATCAACCTCGCCCTGACACTGAAAACAGGATAATACTTCTCCACTTCATGTTATGATTAGTACACTCTATTAAACTTTTTCAATTATTGGTATAGCGAATGGCTCGCGCAAGTGATTGTGTAGGCCAAATACGCATTCACCTAGCCGCTACTCTGGCACTCTTTAGGTGACTTACGCTACCTTTACGTTTTCCTTCACCACACGCATCTCAACACGAATTCTCTAACGACTGATCAACCCCTACCCCTTTACCCTTACCTAGCACCTGGGTGGTGATGCATGGCCGACCTTAGTTGTTGGAGTCTGGTTTATTCCGATGACTTGGGAGTCCTTTGAACTGACTGTTTTTAGTTTATCGACGTGAGTCTTCAGATATCACATCGAACCTCTCCATTTCAGAGCAACAAACATTCTGATATCGTCAGAAATTCTGAAAGTCTCGGAAAATATCAAAGAAGAGCACGTCCCCATAAGGCTCTCCCCCTTCTCCCCGTAGAACTTGTTGCTGGTTCGACTTTTTCTGCACTATAATGTACGATAAAATCGGCTACCATATAAATAGCACTCTTTTGGGCGGTGAATCGACTTAGATCTGATCGGAAGAAGAGTAAAGTAGCGTGTAAATGCGAAATGCATCGTTTTTATCGCATAGAACGAGGTTTTCTTCCCTAACTGTCTTGCCCCAGAAATGCAAGATTAGCATGTAGTTCCTTGCAACATTCACTTTCTGATCTCCTCAAGAGTTGGGTAACTAGCTCCTAGTTTGTAAAGCTGATTGCCCGGCAAGTAAATGTATGTATACTCCATATTCTGAATGAAAAACGGATATGTGGCGCGTTCTCAAGAGACTTTGTAGTGCTGACCTCTTTTGAACGCTATGGTACCATCGCTGATGGAACAACGTCTTTCCTCAAGTTTTTGGAAAAAAGTTGCGGAACGCTTCATGAAAAGGGATTTATTCTATGGAAAACACATCGAAATCAATTCACAGGGCAATATCTCAAAGGAAAGAATGTGGGAAAATATACAGTACCCGAGTATGAGCGGCAGTGATGAGGCCTAGTGCACTCGACCAAGACGCACAACGATCTCTAAGCTGTGTGAATTTCATGAATCCAATAAAAACGATTCCAAAAATTAAATGTGTCTGATAAGCGCTACTGAAGATCATCGAAAAATGCACAAATGATCAGAGGTTCTATCAGTGACCAATTCTGGAGGTGAGAGAGGTTCATGGAACCCAACCTAACAATGGAAGGTGAGATATGGTATCTTGTGCCGCCACTGGGCCGGATGATGCTTCATATTCCAACCGAGCAGATGAAGGGCACCTTGGTCCGAGGTGAACACGTCCTCCTGGGAGCGGGCCGGCTCTGAATGCAGATCAACCGAACCGTCGCACTCGTGCACAGAGCCGTCCTTCTGAAAAAGTTTTGTTGTTCCGATGGATCAGTATCGATTGCTCGCCGGACTTTTCGAGAATTTCGTCGTCTTTAGAAGCCTAGGCATGATCATCAATCGCATCAACTAGAAAATTTTCGCAACATGACAACTGAGCAGACTCATTATAGTTAGATTTATGTCCGAGCGGAGCTGACCCAAGTTGAAACGTCTCTGAGTTGAGTCGCACATTAGTAGCTAGACCGCGAGCTTGAGGTGAGTGTTTTACAGTTGTCACAGTTTTGTTAGTGCGGTGGTAAGAGGCGCTGCTGACACCAGCACGGTCGAGCGATCGATCCTCGCCCGTGGGTAAAAAAGTGACAACAACGACTCGGAATAGTAGCTGATCCTAAGTCATTGTATGGGGGAAATACGCATTCATCATTTCTCGACGATTCTGAATAAAGCACGAATGCGGCGGCAGGTCCATAGGGGACTAATCGACGCCAGGCCTTTACCATTACCTTTAACATCTTCGACTGAACTCCTTACGTCTTCGTCATCCGTAACTGAACTGATGACAAGATGAATGAGGATAATAGCATGCCTATTTTGGGTAAAGGGGGCGCGAAGGACTAGGGGTAAGGCTCTAGCAAAGAATACAGTACCGGACATGTCTTTTGATCATTTCCCGGTAAAGGCGCTTAGGAGCGTTCCAAAGCGGCTTTCGTGAATAACTCCCTCAAGTGTCAACTATTCGTGAAAGGAGACACATTGTGAAGTACAGCTGCCCGAGCTCTATCGTTTGGTATATCCACAGCTGGAAACTTCTTTCAAAATATCGATTTTTGCCAACCCCTCAAATCTCGCCTAGTCGGTCACTCGTATCCATCGATTGCCTCCGCGAATGGGACCGTGCTCTCCCCAAAAGGGACCATATTTTGCATTTGTACCGATCTTCGAATACCAGTCGATAGAGCTCGAGCCGCTGAGCTCAAATATATGTACATATATTTTTACAAATAATTGAGTTTCAACAAAGTTATTCAAAAAGGGTTTTTCGAGAAGTGATCAAAAGACATGTCCTGTACTGTAGAATATTAAAAATTATTGTATTACCATTGTGCACTTGATGGAGCACTTGATCCGTTCGCCACCCTCCAAAATGCTGACTCGTATCTGTACACCGCCTCCACTGCTGATTTCGGGGTTCGGAGCCTAAAAAACTTCATTAACTCAAGGATTCTTGAATGCTGAATAAAGATTTAGATGTGGAGAGAACCGGAACGAAAACGAGGTTCGGGTCGAATGGTGACGCGGCTTTTCGCACTGAAGATGTCCAAAGCTCGCGAGTTGACGAGGCGACTTCGATCTGAAAGTTCTGATAATCAATGACTGCTGATAGTCACAACAAATCGTCGACTCATGTCAACGTCAGTAAAACCAAAGGAGAGCGGTAACACGGAGGCTGGGCGTATCCTCCTAGTAATAAATAGGCGAGACCACGATGTCCATTTATGAACTCTAGGGTCCCGCCGCGATTTCCCGTTACCGTATTACCAGTGCCATGTTTCACCAGCTCCTCGCCGCCTTGCGCTACATGCTTTTTGTTCTTCGTTTTATTTGTTATTAAATATTTCATATGTTTCCTACTATCCATTGTCTCATTTGACGGCCTGGAGGTTGCTGAATGGCTGGCTTCTGCTGACGCTGCGCTCTTAGCAACTGGGAAATGGTAATTTTCGCGTTGAGACCAGCAACGACGTTTGGATCGTTGCTCATTACTGCCCTTCTGCTTCAGTAGAGTGTGGAGGGGCTTTAAGGCGACGCTCTGAAGATTATTGTGAAGTGTTACCTGCAGATTTTGTGATGAACGATGATGAACTGCCACTCGGAACCACACGAGCGGCTCTCGCGACCGAGGAGGCCTCGTGTTCTCCGCCAAAGATGTGATCATTGCCGAGGTCACCAACTGAAATTGGCTTCGTTGTTACCTAAACCATCAGACTCGTCCGTATGCTCACCTTTCTAGAGCAGGCAAATACGATGTATGGAGCCGATACCATAACTTGGCGCGGGTGTACAGAGAGATCGACGTCCAGAAACCTGAAAACTTCGGTTTCCTGCACATTCTCAGTGACTTTCCGTTTCTCTTTGGCACCCTTTCGATAGCGAAACCTTTTCGAAAGCTGGAAAGAATTTCAAGAAGTTGATCGGACCCACCTTCTTGACGACATAGAGTGTGTATATGACAGTGGTGAAGATGATTCCGGTCGAATACCAATCGATAGTCGAGGTTGACATACCTATAACTGATCGAGTGGGGAGGTAAGTGCTGTAGAAACCCCTGTAGGTATCCCCAACCGCGTAGCCCTCAATCCATATGGCACTATGAATACCCTTTCTACCGGAACGTTGATATCCACAAGAAATTATGTTTCCACAAGGGGCATTACAATAAAGGTAAAGGTAAAAAGTGTCGGCGTTGATCAGTCCCCCAGGGACGCGCCGTCGCATTCGTGTTCCATTAAAGAGTCGTAGAGGTTTAGTGACCTGAGCTTGGTGTCAGCGTTTTTACCTTACCAGACAAGTCTGCCACCAATTTACCCGACCCCGGAGGGGTAGAGTGCTTGATTGGCCCGGGCGAGGATCGATTGACCGTGCTGGTGTCAGTAGCGCCTCTTACCACTGCTCCACGCACGCCAACAATAAAATAAAATTAATTAATTAACGACAGGAACCCACCTGATAACGTTCCTCGGTCACGTTGTAGCACTGCGCCTGGCAGTATCGGCCATAGCCATCACGAGCTTCCAACGTCACCTCCTGGATCATTCCGCCGCGCGGTTTCGGCACCGGCAGATAAACCAGACCCTTAACCGATGAGTTAAAGAAGGTGCAGGGTATACTGTTGATGGGTAAGAACGGTTGAACTCACACTAATCTCCGGATAGAGTGTCTCGCCCTGAAGGTAGGCGGTGGAATTCTCCCCGGTCAATTGGTTGACGATTTTCACCTGAGCCAATTCGTCTCGTAGACCTGCAAGAGGCTAGAAATCGTAACAGGACAACCCTTACCCAGCAGTGTTTACTTATGTAGCATTTTTTATAAGTGGATACGTTGATGATCGCTTTAATGCCACGAATTCTACATTCTTATTCCGTAACATGGCAATACAACAATCGACTAACTTTACAAACTAAGTTCGCAGTTCCCTAAGATTTGGCTTTCTTTTTCCCTCACAGTCGCAACTAGACCGCCAGAGCCGTGAACCGATGCTAATCGCTATGTTGGCGCTCCAAAATCTCTTAAAATTCATTGCCGAGCCGCGCCCTCTGCGTCTCTGCCCCGGAGCTGATTCTGTTGCTACGCTGCTTTGCTGCCGAGTTTAAACGGGGTTTTAGGCTACCCAATTTTTAATAAACTCGGAAATCATCATCCGTCTATCATTACCTTTACCGTGCTGGTCGATGAGCACCGTTTTTGTCCACACAAAGTCACCAGCTGGAGCCTCGGCGGCTTTTCGACTTCTCATCGATTGCAGCAGACGTGGTGGTAGTTGGCAACGGTTCTGAAACAAATCGAACGTCTCCTTCGAAGAAACAGAAGAGAAAAAGAGAAAAGAACACAACAAAAACAAACAAAAAAAGAAGAAAAGAGAATTTAAAATCTCATACTTCGCTACAGAACTCACATTTTTACAGGTCGAGTTGTAGCAGATCGCTGTGCCCTCGAAGCCGGTACAGTTGCCGCCAAGTACTACCTGAACAAGGTTACCGCTTTTCCTCTCTTTCTGCAGGTTTCTCTGTAGAACGATCCCCATCAAAGGGTAAAATAAACCCAGTTCACATGAATCCAGAGAATCGAATAGGTAGATCGTAGCCTGTCGACCAGCCACAATCGAATACTCGATAATCAATCCACTCATTCGCCGCCGAATTTCCTGGTGGTTGCCCCATCGTCCACTTTCCCCGGCACTCATTTTTATATTATTTCTATATTTTCTATATCGCTTCTGTTCATCTTGCGTTGTTAGTTTCTCTTAAATTTACCTTCAACGTACCTCTATCGACAAATGTTAATGTTATCCTTGCGGATATCGATTACGTATCGACTTTAACGCCAATATTGGCGGTAACTAATCTACCCATATGGTTAGATTACCCAAATTTGAAGTAAAGTGCTCTGGCTATAGTGTTCCAGGAAGGTAGAGAAAAGAAAAAGTTAAAAAAAAACTTTGGGTATAAAATTTTGTATAGAAAACCTTGCTTCTGCAGCGCCACGCTTTCGTATCGCACCAGTAGTATTGCGAGTCGCAGGTGGGCTGGGTAGCCGTACAGTGACGTACAGGTTCGTAGTCGTACCTGAAATTGTAAAACCTTGGAAATTTCAAAACTAAGTGGCAACTTTTGAATACTGTAATGAGCACGAACCTTCACATTGTATAATTATTCTATTTCATTCCCTTTTTTCGCGTTATCATGGTTATTTTATTTATTTGTTACACATTTACGTGCACAACGAGAAGTGTAGGCTTCTAAATAAGTAGACAACGACTAGAGTAGAATCAAGGTGAATAGCAGAGGAATGTAAAGGTAAAGGTGTCGGCATTGATCAGCCTCCTAAAGACGCGCCACGCATCGGTATACCATTTAAAATCGTACAGGCATGATGAGTGCGTATTTGGCCCATACAATGACCTGCTGGGGCCAGCCGCCATACCAGGTCAGTGTCTTTACCTTCCCATACAAGTCTGGTACCAATTTGCGTAACCCCGGAGAGATGAAAGACTTGGTTAGCCCTGGACGACATCGATCGCTCGACCGTGCGGGTGACAGTAGCGGCACTTACCACTGGACCACGCGGACCCCTAAAGACAGTCAAAAGACATGTGATAAATAAAACATGGAATCAACAAATCTATGCTGCATCACTGAAGAAATGGCCAAATCTGGATTGGTGTGAATAGTTTGTAGGTAGACAGGTAGAAAGCCTCCTAGCCGACACTTGAACCGCAATTTGTCGCCGGCTTAGTGCAATGATACCAATTGGAAGACACCGGAACGTCTGGGCTACAATTCAGGCGGACCAGGTCCCTTTCGACTTCCATTCTCTGATTTTCTCGTTTCTTAGTTATCATTTATATGTGCCTCTAATTTCCTATCCCAATACTCATAAGCTAGTTGCAAACCAAAGGAGGAGTAACCTTTGCGGTCTCACTAGGGAGGTTGCTCAGCGTGCTCCGAAGACTCACAACGGAGACCCATATTGTTCTGTAGAGCATCGAATGACGGGTACAACGGTATGGTTCGTTTTTGCAAAATGCAAATGAATGGACCAAAAAAAGCAAAAAAACCTTGAAAACTAATCAGTGGCAAATGGGCTTCTAGATCGCAGCCACCAGAGATACCACCAGAATCGACCCAAATTCAAAAACAAATGTCAGATTCGTGATCAGCGCCCCGAATAACCCACGTAGACAAAGTTTGAGCTAAATCGGTGATTTTGACCTAATCAGTCTTACGAGTGATGAGTAGTTGTACGAAAGTCCACTAACCGAGAATATCTTTATTCCTATTGTTCCACTTCTTGGACTCTAATCAATACAGAGACTCCAATTTTAATGAGTTTCTTTTAATTTCTATCAAGATAGATCACTTGGGCTGTTGACAAATCCGCAAATCACAAATCTAACATCGGCTTTTCCCATTGTGTCTGGCGTGAGCTTGCTAAGGTCCGTGGTAACAAAGTTGGGTAGTTGGGTCTAAATCACCGATATAGCCCCAACTTTGTCTACGGGGGTTATTCGGGACGCTGATCACGAATCTGACATTAGTTTCTGAACTTGGCTTCGATTTGGGTTGATTACGGTAGATTATGGGTCACATACATACGTAATAGAAGACATCGTCGTTTGTGCGCACTTTGTTGGCCATCCTCCTCCCAAACGCGATTCTATCGCGCAACTGCGACAAAATTCCAAAAGGAGCGTATATTGGTATCTAGCGTAGGAAGGCAAAAGAAAGGGACAGCAAAGTCACCGATCCACCAACTGTCAGATTGAGAGTCCTGCATGCTATCCACTGAGCTACCATGATACAACCTCTGTTAGTTAACACCTAGAAGTGGTCTCGCCACTAGTTTCTCGCCACTAGCTAATGGTCAAAATTTCTTGCTTTTTTTCGGGCCATCCATTTGCATTTAGCAAAAACAAACTATACCGTTGTAATCGCCATTCGATGCTCTACAAAACAGTATGGGTCTCGTTGTGAATCTTCGGAGCACGCTGAGCAACCTCCCTCGTCAGATGAAGTCTCGATATTTCTTTATAAAAAAAAAGGTGCAAGATGAGGACACTACTCAAAATATATGAAACGAAAAACAGACTGATTAAGGGAGTAAAAAGTAGGTTACTCAGGTAAAGCTACTGAAGCTTCACTCAAGTCAAGGTTACCCCAAAGCTATCAGCTGTTCCTGTCCTATACAAGGCTTCTGACGCTTAATAAAATCAATAATATTTTTGCCAAAATTTTAAAAATCACTAAACGATATATGCTGCGAAAAAATCTTATTAAATTAAAAAAAACTGTTAAATTCCTACCACTCATCAGTGTACTGATTGCTGAGGCCATCTCTATTCTGGAGCCGGAATGGCTTCATTTGCTCGTCATAACCATGAAGAGAGTTGCAGGTGTCCTTAATATTGATATAATGATATTTTTGCTATTTTTCTATTTTCTGCTATTTTCCCCTACATTTGATGCACCTTTTTTTGAAACTTGTCTCTTCCACATTACGCATTGCTACGGTTTTTGACTAAATACTTGTTTGAGTTTTGCTTCAAATGACGTGATCGCGCAGCCGCCGCATCCTCTGCGTCACTGCCCTATCACTAGCCACTGCGCGACACGCGACTGCTGCCTAGTATGTACGGGTTGAGCTTATCCAACTTCGCCCGTTTGTCGACCTATTTTACGCACATTTACCTTAGTAAGACATTTGAGACATTTATGTAGACCAGCTCACCTAATACCGTTCCCCTTACCGACCATGGGTAACGACATACCTTAGCCCACTGTGTCTCTCGCTCCTCACGTGTTTGCTGCTTTCGTCGGAACTGCTCCCAGAGATAGTCAACGAACGCGTGATGTAGATAGAACATCGGATCGTTTGGGCTCACCCTGATGCTATCAGCTATCAGCTCTGAGATGATAGATGGAGGATGATGATAATCCTACCGTATCACAAACATAAATCCTCCCACCCATACGTGGCTGAGACCGTGCATGCTTTCGAATGTTTTGTCATGGCAGAAGGTTAGTTGGCTGAAATATTGTCTAATAAGTTTGGTAGGAAAAGAAGAAGAATGAGTCGGGAAGGAAAATGAGATCATTCGAAAAAATGAAAAATAATTTTTAAAAATTCAACGTCCTACCTGTAGTTCTTTCTAGAGGTGATCCATTCTATGTCTCGAGGCGACATCAAACGGTCTTGTTCCCGTCCACCGGTGGATCTGAATTAGGTTTATTCAGATTTACCCAAGTAAACGGTTCAGTAGTAAAATCAAGTCCCGGATACGCCCAGTATGGTACAGTGGCAAGAGATGCCATTGACAACCTCGGGCTAACCAAGCCTTCCATCCTTCCGGGGTCGGGTAAACTGGTACCAGACTTGTCTGGGAAGGTGAAGACACTGAATTGGCTGGCCCTCAAATCGCCTCTACAATTCTGAATAGAACACGAATGCGTGGCGTGTCCTTGGGGACTGGTGAACGCCGACCTCTTTAGCTTTTACCTTTAAGGGTCGAATCCCAGCATCGCTTGGAGAATCACAGCAATGAAGTGGAATGTAATGGTAAAGAGTTGTTCAGTCCTCCAAGTACGCGCCGTGCATTCGTATTCCAGCCATGATTTTAAGGGGCATGGTGAATGCGTAGGTCTATACAATGACTTGCACGGCTAGCCGCTGTTGAAGTCACTGTCTTAACCCTTTCAGGTAACTCTGATACGACCTTGAAAGGATGGCAGGTTTAGGTAACCGCTCCAAACGCCAGGGCCCAGATTCATGAACGGATGAGCGGTCTCCGAAACCGCGGCGCGGCCAGAACCAGACGGCAGAGTCGATGAGAGATTGCGCTCAACGTAGGAAGTTTAAGATAAGTAGAAAAATGTGGACGCCGTTCGTGCTATATCCCGGGGTTTACCGGGGGTTTACCAATGATGAATCTGAGCTCACGGGAGAATTCCAACTCACCTGTAGAGCTTCTTCACCGGGATTTGACTGAGCGGCATGAACACGTTAGTGTCCCAGTTCTTGAACGGACCCGTCTTCACATATCCGTTGCCGTTCCCCAGTAGTTCATCACTCCACATTACACTGTCTGACGGATCCGGTAGACCTATAAAAGTATTTAGCACGTTGACGACAGTGTGGCGCAATGCTGCGCCACGCTCAAGCGGCCGCGTGGGACCGTGTGGCGCAATGCTGCGCCATAGTCTTGTAGCGTATTTTTCTCGATACATTTCAGAATTTCGAAGGATATTTTTGTGCCACTTTTTAGTAGACCTTTGCGCATTGTTATAGGAAGTATGGTCTATGAAAATGAATCTTAGCTTCTGATTTGCTGGAATTTTTGATTGTGCACTAGTTTTCTTTACAAGTAAAAATAAATAATGGTTATTGCAAGAAACAAATAAATGCAATCAAATACTGGTTGCTGAAACAAATACATAAATGAAAACAAATATTGGTTATCAGAATAAATAAATAAATAAATAATGAACAATAAACAAATAGCAATTTCCTTTTAACCTGGATAGGGAAAAAGGACATTCTAAAAGCTTCCAGCTGTTATTTTTCTATTTTCATTGCAAAAAAAGAATAGTCACAATCCCCGATATTACAGGACTGTATATGTAGTCTTCGAGATTTGCTATTCACTTCCATTTTGGAAAAAAAAAATTCGCCGTATGCCGGCATTATGCCACAGCCTCGGCGCGCTAGAAAATCGGTTGGTCCCACGCGCCAGACACGCGAAAAAGGCGCTGTCATCAACGTGTTAGAAATAATAGTGCTGCTTAAATATCAATCAGTTTCTCCTTAGAGAATTTCTGAGCCATGAATAAGCTCTGCTCTCTTCTTATGGTGTGCAAAAAAGGTGCGCAATATTCATTTCATTCAACACTGACCCTAAGCATTTCTTAGCCTTTTTCCTATCATTTTTTGATCGCTTCTTTTTTTACATCTGAACTGGTGTTGCTGTGACCCTGACAACTTTTCCTTGTCGACATCTCTCCACATAATTTTTCATTTTTCCGCATTTTCAATCCGCATTTTCAAAACGAAGATTTTCTCTGGAGATTTGTGCCTTTGTCGGAGGGGGGGGGGTGTAGGAGGTCCCAAAGGAGCGAATTGTTGGGGAATCGAATAACCAAAGGTGTAACTGAAAGAAAAGAGAAAAATAAGTATAAAAAATTTAATGGAGTTCTCCTGCTGTCCGAGGTTTCTAGGTGAAAATTTATTGTTAACTCTGACTTTTATTGAAGAGAGAACTTGGGAAATAGGAGAAGCTTCCGATGTTGATGAAATAGATCTTCCACCTTATATCCCAGAATTGCAGCAATATACCACTAAGGGAGCACCGGTCGATTCAAACGAAAAAGGCCAATTTTCTCCGAGCACATCTACATGGTTGCTGTATCGGTGTACCGTCGTGGGGTGACGACAGACATTTCGCGAACTTTGGCCGCCATTCTCCATTGAACACCGATTACCCTCGACGCGTGTGAAGAAAAACCGGTCGAGCCAATTTTCTCCGCCCAGTTGATTAATTAGAACTTGACGACTTGATTCTAACGAAAAAGGCGCCAAAAGCCTGCAGAAGAAGGTTGCGTTCGATTGCTTTTGTTCCGGTTCTCTACATGGTTGCTGTATCGGTGTATCGTCATGGGGTGACGACAGACATTTCGCGAACTTTGGCCGCCATTCTCCATTGAACGCCGATTACCCTCGACGCGTGTGAACAAAAAACTCGTTTTCTACAGCAGCGAAGGCATGCACGATCAACTTCTGACGACTCTTTGAATTCTTTGATCGCCTAATCCACAGTAAAACTGCTGACTAAGCTGCCAAAAACGTAATCCTACGTCTGCTCGAGAGTTTGGCGAAGAACCCACGTAACCATCCCTAGCTAAGCCCTAAACCCCTGGCGTTAACCTAACGAGGCTCTACTTGGTCCTACCAATATGTTGCCTTCCTTTGTCCCTTTTAGTGCTGCTGAAGGTCTTCCATCAAGGATTTTCTTAATGAGCTCATTGATTTGTTACTAACCTTTGTTTTTTGTTTGTCTTATGTTACTAACTATATATCGCAGTCGGCTGTATCCCGCTGGATTCCAATGCTTAGCCCACTAGGGAATGAGAAAATAAAATAAATAATAAGACCTCGTCGTTTCTCGGTGAGCCGAGGATATAGTGAAGTTGAGGAAAAAAGCTTGCACTGAACCACTGAGTCACCTAATAGCCTTCGTGAGAGATGTCCAAGTTTAAGCAAAGGTAAAGGCGCCACCGTTGATCAGTACCATAAGAATGCGCCATGCACATCGACTTCAATGCACAATAGTAGAGGCATGGTGAATGCGCTTTTGGTCTATACAATGACTTGCGGGGCCAGCTGCTATACCAAGTCAGTGCCTTTACCTTCAGACAAGCCTGGTACCAATTTACCCGACCCGGAGGGATGGAAGGTTTGGTCAGCTCGAACCGAGATCGATCGCTCGACCGTACAAATGTCAGTAGCGCCTCTTACCACTGCACCACTCGGGCCCTACGAGATTAGTAAGTGGATCTAATCTTCACTAAAACGTCCAAGAATATGGAAAAAGCGTTTTCACCACTTCAACGCCTATAGAGGCCTAAATAGTGGTCCAAAAATCCGTGACCTCACACCTATCCAGCTAAGCGCCGAATCGTCCTTAGAATTTTGGACTGACTTATTGAATGCTACCCTAAGAATATGAAGAACGTTCCGAATTCTCATCTTCAATGGTCTGAAAAGGGACCCAAGAGGCCGTGATCTTAGATTTTTCCGGCCACAATTAATATTAGATCCACCTACTAACCTCGTCCGGCATAGTAGCACAGAACAAGTATAACTTCGGGCTAATATTTGAAGCTCGAATAAAGCAATTACTCTGTTTGCAGAATCTATGAGTTTTTCTGGCACTTCTGGGAGCATTAAAGTATTTTTTCATAAAAGCTCTGCCCTTACGTCGTCTTTAGAGGTGTTTCGCGTCCAAGCTGAATGCAGCGGTATATTGGTTGATTATAGATTAAGCGATTGTATTTTTTGCACAATAAGTGGATGAAAAACTACAAAGACTTCCAGGAGTCCCATGCGTCACCGGGTTTGTTTTATAAACAAATGTTTCACTCATAGTTACTTGCCGCATATATGATGTTATTCGCTACGAAAGTCCACTAGTAAAGCATGTTTTTGGCCTTTTTTCGTTCTTAAGTAGACTTACTCTCGGGTTAAGAGGTTAAGTCACTTTTTTACGTCACATATTTCATTACGCATTCCAATGGAGGTGTTGGTAACCCTGGACTCCGGATCAGACAATCAACACTCTTATAGCTGAGCTTTAGCGAAGCAATTTTAGTGATGAGAAAGCAGAAAACAACACAAGTGTAAGGAGTACGGTAAATAGTGAACTACCAAACAGGAAAAAGTAAAAATATGAGGAATAGTTGTCTGTAATCCAACCTTGATCGAGTGTCGAATCCCAGTAGGGCAAAGCAACTGATGGCTCCTCATTCTGAAGAGCGACTTCGAATTGTCGCAAAAATTCGCGATGCCATGGAAGGAACGCCGGTCCCCAATGAGCACCTGAATACATTGTTACTGAAACCAAAGAACCAGGAGCGGCAAAAATCGAAAAAAAAACTATTTTTTGGGAAACCTTAGAACCATTAGAACGGTGTTGGTGAACCGAACCTGCAGTACCAAGGCTTGAAAACGCCATGCACGCGTTTCCTGTTTAAAATCGGCTATTGCTGTATAGTTCTCTATTTGATAAACGGGCTCAAGCGAAAGTTCAATTTACTTCTACCCTCTCAGACAAACCCATTTTCCAGTTTGCCCTATAGGTATGGGGATTCAGTTAGTCTGGTATCGGGCATGCCGATACCCCTTGATCTTCTTTGGGAACCTCCTATAATAAAGCTAAAGTGAGGCGGCGGTCCGTCATCACTCCACTGGGATGCGCCATGCACTCGAGCTTATTTTAAATATTGAAAGGGTGCCGAAGATGCATTTAGCCCCAAAAAAACTCAAGAAAAATAACAATAAAACCGTCAAAAACTGAGCTTGGTGTCACCTCACCTGGAGCACTATCCGGGTAGTGTACAAGTGTGTGCAGATCCCACACGGTAATATTATCGATTGATATCGATTTTAGTGTGTTCATCGATCGCCACAACTTTTGACGTTCATCGGCGCTCAGCATCCGAATCTCTCGTCGGATCGATTTTGTCGTGGCTCGTTTCTGTAAAACAAAAAGAGATCCTTCTAGGAAGAATGGTCCCACAGAAATGATCTCTTCCACCAAATTGGACGTTTGATAGATTTTTGGTGTGCTCTCGTCCGACAAACGTTGATTTTTTCGGTGTCGCTAGAGGACAAGGTCATCACACGTCAAACCGATCAATCACGATGGGTTACACTTAGTTCTTGAACAGAAAAAAACCAGGTTTATGGGACAATGGCACCGCGATGAAGATGAACAGCCGGTGATAAGCGTTGCTCGGCTTCTCTTGCTTTTACCTATTGGCAGCTAATGACGACTTCTGGCCAGTACCTTTGGAGCTTAATAATGATTCAGCGATATTTGTTTTTGGAGGGTGTGGTTCAGCGGTAAGAGGTGCTACTGACACCCTCACCGTCGAGCGATCGACCCCGCATGAGCCAACCAACCCTTCTATCCCTGCGGGTACCAGATTTTGCTTGAGGAGGTGAATTCACTAACTTCAACTGCGGTTGCAGATCATTGTGTGGGCCAAATATACTTTCACCATACCTCGATGATACTGAATGGAAGAAGATTGCATGGCGCACACTTAGGGGACTGATCAACGTCGGCCACTTTACCTTGCCTTTCATTTATTTACTTATTTACTTTTCTCTGAAAAGGGCAAGATATACACTGTTTCTTTCATAATATAACATGTTTCTTTTATAAATTATATATACGATATATTGATTTTTTTCTGAATTTTCAACCAAGGAAATCTGAGGAATAGCAAAATTCCCCTTCTGTGCAATCGAAGAGCTATCAAAACCCTTCACCACCAATCTGTTGCGTACATGGTAAAGATATAGGTAAAGTGTCTAGCGCTGGTCGGATCACTGCGGACGCGCCATGCATTTGCCTTCCATTCAGAATTGGAGATGCATGGTGAATACGTATTTTGTCTACACAATGACTTCTGGGCAGCAGCCGCTGTACCATGCCAGTACCTTTACCAGCCTAGGCAAGTACCAATTTACCCTACCCGGATGGATGGAAGCCTTGGTTAGCGCAGGCGGGGATCGATCGCGTCACCACGCAAGTGTCACTAGCGCCTATTACCACTTTACCACGCTCGCCCCCTAGCACTTCACGTCACATAATTATATCGTATCATTATTTTTTATTACTTTTTTATTATTTATTTATTTATTTTCTTATTTTTTCCTAAGATCAGCTCCTGCTTTCCAAAAGAACGCATTCTTTGGGTATTTTTCATGCTGACGAAAATAGCGCTGGCTAGAAAACTGCGCTATTTTCCGTCAAAGTGGGACCCGCCAGAGTGGAAGGATAAAATATACAATAAATCAAATACATCTTTATGAAACAAATAAATCGCTATGAAATATTTTTAAAAGCAGCCTTCACAACAACGGTATGTTTCGACAAATTTTTGAACAGAGTCATCGGAATTATTGATTGGTATTAGATCCTTTTCGATTTGGGCTATTTGTGCATAAAAATGAAAAGTGACATATCTCTTTGACCGCTACTGTATCTACGAAACGAACTGTAGATCTTATTTGCTAAGTATTCACTCTTAAGGTTCGTGGCTGCGAACAAGTTCACCAAAGTCAGTGCCTTACCTTCCCAGGCAAGTCTGGTACCAGTTTACCCTACCCCGGAGGAATGGAAGGGTTGGTTAACACAGGCGGGGATCGATCGACCAAAAAATTGTTGTGGCTCGCAAGAGGAATCTCTCCGTAGTCAAAATCAGGCACAAGGTGATTGCTAGCTGTTAGAATAGCCACCAGGTATTCACGCACGTTCCCCGAATTCACGCGAACAATGGGGGACGAGCACTCTCACACGCACAGCTCGCACATTTCACTGTCTCTCAAGGTCTTTTCGGGCAACCGTCGGCGTCAGCAGACAACCGCTGCTAATAATCACTCGGTGGATCGAATTCGTGTCGCGCGTTTCAGGTGTACGCGGATTTATCCCATCGTACTAGGTGTTCGGCCGGCTAACGTAATCATCTGGACGCTAACGTAATCATCTGGATGTCTGGCCGATCTCAAGGATAAAAAATCGAATCGAATTTGAGGGCCGGAAACGACTACGGAGATGGACAGCCGAAAAAGAAAGCCGCTGATCGATTTGGTGCTAGGCCAGTTCCTCATTTGTTCTATGGCCACAGTCGGACTTCAAGGAAATTAATCAAGCTAGACATCCGATGAGCCGAAAAGAATCTACTGGATAGGCTTACAATCCCGCTTGAATTGTCCTATCGATCACTCTGGAAAAAGAAGTTTTGGAGCGTTCCGAAGCGTTTTTCAACACCTTTGCTGAAATTCAATTTTTTTGTAAAAATAAACATATATTTGAGCTCAGCAGCTCGAGCTCTATCTACTGGTATTCAAAGATCGGTACAAATGCAAAACATGACCCCTTGTGGGGAGGGCATGGCCCCTTTCTGGGAGGCAATCGATAGATACGAGAGACCGACCAGGGCCCAAATTCATGAGCGGAGCAGCGGTCTTCGAAACCGCAACGCAGCCAGAGCCAGACGGCAGAGTCGATGAGAGATTGCGTTTAACATAGGACGCTTAGGATAAGCAGAGAAACGTGCGCGCCGTTCACAGGCTAGATCTCGGAGTTTATCGGGGTTTACCAATGATGAATGTGGGATTTGAAGGGTCGGTAAAAAATCGATATTTTGAAAAATTTTCAGGTGTGGATAGTTTATATACCAAATAGAGCTCGGGCAGCTGCACCTCACAATGTGTCTCCTTGCACGAATTGTTGACATTTGAGACAGTTATTCAAGAAAAAGCCGCCTTTGAACGCTCCTGAACGGCCCGGTTCTGTACTTCTTAGCACCTTTCAACAAAGATATAGGTAAAGGTAAGGGCCCCTTCAGCCTCTACTGCGGCAGTACCGAAGTAGAGCAGTGAAAAGGTGTGGTGTGCGTATTTCCGCGATGGTTGCGCGCTGTCCACTGGACTGTCGCTGGTCAAAAAACTATTAAGTGCATAGCTGGCGATATGCGTGGTTTTCGCAAAGAAAAATAAAAACTGCGCTACTGGCGGCTGCCGCGCGCGCCACCACTCCCTATGCTTCATCATTTCTGCGGCAGTAACGCAGCAAAGTCTGAAAGGGTCTTAAAGGTAAAGGTCCCGGCGTTGATCAGTCGTACATATACAATGACTTGCTGAGGCCAACCGCTATGCCAGGTCAGTGTTTTACCTTCCTAGAAAAGTCTCTTACCACTTTACCCACCCTGAAGGGATGAAGGCTTGGTTGTCCCGGGCGAGGATCAATCGACCGTGCCGGTGTCAGCAGCGCCTCTCGTCACTGCACCACGCCCGCTTTTTTAACAGAGATAGTAGTATGTACGGGTAAGGTGGCATAGTTGCAGATGTAAATATGCGTATGAGCACATTGTAATCACTCCAAAAAGCGTCCAGCGAAGCATTTTTCAATTTGGTATTTTTTACTTACTTTTTCTTTTTTCGTGTTAATTTTCTCAGTATAACGTAAAGTGATCAAATCGATAGAAGTTACCAACTTATTGTAAGTATACCTCATATTTTACTTTTAGTATTATTATCATTTCCCAAGTCCAATAAGCACATGTTACACGAATGTTTTCTTCTGTTTGAATTCTGTTGATTGGATAATCATGAATAGATGAATGAATAAATGCATTTACAAATTTTTAATAGCCCAAATAACGACACGTCACCCTCCCTTATGACTCGCCCATACCACCTACTGTCGACAGGCACATGTTGTCATCATTGTCGCCTTCAACTTCCATTTACAACAGTATGTTTCAAGAACCAGAAACAGTCGCTATGACTCATAGCATAGACTCATAGCGAAGTAAATTGGCAGATTCAAGTATTTCACACCGGCATAATTGAGACACGAATTGAGCGAATGGGCAGAAGAACTGCGAGACGACTCACCTTTCGCCTCCTTTTCTTGTTCGCTTCGACACAGTTCAGTCGTGTGCAATCCTCCAAATCGCGCAGATAACTCTTTTGATCGGCTAAACAGAATGTGATCAACGAAGTCATGTGTGCACACTTTAGCCATCGGCTTTTGAATCCGATTAACAACATTTTAATCAGGAAACGACCGCATTCCGCTGTTCTAGAATCTGTACTCTGGTCTGGACCTACATTTGAATTAGAGTTGAACGACTGTGTCCTACTCTTCGCGAACGTGGAACAAAGTTCTCGAGTAGTTTTAAGGTAGACTAAGGTGTGGCTCCTAGCAAAAAAAGGTGCTTGTTGTAAGAATGGACGTTATGCTTATTTATGTATTTATTTATTTATTTATTCATTTATATATTTAGGGCGTAACGGAAGGTCCACCACACAGTATAAAAGAGCACGACCAAAAGCTAACAAAAACCGCTGAAACAGACAAAGCCAAAAGTAAACGAACAGGAAAACATTGATATTTAGCTTTACAAAGATCTAAATTGATATATGCGTCCGAGCAAGATAGGACCTAAGTTGAGGTAAAGACATATGTGCAGTACCGGCCATGCCTTTTGATCACTTCCCGGAAAAGCCGCTTAATAGCGTCCAAAGCGGCTTTTTTGAATAACTTCCCCAAAGTCAACTATTCGTGAAGGGAGACACATTATGAAGTGCAGCTGCCCGAGCTCTGTCGTTTCGTATATGAATTATTCACACCTGAATATTTTTTCAGAATATTATCCTCTCAAATGTCGCCTGGTCGGGTGCCAATTTACCCGATCCTTGATTCTGGTACCAATCCACCCAACTCGGGATTAATGGAAGGCTTAAGGTTTTTTACGGATTTACAGTTGTACCGCTTTTTGAATACCAATCGATAGAGCTCAAGCTGTTGAGCTCAAAAATATGTATATTTTTACAAACAATTGAGTTTTAACAAAGTTATTTAAAAAAGCCTGAATGGAACGCTCCAGAGCGGTTTTTTCGAAAAGTGATCAGAACATATGTCCGGTACTGTATTTGTATAATTGAACGATAAAGCGGAGTAATGAACTCGAGAGCAGGTCGTTGTTCTGCTAGTTTCTCATAAAGCATGAGCAAAGTTCAAATCAAGGTCAACCGCCACAACCGTCCCATTCATGCTCTGCTGCGGCAGTAGAGCAGTAATGGTTAGAGCGTAGCCATACGCATAGGTTACCGTGGTAGGGATAGCGATGCGGTGGTGCTCATGCCTTTACAATAAGATGAATGTATTTACGCCTTAATTCCTCCCCATTACTGCACTGCTGCTAGAAATGGTACTTTTCGCGGCGGGACCAGCAACCACCGACTCGCCAAGGGACCGTGGAGGTATACGATACTGATACGCAACAATCCCACAGTCGTGACAGGCACTTCATGCCATATTTCTACTGCCTTGCTGTCGCGCCAATGTGTTTCCCCTAGACCATTACTGCTTTACCGCCGCAGCAAAGTGTGGATGGGCGCCTGCCCTCTGCAGATCCACTTTATTGCTCTCTGTCCTTGCCTCATCTTTCATTACTTCCACATGGCTTTACTACCGAAAATGGGTGAAGGATATAATTGATTGATTGCTTTAGTGAGAGTGCTAGCACCATCCCGAAAATCGCGGCACAAGTAGGATTCGAACCGACGTTTCGGCCCTATCTGGGGCACTGTGTGCCACAACGCTATACCACTGTGCCGACGGCTCTCCTACCCAACTCAGGCGGTCATTTGTGACTCCCTACCACCTTTCTTGAGCCAGAAAGCCTTTACTTCCAACATAATAACGGTTTGGGCCAGTAAGCCGGATTTGGTATAGAACCAGTTGAGCAGAAATCATTTTTACAATTAAGGGTAAAGGTAAAGGTGTCGGAGTTAATCACCCCCTGAGGTCACGCCTCGCATTCGTGTTCAATTTAGAATCGTAGAGGCTCGGTGAATACGTATTTGGGCTATACAATGACTTGTGGAGGCCAGCCGCTACACTAAGTCAGTGTCTCCACCTTCCCAGACAAGTCTGGTACCATTTTACCGACCCCGGAGTTAAGGAAGGCTTGGTTGGCCCAGGCGAGGATCGAAAGACCGTGCGGGTGTCAGCAGCGCCTCTTACCAGTGCACCACGTTTGTCTTGGCGCCACATTTTTACAATTATAAATGGTAATCTCTTAGGTTTAGGAGACGCTACTTTCCTATATTTCTCATCATGTTTTGTTTGCTTACTGTTCTCAGTTACTTTCTGTTCACTTATCTAAATGTCTAAATATTGTTGTTGTAAAACCAAGTCGTCTGGAATACTTTGGTATTGATTTTAATCCTTATGGTGATTAAACTACGTGGGCAAAAACTCGCGTCAATAAATGAATGAAGTGAAAGAAATTGCTCCGCAGTCGGTGCTTGTATCGTTTTGCACCATCACCGTTGAGGTCTCAAGAACGTACATACGATTGATCCCCAGCATGACACGGTGCTAACCCCGATAGTGCCGCAGGGGATAGACCGTGATTTATGGGGACACCAACCGATCGCTGTTGTCAACACTGTACAGCTATGAGGCTTTTGCAACGCTTCGTCGATGTTCCTGCTCGAAAAAGGATGTTAGTCATCTTTTCGTCGTTCATCATCGTCGAGCGTGACAAAGTCGCTCAAGGTCATGAATGTACGGAAAACTCCATTCCGTGCCTTCGTTGGTGGTCTGAATTGTCAATTGTCACGTGCTCGGCGAGCTGAAGAAGACGACGAGGAGAAACATACACCCCGGTGCAAAATTATAGGTTCACCCCGCGATTTGTTCATAACTCGTGGGCGTAGAAAAGCATCTCTAGTTTGTAGGTGATGTTTTCCGATGAAAAAAAGTGAAACCTCGATGGGCCCACGGCTACATGCACTACTGGAGAGATTTAAGAAAGGAGAATCGAGTGTTCTCTGAAAGCAACTTTCGCGGTGGAAGTGCTATGGTCTGCGCTGCATTTTCTGAATATGGACTTGTTGCTTTGGAGTTTGTCTCATGTGATATGGACAGCGAAGCTTATCAGGATGTGCTAAAAGAATACTTTCCCCCTTATTTGAGAAGATTTCCTAGGCACAATCTTATCCTCCAGCAAGACAATGCTCCCATACACGTGTCGAGGTCAACTACGAGTTGGTTTGATTCCAGCAGAATCCGACTTTTAGCGTGGCCCAATGGTTCTCCAGATCTGAACTCGATAGAAAATTTGTGATGCATTCTTGGTCACAATGTTTTCAAGAACGGCACCACTTACACCTCGGTTTCTGATCTGAAGAACGCCATTCTTGATGCTTGGGCTCATGTAGAGCAAACTGTTCTTGATAATCTTATTTGAAGTATGCCACATAGAATGTTTCATGTTGTTTATAACAAAGGTGATGTAACAAAGTACTAAACTTATCTTGAATATTCATATTTTTGAAAACAGACAGCTTTTCAATGAAGGGAACCTATAATTTTGCACCAGTCATTATATTTGACTTTTCAATAAAAAATTTTAGTACCTTACAATGACAAGACATCCCGCCCAGAACTTTTATATCTAGGTTTTCGATGGTGAGGAATATGACAGTAATGTTACTAGATCCCATCAATGAGTTCTTTAACACTTATGGACAAATCGCGGGGTGAACCTATAATTTTGCACCGGGGTGTAGACTGTGAACGGTAGCGGTGAAAAAAGCGTTCAGTGTAAAGTCTCCTGTTCAGCGTGGCCCAGCAGTTCGAAATCTGGTTGTCCGGATTGGAAGAGTTACAAAAACATCGCTGAGCCTATAGATGTCCCCTGGAAAACCTGCTAAAATCCGCGAAGCGTAGCGGCTGTTCAGTGATGCTTAGAATTGCCCGGGTCTGTCGGACATCATCAACCTGTTGAATCAGTGTGCGGACATCGAACGAGCCCGATTTTTTCGAAACTCAAGTGTCTAACAATATTTCATTTTTTTCTTAAATAATAGTAGGTTGGTACGCAGTGTAATAGGTTGAATCGTGAAAAATACTTGAAGGAAGAAAAATCGTCAAGTAAAAAAAATAAAAAAAAAGGTTATTTGAATAATCGTGAATAAAAATCGTGGAAAACTGTAAGCTGAAGCAATGAATTTCAAAAACAAAAAGGTGAATAAAAACGAAAACGTAAAAACAAGAGCGGTAAGAATGCAAATAATGCAAATAACGAAAGGACTACCGCGTTCAGATGACGCCGAGATTTTTCAGAGCTTTTAAAGTCGAAACCTTATAAAATTAGTGGGCGATATGGAGACTCTTCATGTTTTTTATCCACTTTTCTTTCACCTTTGTTAGTAAAAAATACGCAAAAGGTGCGTAATGCTCAGGAGCCCAAGTACCAAGGCCGCGTGGACCTTAGGTCTTCTGTGTTGAGGATTTCAATATAAACAGTCAAGGTAAAGCAATAAAAATTGTCGGTGAGGTAAACAGCACTGGTAAACAGCCCGCATTGGGCTGGTAACTGTTATGGGTAAAGTATGTAGTAAAGGCTTCGGGGTGAAGTCTGAACTGGTAAATAGCCTGGATTCGACTGGTGTAAATTCCCTGGGTAAAATAATAAAGGTTTCTAGGTATACGAGAATCCCCCAACGCTTCACCTTCCACTTTTCAAACCACTGATGAATGGGATTAAAACTCATCTGCGTTTGTTGCGAGATACGCTCGTCCTTATGCGTAACATTAACCCAAAAGAATCAGGGTTTTTGAGATGTGCGAAATGGTTTGGGCGGCGAGGATCTGACAAACAACACGTACCAGTAGTTTTCTCGCTCGACGTCGGCGAACGAGCGTCCCTGATCCATTGTTCTCGATGACTACAGATCAGATCCAACTGTTGAGCGGTTAGAAATCCCGATACGGGAAGTTGATCACAGGGACGAGTTGAGTCGAGCTCTGCTCGGGCTCCTTGGATGACCCGTAGCCATAGAGTAACCAGCAGAAATGACCAAATCATCTGGCTACACGGAACATGAAGCCGTTCACCACGGTATTGGCAGCTGATCAGGTGGACGATGACTGAAGGAGGCTTTCAGCGATAGTGCACAGTCGGTCGAGAGAGAACTCGGCGTTTTTGGTGACCCCCGATAGGGTGATGGGCGTGGTGGTTGGTGGTGGAGAGCGATGTAAACGGGTTACCCCTTTGCTGAGCGGCGCGCCTCTACCGCGCCTCTCTGATGTCTTGTCGATTCGGGGTGTTGGTGATTGTTGGTGGTGATGATGACGATGATGGTGGTGATGGTGGTGGACGAGTCACCGTCCAGCGACTATCCCGGAACGCGCCATGCTTTAGCCGAGGTGTTCAGCTGGCCGTCGTGGTCAGCAATCTGGAATCTGGATCGACTAGCCGTCGCCGATCACCGACGGTGAAACGCCCGTTTAGTGGCAATTTACGCAATAACGTTCGCTCTCGGGAGCTTTTCTTTCGATGAAACGCGGGGTCGTTTGCTCGTTTCTCTAACGGCCCGACGATCAACCGAAGACTCGTCCTTTCACTATCCCCTTTTATACTTTTACTAATCGTGCGACGACCTCACATCGATTAGCTCACATTAGCGGCCGCACTTTCGCCACTTTCTCTACCGTTATTGTTCTCCTCATAGTGCCCCGGGCTCAGAGCTGTTCTCCCCGGATCGTCCTTTTAGTCCCAGTGTCCCACAGGCCTACTTCACTTCCACTACTAAAATTGCGGAGGAGACTAATACTCCCTTTGGTGCCCCTCCCCCCTAAGGAAGGTGAAAGAGAAGCTCAAATCTCAAAAACCCTCTTAAAAAGGAGCTTGGCACGCCGAACACCAAGATCCAGTACAGCAAGGCAGTTCTTCCTTAGTCTTTAACTTTTCCCTAGGTGTAGTTGTTTCGTTTTAGTTTCTATTTATTTTTTCTATTTGTCTCAGAGCTACTTCTGTGGTTTCAGTTTGTTTTACCAATTTTTATTTGAATAGTGGTGCACACTCTTTGTGTATTCTTCGATAAACAAATAAATGAATAATCAAATGAATAAATAAATAAATGACCGTCGCAGATGGCGTGTAGAGCCGTCGGCTAGCTAGTGTTGAGATCTGAGGTCTACCACGCTCCTCCGCCGTATAGCTCCGAATCGCGGGTTCGAATCCAGCCTGAGCCATGATTTTTGCTATTATCCTAGCACTATCATTACAACATCTACTTCCAGACTTAAACCAACTGGGCACTGCCGAGGAAAGAGGCGCTGCCGACACCTCCACGATCGAGCGATCGATCCTCGCCCGGGCTAACCAAGCCCTCCATCCCTCCTGGGTCGGGTAAATTGGCAGATGAATTGTCTAGGACGGTAAGACACCGACTTGATATAGCGGCTGGCCCCGCAAATCATTGCGTAAGCCGAATAAGTATTCTCATCCCACCCTTCTGCGACTTTGAACAAAAGATCAATGCGTGGCGCGTCCTTGGTGGACTGACCAACGCCTAGCATTTTACTTTATTGAGACCAACGCCAACCTTCCCATTCTGGACTTTATCCTTGCTTCAACTCGAGGTTCAGAATAAACTGACCCGAACCCGACAGGGTAACCAAAGAGCAAAGAGTCGGTGAAATTCAAAAACCAAATTTAGTAGTGTTAACCAAAAGAACAAAACGCATCCATCCAATCATATTATCGACGACCCCAACTGCTCCAGAAGGCGAAGGAGAACCATAGTAAAATATCTAAATTTGGGACACTTTCTGCTATTAAAACCCAACTTCCTGCTAGTCGCTCGTTGTTTTTCTCACTTCGAAGTTCCAGTTTGTATGATGGCAAAAAGCGATTGAGGAATGTGTTATTTGGGGAGCGAAAGTCACGTAACAACAAGTTGCTGTGTCGAGTTGTCTTTTATCGAGATGGAGAGATCTGCACCAGTTCTTTCGGAGGCGATCAGCGCTGATTTCTTGGACAATTCCTCGTCCTATAGTTTTTCTTTATTTCTTAATTATATAAATATATCATGTCACATTGCATGCAATCTAATGTATATGTACACAAAGACATTACATACGAATTCGATTATATGAGTTGATGATCAATCATAGGTCGAAAATATAACCGTAAATGTTAGCGTGATAGTCGAGCGCTGGTGAGAAGATCTACTGTCACCCGCACGGTCAAGCTATCGATCCCCGTCCGGGCTAACTAAGCCTTCCAATCCTAGGGATTGGGTAAATGGGTACCGAACTTGTCTTCGACGGTACAGACTCGGAATTGATATAGCGGCTGGCCCCCACAAGTCATTGCGGGGCCACTATACCAAGAGCGGAGAGAACCAAGAGGAAAGTAAAAAATTAAAAAATAAAAATAAAAATAAAAGGCTAAAAAAGCCATCTGGACAGTTTTTAAACAACAAACGTTCAAGGTTTAGGGAACCGACCAACGCCGATCACTTTACCTTTTGAATTTTTGCCCAGTCTAGCATTGCTTGTTAAAAAACCAAACCTATATTCTATTCTGGTGAGGGACAACAAAAGTTCGTCACTTCCGTTTTGGGGGCAGAGTTCTTTACCATCTTCGGCCGTACCTGAAAGGAAATCTTACAGGTTCATTTGATCGAGCTCCTGCCCTGAATTCTGCTCCAGTGGAGAAGGGACCATAGGATAATGCTTGGATTTTTTTCATTTTTCTTCTCCTTTTTCCTTCTTCTCTTTTCTCGACTCTATGCAGCAATAATTCACATCTTTTGGGCAGTGCAGTTGGCGAAAGGCACAGATACAATGGAAATGATTTGAAAGCGCCAAAGATCATTCTAACTCAAGACGAAAACATGAATAAGGAGAGCAATTAAGATGGAATAACTTGGTATCGGGGTAGTTATCCAGAATTTGACACAAAACACCCTGAGGCGTTGTTCTAGAAACCACTCTTTAATACAAAAACCACTCTTTAATAGGTGAAACCCTTTGATTACCTCTTGCTTGAGGGTTAAAAGCCGCACAACGAAATATGCAGCAGTTTGAATGTCTATTTGACCTACTAAACGACCTACCGGGTCCAGCCTGATCAAGTCGATGTCTTTAACTTCCCAGACAAGACTGGTAAAAGTTAACCCAACCCCGAAGGGATAGAACACGTGGTCAGCTCGTGCAGTCGGTTGTAAGTAGCGCCTTTTACCACTGCACCGAGTACACCCTAAAAATCTAGGAGTAGCAAATTATTATATATATATTTATTTATTTATTCAGTTATTTATTTATTACATAGACATACACTTATGTTGGTTAACACGCTAAAAAATAATAAATAAATAAAAATTATACGAATTGCATTGCGGAGTAATGGCGAACATTTTAATCCGAGCAATCTTTCAGAAGTCTCAAAATGGTCGTTTCCACTGCTCTGTCAGTTCGTCCGCTCGAATATCGTTTGCAATTTCCTTCGAAGAACCTTCGATGATCCATCAAAACTAGAAGCGATATCCGCCTTCTCGATGGCCGGAACTCTCGGAAGAAATGTCTGCGTGGAACGAGTTGCTGATCAGAGGTGTGGTGATGGCTGATCGTAGTTCGTCATCAGATTTCCTGGAATGTTGCCATAGTCACGAAGTTGCGCGTTCTTCGAGTCGTTCGAGACTTGGTGCGCAAAAATGCGAATTCCTGAATTAGAGTGTAAGATTTCTTAAAACAGAATGGCCACCCATCTCCGTTAAACTGGAACCGCTGATGAAAAAGGAATGACTGCACGCCTTCAAGTTGTAGTCTGTCTAAACCAAGCTCTCATTCAATGTGTGAATGCACAATGAAAATTGAAGTGCACAGCATCATTTCTATTTATTTAGGGCCCGCGTGGTGCTGTGTTAGGTGGCGCTACTGACACCCGCACAGTCGAGCGATCAATCCCGCCCCGGGCTAACCAAGCCTCTCGTTCCTCCGGGGATGGGTAAATCGGTACCGAATTTTCATGGGAAGATAAATACACTGAGGTGATATAGCGGTACAGCGCAAGTCATTGCGTAGGCCAAATATGCGTTCACCATACCTCTACGATTCTGAATGGAATATGAATGCGTGGTGCGTCCTTAGAGAACCGATCAACGCCGGCAACATTACCTTTATTATTTATTTATTTATTTATTTATTTATTTATTTATTTATTTATTTATTTATTTATTTATTTATTTATTTATTTATTTATTTATTTATTTATTTATTTATTTATTTACTTGTTTCTAAGGACGACCCCCGCGCGCGGTTTTGGTGTCTTATAGGTTCTGACGAAGGCGACTAGGCCGACACGGCAGCCGAATAAAACGTGTACCATCTTGGCCAGCTTTACGGCTCGGACTAAAACAGTGTCGTCACAATGCCAAGATTAATAGAGAGTCGGACGTAGAGGATATTTATTTATTCATTCATTTATATTGTCTTATTAATTTATTTATTTATCTGCTTATTTATTCATGCACCTTAGTGCATACCTTTTATGAAAATACACCTAGCATAAATGAAAAATCGTTTGATTGCTGCTCCTCTAATAATAAAACGAAAAAACGTACAAACAGGCAGAAAGATAGACGTAACAGCGATACTAAGATGAACAACAGATCAACCATCTTTCATTTTTGTGTCGCATTGTTAAACGTTGAAAAATAAAGTGTTGGAGCACTGCTACACCTTTATCTGTTATGAATAAAAAGGTATTAGTTCCCTAGTGAGGCAGCTTAGTTTCCACAACTATCCTTAATGTTTTTCACTTCATTTTTTCCTATGCACGTTTGCACGTTTCGCCCGGGCCACCAAGCCTTCCATGTCTCCGGAGTCGATAAATTGGTACCAGACCTTTCTGTGAAAGTAAAAACACTTACTTGGTATAGCGGCTGGCCCATTCACACCAAGCCCCTACGATTCTGAATTGAACACGAATGCGGTGGCACGTCCTTCGGGGCTGACCAACGCCGGCACCTTTTCCTTTTTACCACTACATTTTGGTTCAGCACAACGATGTTCAATAAATAAATAAACAAATGACGCAAAAACCATGTGGTCAAGTAAGCGTCGATGGGGGAGTCAGATAACCCATCGACTACGGACCACAAGTACTGTCTTTTATGGGTGACTCCTACATATACGTGCCGAATCTCGCCTCCGTATATTGTACTGGTGAGCCGTGGTGATAAGCATTGGATACTGAAGCCACGAAGCCTCACTGCACCTATTCAGGTGTTCAAAGATAAAGGCAAAAGTGATCGGCGCTTATCAGTGCCCTAAGGATGCGCCATCGCAGTCATGTTCCATCGTAGATGCAGGTGAATAGGTGCAGTGGCGATCAAAATTTTGTGAACGCTTGCATTTTTCACCATGAATCGGCTTCTACACGTCTAAACAATGTGAAATTTGAACATGTGGTGCTTTGCGGGTCTGCGCAGGTAATATCAGCGAATATTTGATCTATGATGGTAAGTATTGATTTTTCGTACAGCATCATCAACAATCGTGCTCATCTAGCAACGGTGAGTTGTAGTATCTTGCTTGTGTTTTTATTTTTCCTAATTTATAATGAAAATTTTCACTACCCCTCAGTTTTTAGAGATTTTTTCAACATGCTCCGAGGAAGAAACTTTTCTGCTGGAACAAGGAGGCGATTTTTCGGCTCGTACAGTCAAACTTTTCTTATCGCCAAATAGGAGCCATTTTCCAGTGTGGGATCTCTACAGTCGCTTCTATTGTGAAAAGAATGAAAAGTCCGGAACATTGGAAGACGCCCACAAATCAGGCAGTTCATATAAGGCAATATCTTATTGCTTATTATGGAGTGAAGCTGAGCCTTGGCTCAGTGCAACGTCGCCTGAGGTCTCACGGACTGTTTGGAAGACCTGTCTTTAAAAAACCATTTATAAGCGAAAAGAACAGGAGGGCTAGGCTTAGATTTGCAAAGCAGCGCAACTCGTTACTAATAATGTATTATTGTTCCCTTATTTTATATGCTTAATTTGGCAATAAAGAAGGCTGTTGAACTGTTGTTCCTAATGTGTCAATTTTGGCGTTTTTCCGTTTTTATATCATAAATGTAAAATACGTCTGACGAATACAATGTCAAATAGGATATACGATAGATAATGTAAAGTTGCAATATCCAAATTTTCCATCGCTAGATTGAAAATAAAGCGAGTTATGGTGAAAAATGCAAGCGTTCGCAAATTTTTGACCGGCACTGTATATGACTTACTGGGCAAGCCACTATACTGAGTCCGTGTCTTTGCCTTCCCAGGCAAGTTTGGTACCAATTTACCCGTCACGGTGGGCTGGAAAGCTTCGCACATTTCTGTGACGAATAGGCTTAGTGTGAACAAGACTCATCCAATTATTTTATTTTCTGTAGTATTTAGTTATTTGAGAGTGAAAGCATGATCCACTCCTCCTCCTTGGCCCGAATGCATGAGCGAAATATGGGTACTGAGCCTATCGCGCCGATACCCACCATGAATCTAGGCCCTGGTTGTGCGCCGATCTGGAAATACCTTCCCAAGCTAGTATGATACCAATTTACCCGATTATTCGTTCCGTTTATGTCCATCAATACCGCTTACCTCTCAGACAAACATCCGTTTATGAGGGGCTGTTTTGTCCAAGTCTTCATTTTTGCCTTATTCTTAGCTTTTTTCGCTTCGTTTGTTTCCTGTTTGCAAGCGGTGCTAAAAATTAACATAAAGGACAATGAGCGGGAGGAATTACGTCACGGAGTAATTTAATGAAGTTGTAAATACAGATGATAATGATGGCATCCGCTGTCGATAAAAATTCTGCTTTTTCTCCTATTAACTGCATGTGATATTGAAACTATCGGACTAGAGCTAACATCGTTCTACGCCCTTGTTAGGTCCCATAGTTTCAGGAATTGGCATTTCTCTTACCTTTGACGACTTTTTTTGAAAAATTCAGCGACTGAACAATGCAAGCGGTAATAATTGCAGCTCCAACAGTGCCTTCAAATTAGTCTGTAAGTACAGTACCGGACCTGCCCCAACGCTAAAACTCTAACGGCGCTTCTTTTGCGTCGAAGGGTGCCATTTTTTGGGGTCACACGTGGTGATCCCGGGCGCAGTCTACCTCAATTTATTTTCGCCGCATACCAACTGGGGTCCCCGCGTGGTAGCCTGGCCGAAGGTGTAACCTCGTCGAGCGGTGATTGGCCAGACGAGGAATCTGAAGGGCAAGGGACCGAAAATCAAGGGGTCAAAAAATCCCCTTAAGAAGTTAAGAAGTTCATGAATATGGAAAATTTGTGTACGAAAACTCGAATTGCTGAGTTCAACCACATAATTATCTTTCCGAACGAGTCCGCTTCATGGAAAATATAGAAAAACGGCGGTTTCTGCGCAAGAGAGCGCCGCTGGTGGCGTTTTATCGTTGCAGCACATCCGGTCCATCGGGCAGCGTCTTGATGTCGTCATGTTGATAATTCTGGATATGAGTAGAAGGACGATTGACTATTGATTACTAAATCTACTAACACCTAAAATTTGGTGCTCTAGCGTTGGAATAAAAGCTGGGGTTTTCTATTGGAATAGACTTCATATTGGCTTTCGTTACAATTCAACAGAAATGCTAGGGTAGATGCGACTGTGGTGGGGTAACTTGATGGGTCTTTATTCACGAGATGAGTTCAGAATTGTCACGACTAAAAGGACTAGGATCAGGTCGAAACGTTAGGCCGTTGACCAAAACTTCCACCTGGAAACTTCAAAAGGCAGAAGAATCGATTAGATCGATAGCGTACAGTGCCGCACGATAGAACGGCACCGGCGGCGTTTCATTGCGCAGAAACCGCCGTTTTTCCACAGTTTCTCTGAAATTGGTTTACCCGTGAAAATAAATATGCATTTGAGCTCAGCGGCTCGAGTTCTGTCTTACCATATACAAATTTTCTCTATGGGTGGAACTTGTCAGCAAGCGATTTTTAATCCTTCGATTTTCAGTTCGTTGCCCCTTTGATTCCTCGTCTGGTGACCCACCGCTCGGCGAGGCTTCGCCTTCGGCTAGGCTACCACGCGGGGACCCCTGTTGGACATGCGGCGTAAATTCATTGAGACATACATGCTTTATCCGGGTTACCACGCATGGACCGCAAAGACAGCATCTTTCGGAGCGAAAAGGCGCCACTGCCGCCGTTTTATCGTTGCGGCACGCCCGGTACTGTAGTTGATTGCTTAGCTCGAAATAAGGTAGAATTTGGGAGTTGTTATTTTTATAATGTTATTGGTCAGTTAGCAGCTTTCCCATTTCGTGAGTTAATCAACAATATCGTACATTGACTGACGTGGTTTGTTTATCCCGTCAAAACGGAAATTTTCAGCGACTAACTGCAGTTAGAACATTTTTCGCGCTATTTAATTTCCATAAACAAACCTTGGACTATGATCCTCTAGAATGCCGGCAGTTACTACTGTGAAGAATATAGCAATAAAAAATAAAATCTGAAAACAAAAGTACAAAAGCCCTACGCCATTCCTCTCACCCAAAACATGATTGTTTTGAAACATTGAGTGTCTTTGTTATATACCCATTCCTTACTTGACCTCTCAGTTAACCCATTTCCGTACCGACATCCCTAGATAGTCCGATAGAAACTCAACCCGGCTTTTTTCAGCTTCTCTACCAGCCCGACATCGGAGTAAATAAGCGGTGGATCTGAGGATTGCTTCCAAGATGTCGTTCCAAAAACTGACAGCAAAAGGGCAAATTCTCACCAAATGACTGTTGCACGAAAACGGATTTGAAAGACGTGCACATTCATCTTTACCATTGCGGACCACGTCATACCTGATGAGAGAGGATGACTCGAATTGTCTATCGTCGTGGCTCATTCATAAATTATAGAAATGACCCGTCTCGGACAGCTCATCGCATCAAAAATGAACTAGACGCTAGTGGGTAATTGTGTGTTGCCTTTTCTGTCCGGCAACGTCGCGCAGAAAAAATTTGCACTTCAATTCCAACACGTGCATTGGAAAGATACTGTAAGAACGGAAAATTATATTTATAACCAACATAAAGGATTACTGAGCAAGAAAACATAGGTTTAGAAAGTATATGCTTTTATTATACTACCGTACAGCGCGACACGTGGATCGGAAAGATGGCGTAAAAACGGAAAATCATACATATTTATAACCGGCAGAAAGTTTACCGAGCAAGAAAACATATGTAGGTTTAACTAAGCGTAGGCACGAAACGAACATATTAGTGCCATTTTAATATTACTGTTCTATTTTATTCGTTTGGTTAACTTTAATTATTCTTTTACTTTCGTACAGTGATAATGGACTAAGGTCCGAAGGCTGTTTTAGTGTCGAACAAGCGGTGGCAAACGCTGATAAAAAATTTAAAAAATAATGTAATTGAGTCATATTTCAACCACCGTTCGGTGCTACAAACTGGGCCTGAATTCATGACGGGTATCGGCACAATATACCCGAGAATAAACCCCGGTCGACGCGATTATTCGCATTCATGAACGCGCCGCGGAGTGGAATAGACCCGCGATATCCCCCAAATAAACTCCGCGGCGCGTTCATGAATGCGAATAATCGCGCCGACCGGGGTTTATTCTCGGGTATATTGTGCCGATACCCGTCATGAATTTAGGCCCTGGAGTGTACCCTTTCATATTGAAGAGGCGAGCTATAGCTGAAAATAAGAACGATGTTTAATGATGGGCTCCGTATCAGCACCGTGTCTCGAGTCAGGATATTTTCCCTAAAACCACCAATCTTTTCTCGCAGTAACCTTCCCATAATCATATCAAAACGTTGAGACTTGACCTGTAGTTTTTCGTACAAAAAAAGTAATTCAGGGTATTTATCACTTATGTGGTATGCATCAGGAACTGCGTCCAATCTCAAGTGCAGGAAGCTGAATCCATTTATATCAATAACAGAATCCGACGTCAGAATGGTGATCAACGCCTCTGAAAACCTTGTAGGTTTGTAAACAAATGAGGTAGTTAGTTATCCTGCGCACTGGACTGCTAAAGGTGGAATAGTACCGAAGAATTTCTGCAGCAGACGCCAGCTAAATCCGGACAAACTTCAATTCAAATTTCCCGTCAAATTGTGACTTCGTCGGAGGTGCCGATTGGTGCAGTATACGTGAAAATCCTCTAGCTTGTAATGATATCCTCATAGCTGTCTAAATGCTTCCCCTTTGCAGCGCCTTTGCTCATTCTGAGAGCCCTTGTCAGATCCGTTACAGCTCACATTCTTCGACGATAAACATCGTGGGAGTAAATTGATTTCGAAAAAAGTTTGTCTACGAGCGGACATGTTCAAAGCATATCGCAACCTAATTAAGTGACCTGCCCAAGTGCCTACATATGTACATTGTAAATATCATTCTACTTGTGTTCGCTGCTGCAGTTGGGGAGAAACGCTGCAATGCTTTGGGCTGAAAAAAAAAACAAGTGGCCAAAGGGATTCTTGAATGAGTAGTTTTTGATTCGTTTTGGTTTCGTTCCCTTGAGATGCGATCCTTCGACGTCATGTGCCGTGTAAAACCTGGAAGGAAAAATTGGTTCACATTGTTCGCAGTTCTACGGAAGGACCTGCTTCATTTATTTAATGCTACGAGATCTCATTTTCATGGCTTATACCTATTTTACGCAATTCTCAATCCAAATCCATGAAAGTAGACAAAAAGAGACAAAGCTTCCAGTAAGTAAATATTGGAGATTCCGCCCATGTAGCGTACGTACAGGTTGGTTTGTAATTCAGAGTCCTAGGATTTCTCACAAAAAAAATACGGACAGCAATTCAACTTTATCTCGTTTATTGTTGAGCAGAGGACCGAGATTGTTAAGAAACTTCATTAGCGGCTAACGTTTCGGCGATGTCGCTTTCGTCGGAGCCTGTAAGGTCGAATATATATTTGAGAAACAACTCGCCCAAACGCCAGTTCACCATTAGTTCCAGTTCCAGGTACACTTCTGTTTGCTTCTTTGTTCCTTTGTTTCTCGTTCTATTGGACCTTAGAATAATCTTTTGTGGTAAGAACTGGCGTTGTAGTTTCTCAAATATACATATATTCGACCTTCCAGGCTCCGACGAAGGCGACATTACCGAAACTTTAGCTGAATAAAGTGCTCAATCCCAGAAGTTGCTCCACGTTCAAGAAGAAGTTGGAGAAGATTGACTTGTAACATGTGTTTGGAATCGATGGGTTCTCCTGATTGTTTGCTGCAATAGTGTTTTTTTTCTCTCGAAACCGTATTAGGCTGTAGTAGACTGTAGTTTAGAGCATGAGGCTCTCTGACCTTTCTTTGTGTGCTAACCGCTTTCCAACTGTCCATTTGATTTAATTAATTTATATGTCATGGCATGGTGTTTTTGTTTTGTTAATGTTTGCATTTATGATTACCGCGCCGTTATGTGGCATAACAAATAAATTAACAATAATAAACAAATAAATAGCTGGTCGATGAGCTGGTAGGTAAGCGGAAATCCGACAAGCGTATTTGATATAATTAATAGGAATCCAACTATTAGTGCTTAGACAAATTAAATTCTCACCTAGCAACGGCCGCTTCCCCGTGAGAGATGCCGAAATGCCTGAGGGCACAAAAAACGTATCACCAGCCTACTGTATGGAAGTACAGAGCCGCCGCCCCGTTACCTAATACTTCCTGCTTGTAGCCTACGCGCTGCTTCTTCATAGCACATTTCGTGGTGCACTTGTATTTTGCACGAATGCACTAAGATCTGCTTTTTGAGCGAATTTAATCCATGCTGAACACCCGATAGATGCACTTCACGGACATGTGAAGAAAAATTTCTGCAGGAATTTTCGAGAGGGTGCACTTTGCAAGGAAGTTTTCTACCCTTCCGGAATCCTTCATGGGTTTTCGTCGCTGCAGAATCAACGGATCACAAATCAAAGAAAACAGTCGTGAATGTAGGAAGCTGGCACGTTTCCTTGAGCAAGTAAAATAAGAATAAAAAGAGCCGAAACGAACCCGAGAATGACTCCAGGAATGACGGCATGGGGAACGTGAGCACGACAATGAAGTAGAAAACTAGAAAAACCAGGTGGAATCGCAACTTTAGGAATTGCAGAAGGGAACAAATCGTTGATATTGAACATATTTTCCTTTAATTGAGGACACAGAGCATTAGAAAGTCTAAGAAAGCCTTCTAAATAGTGCTGACTGCAAGATTTCGTGATCAGCACTGATAGGTGCCTTCGTCGTCCCATCTACCTCCTACCTATCTCCTGATCTCCACCATTTGATCTTCTGTTGTTATATAAGGTGGCTCTAGTCGTAGCTCTAACCTCACTTTTACTCCCTGCCCTACTGACGATCCGCTGGGAGTACAACTTTGTCACCCGCATAATTTATACCAGCCGTCCAGTGGCCTGCAGGCTGCCAAATGAACTAATGCATAGTAGGAAACATATATGAAACATTTATAATAACAAATAAAACGAAGAAGGAAAACCATGCAGCAAAATACGGCGAGGAACTTATGAAATACGTCGCTTGGAGTACGGTAGTTTGATACACGCAAGGACTGTGGTGAGATCAACCAACGTTGCAATTCCCCGAGATACCAAGGCTCAGGCATGCTCTCCAACTTCGATCATGCGTGTGGGAAGATCGGCTTACATCTGAACTTGACGAAGACGATGTTCATGAGGAATGGATACGTTTCTGATTGCGTTTCTGATGATATCATATCACCGAAGCTGTTCAACGCCTCTCTCGAGAACATCATGCGAACACTAGAATAGGACGACATGGGAGTGAAGATCGACGGCCGGCAGTTACACTATCTTCGTTTTGCGGATGATATCGTACTCATAACACCATCTATCACTCAGGCAGAACGCATGCTGGCCGACTTCGATCATGCGTGTGGGAAGATCGGCTTGCAGCTGAACTTGACGAAGACGATGTTCATGAGGAATGGATACGTTTCTGATGCCCCATTTTCGCTCAACGGAACGAACATCTCTGAATGCTCCAGCTATGTGTACTTGGGTCGGGAAGTCAACGTGACCAACGACTTGAGTCCAGAGCTGGGCAAAAGGAAACGAGCGGCTTGGGTGCATTCAAGAATGTTGAAGAAGTAGTGAGGAAGACGAAGAACGCTCGACTCTGCGACCATCTCTTCGACTCTAAGGTTCTTCCTGGGTTGACGTACGCTTCAGAATTCAGGGCGTTACGCAAGCAGGATGAACATGCGATTTGCGTCGCGCAGCGAAGTATAGACAGAAGGATGCTCGGAGTGATTCGCTTCATTCAGGCGAGAGACGGCATACGGAGCTCCGAGTTACGTCGACAGTCGAAGATCAGAGACGCAGTCGCATTGGCCAAGTTGTCGAAGATCAGGTGGGCCGGACACGTAATGCGATTTCGTGACGACCGTTGGACGAGAGCCGTTACCGACTGGATTCCACGGGACGTCAGAAGAACACCAGGTCGCCCACCTTTGCGCTGGTCGGACTTCTTCGTCAAATCCCCGACAACGACCGATTCGATACTCTTCGTGTTCCTCGAGCGAGCAGGACCCACTGGTCTACCATGGCACGCGACTGGGACGAATGGAGACGTTACTGGTGCCCGCTCGAGCAAATCGATGATCCTGTCAAAAAAAAACTAGTCTCCAATGGCTTTTGGTGGGCCAGTCTGGTAAATCACTGACTTCGATGTGTGTTCAGGCCTCCGAAGACGACGGGAAGGTCGAAACGTTAGGCCGTTGAATAAAGTTTATCCACGTAACAACCTCGTGCAGCAGATGCAGTTAATATTGACGAGCAGGAGTATTAGATGACGATAAGATAAACCCAGATCACGTTTCGTTTCCAGACATTGCAAGTGTGAAGAGATCTCTTCAACTCGTTCTAGCGTTATTCGCTGTTGCTGTCTTTCGAAGAATGCGTTTTTCTTACAAAACTGCTAACTTTGCAAAGGTGTAGATGTACACACTGAGCAGGGCATTTTTCGAAAAAATATTCGGCATAGTCCATCCGATGCCGTCACCAGCACTCAGCACATTCCGCAAGGAGGACCTGTTGGAGCGGAATTCGTCATCGCCGGCTTTTCGTTTCAGAATGAAGGACGCTCGCCGCTATTCTAACACATCGCATCATTTGCTTCGCTTCGAAGGACATGTGCACTTTTGCCAGGTCAGCGTTTATGTAGGAAGGTATGGGAAGCTTCGGAAGGCCAGCGCATTCGTAAGACAATTGCCGTCACGTCATCACCACCCCCACCGTTGAACGGTCCCCCAATCGTTCACGTCATCCTTTATCAAATCCCACTCCACGAAACTGACCCGACCGAAGTATCGGAAGTATCGGAAACCCAAATTGGATACGGTAATTGCTGAAAATTGGCGACTGTTAGAAGATCGCTCCACCCTTTTGGTGTTGTACGCCTCCGGAGTGGTCGAAGCTGAAGAGGTGGGCGTGGCCAGAGAGTATAAAAGGAAGCCGAGACGACGTCTAAAACCATAGCGAAGTCAATCCGTTCATCATCATGGCCACATCGAGACGTGCTCTCATCACCGGAGCATCTTCTGGCATAGGTAGGACGCTGTTTCTTTCGAGAATTTCAAGCAGAAGCTAATCGAATTGTTTATAGGGCTGGCGCTGGCCGAGCAGCTGTGCAAAGACGGCCACAAGGTGACCATTACTGTTCGAGATGACCAGAAGGCACAGTCCACCGAGCAGATCCTCAATGAGAAAAAGGTGGGTGCTAAGGCAGTAGCGAAGAGTCAGACAATAAAGCTACAAGAAAAATCGGATTGCATAGGAACTAATGCCAAAAGAAGAAGATCAGGATAACTACTAGAATAAGAGAATATGTGAAAAAGTTCACCGCTCTAGCATTTTGCTCGCCGATCTCTCGAACGAAGTGATGCGCACAAGGTTCGAGGGACTAAGGATGCATGATAGAAGAAAAAGAATTAAGAAAACTGCTATATAAAAAATTATGAGGAAATTCACCCAACCTTTTCCAATAAGAAGGGCACTACTGACACCCGCACGGTGAGGCGTTCGATCCTCGCCCGGACTAACCAAGCCTTCCATCCCTCCGGGGTTGGGTAAATTGGCACCAGACTTTTCTGGGAAGGTAAAGACACTGACTTGGTATAGTGGGTGGTCCCGCAAGTCATTGTATAGGCCGAAAAGTATACACCATGCCCCAACGATTCTGAATGCAACACGAATTCCTTACAATTAGGGAACTAAATTTTCTACAACTTACACTCTGGCTCAGATCGATCGTCGATACTCATTCTATTCTCCATCGGCCTGCATTTTTACTACACATCAAAATTAGAGAAGCTACTGATATCGGCACGGTCATGCCCGGACTAACCAAGTCATTTCTCCCGGGTCGGGTAAATTGGTACCAGACTCGTCTGGGAAGGTAAAGCACTGATTTAGTATAGCGGGTGATCCCGGAAGTCACTGTATAGGCCAAATACGCATTCACCATGCCTCTACGATTCTGAGTGGAGCACGAGTGCTTGGCGCGTCCTTAGGGCACTGATGGACGCTGACCACTTTTGCCTTTACCTTTCAACACCTGAATAGGTGCAATAGGGCTTCGTGGCTTCATTTTCCAATGTTCAACACCGCGACGAGCCAGCGCAATATACGGAGGCGATATTGGGCACTTACAGTAGCGGCCAAAAAACAATCAACACGCGATGGAGCCGCGATTTTCCCTCCACTTTGACGACTTCGCATTCAATAGCTAGGAATCTTCGAGCGAAGCGAAACACGTTGTTCGATAGAACAAATCTTTCTCTTTCACGCAGTGTATTAAATTATTTCCAGTATGCTGAACTGGAGGAAAAATGAGAAGTTTTAGGAGACATACATTTTTCGTCATGAAAAATTTCACTTTAATGACGTGTAGCTTTTCAACGTGCGAACGCTCAGATAATCAGTACACAGTATTTGATAGAGAAAACAATTTTCTTTCGAATGGTATAACAAATATTGCAAACACTCACTATAGAAGGAAATTATCGTTTATTTTCTACTTTCTTTCATAGCACACTAATAATCCATGGTTGAAGCTAGCTGGTATAACCGTTATGTTTCATGCATCAAGTAATATTTCTACTATGAATTAGATCAAAAAACGTTATAAACACAAAGTGATATGAATTTTCAAACGAATTTCTAACGTGTGTTGTGGCGCAAAATTCAGGTCAACAGACGAAAAACCTCACCTCGTTTTTAAATAAAGAAGACTGACAAATCATTTCCTGTTGTTTGCGTTGCCTTTGGTGTGAACATTTTTTAGAATTTTATTGGATCCTCTGCTGATTAATTTAACAATGTGAGATTGCTATAAATTAGAAGGTACACCAGACCAGATGTTCCTCAGACCAGAAAGTGAACAGACATGAGGGAAAAACAGGAGTAGGCCTATATTTTTGTACCAGGATTCAGAACAAGTCCAGCTGTAACGCATTCTGTACTCGACACGTTTGGCGCAGTGGAGAAAGACGCCATTATCGCCCGTACGTCAAGTCTGACGATCATTCCCTCCTGAGACCAACCAAGCTTTCTACTCTTAAAGAGTTTCATAGGCGGTCAAACTATAGCATAACTGCCGCTGTAACGTATTCTCTACTCGACACGTTTGGCGCAGTGGAGAAAGGCGCCATTATCGCCTGTACGTCAAGTCTGGCGATCGTTCCCACCTGAGACCAACCAAGCTTTCTACTCTTATGGAGTCTCGCAGTTGACGACAGACTTGTCCAGGAAAGTGAAAACGCTGGTTTGCTTATCTGTAGGCTTCCAAGGGTTATATATGGAAATCTATGCAACTAACATACAGTAGCGGTCAAAAAGATGTCATTTTTCATTTTTATACACAAATAGCTCAAATCGAAAAGAATCTGATGCCATTCGATAGTGCTGATGATTCTATCTCGAAATATGTTGAAACTTACCGTTGTTGCAAATTCTTTGTTTTTAAAAAATATTTTGTAGTGATTTTCATATGCTATTTCTAACGAAAATATCTCAAAAATCGCTGATTGAAGGATCGATCTGAGATGATCTTCTGATTGAGCACAGTCCAGTTATTATAATGTGTTACTAACATTCGATTCAGATCGCCGCTAAATTATAGATTTTTCAGAGCAAATAATTTGGTGGTCAAAAACTGGTCAAATTTTGGGACCATGTTTAAACAAAATTTTATATCTTCCTAACTTTGTGATGAAACTGCACTTAATTTGAGTATGTTATAGAAAATGAATTTTTCTTTCAAGAACTCATTTTTATTTCCAAGCTGTTTTCCTAGTTTGTGAGAAAATTCCTTTTAAAGTTGAGATTGCGTAAACTGCTATATTCAAAAAAGTTGAAAAGGAATCGACTTCATTTATTCTCAGTTCATAGTACATTTATGGTACTCTTGATACTGTATGTATGCTAGAATAAATCACAGTTCTTCATAAAAATATATCGCTTTAACTAACACCCGCTGTAGGCGCCGTCACTACCAGTACATTGTACGGGGGCGGGCAAAGGCGTGCACAGCGTGTGTTAGTTAAAGCGATATATTTTTATGAAGAACTGTGATTTATTCTAGCATACATACAGTATCAAGAGTACCATAAATGTACTATGAACTGAGAATAAATGAAGTCGATTCCTTTTCAACTTTTTTGAATATAGCAGTTTACGCAATCTCAACTTTAAAAGGAATTTTCTCACAAACTAGGAAAACAGCTTGGAAATAAAAATGAGTTCTTGAAAGAAAAATTCATTTTCTATAACATACTCAAATTAAGTGCAGTTTCATCACAAAGTTAGGAAGATATAAAATTTTGTTTAAACATGGTCCCAAAATTTGACCAGTTTTTGACCACCAAATTATTTGCTCTGAAAAATCTATAATTTAGCGGCGATCTGAATCGAATGTTAGTAACACATTATAATAACTGGACTGTGCTCAATCAGAAGATCATCTCAGATCGATCCTTCAATCAGCGATTTTTGAGATATTTTCGTTAGAAATAGCATATGAAAATCACTACAAAATATTTTTTAAAAACAAAGAATTTGCAACAACGGTAAGTTTCAACATATTTCGAGATAGAATCATCAGCACTATCGAATGGCATCAGATTCTTTTCGATTTGAGCTATTTGTGTATAAAAATGAAAAATGACATCTTTTTGACCGCTACTGTATGTTAGTTGCATAGATTTCCATATATAACCCTTGGAAGCCTACAGATAAGCAAACCAGCGTTTTCACTTTCCTGGACAAGTCTGTCGTCAACTGCGAGACTCCATAAGAGTAGAAAGCTTGGTTGGTCTCAGGTGGGAACGATCGCCAGACTTGACGTACAGGCGATAATGGCGCCTTTCTCCACTGCGCCAAACGTGTCGAGTAGAGAATACGTTACAGCGGCAGTTATGCTATAGTTTGACCGCCTATGAAACTCTTTAAGAGTAGAAAGCTTGGTTGGTCTCAGGAGGGAATGATCGTCAGACTTGACGTACGGGCGATAATGGCGTCTTTCTCCACTGCGCCAAACGTGTCGAGTACAGAATGCGTTACAGCTGGACTTGTTCTGAATCCTGGTACAAAAATATAGGCCTACTCCTGTTTTTCCCTCATGTCTGTTCACTTTCTGGTCTGAGGAACATCTGGTCTGGTGTACCTTCTAATTTATAGCAATCTCACATTGTTAAATTAATCAGCAGAGGATCCAATAAAATTCTAAAAAATGTTCACACCAAAGGCAACGCAAACAACAGGAAATGATTTGTCAGTCTTCTTTATTTAAAAACGAGGTGAGGTTTTTCGTCTGTTGACCTGAATTTTGCGCCACAACACACGTTAGAAATTCGTTTGAAAATTCATATCACTTTGTGTTTATAACGTTTCTTGATCTAATTCATAGTAGAAATATTACTTGATGCATGAAACATAACGGTTATACCAGCTAGCTTCAACCATGGATTATTAGTGTGCTATGAAAGAAAGTAGAAAATAAACGATAATTTCCTTCTATAGTGAGTGTTTGCAATACTTGTTATACCATTCGAAAGAAAATTGTTTTCTCTATCAAATACTGTGTACTGATTATCTGAGCGTTCGCACGTTGAAAAGCTACACGTCATTAAAGTGAAATTTTTCATGACGAAAAATGTATGTCTCCTAAAACTTCTCATTTTTCCTCCAGTTCAGCATACTGGAAATAATTTAATACACTGCGTGAAAGAGAAAGATTTGTTCTATCGAACAACGTGTTTCGCTTCGCTCGAAGATTCCTAGCTATTGATTGCGAAGTCGTCAAAGTGGAGGGAAAATCGCGGCTCCATCGCGTGTTGATTGTTTTTTGGCCGCTACTGTATATGAGTCACCTGTAGAATTACCACACCGTGGTCCGGAGTCGGTGGGTTATCTGACTCCCCCATCGGCGCCAACTCGACCGCATCGTTTTTGCGCCATTTTTTAATCTATTGCACATTGTCGGCTTCAACCAAAATGTGGGCTTCTGAACATGTAGGCAAGGCGGAATACGACTCTGAAGAAGTTAAGATAATAAAAAGGATAAGTAATATTAGTAATTTTTTTAGTTCATTAGTTGGTAGATTGCCCTCAAGGAAAAGGTTGACAATTAGATGAAATTTTGGTAGAGTATTGGGTATAGTACTAGTTTTCCAAATTGTTAGTGGTATTTTTTAGCATTTTATTATACTGCATATACTGTTCCAGATCAGCGTCGACATCGTGAAAATAGACTTTTCAATCTGGTCGTCGGTGATTGCCGGTGTTAAGGAGATGCTCGAAAAGAAAATGTGAGTTCGAACAAATTGAGTGGATCTCTGGTTTCTGCCAGACGAGAACACGTCGTGCCCAGCAGCACAGATCCCTAGCATCTTTAGAGCGGAAAATTTTTCTGAATTTTCCAGATTCTTTTTCAAATTCTTATAGAAAAGCAGCTTTGTCAGAACCTTAGCTAATACTGAAAAAGGTTTGTTTTAGGATCTTTGACATTGTGATATTCAACGCCGGCACAATGTTTCCGAACGAGCCGAGCACCGAGAATGGAGTGGAGACGTGCTTTCAGGTGATTATGCTTTGCTGCAAAATTTTGAATAAAATTTTGAACCGTCCGATAGGCTACCCAATTTAGGTTAACGTGCTTGGTCACATGTATCTGGCCGATGTGCTGATCAAATGCCGACCGCCTCGTCATCAAATCCACTTTGTTTGCGTCTCGTCGGCTCTATTCCGGTAAGTGACTATTTTTAGTTTTTCGGAAATCTTGTGATTGTTTACGGCGGCAGACGGAAGCTTCCGGACGCTTCTGGAGGTAAACAGGCGGCTGCAACGTCAGACATCCGTTAGTTCTGCAAAACTAATGCAAAACTCGAAAACAAGTCTAGTATGCGCACGTCCCCGGCTTGCAAGAAATGTTGTCGCCCGCAAATTCCTATAAATGGGTGAATTTTCACCAAAATGCTCGAGTTCGGTGCCCAACTCCTAGGAATTGGGCCCGCAGCCAGTCCTTCCAGCCTGCTATAGTTTTTTGATTATTAGTCGAAGTGTTGTATTGCACGGAAATCCTAGAGCTATCCAAAGATCTTCACTATTAGAGAGGTTTGAAAGAAAGATCCATAGTGAACGCATGGTGGTAGCAATTAAGGGTATAAGGTTCGGCTAAACTTATTCAGGGAACGCGATCCTATGAGTAGCGCCTCCTACCGCTGCACTATGCTAGGCCACATGACGATGTAGTAGACACTGTAGCTGTAGTAGTCATTCCTTCAAGTTGTATCTATTTATAGAACAGCATATGTGGTGCTGTGGTAAGCAGTGGTATTTTTACCCACACGATCGAGCGATCGATCCTCGCTCAGGGTAACCATGTCTTCTACTCCTACGGGATCGGGTGAAGTGATTCCAGGTTTGTCTGAGATGGTGAGGATACCGAGTAGGTATAGATGTTGGCCCTCGCAACTATTGTATAAGCAAAGCATGCACACACCATACCTATGTGATTGTAAGAGAAGTAAGGAGACCAATGGAGGGAACGAGATTGGTTAAAGTCGAAAAAGGCTACCAAACTACCTCCACGGTCGGTCAATAGATCTATTGCTTCGTGAGAATCGGTAGCCTTCTCTGACTCTTCACTAATCTCTTTCCACCAATTGATCTCCTCACTTTCCATACACGATTGCAGATAATAAACAAATGCTTAGCGCATCCTTGAGGAACTACTCAACTCTTCATCACTCTGTTTCAGGCTCTGTGGTGGATCATGGCCGCTCTGGCGAGTGCCTAAGGAGGCCGACGACTGGTTGGACGCATTCCGACCCCGATCTCGGTCCGGATGGCGAGCGTATGCACTCAGCAAATTCGCCATCACTTTGTTGGCCTCCCAACTAAACCGCATCGACGGTGTGTCGGCGGTGGCCGTGAATCCGGGTAACGCCATCACGAACGTCTCGCGGAACATGCCATCTCGTCATAGAAGACTTCTGACGGTCTTCAAGAAGACTCTGATATCGGTGGTGAGCTTTGAGCTCGTTCTTTGTGTAGGATCAAAGAAGTCACACTAACTTAAGGCCCCTTCACACTTTAGTGCTTTGCTGCCGCAGTAATGATGAAACTTGGGAGTGCAGTATGCGCAGTAGTGCAGCATCTGGTTCTTAATTTCTTGGCAAAACCACCCATATCGCCAAATATGCACTAAATAGGATGTTGCAGTGAAGGTGCTAGGTTCATCGCAAAAAATCGCATCTCAGGCGAGATTCGAACCCGCGTCTCAACCTATCCGGAGCTGTCCACTGACCACTATGCTACTGAGACGACCATTTGCGAATCCCTAGTACCTTTCCTAAGCTCGAAGGCTTTTTACTCCCAGCACTCACCCGTAATAACGGATTGAGCCGGTGAGCCGGATTCGGCATTGCACCAGTTAAGCTGAAAGTGCACAGCCCACGATAGGTTGCGATACGGGTTCGAATCCCGCCTGAGATACGATTTTCGCGATAAACCTAGCACCATCATTGCAACATCCCATTCTTGTCTATATAATAGTAAGCCGTAGAAAAGCGGTAACAAAACTGGAATTTTACGTTATGCACTAAATAGTTTTTTGAGCAACGACAGTTCAGTGGACGATCGGAACAACGCGCAGCTATTGCGTAAATACGCGCTCCCTTTTTACTGATCTACTTTGGTTTACTGCCGTGGTAGAGTCTGATAGCCCCTTAAGGCCCCTCCAGACTTCATTGCGTTGCTGCCGCAGTAATGCTGAAACATGGGGACCCAGCTGCGCAGTAGCGCAGTATTCGGCTCCTAATTTCTTTGCGAAAACCAACCATATCGCCAACTATGAACTAAATAGTTTTTTGACCAACGACAGTCCAGTGGACGGCCGGAAAAGCGCGCAGCTATTGCGGAAATACGCGCACCCTTTTTTACTGTTCTACTTTGGTTTACTGCCGCAGTAGAGTCTGAATCGCCCCTTAGACTAACTTTCGTGTGTTCAGGAGGAAGCGGCCGTGAACGTCGTTCGAGCCTGTTTGCATCCGCTGCCCTCGGGCAAGTTCTACGATCAGCACAAGATGTCGACGTTGCCGAAATCGCTCACATCCGAGCGATACATGCACAATCTGAACCATCTCTCACACCAGCTCGTGCTACGACTCTCACAGGATTGAACTTCTTCGTCCGTTGACGTACGCTTTGAACATTCTCAACCGAGTCGTTTGCAAGTAGCTGGTTACTGTACATACCTAGTTGCTGTTCGGGTTATACTGGTAGTGGTTGTGATGTTCTGAGCGATCGATTGCGACGACATCCTCGTCGGGTGGTTGACTTAGCTTATTGCTAGTGTGTTGTTTACTTGTTCAAAGCTTTAACGAGATGATCTCTCTCATTAGTAGATGCTTTAAGCTGCTGTTACTTGAGCATAATAAAACCTTATAAATTGCGATCTAAAAAACTACACATTTCCCGTTAAATCCGACTACAACGTAACCTGGGCGGGCGTGGTGCAGTGGGAAGAGGCGCTACTGACACCCGCACGGTTGATCGATCCTCGCCCGGGCCAACCAAGCCTTCCATCTCTCCGGGGTCGATAGACTGGTACCAGACTTTTCTGGTAAGGTATAGCGACTGGCACCTGCAAGTCATTGTATAGGCCAAACACGCATTCACCAAGCCTCTAGATTCTGAATTGAACAATGGGCCGGCGCGTCCTTCGGGACTGATCAACGCCGACACCTTTACCTTTACCTTTTACCTTTACAATGTAACCTTCCCATCGAAAACCCAGCAGGGTTCGATCTAGCTGCGTGATAAGTGGTGTTATGAGAACGATATCATTCGCAAAGAAGTAGATCATCACTAATGGGCCATGTGACGTGTTATCAGTGCTGTTAAGGAATTTTCGAGAGCTTACACTTTGACTCAGATCGATCACAATCATTCATTCCATTTTACATTGTCCTGTACTTTTACTACACATCAAAATTAGAGGCGCTACTGACATCCGCGCGGTCGAGCGATCCATCCTTACCCAGCCTAAGCAAGCCTCCCATCGCTCCGGGGTAGGGTGACTTGATACCATGCTTGTCTGGGAGGTTAGAGACACTGACTTGGTGCTGCGGCTGGATTCCGCAAACCATTGTATAGGTCAAGTACACATTCACTAAGCTTCTACGATTTTGAACACGAATGCGTCGGCGCGTCCTTAGGGAACTGATCAACGCCGGCACCTTTACTTTTACCTTTTACATAAAAATCAGGTATGAACTGGAGCGGATCAACTGGCAACTCACACAGTGCGATTGCCGTCCATTGATCATCCCTCACAAGTCATCCCATTCTGGTGTTCCTGCGATATTATGGAGAGCACCTTTGAGAAACTTTGACGACGTGATGCCACCTACCTTGGTAAAGTTAAAAGGTAAAGGTGTTGACGTTGATCAGTCCCCGAAAGACGCGCCGCCGCATTCGTGTTCAATTCAGAGGCTTGGTGAATGCGTGTCTAGCCTATACAATGACTTGCGGGGGCTGGCCACTATACCAAGTCAGTGTACCTTCCCAGAGTCTGGTACCAATTTAGCAGGGATGGAAGGCTTGGTTGGCACGGGCCAGGATCGATGGACCGTGTGGGTGTCAGTGGCGTCTCTTCCTTCTACACTACGCGCGCTCTACCTACCTTGGTACTTTTTCGAGCTGATGAGAACATTATTGTAGAACGGTGGGATCATCATCGTGAAACCTTTGTAGAGCTCATGGAGGATCTTCCTCTACTCAGTGGGGATGCCACGTTTGCCCAGAACCTCAATCGCCACCTTCGTTTCAACATAGTTGAAGGCCTTTCTGTGAGGATCTTAATGGAGGATTTTCACGTATATGAAACTCTTATACAACATAACATCAACATAATAACATATATTGACAACACCATGATGTTTCAGGGGGAAATGTACCGAACTTTCTGCAACGAAAAGCTCACCATAACCTCTGCAGATAGAACTCTTGCCAACTCGTACTTCAGTGTTGGTTGAGGATGTTATTAGTACATACTTATTTCACGTTGACCTTCTGCACATTGAGAACTTGTTATTTTCCAAGATGGAAACAACAACAATGGTACACATGCACTGCAGTACTAGGTCCGAGGCTTAAGATCACTTTGAAAACGATTCTGGTACATACCATATGCCGCAGCATCATTTCGACACGCTAACTCAAGAAAACCCCCAAGAAAACCCTTTAACAAAAAAATATGTGCTGCCAATCAAAAAAAAGACCACTATATATTATGAGTTGCACTTTTAAAAAAATCGAATAGTGAAGTCAATCGATATTCTTTATAAAATCAGAGTGCAGCCATCTCAACTCAAATAGGTACAGATACCCTATCATTCAGCGCTGCAGACTCTATCCTCTTCAACTAGAAAGTACAAAATAATCACATCACATTGGCGACCTTTAACAACGGAAAACAACAGCTAGCACAGTAGAGGAAGAAAAAACACTAGAAAAACTCCATTCAAAATAAATAAAAGGTTAACTGAAAGGACACAAAAAGATAAAGAATCACATCGCTTACAATGAACTAGAATCCCTCTTGTTTTTTTCGGCATTCAGTGGATGATGCCCCAGACTTCAGACGGAAAGGAGAACGGGAAAATTTCAGGCCAACACAGCCTGCTTCAACGATTCCGTCTCTGATGTTAACATGTCCTTCGCCACCTCATCAGTCTTGTTCTTCAAGCACTGCACCACCAGCCGCTGGCAAGTCACCAGAAGTCCGTAGATTTTCTGCAAACCATCTCAAATCAGACAAACAATCACTTCAGTTTCCAAAGTACAATCATGCTCCAGTAGGAATGAAAACATATCAGGACTAAGCAGAAACATGTAGTCATAGTCACAAAAACATAAGGACTAAATTGCAAAATTAAAGTGCAACGTGATTGTCGACCTTCATAGGACGCACCATGAATTCAAACCTATTTCAGATAAGCAAAGCCAGTTTAAAAGCTAACACATGCATAAGTCAAGCTCGCAAAGGTAACTTTCTGCTGGCGCATGGCACAGCTTCTACAAAACAAAGATGGCAGAAGCTGCGCCATGGACCTCTTTGACTTTCTTATTGTATCCTACCATCTCTTGTTCCGTTTGTTGTTGTTTTTTTTTGTTTGGTTCCACTCTATTTTATTTCTCTCATTTGTGCTTCTGGCTGTTTGCTATCTTACTGGTTTTTTTCATCTGTTTATTTCTCTAGCTTTTATGGTAAGCACTTCGGAAACGATGAACTGACCAAGATTATTGGAGCGGACGCTGCTTCGAAAACATAATAGCTATTTTTAGTAACATAATAGCTGTTTTTCTTCCATATCGTTCACAGTTTGATGTTCAGTTGAAATTTATTTTTACCACGTTCACCTATGTGAACGTCTTATAAAAAAATAAAATAAATAAAACTAACTTTTTTGTCGTCAGTACTCAGGAACGACTTACACCGCGGAAAGAGTTCTGTAGTAGAAAATCTCGCACCATGGGACCTTATACGCTGCTGGACTAGGAAACTCGAAAAAACTCCATTCCCATTAATCTCTGGGAGTTCCTAAGCTTTTCCAACGTACCGGAAGATAATTTGCGACTCAGGGTGTCAACAGTCATTCAAAAGTTTCTCACTTCTCATAGAAATACATGCCACATGTCAAAATTGGTATGCGATACAATGCCAAAGCGACTACAATCCACAAATGGTGTGTGAAAATACTCTGCAGTAATGCCTGCAGCAGGTATTTGCCACCTAAGGTGAAAGAAGGGAGAAAACTAGACGAAGGAACCAATTATTAGGGTGTGCCAAAAGTTTTGAGAAAATGCGAGTACTTCATTTCGAAAAGACGTGGCACGCCAACGTGATAGGTTGACATAGTGGGTAAAACGTTATATAAAGTAGGGATGTCAACGCATCTATGTGCCAATCAATCAGCACCTTCGGCCATCTCCACTGCTCTTACGGTTGTTGGAGAAAATGTCGAGCCGTAACGACTACCGACGCCTACTCCTTCACTGCCATCGCACAGGACGTCCTGCAACCGAGGCTCGAAATGAGTTGATGCGTTCGATGGGCGATAGTGTCCCCTCTCTCGCTACCTGCTACAGGTGGTACTAACGTTTCGATCAAGGCGATTTTTCGCTGGAAGAACTCACCCGCTTTGGTCGAGCACTGTCTTCCAATTGCAACGCTGTTCTGGCGTGTGTGCGGAGCAATCCGGACGCAAGGGATATGGAGAAGGACCCGTACTCCAAGCTCAACTGTCCGGAGAATTCCTGTTCGAGAAAGATACCGAGCTAAGCGGCTTAGAACCATTCCCACGATCTCTGACAGTGGCACAGCGCCGAAAGAGAGTGGAGACTTGTCAGAAGCTCCTTCAGCGTGAGAGAACGACCACCTGGACCGCTTCCGTTGTCACTCAGAATGAGAAATTGATCTCATACGACAATCCTGAAAGAAAATTGCAGTGGCTTCCAGTAAACCAGAAGCCAAAACCAGTCCCGAAGCGGCGTGGACACCGCAAAAAGGAGCTGCTCTCATTTGTCCTCACTTCAGATGGTTGTATTCATTGCGACATCTTGAGTGAGGGGGAAACTGTGACCTTTGAGGTGTTCTGTAGCCAACTCCGGGAGATGACATCGAAAGCACCTCGTTCCTTGCTGCACCGCGGAAAAATCCTTCTCGTCATGGACAATGAAGACCTCACCATGCCAAAGCGACACGGCGCGAGCTGGAGCGACTAGGCATGGAATGCCTACTCCATCCAACCTGCCCACCCGACCTTAGCCCTTGCGACTACAATGCGTTCGGAAGCCTGCAAGCCTTCTGCGCAGGGAAAACCTTCGATTGTCGTGACGATGTCAAGGGCGCAGTGAACCAATGGATCTCGTCACGATCCTCCTCGTTCTGGATGGATGGGGTCGCTACTTTGCCTATTCGTTGGAGAGAGGTCGTGGTTACAGATGGCAACTACTGCGAATAGATGTACTTCGTTTTCTTTTTGTTATTTGTTCTTGACTGAAACTGTCGAATTTTCTCAAAACTTTCGACACACCCTAATACAATTATTGTCTACTAGCTATCGACTAACATCTTAATATGAAATTATTTTTCTTTCTCTTTGTAGCTTGCCTCCTATGACTTATCTTTTCCCTTATGTCAAATCGTATACTGGTGCGTTCTAAGTGACTACGGGAATCTGGTCTTCCTAGTGCGTGTGCTTAGTTCTATCTTGTTCTTCAATTTATAATGTCCAGCAATGTTTCGCTATCGGTTCTGATACTGGTTTTTTGTTCTATGTTGGATTTTGAAATAAAAATGAAATAAAAATTCTAATAGAGTTCGCCAGATCTAGGTTTTCAAGTAAACACTTCGGAAATAATGACCCGATCAACCCTAGATTAGCAGAGAACGTATGCTCGTCTCTCCCCAACTCTTGATTGGGCGGGGCAAGGGGAGGAGCCAGCGAGTGAGGGCACAGGCTACGCGGACCGACTCCAGTCATACGGTGTCGCGGGGAAAATTCCCCCATCCCCCAGCAACCTCGGGCGAGACGAGCATACGGCCCCAGAGCGGACTTAGCTTCGAAAAAGAAAAGGAAAGAATAAAAGAAGAAGAAGACCTACCTGATCAACCACTTCTTCTAATTGTGGCACAAGCTGAGCAACGAATTTGCCGCTGGCTGTCACCGGCTTTCCGTTTTTGGCCAGCAGATATAGAACAGAAGACAGCAATACGGCGGCCGGCTCGGACTGGGCAACTACCTGCTCCCTCAGCTCGGCCGTGTAGCTCTCCTGTACCTCGGCCCTAGAAGTGAAGGGTTAGACTAAAAATAGAAAGAAAACTCGGAGGGGAAATAAAATACCTCGTTTTCGAATCGGGCGTTTTCAAAGAGATTGACAGTGCTGCCGGAGAAGAAACATCAAACACGGCCGCATGGAAGGCATCACTATCGTCTCCTCTCAGGGACGTATAAAGTGAGCCGATTGCATCTCGCAGAACAGGTGGCAGCGAAGCAATCGTCTCCTCTCGTTGCTAGAAGAAAAAAGGTATTCATTATCTGGAGAAAAAGCTTTTTCAAAGAGCAAGAGGTCGAGTTCCATTCAGTCCAAACAATATATTCCAGTAATCACCTAACCCAATCAAAGGACCAAGTAACCAGGATCTCCAACCGCCCATTTGATTTGATTACTTTTTGTGTTACGACATGGTGTTTTTGTTTTGTTAATGTCTGCATTTATGATTGGCGCGTCATTATGTGGTTTAACAAACAAACAAACAAATAAATAAATAAATCACTGATACCCCTACTAGTTTGAGTACACTTGTAAATACAAGTCAAGGACATGGGGCAATTCTAGTGTTTATTATAGAGGTAAAAAAGGTAAAGGTAAAGCTATCGTCGTTGATCAGTAAGCGCCGCCGCTTAGTGTTCCACTCAGAATCGTAGAGGCGTGGTGAATGCGTATCTGGTTTACACAATGACCTGCGGGGCTAGCCGCTTGATCAGGTTAGCGTTTTTACTAATCCGGACAAGTCTGGTATCAATTTACCCGATCCCAGAGGGATGGCTTGGTTAGCCCGGGCGAGGATCTATCGTTCGATCGTGCAGGTGCCAGTAACGCCTCTTACCATTGCACCAACTTATAATATAGGAACATACAACAAATACCTTTTCCTTCAGCTGACTGGCGTTTTCCGTTCCGGAGGCGCAGGACAGCACCGCATTCGCCAATTCTATGCCGACGGTGCGGAACAGGAACTGTCGGAGCTCATCGCGCAACGAATCTGAACTTATATTTCCACCTCTCAACACAATATTTTGTAATGAAAAAGTACGAATACAAGCAACTAGAAAGTGGAAAACAACGTAGAAAGCAATGATTTTCACCTGGGAAAGAAGCGCTGGCGTTCTCAAACATGCAAATGGACGCATAGAGAGACTGCGCCTTCTGCTGGAGCTGCGCCAGGCTCTTCTTCTGCGACTGTGCGGCCGCATTTTGCAGACTGTGGGCAATTTCGGCAAGACGACTGCGAACTTTATCATCAACCTGAATCATTAATTCACCAAAATTAGCAAATAAGAAAAAATAATTGAGCGGAAATTGACCTGTGGTCCAATTCTCTCCACCACGTCATCGAGGAGATCATCGGGAACCAATTCCGTCTCCGCTATCCATCTCTCAAGGGTCTAAAGACAAATAATAGAAAACAGAAAACAAAAATGAAATCAAAGAAAAACACAGAACATACTTCAGCTGGCACGCCAACCACTGTAGCAGACGGTTCGTCTCGTGTCGGCCCTGTCGACTTGCCGCTGGTTTTTCCACCTCCACCTCCTCGACCGCCTTTCTTCTTACCTCCGCCTTTCTTCGAATCGCCCCAGTCATTATCAACCTGTAAAATTTAAAAATTATCCTTCGAAATCCAGAAACCCTAGTCATCCTGGTTTGTTATTAGACGAAATCTAGTACGTTCTAGTATATTCGTCTAGTATATCCCTTCCCTAATCCGCTGCTGGACCTTCTCGTACGTCTGATAGTCGGATTAATTAACTGCATTTCGTTAAAAAAGCCACGGACGCTTACTTTTCGCCATTGGATAACTCCTAAGTTTGGTGATAGTGATTTGTTAATATATTTGTGCTAGCTTAGACTTTGCCAAGGTCCTAACTTCGGTTTTGAACTTGAATCTGAATTGGTTTCAGTTAGTCTGGCGTTATGTAATAATTGTGTTTTTATGGCGCGTCTTCGGACGTACAAAATAAAATAAATAAAAAATAAAAATCAAGGTGCTACGCTTTCCAGCGTGGTATAATAAACACGAGAATTACACCTCTCCGGGTATCAAAGCGAACTAGAGTATAGCGTTGAGTTTATAAAAAAGGCTACGGTGTCGGCGTTGGCCGGCCCTAGAAGGACACAGCGCCATATTCGTGCTCAATTCAGAATCGGTAAGGCATGCCGAATGTGGATCTGGCCTATAAAATGACTCGCGGGGGCCAGCCGCTATATCAAGTCAATGGTTTTAACCTATCCAAACAAGTGGGTTATCAATTTACCCGACCTCGGAGGTATGGAAGGTTTGGCTGGCCCGGGTGAGGATCGATGGCTCTACCCTGCGGGTGTCAATAGCGCCTCTTATTATATTATACCACGTATTATATTATACCACGTACCACCATATTGTACCACGAGCGCCCCTGTTGAGAATATAAAGCGAATAAAAGTAGTACGAACAAAAAATATGAAACCATCACCACTTGCCTCAACCTTCTTCTGTTGCTGAGAGCCCTTACGTTCTTGCTCGATCTGACTCATCTGAAAACAAGTGCTTTCTGATACATTAACGATTTTTCATATGACCGCATCAAATCACTCCAGTGAGGAATCTTAAAAATTCAACATTCAGCAAACCATGATAGCAATGCCGAAATAGTTAAAGTTCCCCGGAAAGCACCTCTCTCAACAAGGTCAAACATACCAATTCGTGAGCTCGAGTGTCAATACGATCACGAAGTCGATCGGTGACTTTGGTAAGCATTCGATCCGAGAACACATACGTTCCATTGCTATACATGTCATTTTCACCAGATGCCGATCGTTCAGCGATTGCATCCAGATCCGCGTCTTCGAAAGGGATTGACAATACTTGAAGTTCATTGCGGACATCACATATGTCTAATGTCTGCACAGCCGCTGAAAATCAATGCAATCATTGAAAACAGAGACAAATGTCTGAACAAAATCCCTTCCCACGAATCCTTAGAGAACGAAAAGAATATAGAGACGATACCCGGCACTAGCCGCCTACAATCTTGGGAGCTGAGGGCGGTCAAAAACATTCGCCAATATTGTGGGATCAGTAAAAGTCATTTTAAAACAAATTCGGAAATTCATTAATCGATACCTTTAACGGTGCTGCAGCATTGCTCGAACAAGGTTTTGGAAATGAGCATCGACGGTAAAGCCGAAATCTGCGCATCTTCGTTGTCCTGCTTCAGAATCTGCTCAATCTGACCATTCTTCGCACCGACCTCCTCACTCAATCCGAGCTTTTTCAGCACGGATTTCTCTTTAAACAGCTCCGTTAGTGTTCTTCTAACTGGGAAGAAATGAAAAATGAAAAAGAAAGATCTACTCACGAATGTATTCCTGTTGACGGAACATGCTCTGCACATACATTCGCACTAAATGATCATGGACGTGAGGAATGAAGGTACAGCTTGGTGACGATCTCGAGCCGGAGAGTCGGCCTGGGACCTGAAATCGGAAATTTCACTGCTCATCAGATTTTACCCCCGTTTACTTTGTCTCCGAAATAAACGAGAAATAATTCAAAATACAATAGCTGTCCAATTAGGCAGGTTATACTCGGATTTTACAGTAGCGAAACTCAAGGCAATGTGACAAGGCAGTACTAGGAGAGCCCCACGGCACTGGAGGTGACTACAATCGAGCAAAATAGTGAGCTCTTCAACATTTAAACAGTATGCGTTTCAGCTGCGGCAAAAGCTTCCTCAAATTGAATTAAGATTTCGTGGACTTATAAGAACATACCTCGTCTTCCTTGGAAAGTGCATCGAATGCACACCAGAAGCGCGTAACCGGTAGTCCAACTCGAGCTTGAATCATATTTATCGACACCGGCCTGGATTAATGGCTTTCAATAAAAATGTGAGACAAAAGAGAATTGTTCGTTCTAATTGATGCAAACCCTTCGAGATTTCAGAGCAGCAACTTGCACTCCATTAAATGAATACGAATTCCCAAACTGGGGGAACCACCTTTCACATATACTGAAATTAGTGAAATTAAAAACATACTTTGTAACCGACGACAGTGTTGCCCTCAATGTATTCTTATGCGCTTCAAGATAATCGTTTGTGAAAATCGTGTCTCCATCGAGCACTCCGTCAAAATCAGATGGAAGGTGATCCAGCAGCAGAGATTTCAGCAAATCCTGAATAAGTCATTCACCTATGGACCTTAGAAACTTGGAAATTGAGACACCCGTACCTGGGATAGATTCCAATGCTTACATAAGGACGATGTTGTGTGGACGCCATGCTCAGCGAGCAGAGATCGAAGCTCCGTTTGTAAGTTGGTCACATACTCCCTTAAATAAAAACAACTCCAAAAAGCAAATAAAAGTGCAAATAGAAGAGCGAGGAGAATATAACAGCTAAAAGTAAACATGTCGGGGTTGATCAGTTCCCTGAGGACACGCCACGCATTCGTGTTCCATTCAAAATCGTAGAGGCGCGTTGAATGCGTATTTGGCCTATATAATGACTTGGTAGTGGGGGGGGATGTACGGGTTTTTTCCTTTCCTTTCCAAGTCTGGTACCAATTTAGTCGACCCTGTAGGGATGGAAGGATTGGTAAGCCCGGGGCCGGGATCGATCGCTCGACCGTGTGGGCGTCAGCAGCGCCTCTTACCACTGCACCTTCTACGAATAAGGGCACTATTCCACTAGTTGGACACCAGTCATAAAAATTTTTTCCTTCGTCAGATTTTGCCCAAATTTGGTACCGGGGGGTAATCTGGGGCGCTGATCACGAATCTGGTGTCCATTTTTCACCATGGTGGTCGGGGACCTCCCACGACGCTAGTTGGGTGGCCCACTCAGGATCACCGATTTCGCTGAAACTTTGTCTATGGGGGTTCTCAGGTGTCCTCAACACGATGGTAAAGTCGGTTTCCGGAATGGCGGCCGAATACGGTAGTTATAGGTGGGTATCTACCGACCTTACCTAGTGAAGCTCACCTATAACTACCGTATTCGGTCGTCATTTGGAAAACGGGCTCCACCGTCGTGTTCAGGACCCCAAATAACCCCCCTATGCAAAGTTTCAGCGAAATCGGTGGTCCTGACTGGAACACCCAAGTTTTCGATATGGGTGGTCTCCGACCACCATGGTGAAAAATGGACACCAGATTCGTGATCAGGGCCCCAGATTACCCCCGGTACCAAATTTGGGCGAAATCTGACGGAGGAAAAATTTTTTATGACTGGTGTCCAACAAGTGGAATAGTGCCCGAATGAGTTCTAAAAATGTTAAAAACTAACTCAGCGAACAGCTCGCCGCCGGAGATTATGAATCCGCTACTTTCGCTAACCAACTCCTGAGCGCATCGCTCCACATGCTCCAGATCAACATTCAACGTGGTGGCAATGTCGGTGAGGGGTGCTCGGCCGCCCAAACCCACGCACTCATTTCGTACCTTAAATCCAATCCAATAATTTACTTATTTGTCTATTTATTAGGCCGCATAATGGCGCAGCAATTATAATAGGAGCAGAGGTTAAAAAACACACAGACCAATTCAAAATTTAAAAAAGTAATTCAAACAATTCTGACACAAAAACAATAAAATTCATAATTGAATAATATTCTTGAAGAATGTCTTTCGTTAACAAACCTCTGTTTTGAGATGTTTCTGTGTCACATACGAGTGACCATCTCTAGTAAACACAACATTGATAAGTGATCGCTGTATGAGTTTTGTGACAACTTCAATACAATTCGCTTCGGAGAGCCTGAAACAGCACGACAGGTTAACGAAATCTAAAGATTTACATTGAGGGTTTTTTTTCACAAATTTTGATCATTGGAATATGCCCCATTTTATGAAATACTTCGACAGCCCTGAGAAAGCCCTTCACACGTCACATTTTTGATGTTTGTCGTTTTCCTAGATCATATTGCATAGCTCACTGTACGCCTATTTGATGCTGATTAATAACTTCACGAATAACTAAGTGTTATAAAACTCTCGAATTAATGCACGCATACAGTAGCGGCCGAAAAACAATCAACACGCGATGGAGCTGCGATTTTCCCTCCACTTTGACAACTTCGCAATCAATAACTACAAATCTTCAAGCGAAGCGAAACGCGTTGTTCGATAGAGCAAATCTTTTTCTTTCACGTAGTGTATTAAACGAACTCAAGTATGCTAAACTGAAGGAAAAAACAGAAATTTTAGGAGACATACATTTTCCGTCATCAAAAGTTTCACTTTAATGACGTGTAACTTTTCAACTGGTGAACGCTCAGAGAATCAGGACATTGCCTTTAATAGAGAAAATAATTCTCTTTGAAAAGGCATATTAATTTTTGCAAACGTTCACTGCAGCAAAAAAATTATAGTTTGATTTCTAATTTCTCTCATAGCACACTAATAATGCACGGTTGCGGCTAGCTGGTATCATCGTTTGTATCAGGTTAGGCGAACAGTCCGATCGGTGTTTAATTGTTGTTACTGTATTAGGAGATGTTGTAAATTATGTTTTATAGTTGCTGATCTGATGTTGTTACGGTATTTTGTTTTTAATAATTGTTGTCGAAGTTTTCGTTTAGCAAAATAGCTTCATATGATCAGTTGATCTCCTACTGAGCTCATGTAATAATGTGCGGGAGCCCTCAAATGAGCAAACCAGTGTTTTCACTTTCCTGGACAGGTCTGTCATCAACAGCGCGCCTCCATAAGAGTAGAAAGCTTGGTTGATCTTAAGTGGGAACGATCGCTAGACTTGACGTATAGGCGATAATTTCGCCTTTCTCCACTGCGCCAAACGTGTCGAGTACAGAATACCTTACAGCTGGACTTGTTCTAAACCCTGGTACAAAAATATAGGCTTACTCCTGTTTTTCCTCCTGTCTGTTCCCTTTCTGATCTCAGGAACATCTGGTCTGGTGTACCAGCTAATTTATAGCAATCTCACATTGTTAAACTAATCAGCAGAGGATCCAATAAAATTCTAAAAAATGTTCACACCAGAGGCAATGCAAACAACAAAAAATGATTTGTCAGTCTTCTCTATTTAAAAACGAGGTGAGGTTTTTCAACTGTTGATCTGAATTTTGCGCCACAACACACGTTAGAAATTTGTTCGAAAATTCATATCACTTTGTGTTCATAACGGTTCTTAATCTAATTCATAGTATAAATAGTACTGGATGCGTGAAATATAACGGTGATATCAGCTAGCTTCAATCGTGGATTATTAGGGTGCTATGGAAGAAATTAGAAAATGAACGATAATTTCCTACTATGGTGGATGTTTGCAAAACTTCATATACCATTCGATAGAAAATTGTTTTCTCTATTAAACGCTATGTCCTGATTCTTTGAGCGTTCGCATGTTGAAAAGCTACACGTCATTAAAGTGAAATTTTTCATGACGAAAAATGTATGTCCCCTAAAGCTTCTTCTTTTTCCTCCAGTTCAGCATACTTGAGATCGTGTAATACACGTCATTAAAGAGGAAGATTTGCTCTATCGAACAACGTGTTTCGCTTCGCTTGAAGATTTGTAGTTATTGATTGCGAAGTTGTCAAAGTGGAGGGAAAATCGCAGCTCCATCACGTGTTGATTGTTTTTCGGCCGCTACTGTAGCTACCCTCCTTAGAGATCGAGATCTGTACAAAAACTATAAATTAAAATTTAACAACCGCTTCATCTACCTTTTCTCGCGAGCAATTTTTACTAATGACAATATTGTATGACACCCGATTCTCGACTGATTCGGGGAAGAACGATAAAAATCGAAAAGATCACGTGGAAGAACCTACTTTTTAGACGACTGAGAAAGCTGCACCCGCTGCAGATCCGACACGAGGCGCTGAATGTCGGCCCAAGTTGCCATTTTTACTTAAAAGCAAAAGTGAATTCAATTATGACGAAACAAGATGTTAAGGTACGTAGCGTAGGAATACCAGTCCTACTTCTAACATCTACAATAGAAAATGATACAAATATTTATTTATTAGCCCATAGAATATGTAAGACATCGACCATCACATACATTGCCACTGTACATCATCGCATTGGTTTTCTTAGTTGCCATAAGCCTAATATCACAGCAGAATACCTTCAGCGCAAAAACAAAACTTTTGGAGCCTTATACCGGTCTTTTTCAGTAGAATTGAAACAGACAATGAAAAATGCACTAAAATAACTGTCGCTAGCTGGCGGGGTCGAGCTCGGCTGAGATTTCGACTTTCTCCTCACTTTTTGGTTCTGAAATACTTCGCATAAGAAAGATTAAAAAACATGAAAAAATAAAAAAGCGAAATTTCGAAGTGAAACTTACTCGAAGTCTCAACATTTTCGTGGGTGGAAGTCGTCCCGTTTACTTTTTCAGATGGATTGTTCTCTGTCGCTTCAGGCCTCGAACGTTGGATAAGTTTGTCCATGCCTTCAACTTCGACACTCAGCTCAGCTCCGTTACTTTTACAGTACGAAAGGTCTCGGTAAATCTGCAACGAAGATATTCATCTTCAAAGAAATAATTTTAAAAAAATTCAAGAATTCAAATTCAAAATTTATTCCGTTTAAAACAAAAAAAATAAGTAAACTGACCTGTGTTCGAATTTTATCGTCGTCAGACGTTCCATCCAACGTGCCTGCTTTTCTTTTGAATCGCGAAAGACTTGATCCGGTGGCATCAACACTGTCCAAAACCTGAATACGCAAACTCTTCACACAGAAACCGTAAGGTTCCCATTTTGAATTTGTTCTTTTCCTTTTTGCAGTTACGTGTTTCCTCATAACAGAACCTTCCTCATCTAGCACTGTGAGCTTAGATGAGGATAGCGCACAAATAGCTACTAAATTCTTTCTTCTTTGGACTAATCTAATATTATTTGAGGTTGGAATGTTTGAAGTTAGTCTAGCACCTTTGTAGGTCAAAATAGCGATCGTCAGCGAAGTTTTCACGTACATCAATATATGAAATAAATGTAAGCCGTCGTAGGAATAATAAATGCTGTGTTGTGGAATATTACTCTTCACATGAGCAAAAGATGTAGATGTTGCTCTGATGGTGCAACGACGGTAAAAATCGTGGCTCAAGCGAAATTCGAACCCGTGCCTCGACTCTAGAACCCGAAAAACGCGGTGACAAGATAGGATATCACTCTCACTCACTGTAATGGCCTTCTACACAACACGAAGTGCAGAGAGAAAGCGAAGTCGGCGCAGCTTTTCCTATTTTACATACAAGGGCTGCGTGGTACAATGGTAAGAGGCGCTGCTGACACCCGCACGCTCGAGCGATCGATCCCGGCCCGGGCTAGCCAAGCCTTCCATCCTTCCGGGGTCGGGTAAATTGGTACCAGACTTGTCTGGGAAGGTAATGACACTGACCTGGTATAGCGGCTGGCCCCCGCAGGTCATCGTATAGGCCAAATACGCATTCACCAAGCCTCTACGACTTGAATAGAACACGAATGCGGCGGGGCGTCCTAAGGGGACTGATCAACGCCAGCTCCTTTACCTTTACCTTTTACACATCTGCTCTATTACAAATAAAAAAGACAAATTAAATTCAAACCTCGCCGGCTTTCGCAACAAGCCTCTCGTACGCATTCACAACTGTTGAGCGAATGAGCTTCTCAGCGGCTGGGTGTTCTTTTTTCGACAATTCTGCCACAAATTGCTCCAGCTTGGCATGAGCCGCCGTTATATATGACGAGTGGGACGACGGTGATGGTTTCTTCGTCCATCTGTACTGTTTCGGAACTTCAGACACACAGTCCAACTCCTTCAAAAAGCTAATTTTACAAATACACAAGGAAGTAGCCGAGGCGGGAAAGGAACCATCCAATTCCGAGAACAAATTGAACGATCAAATTATGGAAATTGGATGCGAACCTTCAACAATGCAGCAGAGATCAGTTTAACGACTACATCGTCAATTTTAGCACATTCTGCGTCGACAAGTAAATTGAACCGCGTCAGACATTGCCCAAAAATCGTTGTGTCCACGTTCATATCCCTGCAGAAAAAAACTATCAAATAAAATGGAAATATAACTAGAAATAAAACACTGAATGAGACTCACGCCAGCTTCGGCCATACTTGTTCTAACGTCAAATCAAACACTTTCGAAGCCACAGTGGACAAATCATAACGCACTGCAAGCAGGGCTCTCCATGCTTCCATGCCACCCAATTCGGCCGTTCCGTCCATGGTCGGCAGTCTATGAACTCGGGAATCCACCAAACGCAGACAAAAATTCTTGAAAAACCAACTCACTCAACAAGGGATCTCGCCCACGCGAGGTGCTTCCCGAGGAGCCGCAGGGTGAAGTCCCACAGTTTATCCGCTATTGGGTAGAGAAATACGTCATCGGCCCAAATTGTGTCCACAGTTCGAAGAATTGTTGCGGAGACGTCACAAAAAACGTCACTCTCTGACACCTTGAAGTATTACATTTCGATCGGGATGAAATTGAAGCAGGTTAAATCGATAAATCAATGAAATCAAGGCAACAATGGAGGTGGCCGTACGATAAGAAGATCAGCGGAGAAAACCCAACCTCTGCAGATATTTTCAGCGACTCGGCCGTCATCTCACTATCCACCTGTCGAACGGATTTATGGGTAACCAACTTGAAGTACACCACCAGATTGAACTTATCTCGTATGGCTTTCAACATGGACCTAAATATGTAATAGTTTTAGCTACCGACTAATTGACTTTTGCTCCGATTTTGTTGATTTTTTTTAGAATTAAATAAGTCGTTGATAGTTTACCTTGGTTGTCATCTGAAAATTTGATGCAGATACTTCAATAAATCACCTGGAATGAGAATGCTGCGGCCACTGTTGGACAAATTCCTGAGTGGCTGAAAAACATCGGTGGAACATTGCAGTGTTCGTTGGAACGGCTACGGTACCCATGCACTAAAATACGACTTATTCTGTTCAGATTTTACTTTAATTTCAGTAGAAAGGGTCGATATTTGGAACGAATTTATTCCCTATTTCTTGCCGTAAAAATTTCGCTGTACAAGTTTTTATAGGAAATCGTCGTTTGCCACTTCGAATCGCGTCTCTGAGCGATTCGTGTAAATACTATAAAATCACTATTTGACCAAAAAAATTAAAGAAAGACAGTATAACCAAATCAAAAACCTAAAAATCATACGAAAAAAGATTTTTAGATTTTCGATTCGGTATACCCTTCCTAATATTAGTACCGAAAGACAAAATACCAACCTTGTCAATGAACGTCAACAAAAACGTGAGCAGCGTCTGCTCAAGAAACTTCTCCACCTGTCCAGTATACTTTGGTCCAAGAATTTTGGTCCATTCGGAACGCATCTACAATCGGTTTTCGTGAAAATCGGAGAACAATAACAAATAAGTGGCGAATATCCACCTTATTCACTCCTTCGAAAACCGCCACGAGCATCTCATAGTTGTCCTTGGCCGGGTGGACGAGTTTCGGATAGATGAGGTCCGAGACGAGTCGAGCCGTCAGCGAATGAGTACAGTCGGCCAACGTCAAAAGGGACAGAACGTGCGGTAGTGAGGCACAATCCGAGCTGGCACTACGCACTCCCTCGTCACAAAGTACTGTTTCCAGGCGGGCTAGCAACTAAAAAATATATAAATGTCTAAGTGGTGAATGTATCGGCGTTGACCGGTTGCCTAGGGACGTGCCGCCGCATTCATATTCAATTCGCAACTGTATAGGCATGGTGAATACGAATTTGGCCTATACAACCACTTTCGGGGGTCAGCCACTATATCAAGTCAGGGTCATTACCTTCCCAGTCTAGCTTGGTACCAACTTACCCAACCCCGTTGGGATGAAAGGGTTGGTTAGCCCAGGCGAGGATCGATCGCTCGATCGTGCAGGTGTTAGTGACTCCTTCTACCACTATACCACGCGCGCCCATTACAAATAAATGCATATGTGAATAAAAATAAAAATCTGTGCCACCAGAGTATACCACTTTACCACTTTTGGGAGTAGAATAGGTGGCAATATAGGAACAACGAAACAAAACTCTCAGCTCTGTACCATCATTAACAACTTATTCGTTCTATAAGATACTGTATTTCACGCCGTTTTTTTGCGCTAGTTGGACATCTTTCTCGCTGTTTGTATAGTTGGCGATGGCACCCTTTTGGATCACTTATAAATAAATGGACAGACGGCAAATTAAAAAAGCGAATAAAGACCAATTAAATATCGAGCTGGCCAATTAGAAGCGAAAAGAAAAAACAAAATGATAGGACAGAAATAGTAACCAAATAGAAAACCTTGTTTAGCATTTTGCTTTCTCTGCTGTCCTCCGCGAGATTTTCCTTATATGAGCTGGCATCAACAAGACACGAAGACACCTTTTCGAGCCTGAAATATCCGCAAATTCTTTTCAACATCCTCAAGAATTGATTGAAGTGGAAGTTTGAAGACGAAGTATCCTAGTTTTTTTTTCATATTTCGTGTTTACAATAATTCAAATGTATTCGTACATACCACAAGGCGCCCACTGTTTCCGGAATATTATCCAGGAGACTTGTGAGTCGTTGTAGTGCGGACAGAAATGATATGCGATAGCGGATTTCCACCTGAAACACGGACCATTGAGATGAAGCTCTAACCCGCAGACGATAAACCACCGACAATAATAACTGTGACTTCGGGCAGAGACAACGGAATAGAAATACTGTTGGGAGTATAAATTTGGGAGTTACAACTATTTAAGGTTTCCAACAATTCACGGTTTTTTAATGGCACAAGAACAGTGTCGAACCAGAATAGAAGCCTGCGTTCCGCTGATATCACCCATTCATCACCATGTCAATCCCGCGATAAGTCACTTTTTAATGTAAATCGATCGATTCTCTTCAGAAAGTGGTACATAGCCCGCAAGGTGCTGGATAGCTAAGAGGCATAGGTGACAAGAATTACTCGAATTGGCAAACTTTGCGGGCGTGTTGATTGTAATACATAGGCCACCTAAAATATCAAGTCACTCTTATGAACTGCTACAACAGGGTAAAAGACTGTGATTCATCAAAATTCCTTCGTCGTTAGAAGAACATCAGCGGAGGAAACACACCTGGGAAGATCGGTTTTCGCTCAACTCCACGCAGAACTTCTCCACTCGCTCCGCACTGCGAACAGCATCACTCGTGCTGCTTTCAAATTCGGACCATACAGTCTTAACCAACGTTTGTAAGAAACGACGCAAAAAATAGGTAAAAATACAAAATATTGAAAGAGAGGAACCTTACATTCATATCGTTCTCAATCTTATCAATGGTGCTTTGCAAGCTAACAAGATTGGACGACAAGTGGACAAAGTCGGCATAGTCGTCGTTTATCAATTCAATCATTGAATGCTGGACACTTTTCAGGTACATTCGTAGATCTTGCTGGATTTGTTTCAGTCCAGCTCGTCTAAAAAGGCAAAAATCACAGTGAATTCTTAGTCTCGGGTTTATTTGGGAAGTAAATTCGACAGGTACCATCCTTGCTATATACCATTTTTACAAGATCCGTGTGGAGCAGAGGTAAAGTGTGTCACGATCCCCGCCCGGGCTTACCAAAATCTCATCCCTTATGAACCAGGTATGATGATACCATACCTGTCCGGTAAGGTGAAGCACTGATTTGAACAACGTTAGCGTCATTGTATAGGCCGAATTTGCATTCACCACGCCACTACAACTCTGAATAGAAAACGAATGCGTGGCGCATCCTTATGGTCGTATCATCTCCTACCGCTTTACCGTGATCGCTAAGTTTACGAGTAAGTGAGAAACGAGAAAGAGCTGATCCCTGAGGGGGAAATGAACTCGCATAGCCCACACTTTCCAACTTTTTTTAGCATAAAAAAACAAAAATTAAGGGTCATAAAGACGCTATAGTAATCCACATAAAACTCACCGCCTTGCCAAATTCATAAAACGCTGCACGTTGAAATCTGGACGTCCAAAATGATTCTTATTGAAACAGAGCTGAGAATCATCGAACACAAATGAGCTGGGGGCGAATATACGTGGGGAGACGGACTCCCCACCGCCACCCGACGACATTCTCAGCGCCTGGAACCATAATCTCCATAAAAATAATGAGAAAAAGAATACAAAAATCAAAAATAAACAGAATAAAAAATACAAACACTAAAATCCACGTACAGGTGACCGTGTACCTGCGACGGTCGGTTAGCGCGCTCCCATCACATCCACGTCGAGGGGCGGAGCTTAAACGCAACTGCCGCATAGAATTCGCCCACCTGCTCCGCCCCATTTTTTCACGCAGACCTAGCCGACTCACCTGAGGGTTAATTAATGATTTGGCGTAAAGTTTAAGTCTCTTTTGGGGAAACCCCAGTAGCTAGGGTAGTTGCTGTAGGAAGAAGTGAATCCTCAAGCTGTAACCTACCGTGATCGACCAGATTTCTCAAAACGAACACTTTTTCGTGTTCTAAAACCACAGGATGCTTAGTACAACGCTTTAGAGGTCTACAACTGCAACAACTGAAATTTTCTGCCAGGAGAGCTTCTGGAGATGGAAAATGTTCACCTGCGAATGGGTATGGCCGAAATGGCATTCCAGCACGAGGATATACTGGACGATTTGGAGTTCGCGATTCGTCGGTTTCCGGATGGGTTAGTGTTCACCTACTTAGCCCTTATTCTCGTTTGGTATCATATAAATCGATATTCCGTACTTAATCACTGTTGTTTTTAGAACAACTGCGGACTGTGTTGAGTGTGAAGTAAATTTTCAATTCCTAACCCGAACTTCCAAAAGTGAAATTTTACTGGGGAATTGTCGAGGGCCGTTATTGAGCCGAGGATTTTTTCCTTTTTCTCTTCTTTTCATAAGTTATGCTAATTTCAGTTGCGAACAGCTCGTCCCACATGTCATACGATTGATGCATTCACCGATAGAAGCTATCCGAGCGTCCGGCTACGGTTTTGCGCTCGACATTATCACCAGCAACTATCAGGTACGATCGGTTCGTCGAATCGAGCCTCATTGTCCGTCAAGAAATGGAAATGAAGCAAAACTGAAATTCTTAGGAGAATTTAATTTAGATTTTCAGGCACGTCCTCAGCTCAAGGAAGCGTACATTAACAGAATGCAAAGCAACGACCTGGATATTGCCCGGCAGGCTCTCACTTTTCTGCCAGAATTTGTCCACGCTTGTGTAGGTTAGTGATGTCACTTTCGAGAAAAACAACTCGTATATTTATTTTACTTTATTTCTCTTGTTCTCCCGGCACTATTCAACTTAACGAACACCAGTACTCGATTTTTTTTTGGGTGATCGAAATTCACTGAAACTTTGCACAGGAAGGTAGTTGAGGGCGCTGATCACGAATCTGCTGTCCATTTTCCACGTGAGTGCTCGCGGACCACCCATATCGACTACTTGGGTGGCCTTGTCAGGATTACCGATTTCGCTGAAACTTTGTCTATGGGGGTTCTCTGGTGTCCTGAACACGATAGTGGAGTCCGTTTTCCAAATAGCGGCCGAACACGGCAAAGATAGATGAGTCTCACAAGGTAAAGTCGGTAGGTATCCACCTATAACTACCGTATTCGGCCGCCATTTGGAAAACGGACTTCACCATCGCGTTCAGGACCCCCAAAGGCAAAGTTTCAGCGAAATCGGTGATCCTGACTAGACCACTCAAGTAGTCGATATCGGTGGTCCGAGACCACCCACGTGAAAAACGAACAGCAGCTTCGTGGTCTGGACCCCAAATAACCCCCATAGTTTTTCGAATTTCGACGACTGAAGAAAAATCGAGTGCTGGTGTCCGTTAAGTTGAATAGTGCCTTTCTCCCTTCTGTTTGGAAACCTTTCTTAGTCATTAGCTGAAAAGACTGTGTGATGCAGTGGTAGAGGCACTAGTATTGCCAGCTCGGTGGAGTGATCGATCCTCGCCCAGGCTAAGCAAGCCTTCCATTTCTCTCGGGGTTGGGTAAATTCGTATCAGACCTGCCTGGGATGGTGAACGCATTGACATGTACAGCGACTGTTCCTATGAGTCATTATATACGCTCTACGATTCTAAATGGAGTACGAATGCATGGCGCATCCTGAAAACTTCAGACGCCTCTCATTTCACCTTAGTTAGTATCCAAATAACGGTTCTCATATGGGCCTTCGTGCTTGCTACGATTCGATGTTTTGCTTCCGACTCTACTGGGTAATCCTAGAAGTCAGAGTAACTCAGGAACCTAACCCACAGATCAAAAAGCGTCCATTCAATCATCTCGTCAAAGGCTCTAGCTACCGAGTATTTAGGTGAAAGAGAGCCGTTGATTAGTGCGGACTACCTTAGCTTAGCCTTTACCATCTCGACTGATTACTGGGTCTGTTTCTCAATTTTGAGTTTCAGCCGATGCCGATGAGCTGATCAGTGCGGCTTTGCACTGCTGTACGGTGCGAAACTCCCTGAACGATGTCAACGACTACGTAGTGGAAGCGATGTCAGTGTTTGGACAAACAAACGATGACGATGGCGCAGGTGGCGAGAAGAAAGAAGTGAAAAGGCGATCCAGAGAGGAGGGTGAAATCAACTAGGCAAGGTGGAATGTGCCCAAACCCCGAGGCTAGTAAGTTCTTCGAAGAAAGGAAATAAAGAGTGAGCTTAACAGTAGCAAGCGTCAGTATTTCGTCGTGAAGCATTGGCTGGTGAAGAAGTCTCGAGAAATTTCTGTCAATTGGTTCGTCTTTCATCTGTTTTTCCTTTTCTATGGTTTCCCTATTATGTACAATTTACGAACTATGAAGAGCAAGATGGGGAACACTAAATCCCGTGTGTTAGTCGGATGCCGCTCCACATTTTATGTTATATATCATCAGATAATAGCGTTAGGACTTCTGTCCACTTATTTGTTTCCTTTATGATCTCGCTATTACGGAACACTCTTTTGTCTTTTCCTTTCTGTCCTTTTCTGGTAACTCTCGGAGCATGGCTTACACTATAAAGCCACCTTTAGGGGGATGGTGGCTTTATGGTGTAAGCCATGCTCTAGCAACAGATGATGAATTAGTGTCTTTCACTTTAAATTCGAATTTGAATTGTCTAGTTCGTTTTCATTGTGTGTCGGTTCTGAGCCTCATTTGCAGATGAGGTTAACCACATTCTATCATTCAATAATGTTCAATATTCATAGATGAAGTTCGATAGATTCGCGTTTTCAATTCGATTCATCATGTGCGAAGCAAGTTAACACAAATAGTAAATATTCACCACATTTATTTCGCGCAATACCAACGTCATTGTAGAATATGATGAATTGTGGTTATCACCTGTTGGATTTATCATCGGATGACTTCTGGAAGATTCTTTCATTAGGTAGCTCAATATTTGGGCGAGCGTAGTACAGTGGTGGGAGACGCTACTGACACCCGCACGGTCGAGTGATCGGTCCCCACCCGGGCTAACCAAGCGCTCCATCCCTTCGGGGTCGGGTAAATTAGTATTGCACCTGTCTGGGAAGGTAAAGACACTGACTTAGTATGGCGACTGGCCCACAAGTCATTGTATCGGCCAACTATACATTCACCATACCGCTACGGTTTCGAATGGAACACGAATGCGGCGGCGGTCCTTGGGGGCTAATCAACGTCGACCCCTCTACCTTTACCCTTGTATTTAGCTCGAATGACTCCCACAAGTTTGCGGAAGTTGAGGTGAGTAGAGCTAAAAAGGCACATGGTCCAAAGGAGCTTACTTGGATTGAAAGAATGTTAGTCCTCCTTAGGCTCTAATTCTTCAACAAAAACATAAGCACCCCAAAGGTATCATGGAGCTCTACCTCTTCGGGGTCCAGATTCATCATTGCTAAACCTCCGATAAACCCCGATATGTAAGACGAACTGAGATTCGTGAACGCGCGCGATTAATCGGGGTTTATCGCGGGTCTGTCACACCTCTTGATGAGGTAGGGCTTGGGAGACCTCGCGGTATCGAACGGGCTTATCACTGACGGGTTTCGGAGACCGCTCGTCTGTTCATGAATCTGGGCCCAGGACACCAACCTAGTCGGCGGAAATGATAAGAAAACCGGGAATTACTCACCGCTGATGCAGATGGTTCTTTCTGTGAACCTTCAGGAGTTTTTGTCTGCGACTGTTGTGACTGTGATGGCTGTTCGGCCGATGGACCTTGCATCTGCGTTTTGTCTTCGGCTGGTGTAGCAGAAGGCGGGGCACTGCCTGCTTTTCCTTTAAAGCCCTAAAAAGCAATCGCAAAAGTATACGTTCAACGTTCAGCGTTGGTAAGATTTACCCATTCGTCACATACCGTGAAAGGTTTGATATACTCCTTGTCGGCCTGGGCGTTTGCCGTATTGGTGTCGCATGCGATCGCCGGCGCCGGTTTCGCCTTCGGTGCCAGATTAGGAGCGATCTGCATTTTCAGCTGTTGGAAAGAGATCTGAACAGATCAGCATCCTTTTCGATTTTCGATTTTGATAAGTATCGATTTATGACCTCCATATCCTCGTCGATGGCCACAATAGCGGCCGCATTGGTGAATTGACCGCAATAGTTCGGGGCCGAGAACACTGTGATCAGCCTGCGTCCGGCCATCATTTCGTAACCGTCTTGAACCACCTGGAAAGGTAAAGGGTTTGAGATTCATTATAAACCTAACCAAGAGGTTCAGACGCACCTGATGAGCCCGAATGACCAGGTCGATACCGAGCATTTGACAGGCCTGCTGGACGACACCTTTGCCAAACATGTAGCTGATTCCTTAACAAACAGGTGTAGCTCGAAGGGATTATGGTGCAAAGATATCTCCAAGGATTGTTGTATTAAATGTGAACCTCTTATTGAGTGAAACCAGCCATCGCCTTTGTTAGTAGGATCGGACCACGTAAGGTCGATAAGTAGCCCGCGATCGAGCGGTTCACACGGTCGAGGTATATTCCGGATCACATCGAGATGATTCAGTTCCGGTGACAAACCGCCGTGCATACAGAGTACCTGAGGGTTGAAAGGCATTTACTCTTTAATCTTGCCTCGGGTTAAAATCGGCAGTCAGGGCCCAGATTCATGAACGGACGAGCGGTTTCCGAAACCCCGTCGACGATAAACCCACTCGATACAGTAGAAGTCTCCCAATCCCTGTCTCATCGCGAGGTGGGATAGACCTGCGATAAATTCCGACTAAACCCCGTCCACGAATCTCAGTTTGCGCGCCGTTCGGGGTATATTTCGGGGTTTATCGGGGGTTTACCAATGATGAATCTGGGCCCAGGTTCAATTTGAGGTCTACCTTTTTGGAGATAAGTCCAGCGAGTGGAATCCGATTAAAGCACGCTTGGAAGTCCCACCATATACCGGCGCCGTACTTCATTACACATTCGTTATAAAATCCATAAATTTTGTTGACGGCCGGCGTTTCGTGATTGCCGCGTAGTAAATAAATCCGATCTCGATAGCGAAGTTTCAGTGCGAACAACAATATCACGACCTAAGCACCATCATTCAGTGATATGCCATTATCATTTAGCTACTCAAATGCTCGAGCTCGCGCGATGCAGAGGTAAGATGCACTACTGACACCCGCACGGTCGAGCGATCGATCCCGGCCCAGGTTAACCAAGCCTTCCATCCCTCCAGGGCAGGGAATCATGAACGAAACCGCCGGTGAATTTCACCGGCGGTAACACCACTGTAATCGGCCGGTGAAACGTTCATGAATTCCGGCCCAGGGTTGTGTAAATTGATACCAGACTTGTCTGGGAAGGTATGTATAGACATTGACTTGGTATAGCGCATGGCCCCCGCAAGACATTGTACAGGCCAAATACGCATTCACCATGTCGCTACGATTCTGAATGGAACAGGAATGCGTGGCGCGTCCTTAGGGGACTGATTAACGTCGACACCCTTACCTTTACCTTTAAGCGCATCGCTAGCCCATATAGGTCACTGTGATTGCGCAAAAACGTAAAGGTGCCGGCGTTGATCAGTCCCCGAAGGACGCGCCGCCGTATTCGTGTTCGATTCAGAATTGTAGAGACTTGGTGAATGCGTATTTAGCCTATACAACTCGCGGGGGAGCTGAGCCGCTATACCTAGTCAGCGCTTTTACCTTCCCAGAGAAGTCTGGTACCAATTTACCGACCCCGGAGCGATGGAAGGCTTGGTTGGCCCGGGCGACGATCGATCGTCCGTGCGGGTTTCAGCAGCGCCTCTTACCACTGCATCACGCGCGATTGGGTGAAATAGGCTTGCTTAACCCAATCCACATCGGTACCTAAAGAAGCTGTGTGACGCCCCACCTCAATACCCTGCGGTCCACGATCGACGTAGTCTCCCAGAAACAGGAACTTTTCTTGTGGAACTCGTCCGATAAGGTCGAATAGCCGATTCATATCCTGAAAATGTGCTTGATAAAGTACTGACTTTTAAATTGTCCCTGGTCTTCGTTAGCATACCTGAAATTGTGCATGGATATCGCCGACGACCTTGATAGGCACTTCACATTCGCACAGATTGGATTCTGTCATGAACACGTTTGCGGCCTCAAAATGAGCTTTGTCTTCTCGGACAGCGATGTTGCATGTTTCAGTCGAATTTCGACTAATCAAGGATGACCTACTCACCTGGTTTATTACGCTCACGACATCGGGAAAACCTAACACGTGCACTATACATATGTCCAGTCTATTGTATAGACCTGAAATTTACAATTCCCTGCGAATCATCGCTGTGAGCTTCCACTATGCCACTGATAACGTTTTGATACCGATTCTGATAGCTCCATTCAAGATGATTGGGCTGGCGTTTTATCACCACCGCTCTTTTGGCTGTGTCAGCGAAAAATGATCGCTGTCATTTATCGTAGTAGTCAGAGAAAATGTATGATCCACGTACACGTACATCTGACAACGATAGACGATCATAAATGTCATATTTTTTTGAGAAAGATCTCTGTAAGAGATGACAAAACTAGATTTCGGGAAACAGTCAATTTCGGCAGACGATGAGTGGGTCGCTATTGACATCCGCGCGGTCGAGCGATCAATCTCTGGGCTAACCAAGCTTCCCGTCGGGTTAAATGGTACCAGACTAGCCTGGGAGGGTAAAGACTCTGATTTGGTATAATGGCGTGCCCTCAGGGGACAGATCAACGCCGACTCCTTTACCATTACCTTTCTGTTTATCATAACCAAGTTGCCTTGTTTTTAGCACGTCTGTTGCCTCCATCCTATTCTTCGACAGGGTTCCTAGTGAGTAAAACGCTTAGGTCAGGACCTACAGCTTGGACTAGCGCGAAAGTACAGCACGCCGAACGGATTCCCAATTTGCGAAATAGTGCGCGGCGAGCAAAGACGCAGATCCTGACCCTGCGATTCTGACTCTTTGGCTTCCGCGCACTCTACTCAACACGCAGACTATTTCGCTTCTCTCTGCCCATTTGGCGACGAAATAGTGTGCATTGTGAGTAGTCACCGGTCAGGCAAGAGGAGGAGCTCCGGGGTGGTGGCAACCCATTCGGCGTGCTGTAAAAACGTTCCACTACAGCTTGTTCCACAGATTTATTTCTCGAACATTCAACGATAGGATTTATTCGAAGTAGAATTGGTCGTTGCAAGTTTTCTTCAACTATGCTTTATCCACATCGTCTCTCCACTTCTTTTATCCAAAATGACGTTAATTTGTTTGGTTTTCGTCTCTGTATATCGTCTTTGATTGACTGTTCTCGTTTGTTTCCGTCCTTCTTAACTTTTCGCCTTCCGACCTTTGTCGTGTTTATCCATATGAGTAGTTTCGAGTTTTCAATATTATCTTTAGTCGTTTACTATCTATATCGCTCCATTTCAGTGTATATTCTCTATTATGGCCGTCTTTTTGGTTGGTTTATGTATATCTAGACTGCTTCTTTTCTTGTGGACTCTATACGATGGTCAGGTTGGTTCGTTTATTCTATTTCCTTTTTAACGCTTTCAAGGCCTCTCTTCTTACTGAAGAGTCCCGGAGAGAGCTCATCTTTTCTTTTTATTTTGCTCGTCTAAGAGAAGGGACGAAACGAGCCCTTCACTTATTCTTTATAATTTTTTGTATTGGTGGCTAGTGGGCGGGGCCTAAATCTGCCAGGAATATAGTCAAAATTCGATTCTGAGTTAAGGACCAAGAAATCTTTGCACGATAATGTCCAGATAAATGTCCACAGTGTCCACCTATAACCCCAGAAGGCAAAGGCGCTCGACGTTGATCAGTCCCTCTAAAGACTCGCCGCAGTGTTCGTGTTCCATTCAAGTCGTAGAGGCGTAGTGAATGCGTATTTGGCTTATACAATGGATTACAGGGCCAGCCGCTATACCAAGTCTGTGTTTTCACCTTCCCAGAAAAGTCTGGTACCAATTTACCCGACCCCGAAGGGACGGAAGGCCTGGTTATCCCGGGCTCGGATTGATCACTCTACCGTGTGGGTGTCAGTAGCGAGTCTTACCACGGCACTACACGCACCTCTCCAACAGCGAAAAGGTTATGGAAACGGAATATCACAGTCTGAACTGTAATGTAGTCCAGTTTCGACGCTAGCAAAATGGTTGTCGACTGGAAATTTGTGCGGTTCTGAAATCTCGCCCATTTTGGCCGCCTTGGATGAACATCAAGGTTTCCCTGAGGTTACGTGTTCTAGGAGGCTAAAGAGCGTTGAATTTTGTTCAGAATATTCTATTTTATACCACGACAGCGACACCTGCTCGATTCCCTTTTTGATCCACTTTCTGTGCACCTGTAGCAGCTCGGGTGAAGGTGTGAACTCACAGTTTAATCGATTTATAATGTCATCAAGTTGTTCATTTGTGAAGGGTTGGGTACACATCGAATGGATTCGTCGAGTGGCAACAGTTCCCGAGTGGTGGCGACGAAAGAAATGAGTAGAGGAAGGACGGTATCTGCTTTTAAACGACTGCTCTATCAGTCAGCGATTGTCTGATAGAGGAAGATGAATCACTGACGGTCTGTAAGTACTCGCTTTCACTCCTAGTAACCCTCTGTGCAGTAGGACATCATCATTCCCTCACCTCCACTGCAGCTGCTGCAGAGTAAGAACACTGCTTTAGATTTAGTTCTTTACCGAGAAAATTCCGTTTCTTGGATCAGCATTCGGTTACCTTACCATTTGTCGTTTCACTTTTAACTTGTTCCATATCATCGTAGGTACCTGTCGATTCAGGTGAAGTCAACTATTCTTGTAAAGAAAATCTAATCAAACAAGGTTTTCAGAAATGATCGGGAATCATTTTTATGAGCAACTTGTTCACGTTCACCACTATTGTTTTCGTCGCTCTATCAAATTCACAGGACGACGTGGAAATTCCGATGGATCGATCGCTCCTGTTCAACGAGGAGCTGGCTGAACGCTTTGAGAGGTTCGCTCGACTCTTGAAGTTTTCATCTGTTCCCAATGTAATCGACCCGCGTGGTTCAGTGGTAAAAGGCGCTGCTGTCACCCTCACGGTCGAGCGATCGATCCCCGCCCAGGCTAACCAAGCCTTCCATTCCTCCGGGGTCCGGTAAATTGGTACCAGACTTGTCTGGGAAGGTAAAGACACTGACCTGGTATAGCGGCTGGCCTCCGCAGGTCATTGCATAGGCCAAATACGCATTCACCAAGCCTCTACGATTCTGAATTGAACACGAATGCGGCGGCGCGTCCTCAGGGGACTGATCAACGCCAGTACCTTTACCTTTACCTTCTTTTTACCCAGTGGAATCTTGCCGAGATAGGGGCTAAACTTGGCTCTCCCCAGACTTCCTATTCTCTTCTCAGCATCGTACCAGCCTCACCCTCTAAACTGAGCTGGTAGGGCGGGTGCTAATCGCTCAAAAAGGAGGAAAAAAGAGAAAGATGGAATTTCTCCATTAGAGAATCCTTGCGTGGCAGATCTCTCACCAGGTGTGATCTTCTGGACCCTGAATCTGGGTGGATTTCGAGATGAGGCCAAGCGTAAGGCGCTGGCATACGCCTTATTTCCCTGACATGAGGGCTAGGAGGCCAGTTATCCTATGGATCCAGCAGAGGCACATGTGGACGCTAATGGGTTTTTTCACTTTGGGGCCAGTAAGGAGGTCACTGAGTACACCAAAAGGAAGAGAGATCGTTCCTAAGATGCAGCCGTTTGGTCTGAGAGCAGAATGAACACACGCATCCTCGAGATCAATTGATCGAAAATCACTCGAGTTGGTACACAATTTAGTCTTATAAATACGTAAATTCTAGTCGGAACAGGTTCTGATAATATACCTTTATAAGTTGTCGTTAATATACCTACCTTTCAGTGAATTCGAAGAGCAGAGCGCAAAAACTCAAAAAGCTCTCCTTCATAAAATCGGCGTGTTGGGGGTGTTCTTCCGCGTTCATAAGGTAATCGTGCCGACTCCCGGTCAAGGGACTGGGTAAGTTTTGGTATCCGAACAGTTACTCACCTGCAGAATTACCTTGAAATGTTATTTTCAGCTACATGCATCGATTTCCCGAACCTGTCCCGAAATTGGACGAGAAATTGAGTAAATCGTGCGAGAACAGCTTTAAGGTTAGTTCTGTGGGGTTTTCGGGTAGCATTTCTTTGGTATTTTACAATTTTTAATCAGCATACTTCAGATTTCCAATTTTTTATCGAAAAAAATGGAAGTCAAAACTACAGATGTGGTCTGATGAAAAGAAGTTAATATGTTAAGGAGTGCATAGCAGAGATCTTCTCAGTGGTGCGATCTTCCCATCCATGGCTTTACCCGACAGGATCTCGAGAACAAAGCGAAACAGAGTTGAGGTTGGGTTAATTTCGTATTAGATTTATTACAAGAACACACAATGCACAGTATGTGTTTTCACATTCCCTGACAAGTCTGGCATCGATTTACCCGACCCGTAGGGATGGATTCCTTGTGTAGCTTTGGCGAGGATTGATCGCTCGACCATTCGTGTGTGAATAGCGCCTGCTACAACTGCTCCACGCGAACCCAACAAAATTCTTAAATGAGTCAAAGTTTCTGCATTATCCTCGTAATATTCAATAAACGGCAGCTTTCAGTACTGCTGTGCTCAAAGACGACATCAGTGACAATATGCTTGGAACAGAAGTCACAGCCACTCAGGTAAGGTAAAGGTTTACCTACAACCAATAGGCAATATTCTAAAGAAAAATAAGAAGCTGTAGAGACTTCTGCTCGATTCGCATATCGATATTATCGTTTCAGTTTCTTTGCTTCTTCACTCTTCGTCGCATACCTGCCTTCGAACAGATACCTTTTTGTAGATTTCGACTGAAACAAGATTCAGGAAACGACGAGAAAGTGCGAGTTATCATTTCTTTAGCCAATCGATTATCAATTGCTTAATTAGCTTTTCATGATTTGTTATCTTGGATGAAACTGTAATCTCTGACAAAATAGAGTTGCAGATTTTCTATTGTGAAGTAGTATATTTGTAGATGTTATGGCCTGGCTACATTGTCCAGAGTTCTCCACAAATGGTTGACGAATACCTAGGAGATCCCTACCAATGTGCTCTTGAAAGGTCAATTTTTATATTTTTTCCCAAGTCAACTAGCTTTTTCAAAGAAATTATTTCAGCTTTTGCCCAGATCCGTGCTGCCATGGCATACCCACATCGTCGGAAGCGTTCCTATCCAGGACGTGCCGTCAGAATAAATGTGCGCACAGGGATCGTTGTCAGATCGAGGTAAGGCTTTACCCAGGTGAACTGAAGATCGTTCTGGTGAATCACCAAGAAGGGGTAACGGTAGACTCTGCTCAAATGCCACTCGGTTATTTGGTTTTCTCGAAGCATTTGCCAAATCGCCAAAATTCGCCCGATTATGGCTCCTGGGTATGAGTGGTTCAGTTATCCCCTTAGGTTAATCAGATCTGATTTTTAGCCAGAGTTCAACGATGATTTCCCTGCAATCAGAAAAAACGAATGGAATGTCACCTGCCCATGCGGGAAAGGCCTCATGTACCGTTCCGATGTGGAGACGTGCGTTCACACGGATCTGTGCACTGATGAAAACCGATGTCCAGGTAAGGTTCCTCACATACCTTGTGGGTACATTTTACCTTAGGGCCCTTACAGACCCGACGACACTACGACGAACATTCTCGTCCAACGCGTTATCGATCAGAGCAATGCGGTCGACCGCGCGTTGCAACGCGGTATCGATTAGAGCAATGCGGCCGCCGCAAACGTCGCGTTGGACGAGAATGCTCCTCGTCGTGTGTTTCGCCCAATTTCATTTATAACGGCTAATTCGTCGCTCAAACTGCACGTCGTCGGGTCTGTAAGGGCCCTTGCCCCTATTCTAACCAACTGGTTGTGGTTTCAGAACCACTCGAATGCGTGAACACCATCACCAATCCAGGATACAAGTGTGTCTGCCAGTTGGGATATATTTTTGATGTAAGTGAAGAAACAAACTAGTTGATTCCCTAGCAGTAATTGTTGAATATTTATTTATATATTCTTCGACTGACATCCGCACGGTCGAGCGATTGATCTTACAATTAGTCCGAGCTAACCGAACTTTCCATACCTTCGGGGTCGTCTAATTTGGTACCAGCCGTGTGAGGCCATTGTTATACAGACGCTCACCCCCAGCGTCTGCTAGCGCAACTCGTCCCATTCAGTATCAGACACCGTGGTAGCAGACGTGCGTGTGTTAGTTGTCCCGTCAGCCGCCGGCAGGACAGCTAACACACGCACGTCTGCTACCACGGTGTCTGATACTGAATGGAACGAGTTGCACTGGCAGACGATGGGGGGTGAGTGTCGGTATAACAATGGTCTGAGGGAAGGTAAAGGCACTGACTTGGTATAGGGGCTGGCCGCGCAAGTCATTGCGTAGGACTAGTACGCATTCCCCTATACGATCCTCAGCGGGACACGAATGCGTGGCGCGTTGTCAGGGGATTGATTAACGCTGACCCTTTACCGTTACCTATATGTAGTCTTTAAGTGGAGTGAGTTATAATGGGACGTTAAGGCTGACGATGGATGAAAGGGCAACAGCAATCAGAACGGAAAAGGGGAGTAGAAATAGCTGTGTGAAATAAAAGGTTATAAAAAAAGAACAAAAGAAGAGAGCTTTTATGTCTAAGAAACCGACCTTAAAGGTGTCCTGCTTTCAGAAATGGAGCGGGAGGTGTGTCCCGATCAAAATGTCAACTGCTGACTGGCACGGTTTCGCCTTCAGCGAGCCGCATCCTAAGCTTTCGTCTATTCCCGGGTTTTTGACGTTGTTGTTGGTGTCAATGATTATCCTGTTACTCTGATTTAGTACAGAAATCTGTATTGTTACATTTAATATCACATTCAAAATTCTCATCAATAATTCAATAAATGGTATTAACTATCAGGTGTTAGTACAGCTTCTCACTGTGACATTTAGTCACTTTCGGCCCTCACACAGGCGTAGGGCTCTTACCCACCTTAGGGATACCTACAAGGCGAAGGTCCTGCTACTCAAGGAACACGTTACAGCCCCAGTAGGTATGTTATACCTCAGAGTATACTACATATATACCTCGCCGTAAGTATATGCATCACAGCCAACAGTGGTCTACTTGAGGGTTAGTATAAGCACGACTTCACCTGCGACACACCATCGTGTGACGAGGTGCTCGAGGTATCCGAAACCCTACAAGATGAGCTCAGGATACCCCAGGGTAATGAACTTTCTCGCCACGGTCATGCCCCCCATTTTTGGCCACTGGGATATCAGATACTAGGAGGGTATTCTGATGGTTGTTGATTCAACAAGGGCCGTATTCGCATTTGTTCCCGCTAGGGGAAGATCTTCCGACCCCGACCGATTCACCTCGGTTTTTCCCTTAAGTTCGGTTAAGAGTACGAATGGAGGACGGGACTGGGGAACCCCCACGATTAACGTAGAGCATATGACCCAGCTAAGTAAATGACCGTCCAGCAACTAGCAGTTGTGCGCCGTTACAACCCGGAAGTAAAGCCCAGCGAAGATACAGCCCTAGAAGGCATGTTATACCTCGGAGTAAACTCCAAGTATACCCAACAGATACGGGGCCCGCATGGTACAGCGGCAAGAGGCGCTGCTGACACCTGCATGGTCGAGCGATCGATCCCGACCCTGGCTAACCAAGTCTTCCATCCCTCCGGGGTTGGGTAAATTGGTACCAGACTTGTCTGGGAAGGTAAAGACACTGACCTGGTATAGCGGCTGGCCCCGCAGGTCATTGTATAGGCCAAATACGCGTTCACTATGCCTCCACGACGTGAATGGAATACGAATGCGGCGGCGCGTCCTCAGGGGACTGATCGACGCCGGCACCTTTACCTTCACCTTAATACCCAACAGATGTCCAGTTGAAAGTTAGTAATATCTCTGTCGATCACGGATCCGGTGGTCTTTCCGAGGAATCTCAGTAACTGACGGATCTGGTCCAACAGTGATAACAGCATCACATTGGTTTTACCGATAAGATATCTTAAAAGCCAAGATGGACGATATTTATTACATTTGCAGAAGGAGTTGATATCGCCTATGCATACGAAGCGCAATAGTATGATTTGGTACGCCTTATTATTAAACAATTGATATTCAACATTAACAAACTAGATATCGCGAGACCATAAGTCACATAGTCATATACATTTTCAAGACGATAACTGCACAAACAGATTACAATAACAACAACTCGCAGAACACTCGCTTACAGTTTACACTCGGGTGGTATGAAAAATGAAAAAAGAATAGAAAGAGCGACAACAGTGGCGTAGGCGGCGATTCAGATTGTTCGAACACCTCAGCAAATCACAAATTCAGATAACAAACAGTAAATAAATCTGGGAAATATTTTTCATATTAGGAGGGTTAAATAAACCTCAGCGGTTACCCAAAAAGGCCCGGCTACCCATACTCTGGCCAGGGCCGATCTATCCACAACCACCGTCGGCCACCTACAGCCACTGTAGTGGAGAAACCATCTTACCCAAACTATACGCGTGCTAAACGACCACATCTCACACGAAATGCATGTGCCAAAGGCTTGTAAACATAAAAAAATATAAGAATATTGTGAAAAGAACAAAATTGTATTGACTAAATCACAACCTGAAAATCGAATACAGTTCGAGAACAAGACTAAATACAACTATTCTAAGCGAAAAAATTCGCTACAAAATTAAAGCGATTGGAAGAAAATGGATGAGAGAAAAGAGTTAAAGAAAGAGTACTTGGGGCAAAGCAATCCCATCAGGATCAGCGCTGCTCAGGGATAAGTAAAATAAACCACACGAAAGAAGTCCAATGAAAGTGCGATTGCATTAGCTCTTATTCATGTTATACTAGATATATACTAGATGAGCTAAATTGAATGTAACGCACTTTGGGGAATACGAATTGCATAGATGAGCTTACCTTGGGGTTACCGTCGTTTATTATGACCTGATTATATGAGAATACTGGACGTTTGTGATGAGTGGGTAACGCAATGGGTCAGCGGTTACCGTGGGTCTTCATCGGACCGTTGGGGTTGCATTCTTGTTGATGGCTCGAATGGCGGCTCGCACTTTCGTCTTCGTCTCAAACACGCTCCACGTAGGGAATCGAAATTGCAAAATCTCCTCGAACCACAGACGACGATCCTCATCCTGATCCTGTAATGCGTTTAATCGATCATGCTGGACCAATCGATAGATTGATATGACGGGATATCGTTTGGGAAATAGTATCACTTTCTAATGCAAATTCAAGATATTTGCTCGAACAAAAAAAACGAATATTGAAGTGAGGAATAAGGAAATGGGAAAAACTTACCTGGTACAACGCCTTAATGTTATCCTTGAATAGTACACGTCCCATCGCTCGAGCGTATGCTTCGACATCCTTTCGATTGGCTGCGTCGTAGCATTCAATTTCCTCCTCTTCGGTCATAAACGGATACGAAGAATAGGGCTCAGCTGAAGAAAAAAAATTATCATCATGATATTCTTCATTCACCACTGTATTTTTACTGGGTATGTTTAGAAACAATAGGAATACTTGACGGTCTGATGATACGAGGTTATTCTCAAGTGGACGACTCGCAGTGGGTATGAGAGCGGGTGGTTTAGTTGTGCAGGATCATAGTGTCCAACGTAGGGTTAAGGTGTGGGGTTCGTATCTTGTCCGAGTCTTGATTTTTGCGAGTTATTGATATTCAACGCCATCAAAACATCAAAAACACTTGAAGAACTTGCTGGTGCTTAGCGAAGCTTATTTGACCAGATTTTTCAACCTTTCTGTCGTTTTTGGAGGCCTAGAACTCCAACTAGAAACTTTTTGAGAACAATTACTTCTTTTCTTGTTCAGAGTTTAGTCGGAGAGATCAAAAGTCAAGGTATCGAGCAATTTTTAGACCTCTCAAGACGATGGAAAGATCGAAACATCAAGCTAAGTAAACATTTTATCCTCTGGTAACCTTAATTGGTACAGCAGCATATTTATGTTTATATTAGTACTGACTTACTTTAAATCGTGAAGGGCAATATGGTCTATTCGGCAAATTGAATGAAAGAACCGAAAGATACTGTAGCAACCTAGTCCTCCAAACCATGAAAAAGCCCTGATGACCTTTTTAGTGGTGCAAAAAAATAGGTATTTCAGTTAAAGGGCCATACCGAGGAATTCGTTCAATTTGACTTGTCAAAAACAACGAAGTTCATGATGATAGAGCATGAACTCACCCTTCTGACTCTTTGCTCTGGCGCTGATTCTCGTACTTTCGCGTTCCTTTTTCGCCATTTCCTCTTTGTGCTCTTCCTTCTCCGCTGTAGTAGCCGGGTGCTCCTTCTCCGCTTTGCGGGGATGCGTCGGATGATGGCGTTTGGTGCTGGTGGTAGCGACAGCTTCATCGTCCTTTTTCTTCGCGGGTAATTCCTGCTTCGCTGATGCGACTTTTGGTATAGATAATGCAGCTGTCGGCTTCACATCACTAGGTGCCGCGGGTGCCTCAGGCTCTAGAAAATCCCCATCAGAAACGGGAAAACCTATAAATTAGATATATTTCTAACAGGCGAACGAACAATGTAAAGATAGTAAAGAAAAATTGTTAAAATAGTGCAAAAAACTGACTCTCAGTCCTTGCTCGGTTGATGGCAGTCGTGCAGGACTTCCACTTGGCAACATGCTGCAGCTTATCACGAGAGGGAAACCGGCGATCAAGCACCTCATGCAGCCAATTGCGTCGTCCGCGATCTTGTTCCTGAATTACAATGAGAATTTAACTATTTGAGAATAAGCAATAAGAATATTCTCCACTTTTAACTAGATCTGAGCTGACTTATCGGAAAGGAACGATGAAATTCTCTGATACTGGACGGTAACGCGATTTAAGGAAGTTCTACGAATGACATATTCAACCAAAGCTTTGAAAAACTTCATTAGAAGCAAGAACATCCTTAAAGACGATGAAGTTCCAACGGATAACTTCATGAAGCACCACAATAAATGCTTAGAATATACCTTAAAGAATAGATGACGAGTATCCGGAAAGAGAAGCTTGGACATCGCTTCCGCATAAACATAGGGTAAACCATGACTGTTTCGAAAACACTCTTCTTCGAGTTCTTTCGGAAAATATGGGTAGTCGTTAACTGAAAATAAACGAAATAATGAACGGAGTGCTCACATCGAAATTACTGAAATAGAAGTAAAGGTGAAGTGATCGGATTTGATCAGTCCCAAAAGGTCGCGCCGCGCGTCCGTCCACATTTCGGAGTTGCAGAGGCACGGTGTACTTGGCCTATAGAACGACTTGTAAGGGTCAACGGCTGTTCGAGCTAGTGCCTTCATCTCCCTGGACAATTGTAGTACTAATATACCCGACCTCGTGAAATGTAACTGAATTAACTGTAACTAATCACTGGACTGACATGCAGGTGGATGTAGCGCCTCTTACCCCTGCTCCCCGAAAACCGTAATGATGGGTGAATCGTAAGAGTTGCACGAGTAAATGGTACAACCACAACTGTCATTACCGAAACCAAAAGGCCTCACAGGGAGGGGTACGCTACAGAAAACCCACCCCGTCCATCCTGTCCGACCACTTTCGTTCGATTTCGGTTACATGCCGCCGCGCAAACCTTCCATCTGTTGTCACGCTTCAATTTATCGGAGAGCGGATATCGTTTGTCCACACAGTCTCTCAGCCAATCCTTCATCTTAGGATCCTGAAAACAAATGAATCAATGATGATCGAATACCGTTGTTAAGGCACAGCACTTCACTATAAAAAATATTAAACTAAAACAATTCATCTGAATTTTATATTGCCATGGTGGTGGATCTAAGAAAGATTTCAAGCACGGCTATTTAATAATTTCGGCTTCTGAATCAATCTAGTGTGACTTCTACTCTTGATAGGCACCTAACCATTGGTATGCGACAGGAGAACCCAAGGACTAAAGATTACGGCATGCGACCGTAAATCAAATGATGTTTGTAGAGAAGGATTTCACAAAACTCTTGACTTGGGAAAAACGTTGACTAGAGAAAAAGAACGGAAAAGTTGAAAGGAGTTTCGAAAACACTGGCTTCAAGTAGGAATTAGAGGCAACAACGGACCATAAACAACTTTTCCACTGCGCTTAAATGATTTTCAGACACATGGTTAGAAAAGACATGAAGAAAAGAAGCTGAAATGAGCAAGATGTCGTGCTACAATTACTTCAACGTTCGCTTAATTAGCGCCTGAATGAATAAAATGGTAACTTAGCAGCATCTAGCGATCACTTCCAACGACTGGTGAAGGAGAACGACATCAACACGCGAAATCATATCACGAAACCGTGATTTAAGGAAAAATTTAACAAAAAACAACAAAAAATTGAATAAAAATTCACTTGATCTTTGAAGAACTTGTCCCACGATCCCTCAAACAGCTTCAACGACATGAACTCTGCATATTTAATCGGATCCTTGCCGGCTCTCTGATAGCAGTCTTCTTCGTATTCGGCGGAAACGTACGTGCAGTTCACTGAATTTAGATATGCAACAGTTTCTTTGGTGAGCTGTTACGAAAGAAAAATGCAAACACTACATTTGAAAATTTAGAAAAATCAAAAATGGGTTTAAAATTTTCACAATATCCTACTGAACGACAAAAATAATCAACGAACAGTGGAAATCAAAATCAGTATCGTGCCATGATACTTTAACAAATGGCTTATGAGGCCAAAAGGAAAGAGACGCACCGAGGAAGCGAAAAAAAAAATAAAAGAAAACACGACCGATAAAAACTTACCCTCTCGTTTGGGCTTCTCCTTCTCAACCACCGGCTTGGGTTTCTGAACAGGAGGCCGAGTTGCACTACGCATGTTCTTATTGATAGCCGTTGAGCAATTCTTCCACTTCATATTTTGAGAGTTTCGATCGCGCGATGGGAAACGAAAATCAACGGCTTCGTGAACCCACTGCCGTTTTCCAGGATCTTGGTCCTAAATCCCAAATAAGTAGACTATTCTGCTTGAAAGTGAACAACTCAAGCCCACCTTGAAGTACAGGTCAATCGTGTCAGCGAAGAGCAATTTGGCCAAACTTTGTGCGTAGGTCGAGGCGGAGCCGTTGGCTTCTCGAAGGATTCGTTCCTCTTCCTCTTTGGAGAGGTACGGATAGCTGAGGGCTGGAATTTCCAATGGTTAACCACTTACCCTGCATAATTTTGGTAGTCTACTTACTTTTGACAGTCCGTCCCACGTGTGTCGATGGTGTGACCCGCTTTTCCTGAGCCGCTGGCCAGTCCACGTCATCTTCATAGCGAGGGCGTTTTGCCTCCCGGCTGGAGAATGAACAGAATAAGAATTAGAACATTTCAACAGTTGCTAAAAAAGTTAGAGACAAAATTAAGTTTTAAAAGGTCAAGTTTGGATTTTGGATTCTACCCACATTACTGGAACATTCTTGATAGCAGGATTCAGATCAAATTCAATAAATAGATAAAGATAAAGTAGCGTTGGAGACGCCGTCGCTCATCAGGCCGTTGTGGAGGCGCCGCGCATTTGACTTCCATTCAATTTTTTTCCAAACACGATTAACGAGTATTTGGCCTATACAATGAATAATGGAGGCCAGCCGTATACCAAATCAGTGTGTTTTCCTTCCCAGATCGCTCGACCGTGTGATCGAAGTAGCGCCTCTTACCATTTCTCTATGCCCATGCCCTCCCAAGTCGATGAAAAACACATGTATTGCTTAAGTGTAATCTGTTAGCTAAAGCTGCTGCGAATATTAATAATATTAATAACTATAACAATATTTCCAATCCATGAAATAATACAGAGTATAGAGACCGAACGGCAAAGAATAATTTCATTAAAAAAGAAAACTTGAATAAAATCCTGCTCACCGCTGCCTCTCCTCCCTAGGTGGATAAGAATGCTGTCGCTTTTTGTTCTCTGTCAGGCGATCGATATGACTGAACAGATCGCTCGATCTGGTTACACGATTCGATATCCGACAGATAAACTTTGAGCCAAGCTTTCTCGTCAAAGCTCTTGCATGATCTAAATCTTTACATTTACAAAACATGAACTCAATTAAACTGTAACTCAGAGACCCGAATCACAGGCAGAAGGTCCTCAACACCCTATAAAACGTCAAAAAATTGAATAAATATAAGGGTTATTTCCGAAGGAAATTCCGCGGTTCCAAATGGATTCCAGCCCCTTGCTTCACTGGTTATTCAGAACAATATTTCCATAGAAACGGCCCATAATCTAAGAGCAATTCAAAAAAATAAAATTGAAACGAATCAAATCAAACTCGAATTTCAGTTGCTCACCTTCCCCATCATCCGTGATTGATCCGTCGGGTCCTGTACCAAAGTACTGCACATATATCTGTTGAAACATATCCTTGCGATTTTTAAATCTTGCAATATCGAGATCAATCTCACGAATCATATTCATTAGCATTTCGCGGAACATCTCTCGGTCCATCTCTTCTGGAATAAACATACAGAGTACAACTCAGTAAACATTATGAAAACGGCAACCAAACAATGAATTGGAGGGTAGACACAGAAAACCTTGAAAATATTTTTATCATGAATTGCCATGTACAAACAACAAAAATCCAAAAGGATACAGATGCAGACGCTGTGTCGCTTGGTATGATTGGTTACGATCAGAAGCATCACACAGCGAACACTGTTGATCGAAGAGAAAATGAATGCCCAAAAAAATCGCCTCTGGGCAATAAACTAACATCGACCCGAACATAAAAGCACTGAATTTCAATAAAATGGCCTTTTCCTGCACGCCATTCCTCTGTTTTCCAAAGGATCACCACATGGGGAGGTTAAAGATCTTGGAATCGCACTGGGCAAATGAACACTAAACTTCGAAAACGCCCCCACGCTTAGAATAGCTGTTTCTCTAAAGAGAAGAACTAGAAACTAATCGAATCCCCAATTTCTTAATCACTAATCCAGTTGCTTCTTTTATTTTTTGAGGCGCAGAAGCGCAAACGTCAAGCTCTATTATATGATATGGTAAAGACAAAGGGACTCCTAACAATCTCGGTGAAGGCGTAAAAACGTCACAATAGAGGTATAGCAATGACCAATCGCTAGTCACGCCAGGAACGCGACCTCCAAACAAAATCGTAGAGTCATCTTCAACACGCATTTGGCGCATACAACAACTTGGGGAAGGGTGGAGATGGCATTCGGTCTAAGAATCAGCCACTTTCCTACCTTTCTAGGTAAGTTTTACACCCATTGACTGCAAGATCGCTTACGAATTTTCTTATGTGGTGGTTTGCCACTGTGCGATACATGTGCTAGAGGCTGATTATACAACGAACGAAAGAATAGGTGCGGTTGGCCTTGCGAGGTGATCGATGTGCTGACTGTGCCGGCGACACAGCACCACTTATCCCATTGATCACGGTGTAAACAAAAACAAAATACGGGTTTGTTACAACTATAGAATTGTAACGACAGATGAACAAACGTAGAACATTCATCCGACAAGCGTGACCCTTCATTTTAATCCACAAAAAAGGTAAAGGTAAAGTAGTAGGCGATGATCGGTCTAAGAGCGCGCCATGCACTTGCTTCCCTGTAGAAATCGTAGACATGATTCAGTGTCTTTGCCTTCTCAGACAAGTGTGGTTCCCACATACAGGATCCAGGGCTCAGATTCATGAACGGACGAGCGGTCTCCGAAACCCTGTCGATGATAAACCCGTTCGATACCGTCGAGGTCTCCCAAACCGTGCTCGTCGCGAGGTGTGATGGACAAGCGACAAACTCTGCCACGCATACACGAATATCGGTTTGCGAGCCGTTCGGGGTTTATCTTGGGTTTAGCAATGAGGAATCTGGGCCCAGGAAGGATGGTGATACTTGGCTAAGCAGGCAAAGATCGATCACTCGAGCATGCGGGTAGAAGTAGCGAATCTAAGAAAAGGAGCCAAAAAGATGATGCTGAACTCACCGAGCGGTTCCTCATCGTCGTTGGCTTCGGCAGCCGCATCTGTTGGTGACGACGTGTCCGAATGTTCGACGGAATATTCTGATAGAGCGTCTCCTTTCGCGTTGAATACTATTCTGGCTATAGCACTGTCCCCATTGGCCTGAACATACCATTATTTATTTTTGCAAACCAATCCAAAAAAATGCTAACAAAAATTATGAGAACTCTACAATCCCACCAAGGGAGATGGGGAAAGGCAAACCATTCCCGAAACTTATTGAATAAACTTTACTAGCAGAAGTAACTGATGTGGCATAATATCAGATTAAGAAACTTATCAAGCACCTGGCGAATTATGACTGAAGTAACATTAAAGGACTGAAGTTACTAAATGTAAAACTGTAATTACAAGATGAAAACCGCATAAAGAAGTCCACGAACCCTCACTATTTTACGGAACGTCTCTTTGTGATTGTTAATAATTCAAGCTGCACTTTAAAAAATTGGGTGTCTCCAATGATCATTCCGGTTCATTACCGTATAACGGTTCCTGCTCCTTTAATGCTACACTTTTTTTGCAGCCAATTCCAAGAACTTGCTAACAGAGACTAAGAGATAAATTAATGTTCACACTATAGTCCAATCGAGGGATATCAAGAAAAGCGTAAAATTAGTAGGAAAAACTCACCGTTTTGACGAGATTTTTCTGTCGCTGCTCACATGCGGTTTCAGCCTCATGGACGCTGGGGCACAATTGTAATACTGTTAGATTTGTTCCGTTATACTCCAGAGTTTCGCCTAAATATAAATGCTATTTGAATGGGTAAAAGATATAGGTCGGATTATAAACGCCCAAAATCCTACACTGACGAATCACCTCGGCACATAAATTTTCAACAATGCGCGCGGTTGCGTGGCGTGTGCAGAAAGTCGCCACCTCATTGCACCGTAGGACCGTAAGGGCTTGTTCAGACGACGCGCGTCGAAAATGCAAAATCGAAGCTCAATCGATAATTAACGCCCTTGATCGAATTTGCTCTTTTGCATTAGTGGCGCAGTCCGGTTGCGCCTCATATAGGCAAACTTACTGGTCGCTCGGGTTTTTTAGAAGGCTGCTATTCCTTATTAATGGGAATTTTGACAAAATTCACTTTTTTCGTTTAATTTCTTCCCTATGTGATTATATGCCTAATTTTTTTGCCTATATGAGGCGCAACCGGACTGCGCCACTAACGCAAAGGAGCAAATTCGATCAATGACGTTAATTATTGATTGAGCTTCAATTTTGCATTTTCGACGCGCGTCGTCTGAACAAGCCCTAAAGGAATACGCTGTGGGTTAACAGCATCTCCTTCGCATATCCAGAGTTCACCAATCGTGGATGGTTACTTGAGGCAGTTTTGCGGTGTTTACTTACCAACGGTTAGCGCGTTCGGATGTAGGTCTTTTCACCAGTGAATTTTGCGGGGTTTTTCAGCTTCTGGGAGATTTTGATTATAATATAACCTCAAACGCCCTGAATTTAGGAAAACTGGCTCACCTATATCAATATTTTCGAGTACGTCTCTGTCGGCGATCACCGTGAACTTCATCGCCGAGCCGTCGAAAACGACAGCCGCTTGTGATGAGTTCAGCATCAAGTGCTGAATATATTCATATATAGCACATAATCAAAAATTATGGGTCAAAAACGACATCAAGAGTTGCGAACATTGAGCGGTTATACTTCGCTGCGAACGAGATTCGCCGTCGGTACGTAATTACGGACTTGTGACATTTAAAGTAACGCGACGTCGTTTTTTTAGAACATCGCTAAAAACATTTTCTGAAATACGCCAGGTTTCTTGCAAAATTCGAAAATTTTCGGTATACACCATGAAACTGCTCTATAATGGTGGTTGCTGACTGCGAAGTATAAAAAGAGGGCATGGGGACGATTCAGACAAAACAACCCCGTCTGGCAGTCGACGAACTGAAACGTGATCGTCGATCAGTCTGCGGGTTTCAGTCACAATAACAACTGGCAGGATTCCTTCCCATTGACAAACAAAAGATTTTAAAACACAGTGAAGTAGACGAGAACATCAGGAATCTCGCTTAAAATGGCTAAACGAGAAAAGTCTGAACACTTCAAGGGTGTAGCTGTAGACAAACCTCAACCGTAAGTAAACCTTTTTCTCGTTTAATAACCTTACTCTATTACCTTAAAGATTAAACTGGTGAAGTAGCTATAAAAATAAGCCAAAATCGATCGAAATCCGGAAAAGGACATCGTGTAGGGTGATCAGCACCTTGAGCAAACCCCACTTGAACTTGCAAACTCTGACCCGACCACACTGTATCAGATGGGGCGTGCTATGCCACGGAATAAACCCTGAAGGTATGTAAGCGCTGTGGCGGAACACCTACCAGAATAATGGGAAAATTAATCAGATTCAGCTCCCAAAGCAAGCCAAGACTTCCATCCCTCCGGGGTCGGGTAAATTGCTACCAGACTTGCTTGGAAAGGTAAAGACACTGACTCGGTATAGCGGCTGGTCCCTGCAAGTCACTGTATAGGCCAAACATGCATTCACCACGCCATTACGATTCTAAATTGAGCACGAATGCGGCGTCTCGTCCTTCGGGGACTGATCAACCTTTACCTTTTACCTTTTATCCCCCAAATAACATATAGCCAAAAAATACTAGTCAAATCGGCGATTCTGATCGGACCACACTATATCCCATGGCGTGTAATATATGCCAAGGAACACACTGAGGGTGTGTAGCGGATCGGTTAGGGGAAGGGCTAAGGAATACACCCTAAGGGTATGTAGAGGATATAGGCCTAGCAAAAAATTTAAACATAAATATTAAGGGCCTGATCAGCACTGCGGTTAGTCGTTTTATCGACAATTTGACCATTGTTTAGACTGTGGAGGGAATGATAAATAAATAATGCAGAGAGTCGGAGTACCTACCAGAATGGATCAAAAGTGATCGGAATCCAAGAAAAGGACACCAGGGCCCAGATTCATGAACGAACGAGTGGCCTCCGAAACCGCGGCGCAGCCAGGACCAGACGGCAGAGTCGATGAGAGATTGCGCTTGACGTAGGAGGTTTCGGATAAGTAGACAAAGGTGGACTCCGTTCGGGCTCTATCTCGGGGGTTTACCAATGATGAATCTGGTGTGTGGCGGATTTGTTGAACATATAGACCCCGAGTACTTTCCAGAATCAGCCAAAATTGGTTGAAACCCAAAAAATCAAATTTGTGGTCAGCAACTCAAGTAGGAACTTTTATAAACTATTCAGATTGATGATCAGCACTCCACAGGGAAAATTTCAACTAAATTCTTTTTGTAAACGCTTTGATAGTATAGTTGTCGTAGTTCGACCAGATCTGGGTAACGTAACCCCGGTCTGACCGTCACAGTGAACGTTTACAATTGTAGTTCCGCTTTCGAGCGCGATAAGAAGAACACGCAATAAACAGGAGAAAGCGGAAAAACGACGGCGAGCGGTGTACCGCCTTTGAACGAGTTATCCGTGACAGACAGAGGGTATCGGTTAACCATAAGTATGGAACACATATGATGTAAATAAAAGTGCCGATGCCCAACATGAATGTTGAAGTGACCATCTCCGAATTCGCCCGACTTCTTATTGAAGAGCTTTTCAGCTGGCATGGTAGAATACGGGAGAAATAGGTGGGTAACCGTGGCCCTCTAGAACGATTAAGATCCCAGATATTTTGTTCTATCCATGCAGCTGTTGAAATTTCTATCGATTAGGGTTAAGAAGAGGATAGAGGAAGTGGGTAAAGTGGTGTTACCCTTCCTATCGCACCCATATACCCTAACCAACAAGGATTCTGACAGTTGGCCAGAATCGTCTTCAGATTCCTTGGGTTGAATAACAAAAAAAAGAAGAAGCCATCTTAGCCGGACTAGGCTCCCATTTATTTAGAGCTAGAAGAGTTTCCGGTGTAGTGGTAAAAAGCTCTACCTCCACCCGCATGGTCCAGTGATCGAGGCTCGCCCAGGTTAACCGAACCTTTAATCTCTCCTGGGTCGGGTGAATTAGTACCAGACTTGTTTAGGCAGTGAAGGCATTGACTTCCACTGCGGCTGCCCATGTAAGTCCGTTGTACAGGCAAAATACACATTCCCCATGCCTCTCGATTTTGAATGGAAGACGAGTGCGCGGCGCGTTCTCAGGGACAATTTGATGATCCCACAGGGGTTGGTTTACGGATTGTTTGAGTTGCGGACGAGTTGCCTCGCTCTTCCACTGAAAGACGGTATAGTAAGCTCACATGTTCGAATACCAATGATAACCTGTGCGGACAGATGGAAACACGTGAACGACGGTGATCTCGTCCGCATCGGGAAGGGAACCACTGTTGGACGAGATCGTGCAAAAACTCTCTAGATATCTAAATAAGTGCAGAAATAGACTGATATATAATACAACTGTGTTTGAGGTATTACATAGGTAGGTAAACAGATCGTATGGTCCTGTATAACCAGCGAGCCGAGTTGGGTAACATGAAAACTCTTGGGTTTACTGGGTGAAGGTAAACCCACCCACTTTCATCCCACAAAACAAGTAGCAACGGTTTTACCATGCAGAGGGAGCTCCTTCCCGATTCGCTACGATCACAGCTTCTGCGTCGATCCAATCGTCTGGTATGCGCCATGCACTTGACCGTTGGCGAGTATCACTGGGCTGTGTTTCGAAGGACTAGTTGCCCCAGACGTAGGCTTTCTTGGATTACCAACCGGAGAATAGCCTTCTACCCTCTTGGAGATACGGTGACAGGCGCCGCTCTCACGACCATGATCAATAGATCGATCTCCACCCGAGGTCAATCAAAGTTTAGACTTCTCCGGTGAGAATCAGTTGGTTCTGAAACCGTATGATCTCTTCAGGTGAAGGTAAAGGTGTCGGCGTTGATCAGTCCCCGAAGGACGCGCCGTGCATTCGTGTTCAATTCAGAATCGTAGTGGCTCGGCGAAAGCGTATTTGGGCTGTACAATGACTTACGGGGGCCTGTCGCTATACCAAGTCAGTGTTTTACCTTCCCAGAAAAGTCTGGTACCAATTTACCGACCCCCGAGGGATGGAAGGCTTGGTTAGCCCGGCCGAGGATCGATCGATCGTGTGGGTGTCAGTAGCGCCTCTTACCACTCCACCACGCGCGCCCGTGTCGTTTCAGGTAGACTGATCAATATCGATCACCTTACTTCCCCGTTCTTTATTTACGCATTACATGAAAAAATCTCATGATGAAGAGCCCGTTAATCCAGTCGCTTGAGTATAGGGCGAGATTTGGGCAGCTTTGTTAACTTTTCCATACTCCAGAGCCACATAGGGTATAGTAAGCCCCTGGATAGGAGGAATTTCCGATTTTCTAGTGGATTTGAGTGGATCGGTCCATTAACCGAAGTATTGCAGGCTGTTTGAGCTATAAATATAAAAAACCCCATCATAAGACCGTATTTACGCCGTCAGTAAGTAGGATCGGCTGGAACGAGGCCAATCAGACGTCATCGAAAACAGGCGGAACTCTTTCCTAGAGGCAAAAGCTGGAACTAGGAGTTAAAGGAAGAAGATGAGCTGCTAACTAAAATCCAAATATTTCCCAGCAAAGGGACCGAAAGCCATACCCACAGTCCATTTACCCAGATGGGATGACCAGGCAAAAACCAGGGCCCAGATTCATCATTGGTAAACCCCCGAGATAGAGCCCGAACGGAGTCCACCTTTGTCTACTTATCCGAAACCTCCTACGTCAAGCGCAATCTCTCATCGACTCTGCCGTCTTGTTCTGGCTGCGCCGCGGTTTCGGAGACCGCTGTCCGTTCATGAATCTCGGTCCAGATTTCGCCCGGTCAATGGGAATGGGTAGAGTTCACATAATCATAACGCAGTGGAGCTGAGTTCTCAGAGGCAGGATGAAAAATCGATCTGGCTATGTTCTGTCACCTAGGTAAGTGTTCCGCAGTTCTTCCGGCTGATTTGTTTGGGTAATCTAGGTAGATCTTTACTCGGGTTCAACCTGCTAGAGAACGGTGCCCAGTTTCGAGAAGATCTACCAGCTACCAGTTGAGCTGCTGTAAAAATCGCCGCAAATCCTGTCAGGTGCTCGCTGGGAGAGGCTTAATCGGAGACGGAAGCCACAAACCACAGCGGACAAAGGGTAAGTAACAGGATAACCCTGCCGCGATCAACCACATGCTGGGTTTCCTACATCAATCCCCATGTTACCAAATTTGCAGAAATCGTCGATAATTGGCTGCGGAAAACGTCAGTGCCCAAGTGGACTTGGACGCAGCGGTCGAAGGAATCGGTGCAATTACAGGTCGTAGCTGGGTAAAAAGGGCGGCCGAGCAGGTGATAAGAAGCCTCCAGGCTACAAATAGCCAGCCATTGCCACTAAAAGGACAGCGGATTGAGAGGAGCTCGAGCGACAAACCCTCCTGCTCTGAGCTGCCCAACTCAGGCTCTTAGAAGGCGAAACGGGAAGGAGCAGGAGGAGAAGTAGGAGCAGAAAAGGTCCCAGATCACAATGAATTATTTGGTAAAATGACTGGTAACGCTCTGACTAATAATGATTTTCGAACGGAGGATTCACTCAGGTAATAGTGACAGAAGTTGAAGGGAAAATGAAAATAGGATAAGATGTCACCAAATCGGAGCAGAAACTGGTGCAGTGCTGTCAGTTTCTACCCTGATTTGGTCAGGCCAAAGGTATGGAACAAAAAGAGTACTATGGAGCGATGCTGGTTGGTTTTTGCGGCAAAATGATGACGCTTAGATCCTAACCGACTGATGGAAATAAGTGCACCAATGACCAGAAGATGACAGGGAAAAAGAAGACTAGAGAGAAGAAAAAGAGAAAGCTTCAGAAAAGGGATTCCGAACTGATGGAGGTCACTAATGGATCCCAGGTGGAGGGGAAGGGTAGAACAGCGGATCTTATCTAGTGATTCCGGAAGGATAGCTCCTGAAAGTCCCAAAGGCAGAAAAAAAAGGAGGAAAACGAGAGAGAGATAAAAGGCAGAGAACGAGCACCTTCCTCGGGCACCCCGCCGAACTCCAAGGGAAATTACTTCCCGCACTTCTCCTTTAGCACGGAAAAAGAGTTGGAAAGGATGATGAGGAGGTCTACTCCACTCTTCTTGAAGATAGAAGCTAGAAAATAGGATAAGAGCTGGGTAAAGGTGTGGTAGACAATCGGGGTAAGTTGGTTAGATGTCATCGGTAGATTTTCGACAGGTAGATTCTCCAGGAGAACTTCAAAAGAGACTTTGAATGGTAACAACCTGCAATGGGTGTACGGCTGTGTTCATCCCTCTACTTCCAACTTCTTTCTATTGGTGATGCTGTTGCTGATGGGGAAGGACGAGTGTTTGATAAATCTTGGGTAAATCTTCCCGTAGCGGGTTCGACTATATGGAAAAATTCCCAATTCACTGAATAGGTAACCACTATCCCGCCCTGACCCATGAACCACTAACCTTAGAGCTAATCGATGACTTGGGAAACCGCCAGCGGATGGTAATCATAGATGGTAACGAGGTGGCTGGTGCTGGCCGGGTTAGTGATTAATGGAGGCAGGGTAAGGTATGCGAGAAGAGGTTGCGCTAGGTTGTGGCCGATGATCCGACCTCTCAAGTATAGTGATAGATGCTGCAGAGGGAATGGAATAGGTGACCAAATCGGAGTAGAACTTAGCAAGGGAGTGTCAGTCGGACCAAGGCTGAGATGTCCCTTCTGCGGGGTGATGTCATTCTTGGGGATACCCAGGGATATACAGTAGGTGGTGGAAGGGACCTTTGGGAGGAGATCTGCTACTCGGACTACTGCTGGGTTTGACGGCTGCAGAGGATTTCGGGAGAGGTTTTACTGATGTCAAAGAGCTGCCGGAAATGGTGATAATAAGTGGAAGAAGGTATGCCTCAACTAGAATAGGAAACCGCAATAGTTTCAAGAACTGGAAAACACTAGAAATTAGAGTAGAACCAAGTTTCAGCGGGATCCAGCTGAAAGATGTCCTCGCGAGAGGGTAACGTCATTCCTAGGATACCCATTAGAGGTAGGATAGGTGCAGCTGAAGGAAGTCCTACCACCTACAAGAAATGAACAACAGGATACTGGGTAAGAGATGTTCTTGGTGAAGGTTAGCGTCATTCGTGGGGTTACTCAGGCAAGTGGAGAGGTACTACAGTTCCGTGTAAGGTAAGGATCAGGTCGGTATAACGGGATTGATCTCAGAAACCTGGGCTTGAACTAGTTCCTATGTAGGGTCTAGGGCTACTGGGTATCCTGCCGGGTTTGATGGCTGAAGAGTGGGAAAGGTTTTACTGATGCCAAATAGGTACGAGAGATGTGGCAGATGAGAATAAGAAAGTAGTTATCGGCTAGGAGAGGTAACAACAATAGTTGCTGAGTGTAACACCACTCAAGGGCCTACCCAAGGAAGGTAGAGAAATATACCTGTAAGGGCATAATGTTAGTTAGTGCCAGGTCTGTCGGGTGGAGACTAAACCCGGCGAAGTTTTACTGATGTCAAAGAACTATCCGAAATGGATAGGTGATTGGGTGAAGGCACTAGAAGGACCACTGCTGGAATTCGACGCGGCGTGCGATCCAGAATCCAGCTACCCAGCTAAAGAAAGGAAGTACCCCAAGGTAACGATTGGGTCGGTAACCAGTATACAGCTAAAAGCAGAATCTTGGGTATGAGTCTAAGGTAAAGGACGTTTGTTAAGGGGTTACGTCGTTCCTGGAGTTACCCATAGAAAGCGAAGAAAGGTACTTGTGTGAGCATATCTGCTACCTGGGGATCCTACCGGGCTGATGACAGGAGAGGCTTTGTGAGAGGTTTTACTGATGCCAAAGAGCTACCAGAAATGGATGGGTAAGTGAGTAAACGAAGTTGTCGATTGGAAGGAGTATTCAACGGCAGCAGAGCGATCTAGTATCCAGTTACCCAGCTGACGAGGAAAGGTAAGAGTAAGGTAACGATCAGGTGGGTAACGGTTTCGTGACTCTAGAGGAAATCGCAGTGCGGCGTGTCAACAAAGGAGAGGCGGTGGTGAATGCAGCTGATGGCGGTCGTCGGGCGGCCTGGTGATCGTGTGTGGCTGATCGTGTGTGGCCCGACGGGGTACTGCACGATCCACCAGAGGTCAGGGACCGGGCAGAATCGGCCGATGAGCCAGAGAAGATTCCAGAAAGTTCTGGAAACGAGCACAATCAGGGGTGGTAGTGGAAGGTGGTCGGTTCGACGCAGGCGGTGGTGGTTATCGCGGGGCCGCCGGAAAATCGATAGCCCACACTGAGAGAAGCGCCCCGCCCGCCGAGGGCCACCCCTACTCCACCATCGGCACCACCACCACCACCATCAGCATCGCCATCCGGCTCATACCTTTACCCTACCTGACCGAATGACCCTCAAGGGTAGAGCTAGACCCAGCGAACGATCTGGAGGCTTCCCACGCTTCAATGATATGATTTCTCCCAGCTTTGAGGCTTCAGAGAGAGGGCGAAGAACGAGAGAAGAACCAAGGCTTTTTCGCCGGAACCAGCTTCAAGATAAGCTTCGCAGGAATGCGCCGTGCACAGCACTTCTTTTTAGCGTTTTCGATGACTTCTCGAGGCAAACTGCAGTGATGTTGCTTGAGACTGGTTAATTCGTGGTTCAAAGAGGTTGCGGTTCGTTCCCTACTCTTCAGTCGTAAAAGGAATGGGTTTAGAGGTGCAGTCCACCGAGGTCAGGTATTCCCTCATATTTCCCGACTTCATAGGTAAAATCCTTGTCGAGAGGTATATCACCAATCGGGTAATGGAAAGGCCGAACATGGACATGAGAACGACTTTTTAGGAATGCGACGTGCACACGACTTCTTCTCAACGTTTTGAGGAATTCTATAGGTGAACTGCAACGAGGTTACCTGAGAGTGATTAATTCTTGGGGAAAAGAAGTTACGGTTCATTCCTCACTCTTCAATGAGCAGGGGAAACTTGTTCTTGAGTGGTTTCAAGTTGGTATGGAGCTTACCCAAGGAAGTGTGTATAGGTTACAACCACTTTTGGGTATGGTATGCATCCCGTAAAGAATCGTGCACCATTTTCGGACCATAAAATGACTAACGACGAATGCGAACGTTCTACGAGAGCTCCTTAGGCTCAAAAGTATCGTATTTTATCATAAAAGGAACATTTCCCAGTTCTGAGCGCGAATCGATCGGAGCACAAACTACACTTTCCACCCGCATACCTACACTAGTATCGTAAGGTGGACGGGAATTCCTTTCATTTACCCTTATTAAACCTAAGTTATCGGTAAGGGTACCTTCGGTGCAAGGCGATGTGCATTAGGATATGAAGACCTTAGCTGGATAACACGCCTCAAATTGAGGTTTTTCAGTGTCTAGGGCTCTATCCAGCTCTTCTTTACCCATCTAGAAGGCAAACTTATACCATACCAATTGCAGTCTCGGATGATTCGCCACTACTGACAGTTGCTGGGTAACGGGCGTCCATCTTAGTCGATTCACTGGGCTTTTATCGTTAAACCAGAATCTCATAGAAGGTTATTATTAGAAAGAGCGCTGTCTCGCTGCAGCCATGGTAGTTTAGAGGCAGTGTTCGTGGTCATGGGACACTCGCGTACAGGTTCCGATCTCCTCTGGGACCGGAATCCTTCAGAGTGGCAACTAATCAACTACTAAATATTTTCCTAGACGTTGATATGGTATCAGTTCTTGAAATGATTCTAGGAAAAATCCCATTAGAGCAGCAGGCCAGACAGAGGCCAGGGATCTGCATCAGGATCCATATCGATTGATTGCTTATAAATATGGTTATAAGTAGGTTTTTTGAACGACGGAGTGTAATTGCAGGGTTACACCATTCTGGACAATTTCTGGGTGATGGTAAAAATTGGTGGAGGCAGAACAGGATTTTGCTTGCTCAGCGATTTCTGATGGTACTTGACAACCCTCAGGGCAGGAAATGAGTACACAAGAGCGTAGCGTTTCATTCTGTCTCAGCTTATCTTACATACGTATCTGAACACCAGAAAATTTATGTAAGATTTTCGGGTATGAGAAGAGAAAGGGCCCTTGAGAAATTCAGGAGGGTAGGAATAGCGATCTGAGTAGAGGAGACGCAGGAGCATTTTGAGTTTTCATCGTGTTATCTTCTTTTGGAATCATAAACCCACACTTTAAAGTCAGTGAAAGAGGACAATCGACTTGTGCCTGGACCTTAGGAATAATTATTTACTAATTAAATCATGCCATAGAGCAACCGTTTGCCAATTGCAGCTCCATGTTAGTTCTAGATTGGACACCTTCAAGGAGCGATTATTAGACTAAAAATAACAATAGTCTCCTGAAGTCCTTGCGGAAGGTTTTTCTGTGATGGACTTTTTTGATTTTTTTTTGATTTTTTACGGACGGATTTTTTGGGATTTCTCTAGGATCGAAAAGAACTTCTACAGGTGTTTGGAGCCTTGCTTTGACAAGCACCTCCAATTTTCGTTTTTTGTTCATTTTTTAAAATTTTCATGGCCCTCAGGTTCAATGAGACGGTGTCTGGGTGGGTTTCCAATGTGTCCGACTTTTCGGCTCCAACGAAGTCGAAACTCGACTCAATAGTTGGTATCAGCTTGTCGTGCTGAATTCATTGAATGGAGTAGGCGCTGAACAATTGGAAAGTGAGATGACTTCCATCGTTGAATTCTAATTGTATTACGCGTTTTGCAGGTTACTACGAAGTATTATACACTAGAAGGTGGTGCTAGGATCATTGCAAAAATCGCGGCTCTGGCGAGATTTGAACCCGCGTCTCATCGTGGCAGAACGGCTATGGTCAAACCTTCTAGTTCAAAGTGACTGCGACGGCCAGTTTTCAAAAACTGAACGTCTGGAACTGTCTGTAAACCAGTTTCTCCAGTGAACCAGTGTGGATGAGAGACAGAACAGGCCGGTTCAAGACCGGTGAGGCGATGGCGGGCACAGCCATGTCTGGTTAGGCCTCTTCGGGAGGTATTCTGACTCCTTTATCCAGTTTCTACTGTATGTTTTTTTTTTCAGAATTCGATCCTGGTGATGGACATCTTCTATGGGCACTCGAGCTCTCAACTCTAGTCCGAAGATTCTGACGTGGCTATTGAAGCGGTTTCTTGACCCAGTTTGAACCCATTCCAAGTCCACCAACTGTGTTGAAGAATTAGTGAAGTTTTTTAAAAAATGAAGTTGAAAGAGTGAAAAGCTCCACTAGAGTTCCTATTGAGGACATGTTTGGTTTCATGGTGATTACAATGACGTGTTGAAGTGGAATTTGATGAGGAAATTCGGAAGCCAGGGTGTTCCTAAGACATCCCACTGGCGGTGTTAGACAGGTCGTCAAAAATGGAGAAAATCGTGTATCGCACGTGAAGATATTACGTATAGTCCAGGTTCGGGCTGAAAATCTCCATAGCGCTCTGTGCATTGTCCATGCTGACTTTGGAATAGGATGAAACAGCTACCATTCAATAATAAAAGCTACGTGTTTCTGGATCAGCTAAAAAAGTGATCTTGGAAAGCGTTCTCAAAGTTAGGAAAATTCCATTTTTTGTATCGAGCGATCAGTTCCAGTGGAATTCCTGTTGAGGACATGTTTAGTATCAAAGTGATGAAAATGACGTGCTGAAGTCAAATGTGATGAGGAAATTTGGAATTTCCACAATTTGCAGTCTCCTGTAAGCAAGGTGTCCCGTAGGACATTCCAGTGGCAAGGATCTGGTGGTCGTAAAGCAATTAGCGAGGCTCCGAAGAAAACCGCCCATAACTAGATCACTAATCATAGCTGGAGTAAATGTAAAGGAATATTTGAGCTAAGCATCAGCAGACGAATCGAACGGTGTTTGTAAATTTGCCCGAAGTTCACTGAAAACAATTTGCACGCTTTTGCCCGTGCAGGCGCGTGCAGCACGCGTTTTGGGACAGAACTTGTGAGGGGTATTGTAATGTAATCGTCGCTAGGAATCAGTGCCTTTTCGTTTTCCAGTGATGAAAAAGTATGGTCGGGGTGAAAGGTATATAAGGCTGAAATGATCTATATGACTTGACACTCTCAGGAAACTTTCATTTCACCTCAGGACTTCACTACATCCCAAACCGTGTTTTGGTAGTTCTTGAGCGGAGATCGATCGACTGCTCAATCGAAAGTGGCGCCTCTAGCGCTCACTATTTTACTCTGAGAAGAGGAATAACAACTAATTTCAGCGGTGTGAGGATGGGTTTCCATTTTTTGGCTTCTTCATTGATATCTATATGATTTCTTCCTCTCGTTGCTTTTTGATGCCTTTTTATGTCTTCAGGTGTTGTTAGAGAAATGTTAGCCTGACCATCAATTTTCCATTCTGTTATCATTATTCCTTTCTCTATTCCTGTGACTCTGCTTCAATTTTCAACTTTCCTTCCGTCTAGGTCCAGTCCGCACACCATTATTCTCAGCCACTACATATTAATTATCAGATGGAAAATTCAATGAATAAATAAATGAATAAATAAAAAATTATTGACATTGACCAGCGATTCTCTCTTCTCCAGCTTCATATATGTATGTACATCCTGTTTAGGGCTCAGAAGTGAGACAGGGCATCTCTCTTTATTCTACAGGGTGGCACAAAATTACGTTCACAAATATTAACCGTCATAATAATGGGCAGAAAGGACGTCTGAGTCTAGAATTTAAGCGTAGCTTTACTAACTCAATTACAAATAAAACTTCACAATCGGATTTCGAAACGGCCTTCTTCAGATAGAACGTAAGCCTTTAAACGACGCGGAAATGATCCAACGTTGCACTCACGTAATCCATTAATCCATTGGCATTTTGTCCCATGCCTTCAGAAGGCTCAGCGTCAGCGAGTCAAGCGAATCATGGCGTGTAAAGCAGGCCTTAGTCTCCAAGTATGACCAAATAGAGCATTCCAAAGGGTTGAGGTCAGGGCTGTAGGAAGGCCATTCTTTTGCGCTGATGAAGTCGGGAAGCTTGTTGCGGCACCACTCCTGCACGACCTTCGCGCTGTGAGCTGGTGCTGAATTTTGCTGGAAGACGAGTGACTTGTCCACGTAAATTGAATTGGTCTAAGGGATTAAAAGCTTTACCAGAAGGTCTTCCACGTAAATTTTAGCTTCTATTTTTTTCTCCTTTTTTACGAATAACAACGACGACTTCCCAGAATAGGAGACAGCCGCCCAAACCATGACTGACTTCGGACGACCGCTACGTTCGTAGATCCTTCCCACTTCCACACTTCGGCTACTGATTTGGCAAGTACGCGGTCGTTTTGCCGATTCAGCGCTGCTTCAATAGTGAAAACTTCTTCGTCTGAGAAAATGATGCTCCGGTAGCGTGCCTCGCCTAGTCTCTTGATGAGTGCGTCCTCAGCGGATGAGAAGGTGCCATTGAGCAGCCAGTTATTATTGGAACGGAGTAATTGGTGTTTCACTTAAGCACAAGCACAGCTAGAATTAAGACAGTTCATTCCTGACCCGTCAAGAGAAATGACAGGTCAAACATGTGCGAACGTAATTTTGGGCCACCCTATAATCTCTTTTTACTATAATCTTTTTTGTTTCTCAAATCTGTACTCCTTATTTCCTCGGTCAGCGCGCTATGTCACGTCGTTCTCACTGGAATAATTGTTGGACGTTTTGACGATGTTTTCAATGTACATTGTGGGGCACGTTTCGAGATGATACAAAAATAGAACAAAATTGCGTTCTCGAGGATAGTCTTGATACGATGAGACCGAAACGATCGATGATCTATCCTCGCTCTGGTTAACCAAACCTTCTATCCCTTCGGAGTCTGGTAAATTGTTAGCAGTATTTTTTGAGAAGGTAAACAAATTGACTCTGTGTAGCGGCTAGCCCCCATAAATCATTATCTAACGCAAATAATGTGCATTCACCATGTCGCAACGATTCTGATGGGACACGAATGCGTGGCGCATTCTTGGAGAGACTGATCAAGACCGGCTAGGGTACTATAAGGGCGTCCGGAAAGTAGTTGCCGAAAAAACACCACTGTTCGAAACAACACAGTTTTTGAACAACATTTTATTATTCTACCAAATAATTTCCATCTACAACAACAACTGTGATGTGGGTATACACGTAGATCATGTCTTTATAAAGCATCATTATGGAAACTTCCTGATCATTCGCGTAAAACCTGTAATAACTTGAAATTTTCGGCAAAGACTTCCCGGACGCCCTAATATTCTGCACTTCACCACATGTTGGTGAATCGCAGTTATCGAGAAAATCGTATTTCGAGTCAAAAAAGTCGGCTACCCTTATCTCGGCTAGGTATCTTACTGCTGCTTACTTCTAGCTAGGCGTCGTCGTGAATGTGTCTAATCAAGGTTGCGATTCTCCACTATCGTTCAGAATAAGATTTTCTGACAACCACAGTTCACTCATACCAGACTTGCCTGGGAAGGCGGAAACACTGATCCGGACGGCGTCTAGGCCTAGCAAGTCGTAGGCCAAATACGCCTTTACATGCCTCAACGATTCTTGGAATACGAGTGCATGGCGCATCCTCCGTTGGACCGATCAAAGCCGGGCGCTGTAACTGTGCTTCGTATGTCTAATCGTAGAAAATGGTTTGAAGAATAGACAGCAGTCGGACAGCAGCTTCTCTTTAACAGTGTTTCGATGCCTTACTCTCAAAGCTAAGACCCGTGTGGTACAGTGGTAAGAGGCGCTACTGACACCCGTACGGTCAAGCGATCAATCATCGCATGGGTTAATCATGCCTTTAATCCCCCGTGGTCGGGTGAATTGGTGGCAGACTTGTCTGGGAAGGTAGATACACTGACTTGATATAACGGCTGGCACCCGCGAGTCATTGTATAGACTAAATACGCATGCACCACGCCTCTACGATTCCGAATGGAATACGAATGCGTGGCGCGCCCTCAGGGCACTGATCAACGCCGACCACTTTACCTTTACCTTTCTTTACTCTCGATACTGAAGAGCATCAAAGACATGAAAAAAGGAAGACGTTCGGCACTGTGAAAGCTGTGAAAGAAGCCAAGCACAACCGCTCGTAACCTTAACGACCACTGCGGCCCCGTACATTAAGTGCGCGCTAAGAATCGATTTCATGATTCTGAATGAAACCAACGGAGGGATGGGAATGCTGGTGGTCTCCGCCGGTGGTGGAGTTCCCAAGAAGTCGTCCCTGCTGGGAGTTTTTTCCCGGACATGTTTCGCGTGCCACTTGATGAAAGACGCCCAGCCAGGACGGTCGTTCAATTCGCTGAGTGTGAAATTAGCTCGCAAAGAACATGAGGTGTGGCTCACACCGACGGAGTTCAGCATTTTGGTGTGTAAAAGTAGCGGTAAAGGGTAAAAGTAAAGTGGACGGCGTTGCCTGATCCCCTAGAAACGCGCCACGCAATCGCCTTCTGTTTTGAATCATAGAGGCTTGGAGAATGCAAATTCGGCCTATGCGTGGTTTACCTGAGCGAGGTTCGATCGCTCGTACGTGTCGGTGGAAGTAGCGCCTCGTATCACTGCACCATGCGCTTCCAGATGTTTGGAATCATCAGAGAGACCTCCCTTGCAGTTCTCTTCTGCTGAGATTCTGGCAGGAAACTTTCGAGGTTCTCTTGATCTTCAGGCGGATGTTTCTCTCTTTCTAGCAGCTTCACGCTCGCTCAAGGCGCCATCACTACCCGAACTGTAGGCTTCTAACTACTACCCTTATCGCGCTCCCGTTGGTATAATATTTACCTATAGATCGATCCTTGTCAGAGCTTACCAGGCTTTTCATCCCTCCGTGGTCTAGCAAATTGGCACTAGACTTGTCTAGAAAGGTAAAGGCACTGACTTGGTATAGCATCTGGGTGTATTCGACCCTAAAGGCAGCAAACGATTATGGATCATCAAGAACTAACTCACTGGAGTGCTATCAACAGGTAGAATTTAGCTTAGTCCTCTGCATGGTCGCTCTGGGCAAATCTCTTGAAAAACGAAGGATTTTTGCAACAAAAATCCTCTTCGTTTTTCTTGTGTGAAATGCTTGTTTAACAACAAAAATATGACAACACCGTCGATAATCCATTCCATTTTGATGGAACGAAGCTAAAAAGCAGCGTTCGGAACCGTCCTTGATGATGACGGATTTGGGGGCGATCAGAATGACAGACAGAGCCACCACGACCACAAATAGACGCACTGACGGTGACGTCACGCGTCTAATTGCTGTAAAGTTGTAGCAGGGAGTTAAACTTCTCGAATGCTTCTGTGCCAGACGAGGTTAATTAAATTATAAAAAAAATAAATTAGAGTTTAAATTCATTATGGTCTGACGTTTCGACCCTTTCGTCGTCTTCAGAGGCCTAAAAAGATGCTCGAAATTTCCTGACCTTATAGAACTACCCGACCAAACATCCCCTCCTCCCTAGAATTTTTGACCAACTTACAGAAATCTCCCCACGTAACCACGAAAGCCAAAGAAATCATTGACTTACCCATGATCCACCGCAGACGTTAGAAGATGAGAGAATTTGGGTAGTTGGGAGTTTTAGCTATTCTATAGTGACTTCTTGAGAGGCAGGTGGGTAAGAGGGAGTCTCTCTGGATCTGTCTACATTAGTAGCTCGAACAACCAATCGTTAGTAGTGAAGCGCTGACTAGCTGGACCCACTGCCCTGAGGGCACTTTGCTCACATCAAAGATTTGTAGAACAAGAGGCAAGCGGTCTACGTTCTGTACAATTTGCTTCGTTTGGGGCCTGATCATGTGAACAAAAATAGTGCAGTGCTAAGAGGCTCCACTTTCATCCACGGTCGAGCATCCAATCCCCAGCTGGGCTAGCCTAACCTTCCCTTCTTCCAGGGTCGGGCAAATTAATACCAGATCTGTCTGGGAAGGTAAGGGCACTGACTTGGTATAGCGGCTGGCCTTGTGAAGTTACTATGTAAACCAAATCGACATTCACCATGTCTCCTTGATTCTGAATGGAATACAAATGCGTGGCGCATTATTAGGAGACTGATCAGCGACGAGAACAATACTCATTCAGAGGTAATCATGCGGTGCCAAACGGAAGGTCAGCGACCATCACGAAAGGAACAACTTCCCCTTACACCATGTCTCTACGATTCCCAACGGAGGGCGAGTACGTGGCGCGTCCTCAGGTGACTTACTTACCATTACCTTCTACGTTTGGACTTTTCAAAGCGAAGGTGAAAGGTAAAGGTGTCGACATTAATCAGTCCCCGAAGGACGCAATTCTGAATCGTAGCTTCATGGTGAATGCGTGTTTGGCCTATACAATGACTCGCGGGGGCCAGCCGCTATACCAAGTCAGTGTCTTTGCCTTCCCAGACAAGTCTGGTACCAATTCACCCGACCCCGGAGAGATGGAAGTCTTAATAAGTCCGTGCCGGGATCGATCGCTCGACCGTGCGGGTGTCAGTAGCGCCTCTTATCAGTATGCCACGCGAGCTCACTTTTCAGAATAGAACAAGAATTAAAGAATCCAGCGGGGGCCTCTCACAGCTGAAATGGGGCCAAAATTGGCAGCTGGCGAGCCGGCTGACCTTGGATAGCCTTCGCGGCAGCTTGCTGAAATGCTGGCACGCTGTGTGATGAGATTCGCATGTGTCAGAAGGCCGATCAGCTGTTCGTCGAATTCAAATCGATCGATAATTCATCGCCAACGTGTTGTGTATCAGCTGGACGGTCGGCACGTGGAAACTCTTCACCCTCCGATAGGATAAGCGACACACAATCGGCATCGGAGTCTGTATAGGTTGAAAGAAGTTATGGCTGGTCAACTAGGTGATACCTTGCACTTAAGCCAGGCAGTACTGATAAAAATAGAGCGGTCGTAGCTGATCAGTCCCCTAATGACGCGCCACGCTCACGGCTCCCATTCAGAATCGTAGAGGCATGGTGGATGCGTACATACAATGATTTGCGATACTATGACTTGGGCAAGGGGTCAGCCGCTATACCAAGTCAGTGTCTTTACCATCCCAGGCAATGGTACCAATTTATCCGACCCCAGCGAAAAGAAAGGGTATCAATTGGGTGTATTCAAGGGGTAAGTGGATTTCTCTTTTCTCTTAGTGCTCGTTCAGACGCCGCGCGGCGAAAATGCAAAATCGAAGCGCAATCAATAATTAACGTCATTGATCGAATTTGCTCCTTTGCGTTAGTGGCGCAGTCCGGTGGCGCCGCGTCTAAGCAAATAAATTAGGCATATAATCACATAGGGAAAAAAATTAGGCGAAGAAAGTGAATTTCGTCAAAATATCATTTAGTAAGGAATAAGAGCCTTCTAAAAAAACCCCGAACAACCAGTAAGTTCGCCTATATGAGGCACCACCGGACTGCGCCACTAACGCAAAGGAGCAAATTCGATTAAGGACGTTAATTATTAATTGCACTTCAACTTTGCATTTTCGTCGCGCGGCGTCTAAACGAGCCCTCAGGGCTTCAAAAGCTCTCCACATCTGCTGGGTGAGTGGATCCTGTGGATGATAAGCCCAAGCGGCAGATACCAGTCGAAAGAGGTGCTCAACAATTGTCGTCACACCGATGACAGGTACACAGGGCAATTTCCCGGAGAAGCTGATATATTCGTCAGAATAGAATTGACAGAACAAGACCCTGCATTTCACAACTATTGCTGAGCAAGCGAAGTCAAAATACTTATGGTAAAGTGCTATATAAAGTGGCCGGCGGTGATCAGTCCCCTAAGGATGCGCCACGTATTTGTGTTCCATTCAGAATCGTAGAGGCATGGTGAATGTGCTAGGCCTAAGCAGTGACTTACGGAGGACAGCTGCTATTTCAAGTCAATGTCTGCACCTTCCCAGACTAGTCTGCTACCAAGTTACCATACCCCGGAGGGATGGAGGGCTTCATTAACCCAGGCAATGATTGATCGCTTGCCCGTAAGGGTGTCACTAGCGCCTCTTAGCACTACACCACGCGTTCCACACTGACAATTAACATAAGAATTCAACATTTCTTACGACGTTTTGTGGGTTACTGTTATGTATACTAGATTGTCAGTGTCGTTATTTTTCCAGACAGGTCTGGTACCAATTTACCATACTTACTGGATGGATGGAATGCTTGGGTAGCTCGAGCTAGGATCGACCCTTCTATCGTGAGAATGGAAGTACCACTACACCCTTTCTCACCATTAGAGTAAAAGGTAAAGGTAAAGGTAAAGGTGTCGGCGTTGATCAGTCCCCGAAGGACGCGCCGCCGCATTCGTGTTCAATTCACAATCGTATAGGCATGGTGAATGCGTGTTTGGTCGATACAATGACTCGCGGGGGCAACCGCTATACAAACTCAGTGTTTTTACCTTCCCAGACAAGTCCGGTGCCAATTTACCCGACCCCGGAGGGATGGGAGGCTTGGTGAGCCAGGGCAGGGATCGATCGCTCGACCGTGCGGGTGTCAGTAGCGCTTCTCACCACTGCTCCACGCGGTCCTCCACCATTAGAGTAAACATAATTATCTTACAAGATATAATAATCAAAAGATAGCGGGAACGTTCAAACGTTAGGCCGTTAAGTGACGAACTTCCACCGAATAACCTCATGGCGAAGAAGAAGTTAGTACCGATGCCGACGTTCAAAGAGAAGAGAATTTAGAAATCCTACAATTTTTCGAAAATCAACTTCTCATCTTCTGTTTGGAATTTGGAGTTTTCCCCTATCCAGAACCTTCTAACTGGACAGATGTTGTGTTTCTCCACCTTAAAGACTTCGCTCGTCCTGGAACTTGCACAGAAAATGATCGTTGTGAGTCAGTCAGGACATCGGGAAGTACGGCCACCAACAACTACCTACAATTATTCCCGAACAATTCGTTGCGGCAAAAAGGATGTGTACGCATCAGCGAGCAATTTCATGGCCCCAACAGCTATCGGGACCAGTCCTAGACAACATCAACTGCGGTGCGGGTGCCTGGCTTCTTCCACCACTTATTCCATTAGGACTGTTCAGGTTCCTTAATACCGCATTCCAACCGCATTGTTTTTCCAGCCTTCCATCACCCTTCCAGCCGCCGAACGTCTGCTGTTCGAGAGCTTTGTTAAATATCTCATTAAATAAATAAATACGTTAACCAACAATTCTTTCCAAGGTAGATCACATTTCATTCTTTTCAGTGACAACCGGTGATAACACCACCATAAATCGCCATCATTTGAAATCTTCCAGACTTTTATGCAGGTGTTCGGACGTTTTTTTTTCTGGAGGATCTGCAAAATCTCACTTATTTATTTACCTATTTATTTCACTACGCACGATGGCGCGCTGAAAGTGGACGAGGTTACTATAACAAATGACTGTACTGAGAACCCTAAACTAAGCAAAAACTTAAATGGTTAGTGAAATCATTAAACAATTCCTCAAAAGATCTAGTTAGTATCACCTTCTAGAAAACCACACCGAGTAAGGGGCGGATCATTTTACGGTTGTGAAAATAAGTGAGGTTGTAGGGGCAGAAAGGAATGCAATGTACCAAGTACAGCTTCGAAAAGTGTATTCGGAAAGTCACCCGTTTGCAACGCAGGAATCGAAAACGGTTAAAACTGGATAAATGGAGGTAGAAGACGCGGAAGTAAGCTTTGAATTTAGAGTAGAACAATCTATTCTTCCTAGAACACGCACCCAAAGGCGATTATGGAACGAAATCAACAAGATATTTATTTATTTGTTTATTTATTTATTTATTTACCATGCACTTACACTTACTTGCACGCCATACAATACGAAAACGCGAACAAACGCTACACTGCAGGAAACACACTACTTATGATATCACTATTTGGCCAATATGTATCTATGATGTCATCACTGTTAAACCTTTGTTGATAAAGCTTATAAATCAATTACAGCTATTGCCCAGCCCATCGCAGACGAAAAATAATGGTTTAATAAATACCATTTTGGAAACATTATCTTTTCATATAGAACTTATGAATGAATCGAAATCCACTGACAATACAGGGTGCGCCAGCTAAATCCGGACAACCGCGACTCGGATTTTTCAAAGAACCTTACGAACGCCAAATACAATTTAGATCCAAAATCTTTTGCACATTAGTAGAGGGGTGTATTATTATTACAATAGCTCAATGTGGACTCTGTCAGCAGCAAGAATCGCCTCCATCCTTGACCTGAAACGCTTGCAAGCCCTCTTCAAAAAAGCTCGGTTCAAATTTGCAAATTTTACTGCCGATTCGCAGAAATGTGACGTTAGGGCGCCTCGTCTCGTTAGCAACCCTCTCAACAACGCTCCAAATGTAGTAGCTCATGGGGTTCAAATCCGGGTTTTTCTGAGGCCAAAACACCGTGGACCAAAGCATGTCCAAGTTGTCGGGCAGCCAGTTTTGAACCAAATGGCTCGTGCGCCGTCTTGTTGAAAGACATATGGCCTTCCTGAAGACACAGCCGTTATCCAGGGGACTACTACAGTCACTGAACTTTCGCTAACTCCAGCACTGTCGCCAACCACCTCAGCGGTTGTATCGGGTCCTTCAAAATCAGCTCCTAAGCACGTTCTACAGCTTCTGCGGTTCTTGAAACACGTTCTGGCGAATAGGCTCTCCTCGCCTGAGTTGCAGAACTCTCTCCGGAACCCTTGTAATTCGCCAGAACATCGTAAACCGTCGATCTCGAGTATCCGAAGAATCGAATGATTTCCGCCACTGTGCGTTCAGCGCGAACGCTTTCGATGATTGCGGCTCTTCTGTTGTACTACTCATTTATGGGAAACATTTATGCAGTTATGACGGTATCACTACAAACTAGAGGACTTTCACTTACTTTATACCAATCGGGACCTCTGACGAAGTTACGGTATGGCGGGAGATTTGAAATGAAATTTGTCCGGATTTAGCTGGTATCCCTGCATATCAAGCATGCAGTACCACAGCAGAGAGCTTCGGCAAAAGAGTTATTTATAAAATCATGGTATTTATACAATCTCAACATTTCCATGTAAAACCCGATGGCAGACCAAACACCAGGACCACACAATTCCAAAACATTCTCAAAAATCATATCTGCTTACTTAGGAAAGTGATGCACAGGTTCTCATCTCTTTGAAGTCGAATACTGAGATAGGAGCTGCCTTAATGTTATGGTTTACTTCTCTAACGACCACGTAAACTCGCTCAATTTGATTTTGTCATTATATTAAAGTTCTGTGCTGTTAGTAACTGCACTTTTCAACGATACATGTGGTATACCGCGTGTAATAATTTTGAATTGGAATTTGATTAAAACGCTGACTTTTTGCCTCAAAATCCGGTGTCCTATTAGTCGTTGTGGTTTTCTGCGGTCTTCGCCGTTACCCGAGCTCCGGTTGGTAAACTTCTCAAGCAGGTCAACCATCACCGATCGTCCCAGTTTGTTCGACCTTGCCGTATTCGTCTTGTCTTGGAGATTTCGAGGTTGGCGGCCACGGGTCACGGTCAATCGCCCTCGCCGTCTTACTCGACCATGTTCACCTTCTTGCTGAGCCTATTCTGTCTCCTTTTCTTCTGCATATTTCGCACTCTTATTTGATCGATGAAAAAATTATGTCACTTTGTTAGGTAAGGGTAGGTAAAGCTGAAAAAATAAATAGGTAAAAGTGAATGGATCAACCCTGTGGTGCCTTAGAAGAACAGGTCACCCTACTTGACTGCACTGTAAGAGTCACACTTCCTCACTGAGTCTCTCGTCGTTTTCAAAGGCGCCCTTTCCTTTCAGGCCGAGCCTTATCAAAAAGAAAAGAACCCTCTTTCGCAGGTAAAGCGTAAAATATTGATGTTGATTAGTTCTCCAAGAACGTGCCATGCATTCATCTCCCACTTAGAATCACAAATCATGAATGGTTGCTTACCTGACCTGTTCAGTGACTTTTGGGTATCAGCTGCTGCGTTGATTAATTCTCCAAGAACGAGCCATGCATTCATCTTCCACGTAGAATCACAAATCCTTAATGTTTCCTCATTTGACCTGTTCAACGACTATTGAGTATTGGCCGCTGTTCAAGTCAGCGCTTTCACCTTACCAGGCAAATCTGGTACGGATGTACTTGGAACTAGACAGGTGGAGGGCTTGGTTAGTTCGGATGAAGACCGAACCTTCGACCGTGCCAGTAGAAGTAATGCTTGTTACTAATGCGAAAATCGCTTCCCACCTTATCATAGTAACATTTATTGGCTGAGATAGAAACCATCAAAATCAGCACAATCTTCTAGAAAGATCCGACGAAGTTGCAGTGATGATGCTAGGTTTAACGCAAAAATCGCATCTCAGGCGGGATTCGAACCCGCGTCGCAACCTATCCGGGGCTGTGCACTAACCACTATACTAGACGACCATTTGCGAATCCCTAGCACCTTCCTTAAGCTCGAAGGCTTTTTACTTCCAACATTCACCCGTAATAACGGGTTGATAGCAGGTAATAGCATGGTGGTTGATGCACAGCCCCAGAGAGGTTGAGACGCAGGTTCGAATCCCACCTGAGATGCGACTTTTGCGATAAACCCAGCACCATCATTGCAACATCCTTTTCTAGTATGTATAATAGTAACCCGCAGAAAAGCTGTAACAAAACTGAAATTTCACGTTGATCCGACGAAGGTCACTCTGGTTGTCGCTCCAGAGCAGAACCAACGTTGATATCGTCTGGACTGTCTAGACAGTTCTCGACGATCTTTAAACCAGAATAAGAAAACTGCGGATCTACGTCTTGTCCATGCCGTGCTTTATTCAGTGAAAAAATAGCAAAACTGATAGGAAAAATGAATGAGCGACGTGATTGAGGAGCACGTGAAACGGGTTTCGCGAAGATATATGGCATCAATTCATTTATTGTAAAAATGGCCAGATCTTTTAAAAATGGTCATATAAATACAGACGTCAACCGTGGCTCTTTCACAGAAATTATACCGCTGCCGCTACCTACCTTGCGGTGCGGTTTGACGTATTGTATATCACTAGTGAAGAATATTTTTCACTCAATTTCGCACAAGTTGATTCCGACGTTTCTTCCATTTTTTTGATTTTTCTGGTTCATTTTGATCAACATGCAGTTGTTCTTGCATGTTGAGTGCCGTCTTCTTTCCTATTTCGTTGCGAATCTTTTCGGTGCTCTATTTGATACTCATTCGTTTTTGTCACGACTGTCTTAAACATCGTAGCAAATAAATAAACAAATAGTAACATCTGTTCAACCATATATTCTATGGCTTCCTTTTCAGGGTTAGTAATGTCTATTTTATTCGTGGCGATCTTCGCGTTCCTCATTCAACCATCGGTCACCGCCGAGAATAGCACGCTCACTATCGAAGATAGCTTTGAGGTATTTTATTTATTTATTTATTCAATTATTTTCATGCGCTTAACGTGCGCCATACAATATCACTGAAACCACAAAAACTGACTTACTTAGACTTAGTTCCTCCCGTGCTGTTGAGCACATAGGGCGACGAACTCTCTCCACCGCTGTCTGTCTTGGGCGACTTCTTCGCACTCCTGTCTGGAAATATTCATCATCTTCAAGCCGTTCAAAAATGACCGCCGAACGGAAAGCGACCTCTGGATCGCTTTCCGTTCGGCGGGATCTACTCCATGGCTAGTCTTGGCAGGCGACACAACGACATGCGCAAGATGTGGCCGGCGAATCGTAGTCTTCGTTCAGCGACAATTTCGGCTAGGTCTTTTGAACGGCAGCGATGTAGTAGTTTCGCGTTCGTTATGCGGTCAGCGTAGCGTATTTTCATTATTCGCCTCAGGCACTTGCAGTGAAACTGACTCGTTGACATCTTCCATGTTTCGCTAGCATATATCGCAGTAGGGACAACTATTGATGAGTATAACCGCAATTTTACGTCGATTGAGATTGAAGACGATGTCCACAGTATACCTTTGTTCTTTCGAAATTTTTTCGAATGAGCGAATATATTCGAATTTCGAAATTTCGAGTGAACGAGTGAACGAATATATTCGATTTTTCGAATGAACGAATGAACGAATATATTCGAATTTTCAAATTTCGAGTGAATGAGTGAACGAATATATTTGAATTTTTAGATTTCCAATGAACGAATAATTGAATATATTCGATTTTCTAAATCTCGAATGAATGAATAGTCGAATATATTCGAATTTCGAGTTCTCGAGTGAATGAGTAGACAATTATGTGCGATTTGCAAATCTGAACAAAAACATGAACAAAGCCTTCGGTTTTTTCAAATCGATTGAATGAAATTGATTGAACTTTTGTTTCGTTCTGTTGTCCTCAAGTTCTAGTAACTCGCGAAAATAGCATATTCAGGAGAAACTTGTGCTTTCATCGTTGTTAAACAATAACACGTGGAAGTATTTTTTATATGCATTTGTTTAGCTATCGAGAAGAAATCATAGAAAGTGCTAACTACAAGACTATGTACAACTATTACAGAGTGCTAAAACAGGAGGAACGGTAGTGCTGAAATGTTGTTATTGGAAAACGAACCGTGGCTGCTGGCTATCAGAATTTCCTTATTTGCATTGAAATCCTCTTCGCTGCCATTGCACTGAAATTCGCCTTTGGCGTTTCCGCTTACGCAGCTGCCCAGTCAGTCAGTCGAACGACGGTCGCCCTGGTCAATCAGTCTCTCATTGGTGGAGACTATGAATCCGTGAGACATTATGCAGGGTGTCATTCACAATTTCCATCCACAATATCAACATTATACCCAGTACTCGAACCCGCAGCGCTCGGTAGTAGGAGCGAGCACGAGTCATGATGAAGAACATCTGGTGGTCAGCGGTTCTGGTGGCACGAGCTATGTATTCAAGCATGGCGCACACCGGAGTATCTACACCTGTCCTTCCAACCGCAAATTTCTTTAAAAAACTAGTAGCTTTTTCTCACCCAGAAATCATTTTAGTCGATCATGGTCCAGTTGTAAAGTTCTCTATTCGCGTGATGTTTTTTGTGTTTGTGCACGTAAAAATCTGCGTCCGAGTGCTACAGCGTGTCCTTACGACAGCCGAATTTCCTTGTTCGTAAATTTATTTATTTATTTTTGATTCTTTATTATTAAATATTTTGTAAATTATCAATGTTCAAGGGTGATCTCTATGTGCTAGGCGATCTATGCGTGTTCGTCTGGCAATTGCTGGTGGTGTGTATGTGAGCGTGTCCTGTCGAACTCCTGTGGTAACTTCAAAGAAATCAGTCCTCCCGAAATTCGTTTTCACGCAACAGGTGCAGTTCATATACAGACTTTTAAAAGTCGTGACATCAGGTATTCCGTAAAAGCAAAGAATTCTCCACAACGACTCGCGGTGAACACTGTCGAAGGCTTTTTTGAAGTCCGCGAAATTAATGTGTAGTGGGTGGCGGTATTCCATGCATTGTTCGATTATGTTTCGCAACGAAAAAATTTGCTTGCAACACGATCTTACGCTTCTGAATCCAGCTTGTTCCTCACGCAGCCGGCTGTCAATTGCATCTCGAAGTCTTGGCAGCAAGACAGTGCAGAAAACTTTACCCGACACCGACAACAGAGTAATGCCTCTACAGTTCCCGCAATCTGATAAGCTTCCTTTCTTTGGTAGTTTCAGCACTTTGGTGACCACGCAACCCAAGGTTTATTCAACGTCAAATCATCTAACCGAATCAACTGCGACTACTACAGGGTGGCAAAAAATTTCGTGACTTTTCACTTGGTTTTAAGAATTGTGTCGATCGTTCATGCATATTTTTACCTTTCAAATAATTTATTTGTTTTTTAGCATTACTTTTACAGGTGAACTTTTTGTTTTCTAAGCTATGACGGAAACCTGTAAAAGGCGTGAGGAGATTGCGCGACCAGCAGAGAGCGGGATGTGGAATACGGAGATTTCTTCGGGGCTTGTCATTCCCATAAGAACTGTCCAGAAGATCGTGAAGCAGTGGAACGATGGAGAACATGTCCAATCAAGGGCAGGACGTGATCGGAAACGAACGGAAAACACAAGAGAGATTCGTGGGATCATTAAGAAAAGGATTGATCGACGGAACGATGTGAGCATGAATAAAATGGCAAAACAGCTGAACGTTTCCCACACATCGGTTCAGCTGATAGTGAGAAATGAGCTCGGCCTTTGAGGTTATCGTCTTGTAAACGGACAAACTCTTTCCGACGAAGCTAAGCAAAATAGAAAGAAATAATGATAGCGATTGCGGGAGTTCTTTACGGTGCGCCGCATCGAGGACGCCCTTTGGAGTCCGCCAAAAATCACGGTTAAAGCTGCGAAAAGCTCTCAAAACCACCGCTAGCCAGGCCGGCTCTCAGGAACAATAAAAAGCAAAAAGTAGTGACAAGAAGTCTGTTTCCTGAAAGCTACATAGATGGTTTGGGGCAGAATCAGTGCGTCTGGCAAAATTCTTTTGGTTTTTTTTCGATAAAAAACGTCAAAATTGATTAGAGGTTCTACCAGGATGGGGTTCTCAGGGAAGCAGTAGTACCATGGAAACGGAATCATCTCAGTTGCATCTTGCAAAAGGACTGGGCTCCTGGCCATGTAGCCAAAACCACGGTTGCGTTCCTGAAGGCCGCAATCGGCTCGTTTCTTACGAAAGATTTGTGGCCTTCCTACAGACCAGATCTTAATTCGTTGGATTTCTCCATTTGGGGCTACATGGAGGAAGAATTTAGGGATCAAAAAGCCACAAATCTTACCACACTTTGGAGAGAACTTATGAAGATTTGGGACAATATCAAGGGCGACTACTTGCGGCCCACCGTGGATTCAGTGAGGGGAAGAATCAACGCCTGTATTGAAGCTGATAGTGGACACTTCGAAAACTCTTTGTAATTGTAGATTGCCTTGTCCTATTGTCATACATTAATAGGTTTATTCAAATGTTTGACGGCGAATATATGAACGATTTTCATGGCGCACGTAATTTTTTGCCACGCTGCATATGGTTAACAATGATGGCGTTGGTTTCATTTTGCAGTTACTTGCAATAATCACACGTCTTGCGACACTTCACGAACAAGATCCTTGCTCAATCAACATTATTGCAGCGTCCAGAGCCCTTGTGTCTTTGGCAAAACATTAGGTGAGCTTCATCTTTGCATGGCTGAAAAGTTGTCGTTATTCTGATTGGTAGAGATTTTACACCTTGTATTATATTTATTTCTTATTAGAAGGAGAAGGAACTAGAGGGAACTCTACTTTCCTTGGGACAAAGAGAAAGAACAAAGCTAGATTCGTGTTTCACTCAAATCATAGTGGCGGAATGAATACGCTCTTTAGTCTACAATGACTTCCTGCGGGCCAGACGCTGATATTATCAGAGTCTACCTCTCCGATCCACCGATCGATTTACCCAATCCCGTAGGGATGAAAGGCCTGGTTAGAACGGGCGAAGGTCGTCCGGGCTAACTGCGGGTACGCCACATACTAAAATCACATTAGCAGGTTAGTGGAGCGGTAACCATTGTGAAAGAGGTGTTGTAGGCATCCAATTCTCTACTAATGTATGTATGTAGAACTCATCCAAAGGGACTCTGTATATCAGAGTTAGTGCAGTGGAAGCCGCATACCGCATAGGACGGCTCTACAGACATCCTCCGGTGGCACATTGCAAGTCAACGCATAGGAATCTAATCTGTAGCTCCGCTCCGCTGTGATACTGGCTTGTCTTACTTGTCAGTTATGATTCTCTCGTTCATCGGCTGTATCACCTGTCATCTCGTTGATTATGGATTTGCTTGAAGGGCCCGTAGCGTCTCCATTCATCCTGTCGTGGGCTAAGGTGGACCAGTGGGTCCTGCTCGCTCGAGGAACACGAAGAGCATCGGATCGTTAGTTCAGGGATTTCACAAAGAAGTCCGACTAACGCAAAGGTGGGCGACCTGGTGATTTCCTGACCTTCCGTTGAATACGGTCAGTGACGACTCTCGTCCAATGGTCGTCATGGGATCGAATTACGTGGCCACCCTACCTTATCCTCGACAACCTGCCCCATGCTCTTATTCATAGTGGATGTTATTCCGGCAGAGACACGCCAGCCCACCCTGGTTACCCACCAACGTGGTGCAGTTGCAGGATAACCTCATGGCCCTGCGATAGGTCCCTAATTGATCTGTGAACACCTACCTTGTCAGAGATGGCCATACTGCTGATAAGAAGAATGCAGAACAGAACGGCGAGCATGTTTAGTGTGAAGTTTGATAGCGGGATGTCGACTAGCCTCGGTGCCCAGTATTTATACGGTGATAGGCATTAATTTTCACGTCGCTCAGTGCTAGGACGGTGGCGACTGTATTATTGTGATGAAGTCGTGACTATTGTCCCAATGTAGAAAAACGACGGACCTTTGACAATATGACATCGTTTCGAAATTTCCATTGTTGTGGCATCGTTTTGAAAATTTGCTGGCATCGTTTCGAAATTTCCATCGTTGTGATTCGGTCCTACCCATCGAAAGCTTGTTCCTGAACAGGAAAAAAGGCGAAAAGATACAGGAATGGAATTGCACTTAGTAGGGCATAGCTGTAATTTCTGTTTTAAAGGTAATTGAAATTGCAATGAAAATTGAAAAATTGAAATTTAAAAGGTATCAATAGTTTCCGGTACGTTCTCGGTAAATTAATTCTCAGAAAATTTCCACATAAAACTTCCATTGGTACCATTGTAGAGCTCCAAATGCGCATTCACAATGCCTCTACGCTTCCTAATGGAAAACGAATGCGTGGCAAGTCCTCAGGAAAGTGACCAACTCCAGTCGCTATACTTTTTGCTTAACACTTTAAGAAACGGATCTGAAGCGTTCGTTGTCGACTACCCCACTACTACTGAGCTACTTTCGCTTGTGGGAATCAGCACCCAAATCTATAGGATCCCTGTTGCGTACTAAGGTGGACCAGTGGGTCCTGCTCGCTCGAGGAGCACGAAGAGCATCGAATCGATCGTTCAAGGATTTAACGAAGAAGTCCGACCAGCGCAAAGGTGGGCGACCTGGTGTTATTCTGACGTCCCGTGGAATCTAGTCAGTAGCGGCTCTCGTCCAACGGTCGTCATGAAATCGCATTATGTGTCCGCCCCTCCTGATCTTCGACAACTTGGCCCATGCGACTGCGTCTCTGATCTTCAACTGTCGACGTAGCTCGGAGCTCCGTATGCCGTCTCTCGCCTGGATGAAGCGAGTCACTCCGAGCATCCTTCTCTCTATAGTTCGTTGTTCGACGCAAATCGCATGTTCATCCTGCCTGCGTAACTCTGACTTACCTACTTAGTTCCTCCCGTGCCGTTGAGCACATAGGGCGACGAATTCTCTCCACCGCTATCTGTCTTGGGCGACTTCTTCGCACTCCTATCTGTAAATATTCATCATCTTCAAGTCGTTCAAAAATGTACTTCTCCATGTGTTTCTCGGGCGACCTCTGGGTCGCTTTGCGTTGGCCATGGCTAGTCTTGGCAGGCGACACAACGACATGCGCAAGATGTGGCCGGCGAATCGTAGTCTTCGTTCAGCGACAATTTCGGCTAGGTCTTTTGAACGGCAGCGACGTAGTAGTTCCACGTTCGTTATGCTATCAGCGTAGCGTATTTTCATTCACAAAAACTGAAGGAGATTCCAAAAACGAGGAGCGTGCGCAAAGAAGTAGACAAATAAACCAATGCAGAAGCTGCCATTTATGAAATCACTATTGATATCACCGTATGGCCTATAACCAGACGTCATCACATTCATATTTTTGCTGAAGAAAATTAATAAAATCAGATACAGTTAGTCTGTTATTTGAGAGTGTGAGTTGTTTGTTTGAGAGTTTGCTATGCTTGTCCCGACAAAGAGAGTCTCACTTCCTTTTACCTTGGCATTTATTTGTTTATCTGTCCACTTTTTACGATCATTCTCATTGTTGCTCATATATAATAACCAGCCGTTCATCGGCCTATCGGCCGCCAAACGTCTGTTCGCCAACTTCGTTAAATAAATAAATAAACACTAATCCTCATTGCTTTCCAAGCTAAGTCACCCTTCGTTCATTTGAAACTTCGACACTGTTCCACTGATTGCACTCGGTGGTCGAAGGAACTTCCTCTTTTCACTATGGCTCAGACATCCAGCAGAAATTAGAATTGTTTCTCTTACTCTACTTGGTGTAGTGTTCGAAGAGGTCAAATTGTTCTCAAATTCAAATGTGTGTTTACAAATTCTCTATACTTCAACACCAATATGAGAGAGGTAGAACTCTCACTCTAGCTAAAACCACCCCTTTTCCCCAAATTACATGGCTCCTAGAATCGCAATCAGCGCGCAAAATAACCTCACTAGGCCAAGTCTAAGCCAAATAGGGAATTTTTACCTTATCACCCTTATTGTTGGACGAAGTGTAAGTGCGTTATCATAAGATGTGATTTTAAAAATGACTCCAGTGATAAGCAGAGATAAAACCACCACCAACCGCCACCACCACCAATCATTTGCAAAATGAATTGACATCCATCCATCCATCCATACATCCATCCATCCAAGTAAACAACAGGGTTTCGCTTATTATATAGTAAGGATATCCCCCTTCGCCTGGGGCTCATCGTGTGTAGCGGTTCCCAGACGCAGGCAGTTACTACTAAACAATTTAGTTTACTGTATAAAAAGTAAAGGTCAAGGCATCGGCGTTGATCAGTCCGCGAAGAACGGTACCAATTTATTAGGTTGTTAACAAATTATTTGCCGTTTTTTTCAAGCTTCTGTTGTGCGTCTAGTAGATAAGCTTCCGAAACCATCCAGATAGCGTTTGATGAAGAATAATTTGCTCTTTCACGACATCTATCTGCTATTTACAAAACCATGAAGTTTCGATAACTTTTTGACCATTAAAGTTGAAATTGAAAATGAGAAAAATTCACCCCACCGACAGTGAATTTTCCCTGCTTCGTTTCGGGCCTTTTTGCAAAATCGTATATACCATCTGAAAGTTGACGAATTTCTCTATAACAAGGTATACATTTTGTTTTGGGTTTTTTGGTTTTTATTTACTTACAGAGCGTCAAAGTGGGGTATCTCAAAGAAGACAATACCGCCGCGCAATTACTGAGGGGATGCGCGTGCGGCCGTCGCGTTGGCCGCACAGCGCGGCAACGCGAGCCGTCGAACATCCACTTTAACTACCTAAAAGTTAACAAAACCTGGTCCGATTGAAAAACTGTGATGCATCTCCTTACAGTCCAAATCCTCCTCTTTCGAATAGTGGCTGAAATTCTGCAAAAGATCTCCAACGAAACGTTTTACACGTCGGGGAACTTTGAAAACGCTTTCATGATAAAAGTTTTAAAAAACGGCTAGCGTGGAAAAATAGACATACCTTCTGATAGAGCAACAAAGGCACTATCGTGAGAGGCACTATCGTGACATGTTTAGAGCTGATGGAAAACGTTCGGCAGAAAGGCAGCACAAGCATCCAAAAATTATTGTTTTCTTTGACATACTCCATTTTGACGCTCTGTAAGTAAACAAAAACCAAGAAAACCCAAAACAAAATGTATACCTTTTTATAGAGAAATTTGTCTACTTTCAGATGGTATACATATACGATTTTGCAAAAAGGCCCGAAACGAAGCAGGGAAAATTCACTGTCGGTGGGGTCAATTTTTCTCATTGTTAATTTCAACTTCAATGGTCAAAAAGTTATCGAAATTCCAAGGTTTCGTAAATAGCAGATACATGTCGTGAAAGAGCAAATGATTCTCCATCGAATGCTATCTGGATATTTTCAGAAGCTTCTCTACTAGACGCACAACAGAAGCTTGAAAAAAAACGGCAAATAATTAGTTAACAACCTAATACATCAATTCTGGTACCAATTTACCGACCTCGAAGGGATGGAAGGCTTGGTTGGCCCGGGCGAGGATCGCTCGACTGTGCGGGTGTCGGCGGCGCCTCTTGCCACTGCACCACGCGGGCCCTTTTTACCACAGTACTTTCGAAAAGTGCAAAAATATTGTATAAAACATCGAATGGTGGGAATAAACGCGTTTGAAAATGATTTGATGAGTGAATTGTCTTCTCTCGCAGCGTTAGTGCACATCGTGTCGCCCAAAGTGGATAGTGAAGTGGAGGACGTTTGAGAAACTTTAAAATGGCAAAAATGTCGGCTTTGTGATAACTGATTATGTCGTTGGGTATATATAGCCTTATATACCTTTACGGGCCCCATTTCCACGCGCGCCCCATTTTCTGCCTGCAATTGTAAAAAAACAGCACAAAATTCCCACATTAGTTTATCTGTGTGCGATGCGAGACTATGTACAAAAAAAGGACGAAGGAGGAGTGCGGGTCAGGATCTCCCTTAGATGACGGAGTCCTGAGTTCAACTCCCGGGGGGGGGGGGCATTGACTCTCACCTCACTGATTTACGGACCACCATAATTGTTGGTCCAGTAGTCAGTGGGTAAACCCATTGGTGGGTGGGGGGTCTCGTAGGGCAGCTAAAGTGATTGAAGGTGTGCTCCCACTGAGACCATAATTGACGGTCCAGTACCTACTGGGTAAACCGAGCCACAAGTCGTCTAATGGGGCTCCTAATGCATCTGAGAGTCCTAGTTTCTAATACCCCCACAAATCCTCACATCTTACCCTCACAACCCTTACCTAATGCTCAGAATTCGACTGACACCAAGGAGACGTCTACTCGGCCTGTCAGTGGAGACGTCGAGGCGGCTCTGGAGAAGAACTCCGTCGTCGAAGATGTTAAGAAGGAGCTCAACAAAGCTGTAAGTTTGACTAAATTTTTTCCTGAATTCATTTTTCCTAATATTATGAGCGGAGCTTCCGATCTCTGTCGGATTATCGGACCCGGAACAATCTAAAACCGACGGGTTGGTAAGGATGAGTTTAATCCGGGCTCCAATTTGATTCACGACTTTAATTCATTCAATTGCCATTCCAGGTACTGGGACTCAACGGTACCGTTATGGACAACACCAATAAAGTAACGAACGCTATCGCTGACATTACCGGAGTGAGTGGTTTTCAACGAGTTATTAATAATTCTACATATAGCTGTAATGGTTCAATCACACCATTTCTAGAAGAGTTGTGGCATTACAAAAGTCCAGCTATAACCAAACCTAGTCTTTCTTATGGCATAAAAATACCTTACAGTATCACATCTGGACGCCTTTCTGGCTGAGAGTGCTATCAAGAGTGAGACATATTTTTGGTAGGACGTCACCTACTGCAGAATCGTGTTATCGATGAAAAATATACAAAATATATGTAGAATGAACAAAATGTACGAAATATAGAGATATAGAATATGCCTTCCTCTTGACTTACCTGCCTTGCCCCCTCTTGACTTACTCGTCTACGGTGGAATCGGCCTCTGAAGACGACGAGAAGGTCGAAACGTCAGGCCGTTAATAAATATTTAATTCCATCTAACAACCTCGACAAGGCATAACATACTAACACCCGAACAGATTTAACATTTTTGCGACGCTGCTTCACGCTTCAGTTACAAGACTTTACAAGAAGGCTTATGGTTAATCAATTGGGTTTTTCTTATGACCAGATACCTAGTAGTGTTGAGAGAAATATCAATTTTGATCTGGAAAAGTTGGAACATAGGAAGGAGCGAAGTGATGCCACTCTTTACCATAAAATTATTCATCATATGAGCGATATTAACCCTTCAGAATTGATGGCTGTAAGGTTAAACTCTACCAGAGCCGGTTGTGTTAAATATGATCCCGGTAAAGCCAAGCTCAACTGTAGGCGTTACTCCTTTACGTGTAGAGCAGCACCTTTATAGCATAAGTTTCGTACTAAAGGGAGGATTCCTGCTCGCCTGTCAGCATTCAAAAGTTTTCTATAGAGCCCATAGTTTCCCGATTCCTTAGTTACTTCCGCCTTGGAGCTATATTTGTTCGTCTCTATGTATTTTTCTTCCCGTACTTTTCCTTTTGTTCTAGTTCTCGTTCTGGTTGCTAGTACCTCCTATTGTGATTTTATGTTTCTTCGGAGTGTCGTTTTATATTTTTTCTATGCACGACCGTGTTCATGTAATAAACCAAATCAAATAAAATAAAATCAAAACGAGCTACAGATCCAATAGTGTCACTTGCAACGATTCTCAAGCATCGTTGACTTAGGGCCTTGATCAGTGTACCGCAATCGATTGTAACAATCGCGGCACCTGCATTGGAACCAAGAAGACATTCATCTGCGCGTGTGTGCTTGGATACGCCGGAAGGACTTGCGAAGAAAGTGAGTCATTCTCGGACTGTTTTGTATTCAGTAATTTTACGTCATAATGCAGTGCTACAGTATCGGACGTGCCACAACAATAAAACGGCGCCAGCGACGCTTTCTCACGCAGAAACCGCCGTTTTTCTATATTTTCTTTGAAATTGGTACATTTACAAAAATATGTATGTACTTGAACTCAGAAGCTCAGACTCTCTCCTCTTATAAACAAATTTGGTACTATTGCACTTTTGGGGCCCACTGTTTTTCGTTTCAAATAGGCCTATTGGGGGTAATCGGCCATGAGAAGAACGATTCTGACACTCGTTAAGTGCGGAAATGCCCTATAAGCCCGTTATCTTAGGTTTTATCGGCGAGGAAACCTACGAGATAGCACACGGCGGCGGGAGACGCAGACAGTGCACTCTCTTCCCCTGCACATTTCGAAGTGCTTCCACTGCTGAGTCCGCATTCAGCTCGCTCCGACTTTTTGGAGAGTTTCCATTGGAGGCTCGGACAACACCACCAAGACTCGATCAACACCCAGACAGTACTACCATGATACTACCTGGGAATCGTGGGGGACGGTGACGAATTCTACGGCAACCGCGCAGAGGTAACCCTTACGATTGGTGGTGTTGTCCGAGGCTCCACGTGGTATCCCTGGAAGCTCTCCTACCAGTCGGAGCGAGCGGAACGCGGACTTTGTACAACAAAATAGGAAATTCAGCAGTGGAACCACTTCGAAATGTGCAGGGAAAGAGAGTGCACTGTCTGCGTCTCCCGCCGCCGCGTGCTATCTCGTAGGTTTCCTCGCCTCTAAAAGCTAAGATAACGGGCTTATAAGGCATTTCCGCACTTAACGAGTATCAGGATCGTTCTTCTCATGGCCGATTACCCTCATTAAGCCTATTTCAAACGAAAAAAGTGGGGCCCTAAAAGTACAATAGTACCACAAATTTCTCGTATGTGTGGAACTTGTTTTCGAGCCATTTTTTGATTCCTCGATTTTCGGTCCCTTGTCCCCTTGATTCCTCGCCTGGTGAATCATCGCTCGTCGAGGTTCCGCCTTCGACCGGGCTACTATGCGGGGAGCCCCGTTGGGCATACTGCGTAAGTGAACTGAGGTGGACTCTATTCGGATCACCACGCGTGGACCCCTGAAACGGCACCTTTCCCCGCTGACGCCGTTTTATCGTTGCGGCACGTCCGGTACTGTACTTGTGTCGGCCAAAGTATGAGAGGAATCAGCAGCCTCTTCGATTGAATTCTTCTTGATGCTTTTGCTTTTTCGTTCAAAATTACCCATAAAAATTCATGAGCACAGAGTTATTAAGTTCAAAAAACTTATCTCGAACTCAGTAAGTGCTTTTTTCCGTTCTTTTTCTTTTTCTTTGTGTTACCTATCTACCGAGTTCTAGTGCATCCGCGGCTGTATAAATAGATAAATACTAAGTTGGCATAAAAGTCTTGAGACAAAATTTTGAAAGTTTCGTATTTTGTCTGAGAAAGTCTTTGAAAATTCCCGAAGGTTACTGTAGAAGGTTCTCGAAGCTTTCGCCGAGTGACTATATGAGGTTTCCAGCAATGTGCGAGTCGTCTCGCGACTGCAACGGTCGAGGAATTTGCTTCGGCACCACCAACTCGCTCACCTGTCTCTGTAATCTCGGCTACACCGGTCGTCGATGCGAGAAGGCCGTCTAATCGGGCCGTTTACAAACGATCTGAATCACCGCTGAACTTTAATCGTTTCTGTATAACGCGATGTGCAATTACTGTATGAGTTATAATAAATTACTTGAATTCTTTGGTTCAGTGGTGAGAGGCGCTGCTGACATCCGCACGGTCGAACGATCGACCATTGTCAGGGCTAACCAAGTATTCCGTCGCTCCACAATCGCGTAAATTGGTACCAGACTCGACGGAGAAGGTAAGGACACTGACCTGATATAGCGGCTAGCCGTCGCAAGTCATTGTACGGGCCAAATACGCACTCACCCTCCACGAATTCTGGTAATAAGGGGCTGATCAACGTCAGTCCTTTACCTTTACCTTACTCTTCTGTTTAAGTAGGAAAAGGCAAAGAAGAAGTTGATAATGTGCGAATGTGAAAAATTCTAACGGTTCAAAAAATGAAATAATGACGAGGGTAGAACTATGTGCTCGCTTCGTCTCTGCCCTGAGGGGATACTATGATACGGAAACGGTTCGCCAACCCCGTGATTTATCAGCAGGGATGATTAGGTATAGCTTATATTGATTTCAAGCTATGAGTAACTTTTGGGTCATATTCACTTCATCTGAATAAATTTCGCGGTGGAGTTACCTTACGCTCGAGTATTATTCATTATGGGCAATATATCAATATAATTGACGATATAATCGAATATTTGACGTATTCTGAATTTTTTAAGATTTATCTCTTCAACACAAAACAAAACTAAGATATATATGATCCATTGTTATCTAGTATGTGTTGCCATCTTGCTAGTAAAAATCTTATCCCATGGGCGTAGAATTCTGGAGATTCACTTTGAAAAAAGTTTTCCACTTTCATTTTGAGGTGCTCGTAATCTTCGAAGTTTTTCACGTGTCCAAAAACTAGGTCGAGAAACTTCTGAAAACTTTTAGGAGACGCATGAACAAATCCAATCGGAAGGTTCACAACCTGATAAAATTAAACCAAAATCAGTTATGAAAGTGAACCATAGCCGAGGAATGTAAATAGGTGATCAGTAGAGAGATTTGCAATGATAACGAAAGGAAGTTCTAAATCGGGCTATTGTTCCCCTCCCGGCCGTAATTTCTATTGATGTCCTACCATTGACCCAATCGTCTGGGTTGGACGCCGATTTTGAGCTGGGTATGCCGCCGCTTCTGTCCACATTCCCAACCTTGACAAAATGCCCATTCTAGTCAACACCTAACTAGGGAGGTCAGTGAATTTCCCCCGACGATTCTTAACAAGACCTATATGGCCTTACAGCGCATGAAGCGTAGATCACAGATATGTAATTTATTTTTGCTGAATGGCAGTGGGTGGCCCGAAAATTGCGAAAAAGTAAACACTGCTCTGGGAGCACTGCTGAGGGGCGCTGAATAGCCCCTGAGGTGAGAGGTTCAAGCAAGAGTGCTTCGGTAGCGCGGCGGTACCGCAGTGGACTGTTGTTCAGACGGTCAAAGGTTTGGACCCTGTGGTTGTGTTTTCGTTTTGCTTCAATCGCGTTGATACCAAATGGTGCTCATTTTGCGATTTTGTCATGGGGATTGAAGAAAATCATGTTTGGAGCACTCTAAACCGCACAAATTTTAGTAAATGACAACATTAATATGGGTAGCCAATATCGACCGTAACTTACCTTAAACAGACGCAAATTCAGAACCTAATGTTGGATTCGTGATCAGCGACCCAAATAACCCTTACACACGAAGTTTGGACGAAATCGGCGATTTTGACCCACGCACCATAGCAAGCGCTCATCAGTCACAAGTCCATAAGCAAAAGTAAAATTCGTGATCAGCAATCCAGGTGAGACTCCTAGGCAATTTCTGGAACGGCGGTAGTGGATGCTGACGATTTTCTGGCAGCTAGAGCCTGAATGGAGGCATAATATTACCAGTAATTCATCATAGACTCAGCCTTGGGCAACTCTACCGACACCTGACATGAAGCTCGAGACGTCATGGTCACCCATTTCGCCCACACTTTGCTAATGAGACTATTTGAGACGCTGGTCACGAATATAGCACTAGTTTTGTGATTTGAAACAAGTGAGGGTATCTAATGACGGGTTTCGTTGTGTGTGGGCTGGTGAACCCTTGCAATGGTAAGGGTGGGTAAGTGAGGTGCCAAGGTCAAAATAACCGATTCTGTCCAAACTTCGTATGTGGGGGTTATTTGGGTCGCTGTTCACGAATCCAACATTAGGTTCTGAATTTGCGTCTGTTTAAGGTAAGTTACGGTAGATATTGGCTGCCTATATTAATGTTGTCATTTACTAAAATTTGTGAGGTTTCCGCTGTTCCAAACATGATTTTCTTCAATGCTCATGACAAAATCGCAAAATGAGCACCATTTGGTATCAATGCGATTGAAGCAAAACGAAGGCACAACCACAGGGTCCAAACCCTTGAGCTTCTGCGCAACAGTCCACTGCTGGACCACTGCGCTACCGAAGCACACTTGCGTAAACCTCTCACCTCAGGGACTATTCAGCGCCCCTCAGCAGTGTTGTCAGAGCAATGCTTACTTTTTTTGCAATTTTCGGACCACCCACTGCCATTCAGCAAAAATAAATTACATATCTGTGATCTACGCTTCAAGCTCTATAAGACCATATAGGTCTTGCTAAGAATCGTCGGGGGAAGTTCACTGACCTCCCTTGTAAGAAGAGCTCACATTTGGAATGCCCGTCAAACGCGATCCCCGGCGAGGACTACATACCGAGCACGACAAATGAGGCGAGTTTTTCGCAGCGAGCAATTTTTCACCGGGGCGTCGTTTCATCGGTTCGATTGAAATCGTCGTCGCTCTGTCGCCAGCGATTTAACCCGTAATGCTTTTATTTAAGGTATATGCTGTCGGTTTCACCGACAGTGTTCTTCATTTGATGTTAGTTGAAATTCGATTGGAGATGTTTTGCCCAGTCTTTTTAGTACGTTTTCGCTGACTTGTGCTATTCTTACCTCTGTTTGAGTACCGGTTTTCAGATTGTTTAGTATACCCGTACCTAATGTCACTATTCCTACCAAGGTTTTCTTTTATTTTCGGGTTTTTGCGCATTTTGTTGCAGTTTCAATATATAAATAAATAAATGAAATTTCATTGGAACAGCCGTTTTCTAGGACCTACCGACCATTCTTCCATCTTCAGCTCACTTTGGTTTTCCTTTCCTTCTTCATCCTGAAAAGACACATCGCTTTATCAGACATTCACTTCACATAATCTTTTTTGAAGATAGTAGTGTGTGTTTATTTAAGCGCACATATGCTAAATACTAGAACATGCGTGGTGCAGTGGTATGAAACCCTTCTTCCACATGCGGTCGAGCGATCGATCCTCGGCCAGGCCATGCGAGCTCTATCCTTCCAAGTCTGGGTGTGCTGGTACCAGACCCGTCTGGGAAGGTAAAGACACCGACTTGGTATATCGGCTGGACCCCGCAGGTCATTGTATAGGACAACTGCACTTTCGACTTCGAATAACAAACGAGTGCGCGGCGCATCGCTCGGGTGCTGACCAACTCCGACCACTTTACTTTTGCCTTTCACTTTCCTTCTTAACCTGATAGGTCTGAAATTGCGTCCGAGTTGTTCGTCTGTTTCGGCTATTTTCTGTTTAATTTTTTTTCTGATAATTACCGGCAATTATCGCTCTGCGGCTGCACTTAATGACTTTTCTCTTTTTCTAACTTCTTTCTGTGAACCTCGACGACGGCGTAAATTTCGAAATATTCAGTGAAAAAACTTGTGCATATCCGATATTCTTCAGCAGAACAGCTTTGCAGGAGCCGTTCGATGTCTCAGAATGTTCCGCGACGACAGCGAACCGCCGGTGACAGCACAAAAGCAATTAGTGTCCTTGTTGGATGTAGTTCTCAGTGAGAAATTCAGCTGAGACAGGTGGACCGCAGAGACAACATGCTATTAATTTTGGTTTCTGCCTGAAAAACCTGGCTAGTAGTCGTTTTATTTTCAAATATTAGTGTTTAAAACTACCATGGTGCAGTGGTACTAGACGCTGCAATCACGCGCACGGTCAGTGATCAATCCTTTCCGCGACTAATCAAGCCTTCCATCCAGGGGTGAGCGGAAATTTTTTTCGAAAAGCGGAAGACGGAACACGGAAACGGAAATAGCGCAAAAATGCTTAAATTATTGGAATTCAGCCAAAACTGGACCACCAAACGTTTCCAATTCTGTTTCTAGAAGTACCCATATAATGCTCGTTTTGTTTCCACTAGCATGTGTCTACTACTTTGGTGAAAGCGTTCAGCGTTTGATGATAGCTTCAAAGTAAACGGTGAGAATTCATCACAAAAACCGTATCAATTTTACTCATCTTCATAAGCTTTATTATAAACTAAACCGGCAAGAGTATCGTAAAGAAAAACAGGTTTTTTGGTGTGACAGACAAGAATGCTTTCAAAATAGAATTAGAAGACTAAAACGAGTGTTTTCTGGTGGGGAAACACTAGTTTCCCAGGATTCTTGGAAGAGAGGCTTTTCTCAGATCATTATAGTGAAACCATCAGTAAAAGCAGTCTCTTGCACTCCGACGATGTGGCAGGTGCCGACAAATACAGTACCGGACGCGCCGCAACGATAAAACGGCGGTAGCGGCGCTCCGGAGCGCCGAAGTGCGCCGTTCCGGTGTCCACGCGTGGTGACCCGGGCAAAGCCAACCGCAGTTCATTTGCGCCCCATGCTCAGTGGGAGGCCACACGTGGTAGCTCCTTCGAGCCACCCCGTGGGGCCTCCCACTCCTAGCTTGGGACGCTAGGAAAGGACGAGCCGCATATTTATGGGCGGCGAGGAGGAGGCGGAGCCTAGTCGGTGGAACGGACGCCGCATATTTATATTCGGCGACGAGTGGGTGGAGCCTAGTCGGTGGTGAGTCACCAAGCGAGGGACCGAAGCGGCAACGAGATCTCAAAATCGAGGGGTCAAAAAAATCGACTAAAAACAAGCTTCACGAATTTGGGAAAATTGTATATGGTGGGATAGAGCTCAAGCTGCTAAGCTCGAATATATACTTATTTTTGCAAATAAATCAATTTCAAAGAAGTTATTAAAAAACGGCGGGTTTCGGCGCTCCGAGGCGCCGCTGCCGCCGTTTTATCGTTGCGGCGCGTCCGGTACTGTACTTTATTGCCGGTTTTCTTAGGTGGGTGTACTTCGCTGCATTGGTTTAATTCTACCAGAATACGAAGGGATCATATCGACGTCAGCACAATACCTTCAGTCTCCCTTTTCACAGTGGAGCTCTTCGATTTCTACTTCCGTTTCCGTGTTCCGCCCAAATAAAAGAGCGGAACCCGGAACGGAAGGACGAAAACAGCCGGAAACCGGAATTCGAAACACGGAAGTTCCGCACACCCCTGCTTCCATCCCTCATGGTCATGTAAATTGGTACCAGACTTGTCTGGGAAGGTAAAGACACTGACTTGGTATAGCGGCTGGCCCTCGCAAGACATTGTATACGCGCAGTACGCATACACCAAGTCGCTACGGTGCTGAATGAAACAGGAATGCGTGGCGCGTGCCTATGGAAGTGATCAAAGCCGATCACTTTAGATTTATTTCAACTACGTCTCTGAACTTTATCCTAAAATCTAGACGTGAAGAGAATATGTTCGGTGGTGGTATGATTTTCTTACCCAATTTAGAGCTTAATTACCCAACTATGAGGTTAACTACTCAACTCTGAGACTCTGACAATGGCGGTTACCCGAAAGCTTAAGCCTGAATTTCGCTGTATATACGAGCTTTGTCTACCGCTATTGTATCGAATCGTTATCGTTGTTATATGAATTTCAATTTCACTTTTTTTGGTTCGTCAAAATGACCTCTCTCATTTACCCTGAAAACTGTTCAGGTTCAAGTGCCACCACGTTTTTTTCGGGTGTTTCCATCCATGAACCTGTCATGATTCAAAAGCGAACCAGGCGATGGTGATCTTAGCGGTGTGTTTGAGGCCGGGCTGTTTTCGTTTTGGAAAAAAGTGTGTGACAAATGCTCGCAAAGTCCTTGAAAAAGGAAAATCTGTTCAATGTTTTCAAATCTTTGAAGTGGATCGGATCTGTTTTCGATCTAGGTTTGTGAATGAGTGATTTTCTTGAGGTGAAAGTCGACGAAGACCATCAAATCTTCGTTCACAAGCAATACCGTACTCAAAGAAAACTTAAAAATAAAATATAATTCTATAAATAAAACAAACTTATAAATAAAATAATAAAAATTGAAAAAATAAAAACGGTATTCTAAAAATTTTTATTGGAATTTCAAAATCGACAGAACCGACTTAAAATTTGTTTTGCAAGAAGGTCCTTGCGCGGCGTTTTTCTGACGTCTAAAATTCAGTGACTACTCTTAAACCGTAATGGGTTTCAAAATAGTCACTCAAAATAGTTAAAATAGTTCCAAACCCTAATGTTGTACCATAAGTAAAAAGGTAAAGGTCAAGTTGTCGGATTTGAACAGTACCCTAGGGACGCGCCACGCATTCGCCTTCTGTTCAAAATCGTATAGGCATTAAAAAATACCTATTTGCCCCACATAATGACTTACCAGGCATAAGCGCTATACCATATCAGTGTCTTTGCCTTCCTAGAGAAGTCTGGTACCAATTTACCCGATCGCGGAGAGATGGAAGATTCGGCTAGCCCATCCGGGTATCGATCGCTCGAGAATGCGATTGTCAGTAGCTCCTTCTACTACTGATGTCGCACTATACAACTATAATTCGCCACGAAGTTAGCTACTGCATAGTGGATTATACCCCGATCCAGCGGTAACACCGCACTCGACTTCCAGTCTATTCCAGTCGGGATTACTTATTCGGCTTACTGGAAAACAGGTTCGCGTGTAGAAGTTGTTTTGGTCGAGGAACTTTGATGTTCCATTTTGGAAATCATCATGATCACCTCGGACCTTTGGACTAATTGTAAGGAGGAAAATTAGAGCGACTCATTTTCCACTACAACTGTTTGTTTTTCCTTGTGATTAATCGCAGTAGACCTGGATGTAGCGACTCTGAATTGAACTCGAATACGTGGCGCATCCATTGGATGGTGATAGATGACAAATCCTTCACCTTTACCTTCACCTTCAATATTTATTTATTTAATTTATTTTATGTACGAAGGGACGACCGACATGGAACCAAATTTGCTCTTTCTGGAACTCCAGACAGTGCAAAAATGGGTGCTTACTATCATTCATAACTTTTCAATTCTTAAGAATATAACTAAAATTAATGATAACATGGAGCGTGCGTGGAGCACTGGCAAGAGTCGCTACATCCGTGCGGCCGAGTGATCGAACCGCGCCTGGGCTAACAAAGATTTCCATCCCTTCGAGGTCGGGTAACTTGGTAACGGACTTGTCTTGGAAGGTAAAGACAGTAATTCGGTATAGCGGTGGCTCCAGAAGTCATTGCACAGTCTATAGGAAAAATAAGCATTCACTGTGACTCTACCATTCTGAATGGAACGCGAAAGCGTGGCGTGTCCTCAAAGATCTAATCAACGCCGACCTTTTATTACCACTAAAGCCTAGGGATGGTAAAAACTCAGCGTTTTATAGTGAGATTTTCTCCGGCCGATCGGTATCCGATTTTTTTGACCTTTTTTTCAATTTTCAAGAACCCTGCACTTTCGTCGATCTTAGTGACTTGGTCGACGGCTCGATGACACGCGAGCGTTTCCAGCCGTCGGAGTGCATTCAGTGAGACAAAGCCAAACGAAGGGCACCGGAGCGGAAGCGTGCCGATGCCCCGAGGGCTCATCGAGTCACCTAGCCTCATACCTTGCCGAGAGGTATCCATCCCGTATAGGAGCTCGAATGCACCCCGACGTAGAATATTCATTGGAGCGCACGCCAACACACGAGACTCACTCTCTGCTACACTGCTTTCCCGTGGTAATTCCCAGTCACCACGGATTCGAACACGCTTCGACGCCTCGAACGCTCATTCCCCGGGTAGTACCACCTGGAGCCGATCCCAATTAGCTACCTGCCTAGGCCTAGCTAGGCGTGCCTGAGGCAGGTAGGCCTGGCTAGTTGGCCCGTCTGGCCTTCGCGTATAGGAGCTCGAATGCAGCTTCGCGAGTGGACGATGAAATATTCTCACTAAAGATTTTCTCCTTCAAGATCTCCCTCACCCTTCTTCCGCTACTTTCCCTGATATTTATTTATTTATTCAATACGCACTTTGGTGTGCTATCTGTAAAAGTTTAGCGGGACATACCAAACAGGAAAAACACTAAATAACACAAACTATAAGAACAAACCTCTGGTGGTTAACTAAACTAAACTGAACTATTTAAAGGGTAAAGGTAAAGGTGCAGGCGTTGATCAGTCCCCTTAGGACGCGCCGCCGCATTCGTGTTCCATTCAAGTCGTAGAGGCTTGGTGAATGCGTGTTTGGCCAATACAATGACCTGCGGGGGCCAGCCGCTATACCAAGTCAGTGTCTTTACCTTCTCAGACAAGTCTGGTACCAATTTACCCGACCCTGGAGGGATGGAAGGCTTGGTTAGCTCGGGTCGGGACCGATCGCTCGACTGTGCGGGTGTCAGCAGCACCTCTTACCACTGTACCACGCGGGCCCTTTATTTAAAGGGTAAAGGATAAAAATGAAGTGGTAGACTTTTACCATTCCCTCTACGGATGCGCCACGCATTCGTCTTCCATTTAGAATCGCAGAGGCATGGTCAAGTAATGTAAAGTTTATTGTGACCAGAAAAAAAAACATAAACTATGCACTTGTCAGGGGTGTCTGAAATTGAGGCTGACGTCAGGCGGTTAGAGAAGGTGTTCTGAAGGGTAAAGGAGTGTGACCGGCTCTAGTCAGCACCCAAAGGACGCGCCGTGCATTACCCTCAAATTTAGAGTGCCAGGGAGAACGAATATTTTGCCTCCATGACGACTTACCAAGCATAGCCGCTATACCAAGTCAGTGCCTTTACCTTCCCAGACAACTCTGGTACCAATTTATCCGACTCCGAAGGGAAATAAGGCTTGGTTAACCTGGGCTAGGATCGATCGCTCATCTGGACGAGTGGAAGTGGCTCTTCTTCTTCGAAACTCTAGACGTTTGGATGGACACCTTCCCAATATTTCTCGAGTGACCTACTCGAATGCAAAAAAAAAACCTATACCTTTTCATCAAAAGCACTCTTCTTTTTGCTTTTTATTTTTCTACTCTTTTCGCTGTTCAACTAACTGCAAGTTTTTCTTGCTATTCGAACCTTAGTGTTACCGTCAACGTTTTTTTAAAGATTTACTGGTTCCCCACTTCGTCGACGATTTCAGCCACGTACCGGTCAGTCACTTATTGTTAGAGAAGCTTCCACACAGATAAATTGATATCTGTATGATAGGGCAGCGTGTTCTTGGATGAGATTATCTGTTCTAACAAAATAGTGGAACAACAGCGCGCCAATTGTGTGATGGATTCGTGACGGTTACCGTTGCTCTCGCGATCCGTTGACTAATGGATTATCCGAATGACAGACTTCTTTGTTGATTGATCACTTCCGTCTCTTGTTAAGCAACAAGCTATAGGACCACTTGGGGTAAAAAACACGCAGATTCCATCATTGACGTTATATTTATACCAAAGCTAGTTCTGCTTGACATTGTGATCGTTTCGGCCAATTTTGAAAAATCGTCATTTTCTCAGCCGCGGCGGCATTCCTTCGAAAGTTTTTTTTTCGTTTCTTCCAAAATCCGAAGCAGTGAGAGCTCGTGCAAATGAGATAAATCAGTTTTCTACCAAAATATTTACAAATATCAGTAGAGCAAAAACAATTTGGCGTGCCTATCGCTACCAGTTAACTTTATTTCATAGCTAGATACGAGTCGACTAATGCACCTACTTTCATTTACACTGCACTATACGGGCGCATGGTGCTCCGGTAAAAGGCGATACTTCCAGGCTCACGGTCGAGCGATCGACCATCACTCAAGTTACCCAAGCCTTCCGTCCTTCTCGAGTCGGAGAAATTGATACCAGACTGATTTCGGATGGTGACGCCACTAATCTGAACAGCGGCTGGCTCCTGCAAGCCACTGTTCAGGCCAAGTATGTACGTAATCACTATGCCTCTGCGATTCTGAATGGAAGGCGAATACATGGCGCATCCTGGGAGAACTGACTTTAAATTTGCTTCACGCTACTGATAGGATGGGAGACGGTCAGAAGAAAACGCGTGAGGATGAGCTTGAAGAGCAAGAGCTATAGTATCGGACATGACGCAACGATAAAACAGCGGCAGCGGCACTTTTGTGTGCCGAAAGGTGCCGCGTTCGGGGTCCACGCGTGGTGACCCGGATAGAGCCTACCTCAATTCTTTTACCCCGCACGCCCAACAGGGCTCCCCATGTGATAGCCCGACCGCAGGCGAAGCCTCGTCGAGCGATGAGTCACCAGACGAGTAATCGAATGGGGCAAGAGACCGAAAGGTCAAAAAAACGCCCATTGACGAATTCCGCAAATATGGAAAATTTTGTTTGTGATAAGATAGAGCTCGACCTGCTGAGTTCAATAACATACTTATTCTCACGAAAAAAACCAATTTTAAAGAAGATATAGAAAAACACGAAAAAAACCAATTTTAAAGAAGATATAGAAAAACGGCGGTTTCTGCGCAAGAAAGCGGGGCTGGCCCCGTTTATCGTTGGGACACGTCCGATACTGTAGGTGGCCCTAGCCAGAACGTCTAATCCGTGTTTAAATCTCTGCAACACCTGAGTTGTGTAAGATTCCCAGCGCTGTTTCACCACCGGTGCTCGGCCTCCTCAGCAAACCCTTCACGACGATCAGCATTGTAGATTATTCAAGTATAATGCGATATGTCGTAATTCGGGTCGAATCGCTTTGTGGTGCTGCGGCCGAGCGCGTCCACCGCCGATCTCTGACGATTCATTGACGCAATATGGCAGGTAAAAGGTGAGAATAAACAGAGACGCCACCGCCGTCGCCGTAGCCCACCGTAATCCACGTCAGGATATCGGGCCGAACGGGCCACAAAGGTGATGGCCAAATAAAGACCGGGAAATGTCCGATCGTGTTAATGGCGGAAATGACACTTGAACCATGAGTTATGCACCTTTGGTGGAGCACTGGCCTGCCCACGGATCTCTATTAACCCTTGGGATAATCGAACGAATTATAAATTTATATTCCAACTTCGACTGTCTGTTAATCATGGCATTTATGATAATCAGGCGCAGTTTTTCTTCAGGAAGCCGAGATGGTAAAACATATTTCAGCCGAATAAAGGAAATATGTTTTACCATCTTGCCTTGCTGAAGAAAAACTGCGCGTGGTTATATATTTATATATTTATTACACAAGTTATCTCCTGTAAAGTAAAGAACCAACAAACGACAGCAGTCACGAGAACGATTACAGACTCCATTGAATATCATAGAACATATCAGCGAAATAAATCTGGAAACGTTTCAAACGACAGAAAAATAAATCAACACAAATTTTTTCGATCGAATTTTCCCTGTTCAGAGTATCACTAACCATTTATACCACTTCTGTGAAAAGGCGTAAAATAAATAAGCACTTAAATAAATAAATAAATAAACAATCCAAAGTGAACAATTAATGCACGTACCATAAGAATAAGTCAAACAGCGACAATAGATAAGAAGTAGTAGATAAAAGAAATGGGGAAATAATAAGATCACCTCTGGGTATCAGAGACCTAGATATTGGTAGAATTTTTTCGTGAAAGGGTCATACCTTATAGGGACTCTGTGCTTTTGCGAATTAACCTCAAATGAATTAACAGTTCTCGATGTGGAAAAATGTACTACGATTAAGCCTAGCTCTACCAGGGTCGTACTTAACAGATCCCCAGCGAGTTTTTGATATCGTGAGCGTTAGAAGATCTCCGAGCCTTTTACTAGTCCTGGCATTTATTTATTTATTTTTACACCATACAAGATTTTATGTAATACTAGGAGGTTGTCCCTCTTTCTGAGGAATACTCGAAGTGCTATTAAGGCAGGAGCCTTTGTGGGTTTTGGTTATACCTCGACGATCCAGATCACCGTGGCTCAATAACCCGTGGTGAAGTATAAAGTAGTAATGTGGTCTTCAACCACTACGGAAATACCTGAACTACTGTTCAGGTAAGGGTCATTGGCCGTTGTGAGTCCTGGGTAAACCTTGCTTGTGCATTCGGATGTGCCACGCACTCGTGTTCCATTCAGAATCGTAGAGACATATGAAACGCATTCTTGGCCATGACCATACCTATACCCTGACTTGCGCGGATCAGCCGCTATACCGGGTCTGCAACCCCCAACCTTAAATGGAGGAAGGCTTGGTTAACGTGTAATAAGATCGGTCACTCGACAGTACGGGTGTCAGCGGCGCTTCTTGCCATTGGGATTAGGATGTAAGTTACGACACAGTAGCAATAAGAGCTTGAGAACGCAGACAGCAATCGTGGCTCGTTCGTGGTAAAGACTGGGTTTAAAAGCCTTGGGTTAGAAAACCCTCAAACTCCATGTTTTTCATGAATCTGTGCCAGGACATGATTTCGTACCTCGTTACCTAGGTCTACCTAAGGATAAGATGGAACGGCCACAATTCCTCCTTCAGCTTTGATTTATTTTTCCCATTTTTTGAATTGCGGCAGGAGAGAAGAAATAACATAAAATATGAGCTGAACACTGAGCAGACTAGAAAAATGGGTTCCATCGACTTTACCTGGTGAGTGATCACCTCTCTAGTTTGGCTCAATTTGTCAATTTTTTTTCACCCAAAAATTCACAGAAGCTTTGCATTTACCGACGCTCACGTTACATCACCTCGACAAGTGATGACCCTATAATTGATGCGATCACGATTTATCGATCCTATCGACATCGATGGATTGATTAATTGGCTTTTATTGTGCGAACTTCCGCCGTTAGATTGTTTCTGTGTGATTTTTATCGGTCAGTGGTCATAAGAAAACAGCCATTTTCATTTCAAATGGGAATCATTCCAGTAAGTGAAGATTTGTTGAGGTTGTTATTCAAATTAAATTCAATTTCAATTTTATCTTCGGAAAAAAGTTAAAATACATCCCGAGAACTGAATACTGAATTCAAGAAAACCAAAAGGAAAAAATTAATGAGATAATGTCTTTCTTGCCTCTATTTTTGACGGACTTTCATTTCATTCAATTTTATTTCATTTATTACACGGGACAACGCCGTATGTATGAATAAAAAACATACTATAATCAACAGTTGAATCATAAGTAACACTGAAGCAATTTTGAACACCGCTAGTAACACCATCGATTTAAACAACATAGTAATCAAACTAACTAAACAGCATAAAACTTGTCAATTTTTTTAATTCTTACGTAATCAAGTACCGGTCTTGTTCAAAAAGTGGCCGCTGGGCTCCTCAGTTATGAGAATAATGGTGGTCTATGAGAACAATTTTATTGCAATCAATCTGTCTATCGCATGAAGTCAACTGTAATTCACAGTTTTGAGGTAAATTGAGGTTCATTACATGTTAAATAATACTGATAGCTTAGACATGGGTAACTGTTTTGGCTTGGGTAACAGTTTTGGCTTGTTATGAAGGTGCTCCGTTGACCGATTTTTTTTGCCATCGTCGGTGACCGTTTTTTATCTTTACCTCGGAGATTTTCTGACACTTTTACCTCGATTCAATCGACCTGGACGATCGGATTGTTTTGTAGGTGCTCCGCGGTTCACAGGTGAAGTGCATCTTACCTGCTATTTTGGCGTGAAGCCAAATATGTTGAGCCGTGCGGAAGTGCCTTCCGCTTTGAAGGATCCGGTGTTAAGGCAGTACGGCAGATCGATCCTTTAGGACAATTTTCTGATCGATAGCGAAGAGGGCAATAAATCTTGGTTCCTTCGTCTCTTGTGTGGGATTATCATTGTATTCGTGTATAGGAGATCTTAAATAACGTTAGAAGTACTGGGACGGAAGAAGGAGATTCTGAGCTCCACATTTTTTGTCTGAGAGCCCACTCAGAACCTTTGAAGTTTTGCTGGGAAGACTTCACCAAGACACCTTAACTTCAAGATCATTGAAAACGCCTTGGTGATATTATTCCAACTGTCTTTCCACAGTTTTTCCACTCGTTAAGCTGAATTTCTCACAATAGAATGTCAAACGAATCAAACAGGTGGAGATTTGCTAGGGCAAGTTCCGATTTGTTAAAAAAAGACCTAAAAACGAAAAGCCAAAGCCCAAAAATCTCATTAGGTCGTGGCTGTTTTGCATAAAGAGCAGGTTTGAAGTTTGTCAAAATGGGCAAAGTAATGGAATTTCATAGAAGTTTTCACAAATTTGTAGTTCTTGTCAAAAAATACCTGCCTGCATAGGGCGGCTCTTCGATTATGTTCATCGTGTTGTGCTTCGCTCTCTATTCCTCTCTTCTCACATCATACTCTTCGATAGACTATTTGTTTTATAGCACTTTTATCTGGTGACTGGAAAGTGGAACAATTGAAACAGGAAGAGAATTGGAGTGGAGAAGTTATGAAATTAACCTGTTTCGCCTCTCAACCCTTTGCAGGCAAAAAGAACGAGAGTACTCCTCAAGGCTTATCAGTAGGGGAAGGTGTGTGTGGTATAGCGGTACGGAGTAGGGATTTATGTATACCTAGAAGACATCAGAGAATGGGCTAATGATGGATCAGAGGAGGAAACGAGATAGATACATAGAAAAGGGAATTAGAGGAAAAAGGAAAAAGGAAGGGAGGAAGAGGGCAAGGTTAAGAACTTCTATCCGAGTAGTTCACTAACAAAATTTTTCTTGTTGTTTCTGTTTTTGTTTGTTTGTTTTTGTTGTTTTGTTCAGGTTTTATTTATTTTTATACCAACCATTGTATGTCAATGCTTTTCGCATGTAATAAATTGAAATTGAAATTGTATAATAAGTATGAAAAGAATAAATAAAAGAATAATTCAAGGACTGTACGTTTCGAAATTGTTAGGCCAGAATATGCCATCTGAACTTTTGAAGTGTTCTCCTAGCCTTCGTCCCAGCCGCTCATCAGAGAGTGCGTCATCGTGTACGGAGAAAAATTGAGAAAAGATTTTCACGAAGAGCTCTGTCACCGCAAAATCTCCAATTGCTCCAACTTCTTTAAAAACGGTGGTCCCTCAGTCATCGCATGGCTTTCAGTTTTAGACGGATAGCTTCCAAGAAATTGCTTAAGTTTTAAATTTTTCGTGTCAACATCTTTGCTCTTTGTATTCCCTCCATTTCTGTTACTGCTGATTTAATGTATTTGTATTGTACTCTTAACTCTTCGGTGCTCCATCTGATACTCATTATTCCTTCTCACGATTTTTCTTCCTTTTCTCTTCTTCCTTCTTGAACATGCTCCCATAAGTCCGACCTTTTTGTTTTTGCTGTGTTGTCGGTTACTTCCTGCGCATGTTTTTCTGTTGGACGTGACGTAAATAAATAAATAAATGATTGTGCTAAACATCGCGACAAATAAGTAAAACTGACTGCGGCGGAAGCTTTCCAACTGTATTGTAAGCTTTCCACACATTGTGTAATCGCTATTCCAGGATTTTGTTGATCGATTGTTTTCAGGACATTTTTTGTTGATGGTTTCTGTCAAATGGTTCTCTGCATCATATAGCTGTCATTTGAGCTTGACATAGATTTTGTTGTTCTTATGTATTCGCACGTGGGTTCTGGCCCGCGCTTTAAATAAATAAATAAAATAAAAGCTATTTTCTACCTGTTAAAAAGGAACCACTCGTACGTGGTTGTCAATTCTGTTATGTGTTTATTGTTTTAGTTGTTTAGCTGCGTTGTTCTACACGCATTCGTTAGTGTGGGTCCATTAAATGAATAAATAAATAAATAAAGGTCCAGGTGGACAGCTTGACTGGATGCTCCCTTCTAGCAGGCGGGTCGGTCGGTGGCTGTGGGCGGACCACCTCGACCGACGGCGAGCCTCTCGTCCCCGTCGGATGGACGGGGGAGGGGGGGGGGGGGCGTGACCCCGCCACCTTGTGGCCAACTCCAAACTGGAGCCAATTCAGCTGGCCTTTCACGCTGGCCTTCTGCTCGGCAGGGGCTACTCAGCTGCTCCTTTTGCATGACCTCTTGCTAGATGGATCTTAAGTTATGCCGTTTTCTAGGACTGATCCACTTCCTACCCGGTAGAGATTTCCTTTCTTTTCGTTCCTTTTCCTCTTCTTTCCGTTCTCATAGTTCTATTTCTACTAAGTTATGTTGCCAATTTCCTTTGATTTTCGATTGATTTCTTAGAAATAATAAATTAATTAACTAATTAATTCACTCTTGTTCAAATTCATTCTCTCCAACATTTATTCATTCAATGTCTATTTATTTATTTATTTATTTATTTATTTATTTATTTATTTATTTATTTATTTATTTATTTATTTATTTATTTATTTATTGCACATAGATGTGCGCTGCAAAAAGTGTAAGCTTCCAAATAAGTAAACAACGACTTGAATCATCTCGAGGTGAATAGTAAAGACAAATATTAAACATAATATGGAATCATATATGCTAGGCTGCTCACTGAAGTAAATACATATTTCCGATTCCTCAACTTTTCCTTAATATTACGCTCCTGCGCTTATTAGTTCTCTTTCGGTCAGTCTTCAGTCCAACAAGCCATTCTAATGATTTTTATTACTACACATCCATATACATAGTTGATCTCACGTCTCATTCTCCCTATTCTTTTTACCTTTCGCTTCCTTTTTTTCTTACTAGACATTCGAATATATTCACAGCAGTGTAACAATTTTTGTTACTTTATGTCAAACATTGAGAATATAGGGAAATGTTTACTTTTTCACTGTCTCACCTCTCTTTCTTCCTCTTCTTTCTACTTTTCGTTTCCTTTTTTCTTACTAGACATTCGAATATATTCACAGCAATCTAACAATTTTTATGATTTTATGTAAAACCTTGAGAATATAAACAATTGATGACTTCTCACGCAACGGAAATTCCAAAGACTCTTCCTTTCGATATTTTTCTGGGAAGGTACTTAAGCGTCTGATCACTACCGGTTTGTTTACAGCCGTCTGTAGACGAGCACCTTGATGGACAGCCGGAGTTGGCGGCCGGCCTTTGATGTTGAAGAGCGAATTGAGGACAAATTTCCTCTATAAATGCTAAAAGAAAAGTGAGCAAGAATTTTATGAAGGGAGCGGACTATTGATGAGGGTCGTTTGGTATTCTGGTACTTTTTTCATGGAAAGAAAAAGTATTGATAAATGGGCGGAGGAGGCTGATGGTCGAAAAAAACCAATCTATACAGTAATACCTAAAAATGGAATAGTGACTGAAATAGAATAGAAAGTAACACTTAAAGTCAACTAGCTGCTTCAAACCAAAATAAACAAACAAAGAAGCAGAAAATCTGATATCCGTTTCGTTCGGATAATAGCAGAGAGTATGTTCGTTACAGGAACTCCTCAGTAAGGAAAGATGATCTTAGTGAATTATGATATTCATTTGAAACGCACCTGTATGTATAATCGATAATTCACAAAGGTGGTAAAAACTGGTAAACTTTAACCAATAGGAAAGTGGAACAATCGAAACAGGACAGAAAATAGAGTGGAGAAGTTACGTGATTAACCCGTTTTGCCTCTTAACCCTATTCAGGTAGAAAGAACTGGAACACTCCTCGAGGCTTATCAGTTGAGGAAGGAGTGTGTGGAACATCATTGTGGAGGGGATTATATACCGACATGAGATCAAAAATGGGTTAAAGATGGATCACAGAGGAGTCAGGGGTAGGTAGAAAAGGGGATCAGAGGAAATAAAAGGAAAGAGGGAGAAGAACTGTATTCATAAGAGGTTCATTAACAACATTTTTTATGTTTTTGGTATGTAAAGGTTCATAATATTTATATTAAAATCACTTTTCATAAGACTAGAAGAAATAGCTTTGTAAAGGTTATTATAAGTTAATGATTTTAAATTATCACAAAGGAAGTTGACATTATTAATGAAATCGGAGTATAACACGAAACTAGTCTGTCAATTGCCGCTATTTGTTTAGCGGTTTATAGACAAGAACTAGTTGATTGACTTATATATTTGGAGATGCCAGGTTATTCGCAAAACACTGACATCCGACGGAATTGAACCCTCGTCTTTCTGTTTCCGGCAGACTGCACTAACCACTGTGCTACTGATGTACTACGGAGTACTTGCTACTTTTTTTAGAAATTTTAACATTTTCACAATGAATTATGTCTTTTCTGAGTCACATTTTCTAACCCTTCATGCTCAGGTCACGATTACCTCATCGCTTCCGTCTCTTATCTCGAATAAAGCCATCAGACCTCACGTCAACGGGGTCGGCTAGCCGCTTTCGCTGACCTTCGACCTTATTTACCATGGTTCCAGATGCTTATCTTACCAATTGGAGGATGATCTTTCTAGTAGAACAATTAGTCAACACTAACCATGCTTGTCGCTTTTTCTTCTCTTTTTCTTTTCTCTCCTTTTCTCCGTTTGACTGCTGTTTTGACGTGAACAGATCAAGCTCGGCTCCCGTTGAGTGAATGTGTCGGTCTGTGTGGCCGGAAAAAATCCACCACAGCCGCCAATTCTTTACACCCTGCGGCCCAGTCGCCGGTGGTGTTTAGCCGGTTCACGAATAGTCGATATTTCTACAATTTCCTCATTTTTCGCCTAATTTCCTCTACGATTTCCTGTCGTCAGGAAATTCTGGCATTCACCCCAGGGACTCCAACAGCCACCCACGAACTGCCAAGTCAGCCGCGCTTCCGGTTGCGAATCGCGGGGAACACTAACCCAGCTGGGATTCCCTGTTCCCTGGGAGCTCTTGTCGAGCCTCGAAAGTCAAGGTCATGGGTTTATGACGGTGTTCGGCGGTTTTTTTTTGCAGCGTCTCTTACGCACTATGCGCGCTCAATTAGAGTGGGAGCAGTTGGTTTCCCACTTTTCTTTCTCCTATCGAAATCACAGTCTCTGGGTAAAGTAATGGGTTAAAATTAGACGGTTAAAAGACGAATTGATATCTCAAACCTTCTCGTTTTTTCTGCTCGACTTAAACACTTTTCTGCGATTTCTAAGCTTCACTTTATGAAGCAGGTAAATAAAATAGTGTTATCCTTCATAGGTTTAGTTGTGTGTTTCCTCCTGAAATTTTCCTCCTAAAAATTTTTCCTTCCTAAAATCGTCTCACGTTAAAGGATAAAAACCATATACATCAATTCTAGAGAGTTTAGAAATTATTTGTGAAGTTTTCTAAGTGTTTTCCAGACGAAATTGATTACGTAAAGTGCCAACTGACTGATCACTTTGCGGATGACCATCGAATTGTTGCAATCTCGTTGTTATCTTGATAACACTCATGATATCAATAGAAATCTTCCTCACTTATTCTATAATTGGAGTTGCGACACACACCTTCGATTTTGTTTTATTTTTTGAAAAAAAAACTGTGAAAAAATGTGTCCATTTCAATATGTGGTTCAGTTTCTTTCACTTACTCGGTATTAACCATTCCACGATAGCTCCTTAGTTTTTAATGTCTTGGTAATACTGGGTTGTTTCAGGAAATTCCAATTGCTATACAAATCGAGGACTGTTTCCTCTTTTCACCCATGGCTTGATCATTTTTAGTTTGTCAGTATTTTAGCATGGGCGTGGTTTCTTCACAGTGACAATAACAATTTACCAGTCGTTTTCCATTCTTCAATCCGAACGCGAGTGAGAAAATCGTGCAACTATTTATTTATTTATTTATTTATTTATTTATTTATTTATTTATTTATTTATTTATTTATTTATTTATTTATTTATTTATTTATTTATTTATTTATTTATTTATTTATTTATTTATCTATCTGTCTATTTATTCATTTAGTTATTTATTTAGTTATTTATCGTGCACTTGATGTGCGCCTTCAAATAACAAGAACGATGAGCAATGAACAAGCGAGAAATCAAACTAAAACAAAAACTAAACAAAAATATGAAATTAGTCTGCATGTTCTTCTCATGATTCTTTGCAAGTATGGTACTTTTCTTTTTCCCCTTTTCTTTTTTCTTTTTTCTGCTGACTTTTTAATATAATATTGGCCCCAAACATCACACTCTACCGCTAAACATGTCAAATTATCTGTATTTATGATAGAGCTTGCAACCAAGTGTCAGTGCTATCGACATAAAGTGAACAGTAGGAAAGAATGTTCTTTTTTTTTCCTACGTTTTGAATTATCAAAGTCCATAACGCTGCTGTTTTCATCACCTTCTGCTCTTCACTTCTTTCGTTTTTCTTTCGTTTCCAACATTTTCTCCAGCAAGTGATCGCCGCATCTGGTTCGGCGCACTTTCGTCAAACATTTCTAGCGCTGAAAGAAGCCAAAATGGCGTTATTCCTTCGCTCGTTTGCCTGATGAACGGCAAAAATTTGCCATTTTCTCTGAATTTCTCCACACTCTCTTCTTTACCGACAGATCACAGTACGACGGAAAATTCTGCGACTTCTGTTGTCGTGAAAAACGACAAAAAAAGCGGAAGCGTATAGGACAGCTTGTCAGGCAGCCCGGTGGTTCTTCTATGCATCTGGAACCGCAGTCGTTTTTCCGCGTTTTCTTTTTACCCTCGTCCAATGGCTGGGTAAAAAGAAACCTTCTATGACACTTTGGCACGGGATTTCCAGAGCAATATGTACTTGTGGAAGCGTCATTGTTTCAATTTTGAAGACCAATAGATTTTTACGAGAATGTATTTATATTTTATTTATAATCTCCATCAGGCGTGCTACTTAACGTAGTTCGTGGAAGAACTGTGACAGAAATAAAACAAAAACGCATGAAACGGAAGAAAAAAGAAAAGAAGAAAAAGAAAAGAAAGAAAAAGGACAGAGTCAATGAGCTCGTACTGATTTTAACGGGTTAAAGAAGCCATATTCTTGGCACCCGCTTGCCAAACGCAGGCCGTACATACATACAGTAGTTCGCGAAAAGAAATGTCACCTTACTTTTTTAGGTACAAATCGGTGAAACCAGAAGGAATTTTATTCCAGTTGACAGTTTTGATAACTCTTATTGAATATACACTAATATGTGCCCTTTTTGGAAATCCTAGATTTTTTAAAAAAAAATTTTAAACTCATTTTCATATGCATTTTCAAACAAGTATATCTTAGGAACCACTGAGCTTCTGCTTGTCCTGTAGTGATAATCTGATAGAGCATGATTGGCTTGTTCTTATAGGCTATGAATTTTGGTTTCAAGACATTAATAAACCATAGAATTTTTTGTGTGAATTTTCTCATGGTCAAAAAATGGTAAAATCATGGGACCATCTTTCATATAAAATTTCATATATCAGTAACCAGCAGATGAAATATCATCAAATTAAGACGTTTGATAGCATATGATTTTCTCTTATCCACGCATATCTAACTTTGGAGAATAGCCGTCTGACTACAGAGAAAATAGCCAATGAAATTGCATTTACACAAGTGGCCGTTTTACGAATATCCGGAGGGCATTCGACTCCAGATTCCTCTAGTGCATAGTAAACTTATTGCTTGTTAGGTACTTAACAGCTAGCAAAATAATTCCCGCTATTGTTCAGAAAATCATCTGTTGTTGTATGCATCACTATCCCGCCACCGTACGCAGCGCGGGTTTGAGCCCCATTTTCTCTCGGTCCAACTAGAAGACGATTTTCTGAATAATAGCGGGAATTATTTTGTTACCTGTTAAGTACCTAACAAGAAATAAGTTTACTATGCACTAGAGGAATCTGGAGTCGAATGCCCTCAGGATTTTCGTAAAACGGCCACTTGTGTAAATGCAATTTCATTGGCTATTTTCTCAGTAATCAGACGGCTATTCTCCAAAGTTAGATATGCTTGGGAAAGAGAAAATCATATGCTATCAAACATCTTAATTTGATGGTATTTCATCTGCTGGTTACTGATATATGAAATTTTATATGAAAGATGGTCCCATGATTTCACCATTTTTTGACCATGAAAAAATTCACACAAAAAATTCTATGGTTTATTAATGTCTTGAAACCAAAATTTATAGCCTATAAGAACATGCCAATCATGCTCTATCAGATTATCACTACACGACGAGCAGAAGCTCAGTGGTTCCTAAGATATATTCGTTTGAAAATCCATATGAAAATGAGTTTAAAATTTTTTAAAAAAATCTAGAATTTCCAAAAAGGGTACATATTAGTGTATATTCAATAAGAGTTATTAAAACTGTCAACTGGAATAAAATTCCTTTTGGTTTCACCGATCTGTACCTAAAAATCCAAGGTGACATATCATTTCGCGAACTACTGTATATCGAAGGTTTTTCTATTTTTTTTCTAACATTTTCTTCATTTTTAGAGGCTTTTCCTCCTCCAGATTTCTCCACGGTCAGCGTTCAGCCATACCAGGGCCTAAATTCATGACGGGTATCGGCACAATATACCCGAGAATAAACCCCGGTCGGCACGATTATTCGCATTCATGAACGCGCCGCGGAGTTTGTTTGGGGGATATCGCGGGTCTATTCCTCTCCGCGGCGCGTTCATGAATGCGAATAATCGTGCCGACCGGGGTTTATTCTCGGGTATATTGTGCCGATACCCGTCATGAATTTAGGCCCAGATCTCTCCATTATCCACTTTATCATGCGTTATTGATTAGATACTGATATTGATTGCTGATCACCTGTTGGTGCGTCACTCTGCCACCTTTTCAGCAACAAGACGCTAGTGGAATCAAGCATTTTCACTTTTAATGGTGGATTTCATATGAAATTCTTTCTTTTTTTCCTTCCTCTTTTTCTTTCTCTTCCTTTACAATGATGTTGGCGTGAGAGTTTCCAGCCGTTTTCCACCGTTCTCGTAAACATCTCGTCCATTAACGCCGGCTTGAGTTCGCCGGCTTCCTCTTCTGGCCGGGACTAATTTCCTCTGTGAGCGAGAGATTCTCTGTGAGCGCGAATCGTGGGAACCATCCAGGGGTGTGATATATGAAATTATAAATTCCAGCTCTACTTCATCGCCGCCGCCGTCCAGCCAGGAATTCGATCGTGAGAGTTCTTCTCCACCACCACCAACTGCTGCTGCTGCTTCACCCAGCTCGAGGTGCTGAAAATCCATCAGCCGTCATGTCCGCCTAGAGACCTGTGTGTTAGTCCGTAGACGAACATCAGATGAAGTCGACGGTGATTCACGACGACGGTCAGACAATGCTGACCACCGGCGAATGGCCGACGATGGCACCAGCAATGGGTCTGGCGCCGCCGAAAAAGCGACGTTCATGGCGCGATCCGGTGCCGATACCGCTTTGGACCGTTTTCTTACCCTGTGGCGTGCTCTTTCTAGTGATATGCCTTATCTCGGCCTTGCATCACATCCGAATCACCAACTTGGAGCTGAGGATGCGAAGCATGGAAAGCAGACTTGCAGCCGTTCCTGACTCGGTACGTTTTTTTCCTTTTTTTCGTTTTTTTTGCTTTATCAGTCCTGTTCGTTTATACTTTGAGCTGCAACTCTTCAGCCGGCACTAGTTACTCGCCGAGTAATCTTGTTCTGTCTGAATTATGACTAATTGTCATTACTTCACTTAGTATTACTATTTATGGACCCGCTTGGTACAGTGGTAAAAGGCGCTGCTGACACACGCACGGTCGAGCGATCGATCCCGGCCCAGGCTAACCAACCGTTCCATCCCTCAGGGGTCGGGTAAATTGTCACCTGACTTGTCTGGGAAGGTAATGACACTGACTTGGTATAGCGGCTGGCCCCCGCAGGTCATTGTGTAGGCCAAATTCGCATTCACCATGCCTCTACGATTCTAAATGAAACACGAATGCACGGCGCATCCTTGGATGACTGATCAACGCCGGCACTTTTACCTTAACCTTCACTATTACTATTTGATGGTGTCAACATGTTCTTTTAAAAGTAGTAAAAGCAAGAACGCTCTAGTGGGTATACGCCATGCCATTGTCCTTCGTTCAGATTAGCAAATGCGTTCTCAGCCTACATCATGACCTGTCAGGAGCAGCATAGATACGTTAATGTCTCCCGTTCCCAGATAGGTGTGATTAAAACTCACCCGACCTCGATGGTTGGAAGATTCCGTGGACCCTGGACGAGGATCGACCTCTCCGTCGTGTAGGTGAAACCAGCGCTACCTACCATATCTCCACAGCAGGCCGCAACATCACTTGAGTTAATAAATAAGCGTTTCACTGTTCTCGTCTTTATAGCTATCTGTTTTTATTCATTCTTTTATTTTTGGAACTAATTAAAAACCCCTATCTGTCGATGGGTATGGGGAGAGGAAGTGCATACAACTGCAGAATCGAATAAATGACAGGGATAGGAAACAAATTATGATGTTTGAAGGTTGTACAAAGCAGCTCGATCTTGGCAATCTTCCTAGAACGATTTCTTCCAACAATTCCTTCCGCTTTTCTTTCTCCTGTTTCGTTCATCTTGTCATCTTGGGATCTTCGCTTGGTCTTTACCTTAATTGAGTAAGTTTTCCTTTTCATCGTTATAAAAGATGAGGACCATTGGAGTTATTTAGAAAGTGTGGATTGTTTGAAAATGCTAGAAAGTACGCTTCACTCTTAGGAGCTTCCCATTCATACAAATATTTAAAATGTAGTGCACGCGCCCTTTTTCCTGGGAATCTCCGTCGAACACTTGCTGAACAACGAAATTGATGAACTTTTTTCTTCCATCGAAAGCCGTTGAATAACGATTTTACACCAGGAGAAAGCGGGACAATAGCTGACTTCTTCGCATTCCTAAGTAATGCATCCGTATCCGAAGCTGTCAATCATCGACGATTTTTCGGAAAAAAATTCGACGACGTGGCACGTTCCGTTGAAGATTAATAGCTGAACAGTGTAATCAGGCACTGTGTCAAAGAAGTCGGGTATGAGGGTATGGTTGTTACCGGTTCGGGTAAACAATGCGGCTTAAGTCAACCTAGGCGAAGGGGCAAGAAGGGGCGATGGCTCGTCGCAGAGGTGTATCTTGATGACCCTCTTGACTAGTGGCCAGATCACCTGCATAAATTTGCATAATGCTCGATCGTTGTTTGTTCTCCGATCGTTTCGAGCTCTGCACCAGCAGCAGCACCTGCCCACCTGGGCTACTTCGCCTTACCCAGCTTTCTATCCAAGGACACCAGAAAATAGGGTATCCGAACAACTAAAGGGTTTCCATTTAGAGGAGTCGCTCTGACCTCCTGGGAAATTTCCGGGTAAACGAAACCGCAAAGTATGATAGCTAATGATTTTTCGACTTCTTTCATACTTTACTATTCTGTATTTCGATAGAATCCATATTTTAATGGTATGGTTTTGAGGTTTGTTGTTTGGCTTTGATGGATCGAGTTAACAGCCTCCCTACACTCATTAATCAGGTCTTCTTCGGGAGCCCGAGGGCAAATTCCAACATTTTTCAAATTCAAAGAGCAAGAGTCGATCTTCGAGTGTTCCGCTTTACACCTGACCTCACGAGATTTTTCAAGGTATTCCAAGGAATCTTTGAAAGCGTTTTAGTGATCAATCGATCGTCTATCGCCTAGCCCCATTCGAATCAATCTATTAGGCTGATTTCAATAGGGACCGTGGAAGATGCTTCAAAGTGGTGAATTTATTCCGGTATCGCTTACTTCCCCGCCGTGACCGAGCTGTGCCCTGTCAAGACTTCAAGGGTTAGGCAATAAATCGATTATCGTGAGGAACGGCGCAATATCTACAAACTACCGAGTTTGCACAGCAGGAGAAGAAAGAATGATCTTCTTATGGCTCTAAAAATACTTACCAACAAAACGCAGCTAGCTGCGGAGGAATTTTTCATCAAATATAGGTCTAGAACAAGAGGATCCCGAGAAAAATTCAGAAGGCCATTCGCTAGAACACAGATACGATCCAATTTCTTCAGCATAAGGATTCTTCCTATGCTGAATAAGATCTGGAGCGAAGACTTGATGGGAATGGGCCTTGGCGCACTAAGGTCACTTGCCCGGAGGCTGACTAGTAGTTCCTAGCTATTCCTTGTCTTACTCTTAGGTTTAGGAGATGCTGCTTTTTATATTTCTCGTCTTGTTATGTTTGTTTACGGTTCGCAGTTTTTTCTTCTCTGTTCACTTGTCTATATCTTATATATCTTATTTTGATGTTGTAAAACCAAGTTGTCTGGAATACGTTGTTGTTGTTTATTCCTTGTGGTGTTTACCTACGTGGGCACAAGCTCGCGTCAATAAATGAAATGAAATGAAATTATCGATCGGTAAGACTTGATCAGTGCGATCCACTGGGATGATTTTAAGGCTTTCTCTAGGCTCATCTCGTTGACTATGCACTGTAAACGAATATGACTTCCTCACTTCTTCCTTCCTATGTTTTCTACCAGCTGCACGTCGGTCAGTGGTTAAATGACTAGTCGATTATCGATCGCTAACTTCGATCAGTTCGATACACTGAGCTGATTGCAGGGCTTTTCCTAGACCCATCTCGTTGATTTCATGATATAAGCAGAACTTCCTCACTTCCTCACGACGTTCTCCACTACTTGAACACTGATAAAAGTTAACTGTCAAGCGAGTAATTGATTATCGACTGTCATTATCCATTTGGTCGATCGATTTCCTGAGTAGATATAAGGGTTTCCGGTGTTACTGGGTGTGACCCGAGACTACTTTCTTATGGACGTCTTACACCTGATGAAGCGGTGCAAAGGGTCCATCGATTGCGTGCCCGATTGATTATTGATCCTCGCACTTCACACCGATCGATGAGGTGAGCTGATCGCAGTGATAAGCTGCCGGGGGGCTATCAGCTTTTCGACGGCTGCTGGTGAAATGGGCTCGCGGAGACCTTTGTCGGCTGAGTCGGTGCCGTTCAGTCGTGTGAATGATGTGACATCGTTGCCGATGGTGGTGGTGGTGGGGGCTGCTTACACACCTTTCACAGGTGTGCGTGAAGCCCGGAGGAGATGGATCACCGGAGGGTTGTTTGACGCTCAACAGCGCCCTCCGTCGGACGAATGAGTTGCACCCGCTGACTGATTGATGACTGATCGGACACTGATCGAACCGCGCTACTACATACATCGCCCAATCATCATCAACTCCTCAGGCCAATTACAGGGATTTACCTGGCGAAAGTGTCTTGCCAGGGGACAGCTTCATTATTGCTATTCCCCCGATAAACCCCGACATTGCCCCGAACAGCGAGCAAGCCGAGATTCGTGAATGCGCGCCAGGGTTTCATAGGGGTTTATCGCGGGTCTATCACACCTCCCGATGAGGCAGCGTTTGGGAGACCTCGACGGTATAGGGCGGGTTTATCGCCGATGGGTTTCCGGAGACCGCTTGTCCGTTCATGAATCTAGGCCCAGGTCTCAACTACGGAGTATCGAAGGCGTTCAAATCTGAACTGCGCGCGCCGTTTAGTATGGAGCGTCGTAGCGTTTAAATAGCGGGTAGGCCGGAAAATCTGCGTTTGTATCATGCTTAGAGAAGGAAGGAGTTTTTATATAGGATTTATCATATCAAACCTACAACAAAGGTTGGACCGACTATTCCACTTGGGACCTATACTTCATCACTTCACACGCATTACAAATCCGAACACCTTCGATACTCCTTAGTTAGCACAGTCTTCCCATAGCTTCTAAAAGAGACCATGCTAAGTTTTCTCCTTCTGGTGCAGGTGAAGGTGATAATTGTTACGGATTGATCGAAATTGAGTAAACACCTCCAAGGTCGACCAATTACCGGAATCTTCCTGGCCGAGGTGTCCTCTGAATCGATACCGGTTCTAAAAGAGAATATAAGGGAGGTAGGGTAGAAGATGAATGTGTGGGCGAAGGTGATAAGAGGCTATTGGTTGATCGAAATTGACAAATCACTGTATTCCGCGTTATTTGACAAGTGCAAACTTTGATCTGGTCAGTTCGCTACCAGATTCCTGATAAATGACCCCTTCGAAGCAGTTGATCACCGGCAACAGCTGCGATATTGAAATATGGCTATCTGCGATAGTTACTGATCAATAACTGATCTTTTTGCCTAAATGTGGCCCGAATAATGATCAAAGGCAATTGATCATTCACTTATTAGAAACAGTTTCCCTCAAAAAGAACAATCCATGGGGGTAATGTCTCCTCTGGGAGGTTTATCTATATTAACTGTTAACTAAATAATTATCAACTAAATAAATAATATCAAATATAAACTAAATAATTGCTTTCTGGCCCTGTTTTCACCTATTTAAGCCACATGTTCTTTGCATTCTGTTCTATTCAACAGATGTATTGAGTTTTTACACGTCTTAAATAAATAAATAAAAAATAAATAACTAAACAAATAAACTGTAATTACTACGAATAGCTGCTACTTCTGCGAGGTTAGCGACCTGGTAAATTCCTGTATACCTCACCTTTACCCCTAAGATTTCGAGGGCATCCCACCAGTTTCCATCCAATTGCGGTCCTCGTTTCGCTGACCATTATTTTCTTGCGGTGCCGTGACGTTCTGGTGAGCATCTGCTCTGACGATGTGTAGGTTTGTGCGCCAATGAGATAATGAAGGGGGAAGTGTGACATAACCATCGAATAAAGGCCACCTCAACCGTTCGACATCATGCTCATCGCCATGACAGGCCCAAATCCCGACTAATTGCCCGTGAAGTGACCAGCCTTTGTCTTTGGACCGAACGCTAGGGGACCTCTTTTTTCTCAGAAGCGAAAAACCCTCTAAACATCCTAAAATCTTGACGAAAAACAATAATCAACAATAGGTCTAAATTGTTACCGAGCGGAAATCGGGCATTCAAAAACGCGTTAGACCGGTACTTGACTAAAAATTGACAAAAAATTAATTAATTGAAAATAAATAATATAAAAAATCAGAAATTAAAAAGTTAAATTAAGTAAAATTTGACAAGTTTTATGCTGTTTAGCTGATTTGATTACTATCAGTTGTTAAATATCTTACATGAGCTTACAAGAATATCTTACAAGAAAATCTTATATGAGCTCCTTTTTCCAAGTCTCTCCCCAAATTTCCTGTGTTGTTGTTATTTTTATACTACGAGGTTCTTGCGTAGGATCGTTCTGTTTCTATTAGCTAATGTATTTGTTTCTAAAGCACGTCTATAAGAGGCGTAAATAAATAAATAAATAAATGAATGCTGGTGGTGTTACTACAGTACCGGACATAGCTTTTGATCACTTCCCGGAAAAGACGCTTAGGAGCGTTCCAAAGCGGCTTTTTTAAATAACTTTGTTGAAACTTAATTATTTGTAAAAATATACATATATTTGAGCTCAGCAGCTCGAGCTCTATCGACTGGTATTTAAAGATCGATACAAATGCAAAATATTGCCCCTTTTGTCGACCCCTCAAATCTCGCCTAGTCGGCCCCTGAGGGATCGACCAGCCCCAGAGGGACCGACCAGGCGAGATTTGAGGGGTCGGCAAAAGGGGCAATATTTTGCATTTGTACCGATCTTTAAATACCAGTCGATAGAGCTCGAGCTGCTAAGCTCAAATATGTGTATATTTTTACAAATAATTGAGTTTCAACAAAGTTATTGAAAAAAGCCGCTTTGGAACGCTCCTAAGCGTCTTTTCCGGGAAGTGATCAAAAGCTATGTCCGGTACTGTCCGGTAGCAGTGTTTTCAATTACTTCAGTGTTACTTATGTTTTATAGTTGATTGTTCGATGTTTCTTGTTTTATACACACGACGTTGTCCCGTGTAATAAATAGTAATAGTAAAAATGGAAAAGATCGGCTTTAAGTGGCTACAACTGTCGGGATTGCAGTCCTCTTTTTCTTTTTTCCTTTCTCTTTTTCTTCCCATTAGCAGTTCCGTCATCGAATGCTTCCAGAGGTGTCAGTAGCGCTGTAAAAGTGACCACTGCAGTGGCTTCTCGTAAATCATCTCCAGCTCTATGGGTTCTTCGCTCATAACTGCTGCTGGGCAATGGGTGCTGTGGGTTAGCGGGACCCTGGAGAACAGGCCCTGATGGGGCATATGGTCGGCCGTTTCACACAGCTCCACACGCGATGCTTTGTTCTGAGCACTTTGGGTGCTTAGTGGACCATAACAACTGGTCGCTTTGGCCCAAATTTCTGCCCGGAAGGAGCTCTCCCCCCAGATCTCCCAACCCGAGGAGGCATAATTAGGAAGCTCAATAAATGGACCAGATTTATCTATTCCGATGATAGTAGTCAACTCTCTTAAAGTTAGAAGCGCGATCACCCGTATTAATCTACCTCCGTATTAATCCAATTTCACTACCTCCGTATTAATCCAATTTCTAAGGCAAGTAATCATTTTCTAAATCAGAAGGTTAAATTTCATTCTTTTGGGTATAGAGGACAATTCTCTCAACTCTCAATTTTACTATAAAGGTAAAGGTGAAGGTGACGGCGGCGTATTCGGCCTATACAATGACTTGCGAGAGCCAGCCACTGTACTAAGTGTTTGCACCTTCCCAAACAACTCCGATAGCAATTAACCCTACCCCAAGTGATGAAAGGTTTGGTTTACTTGGGGCCAGATCGATCGCTTAACAGTCGGGTGTTAGTAGCGCCTCTTACCACTTCCTGATAGGTTTTAAAAATTCAAGTTAGACTTCTAATGTGAAGCATACCCTACAGTATCATTTATTCATTTAGATACAACAATATAATTAACTACTAGTTTTCAGCGACATACAACCACAAACTTTTTTAATCTTTTAGATTAACTTTTACAGTGTCTATGTGGTTCTCCCTTCCATATTTTCTCAAAAACCATATTTTCTTTTCTAGTTTCCGTATAGTGTTAAGGACCGAAACGTAAACTAGGCATTTCATTATAAATAGTCCTAGCTAATCTGTTGTCATTTACTGTTTTAATTCTGAGTTCATGTTCATCCGCCCACCTGTAGTACCTGCGGACCAGTCTTAGCCTGGTATGGAACCCTCAAACCTTCTTCCTGGGCTACGTACTATAGTTGTGCTCTCCCAAAAATTTCGAATAATCGAATATATTCGAATATCGACGATTTTCGAACGTTCGAATTCGAATGTCATTCGAAAATCGCGATTTTTCGAGCATTCGAATTCGAATACATTCGAAAATCGCGATTTTTCGAGCATTCGAATTCGAATACATTCGAAAATCGCGATTTTTCGAGCATTCGAATTCGAGTATATTCGAAAATCGCGTTTTTTCGAATGTTCGAATTCGAATATTCGATTTCGAATAGAATTATTCGAATTCGAACGTTCGAATACTCATTCGAGCACAACTATAGTTCGAAAGCGAATGTTTCGAGCATTCGAATTTGAGCATTCGAACACGAATGTTTCGAACGTTCGAATTCGAATGTCATTCGAAAATCGCGTTTTTTCGAGCATTCGAATTCGAATACATTCGAAAATCGCGATTTTTCGAGCATTCGAATTCGAATACATTCGAAAATCGCGATTTTTCGAGCATTCGAATTCGAATACATTCGAAAATCGCGTTTTTTCGAATGTTCGAATTCGAATATTCGATTTCGAATAGAATTATTCGAATTCGAACGTTCGAATATTCATTCGAGCACAACTATACTACGTACCCAATCCAAGAAAAAGGAGACGAGGGCGGGTGGACGACAGACGTCAGTTGCTCTGTTCGACGACGTGGAAATTTTCGAAGTGACGATATTAATCATCGAAATGAACTCCATAGACTGGTCAAGTGTGCGACAGTTGGATGTGGCGATTTATTTTAAGAAGAAGAATGTCGTAACTGCACTGCACATTTAGTTAAAGGAAAAGGTAAAGGTAATGGTAAAGGTATGGTGAACCCTCCATCCCACCGAGGTCGGGTAAATTTATATCACACCTGTCTAGGAAGGTGAGACATTAACGTATCAACGGCTGCTCCTGACAAGTTACGGTGTAGGGTGAGAACGCATTCATTCGCTTTACTGTTCTGAATGAAGAACAATGGCATGGTGTATACCCACTACAGTGTTCTTGCTTTATACTACATACTTTCAAAAGAACATGTTGACACTTCCAAACAGTAAAAGCAAAGGTATAGGTAGAGGTGTCCGCATTGATCAGTTCCCTAAGAGTGCGCCATGCATTCGTGATCCATTCAGAGTCGTAGAGGCATGGTAAATGCGTTTTTGGCCTATACAATTACTTGCGGGACCAGCTACTACACCAAGTCAAAGCCTTCACCTCCCAGACAAGTCTGGTACCAATTTACCCGACCCCAGAAGGAAGGAAGGCTTGCTTAGCCTGGGCAGGAATCGATCGATCGACTGTGTGGATGTCAGTACCGCCTGTTACCACTGCACCAGTCGCACATTTCATTAGGGTTAATTAACTAGTTTTTAATGTTCCATGGACACAGTGTGTTGCAGTAGCTGTTAAGAGGTGGAGAACAGATCGGTCGCTTATTTGCCGACACTAATCCGTTAACAAAGAACTTGAACGCGACAAGGTCACCCAGTGGGGAGCGGCTCCCCAGGAGAGCTCAGCTCCTACCTAGGTCTTGCTGCTTGCTGGATACCAGGGAATACTTTACCCATCTGAATGACTTATACATTTGGAGATGCTAGGTGCTAGGCTATTCGCAAAACTCTGACATCGGACGAGAAGGGAACGGACGGGAACGAAAAAGCGGCACATAGCAGGACAGTTTTGTACTTTACCCAACATTTATCGTAGCTGGGTATGTCCGAAAAAGGAATCCCGCAGACATTCCCAATAAGTTTCATCAATTTCATACATCCCGGTAGAAATATTCGAGGAATGAATTATCGTCATGCTTTTAAGTAGGTATTCCTTGTCATTAGTATTTCTAATTCCTTTCATAAAGGGCGAATTGTTTATTAGTACTACTATTTTTAACTATTTTACTATTTGCCCGCGTGGTGCAGTGGTAAGAGGCGCTGCTGTCACCCGCACGGTCGAGCAATCGATCCCGGCCCGGGCTAACCAAGCCTTCCATCCCTCCGGGGTCGGGTAAATTGGTACCAGACTTGTCTGGGAAGGTGAAGACACTGACCTGGTATAGCGGTTGGCCCCCGCAGGTCATTGTATAGGCCAAATACGCATTCACCAAGCCTCTACGATTCTGAATTGAACACGAATGCGGCGGCGCGTCCTTCGGGGACTGATCAACGCCGACACCTTTACCTTTACCTTTACTATTTTTAAGTAAGTGTAATAACTATTTCCTAAACGTTTTTGCTGCTCAAACTGGAGTGCTGAAAACTTGTCAAAAGTAGTGCCGAGCTCATCCAGGTAAATTTTTCCGAACATTTTCGCACTTGAGCCAGTCCAGCTGGACGTTATCCTACGAATTCCGAATGATCTCTACTCCGTTTTTTTTTGCCAGGTCCATGACATACTATGGAGAATGTACTTGCATAGATCCTCTTGGAAGAATTTACCTAGGTTCTACCAAGAGAATCACCGTGGACTTCTAGGGGGCCTCCCCATGTGCATGAAACAGGGTATCTACCAACTCTCCCGTCATGTAGTGCCTGCGATTGAGAAGATCTTCAGCCCTGGAGGGACAATTTTTCGGGACCTCTTGAGAGGATACCCCAGGACCTCTTGTGAAGGTTCCCCACAAGTCAGGTGTTCGTCTTATAACAATGCTGGTCAGAAGGCATAATTCATAGAGGTGGTTGGCTGATTTATTTGCCCCTAGACCTCTTGGGAAGGTTTCCCAGTTGAGTCAAGAGACCCGCTCCGAGGCTACCATTCTTCCGATGTCCACTCAATGGCGGCAACGCTGTGTGATGTCCGTAATGAAGGTACGATTGATAGGCACCGACACATTACGTGGACGATGGGATGTTCGCACTCTTTAGTCCGGGCCATCCACATTAAATTGGGGAGTAATTCAATAAAATAAAACAAGATGAATATTAAAACCTTAACTTTTCGACGGAAAAATTGCGGTTTACCTGTGTGCAGATTGAATCAAGAACATTGGTGCAGCTGATTTTACCTTTTTTGCCGGCTAGGGTTTTCGAAATGGGAACATCCATGGGTAGAATTGGAAGTAAATGATGAGTCATCCAGGTAAATTTTCCTGAAGATTTTCGCACCTGAGCTCACCTAGGTAAACGTTTCCTCTCAATTTCCGAATAAGGATCTTTACCTCGTCTTTTGCCAGGTTCATGACACAACATGGAAAACATTTATTTATTTATTTATTTATTTATTTATTTATTTATTTATTACATAAGCATGCACTTATGCTGGTCAACATGGTAAAAACATTTTGAAAAAATCAACGCACTGCTCGATAAATAAGGCATCACTCGGGGAAGAAAGAAAAATGTGTTTTCTTTTTTTTTTTTTAGGCAATTGTAACCAAGCCCGACTGTAGAGTTTCTTAGGAGCTTTTGAAATAGAGGCAGAGGCATACTGACGAGAAAGAAACGGCGACAATTGAGTTTAGCAATGTTAGCCTGTACACAGCTTCTTGACCACCCTGGTAGAAGAGTTTTTCACACACAGAAAAGAAGTCCTCAGGAATGAGAAAAACCTAGAAAAATTCTCCCAAATCTAACCCTAGCTCAAAAGCAAAGATAAAGGTAGAGGTGTCGGAGTTGACCACCTCCTAAGGACGCGCCGGGTTCCATTCAGAACAGTAGAAGCATGATGAATGCGTATCTAGCCTATACAATGACTTAAGGGGGCCGGTCGCTATACCATTTCAACGTGTTTACCTTCTCAGACAAGTCTGGTACCAATTTACCTGCCTACAGAGGGATGGAGGGCTTGGTTAACCCCTGCGAGGATCGATCGCTCGACTGTGCGGGTGCCAAAAGCGCCTATTACCACTGACTTAAACCTTAGCTTATATCGGAAAAAGTCACCGCCTCAAAGACCTCAACCACGTGCTTCTATACGACCCCGGAATAGCCTCTCGTATGATCGTAACCGGCTGATTGGTTGAGCGTTTACAGTGCCGAGGTGTCGGGTTACCCGTTTACCACCGCACGACCACATTTCCGATCTCGTTTTCTTTTACGATACTCGTTCTCGACGATGTCATTAAACCAGGGTCTCGAGTTCGGTGGGATCAGGGTACATCTGGTACGAGAATGTGAACTCCCCAGCCTGTTCGTAGACTTTTGCCGGCGATGAAGCACCAAAACAGCTTCATCTTTCTGCCAACGGCAGCTTGTTATTCGCTCTGGATAGAGAGCGATCAGACAAGTGTCAGGTGGTGTTGCTGCTTGTAGCTATAAATTTCGACAAATATCTGCCAGCATAGCTCCGGCATCGGGTCGTCATTCATTTGCCTCGTCTACGTCAGTGGAGATCGAGTGCCGACTGGATCTTGGTGGATTTTTTTCGTAGTGGATGGGTAATTGATGCTCACTTTGAGCTGGTCCTCCTTTCATAGGGAAGGCAAAGGTAATACTAACAAGGGAGTTCAGAAAAATTCCCCCAACGATTCTCAACAAGAGCTATATGGTCTCATAGAGCTTGAAGTGTGGATCACAGATATGTAATTTATTTTTGTTGATTGGCAGTGGGTGGTCCGAAAATCGCAAAAAAAAAACTACCGTTCTTGAGAGGCGCTGAATAGTCTATGAGGTGAGAGTTGTGCCAGGGTGTGGGTCGATGGCTCAGTGCTAATGCGGGGGGCTCTCGTTCAGGTGGTCACGGGTTCAGCCCCTGTTCTTGTGGGTTTGTTTTGCGTCAACCGCAATGACACCAAATCTCGCCCATTTTACGATTTTGTCATGGAGGTTGAAGAAAATCATGTTTGGAGCAACTTAAAACGCACAAATCGTGTGAGAGTGTAGCACACTACTCTCTCCGATTATCATCGTCCTGGTTCAACGTGCTTCAAGAAAAATAATATATTATTCTCATTTCAAAATGGACGTTTTAAAATTCAAAACGAACGTGTTTCAAATCAGAATAGACGTTTATTATTGTTTATTGAATACGCCACACGGCGTGCCATCACAAGTGATGTTAAAGGTAAGTTAACAAGAAAATTGAAAGGAGCGGAAGGTGAGAGGTTCTCATAATCACTGACGACAGAGCAGTTGCATACTTTTCAGCAGGGTAGGGCTTAAATATCCAAGCAAACGTTGTTCATATCAAAAAGGACACCTTCAACTTTCAAATTGTAAATTGCATAATTGATTTTTCATTTTTTTGCTACATACGTTTACAACAAATATATGCAAGAAGTAGTATATAAAATGAAATGAAAACGATGTGCAATGCTCGCTTCTGGTCCACTGTAACGTTGAATAATAAAACTAGAAGTTGTACTGGACTGCGCTGTCATTCTGGACGGTTTCAAAGATTTTCTCCTGTTAAAATAAAAGAAAATGACAAACAGCGCAAGACTTCTCTAGCTAACTTTCTCAGAAAATGAACAGAATGGCTTTGATCTAGATTGGTTGGAGTTTGTTAACTAAAGTTTTCATTGGGTCCTACGGAGTTTGTTGATTTTCAGATACCCATCGACACACACAATGCGACGGCATTGGGGCGAACCGGTCGGGCTGTTCGAAACGCTCGTGGTGAATGCGTTTGTCCACCCGGTGAGTTGATCACCATTTTTAAACATCGATTTTTGCCCTCGGCCTGATCTCAAAACCCGGATATGGGTCGAGCTACCCTATGAGGGTTTCTGGAGCGGCTCAAATTGTATGTAGGATGATTTCAGAGAAAAGTACTGGTATAAGGAGTAGAGGGTGATAGATGGGTAAGAAATCCTCTACAGTACCGAACATGCCGCAACGATAAAACAGTGGCACCGGCGCTTTTTTGGACCGAAAGATGCCGTTTTGGGGTCCGCGCGTGGTGACTCGGGCACCCGACCTGCCACAATTCACTTACGTCGCATGACCAACGAGGGTCTCCGCGAGGTAGCCCAGCTGAAGGCTGAGCGTCGTAGAACGACAAGTCACCAGGCAAGCAATCGGACGGAGAAGAGACCGAAAATCAAGCGGTCAAAAAAATAGCTTGTTAACAAGTTCCACGAAAAATTATATGAAAAAGAAAATTTGTATATGAAAAGATAGAGCTTCAGCTCCTGAGTTCAAGTACAAAGTTTTTCCACGATTTAATCAATTTTGAGGAAAAGATAGAAAAGCGGCGGTTTCTGCGCAAGAAAGCGCCGCTGACGCCGATTACCGACAATCAATCAATTTTATCAGTCGACATTCCATCTGAAATCAAACTCCAAGTCCAAGATCTATGGGTCTGCAAGTTTTTTTTCTGCCCATATGGTCTTCTTTCGTGAAAAAAGCCTCTGCAGTATGGACATCCTGCAATTTTCTTCCGAATTTCCCAACCTAGGTCCACCAAAAGTAGTTTGGCTGGCGAAATCGCTGTTACAGTAGCGGCCAAAAATCTGTTAACACTTGGTCGCGCAGAAATTTTCACCCTTCTTTGACCAGCAGCCCACGAAAGAGTTCGGAACTTTCGAGGAAGCTGTGCAGAGTTTCTTATAGAGCAAATCTCCCTCTATCATACTGTGTACAAAAATTTTCTAGATGTGCTGAATCTGAAGAAATATAGGAGGTTTTTTGAGACATACATTTTTCTTCACTCAAAAAATTTTTTGGTGACTTGTAATTTTCTCGCAAACAGCTGTGAGAAAAAACTAAATAACATTCTAGGCAGCGCAAACAATTCTCTTCCATATGTCATATTCTGTTTTCAACTTTTCTACACAAATCCAAAATTACAGCCTTTTTAGTGAACTAGTTGGTATTACACCAATTTTGCGTTGAGGGAGCTGGATATTATAAGTATTGTGTTTCTCATGCCTTGTTGCCTTTATGCAATAACTTTTAGCAGAATACCTCGGGAACGCAAGATGAAAGGAATTTTTGAACAATTTTCCAGCAGGCAGTGTGGTGCTAAATTATGGGTCCGCCCCAAATTTCCCTGATAGCTCACCAAGAGCACCCTTTCGAAGACAAGAAATACAATCATCGTATTCCACATAACTTGCTACCATCACGGAGAAAATTTGAACAAGATATCTCGTCTCGTCGCAAGCCATGAATTTTTGAAAAATTTAAACTAGTGAAGTATTGCAAGACTAAAGGTCCGCTCAAAATTTAGTTGATAGTACACCAACAGTGCGATCTCGAGGGGAATAAGAATACCGTAGCATTCTACGTGTCAGATTACCCTCATGAAAAAATTTTGAGCAGGATATCTTGTTAGCCCAGTACGCCATAAATTTTCAAAAAAAAAAACAGCAAGTGGCGAGTATGACAGCTTATGGTAGCTTTCGCGAATCGCGGTCTATTGAAGGGGAAACTTCGTAATCATTTTCTATTTTGCACATCGCTTGTCTGCGAACATCTTCTACAACTATTAGGTACACTACTGTTGAATTACCGGTGACATTTATCTCAAGCACTGTCAATCAGGTGTGAAAATTGGTCAGTCGTAGAGGTGCATGGCGCAATCCACACCAATGACGTGGCATAAGATCTGCTCCTAATAAGCTTTCGTATGACTTATGACCTATCTTTAGATCTCTATTATCAGTAAACTTATGGCTCTTCAAACAGTGAGCACATTTTTTGAGACACCCTGTAGTGTTGCATTTCTTCGTGAGTTTTCACTTTGAAATTGTCTGTAATTCTGGATTTGTAAAGGAACGTTGAAAACAAAATACACCATTCGAAAGAGAATTGTTTGCTCTGCCCAGAAGTTTGATTAGTTTTTTCTCACAGCTGTTTGCAGAAAAATTACAAGTCACCAAAGTAAATTTTTGAGTGAAGAAAAATGTATGTCTCAAAAAACCTCTTATATTTCTTTAGATTCAGCACTTCTAGAAATTGTTTGTACATTGTGTGAAAGAGGGAGATTCGCTCTATTAGAAACTCTGCACAGCTTCCTCGAAAGTTCCGAACTCTTTCGTGGGCTGCTGGTCAAAGAAGGGTGAAAATTTCTGCGCGGCCGAGTGTTAACAGATTTTTGGCCGCTACTGTATGTCCTTTCATCTAAATACGCTGTTCGATTCGATAACTACATATAGGTTCTTCTCTCACGTCGAATAAACCCCTTAGAGAACACTGTTGCTTTTGAGTCCTTGAGTCGAAGTCCATAGTTCAGTCATAACAGTTCTTCTGGAAGTCTCCAAGCTTTTCTTTCCTACAAAGGCCACCTCTCGGAAAAAGATAGACAGTAACTGCGAAAAAATTAAAGCGAGTTTTGCAGATTTTTTGTTGACTTTCTCATCCGAACTCCTCGAAAAGTACTTTCACTGGCAAAATTACTGGCATGTCCTGTCGTCAGGCTTTTGATAGGTGCAACTCGGCGACTGGTCAGTTGTAACGTCGCACATCATTGTCGAACATCATAACTGACATATTACATCCGCCACGATGACACGGACACGTCCAGCTGGTTGGCCGCAAAGAGCTCAAATTCCCAGGGCCATTTTGGCTTCTGAAGGCCATCGTTTTCGAATTGCCACCAGTGTTGTGTAAGAAAACCTCGTTGAAATGGTGTTTTTGCAGGCCCTCGCGGAGAACGTGGACCACCTGGACCGCCGGTAAGTGAACATCTGGTCGAACCGGACGGATCGACCTATCCGTCCGTACTGAACATTTCGAATGTTTTCGTTCGCTTTTTCGTGGTCAACGGATCGTCGTGACGATCAGGCGGAAATTGTTGGCTTACACCTAGTCATTTCCGAAAAAAAAGTACAAAGAAGGAATTCCTGGAAGAACTGGGCTATGATTCCCAGAGATTAATAATGCAGATGAAGAAAATTGGACAAAAAAATGAAAAAAATAGCTTCGAAAGGGCGTATCACCGAAACACTTTTATCGTAAAATGGAGCGAGTTACCTTCATCTTGAGGTCACCCAACGTATTTAGTAACTGCTCTCTTTGAAGCTGTAAATGCTTCGTAAAAATTTTCTGGAATTCCCTGGAACTAAATCAATCAGTAAATAGAAACTATAGAAACTATTAGAAAATTACTAACTATTAGAAAATATAAAAAATGATAACAATTAGTTGGAGAAGTCACTATTGAAGGGCTTTGGAATTGATGCCACTTCTTGAACGCTGTGAATGGAATTTTTCTATGAAAATGTGTACACGACTCATTTCGAAAATCAGGTGTTTTTTGCAAGTTCCTTCTAGTTCTCTTGAGTTTGTCAAATCCCTGATGTTATTTCCGAAAAAAAAAGTACAAAGAAAGAATTCCTGGAGGAACTGGGCTATGATTTCCAGGGGTTAATGGTGCAGATGAAGAAAAATGGACAAAAAATGAAAAAAAATGGCACGAAAGGGCGTATCACCGAAACACTTCCATTGTAAAATGGAGCGAGTTACCTTCATCTTGAGGTCACACAACGTCTTTAGTAACTCTTTTCTCAGAAGCTGTAAACGCTTCGTTGAAATTTCATGGAATGCCCTGGAACTAAATCAATCAAGAAAAATGATTACTAATAGAAAAATTAAAAAATGATGACAATTAATTGGAGAAGTTACTATTGAGGAGCTTTGGAATTGAGGCCACTTTTTGAACGCTACGGATTTAATTTTTCTATAAAAATGAAGTGCACGACTCATTTTGGAAGTCAAGTGTTTTATGCAAGTTCCCCCAGCGTTCTTGAATTTGTGAATTACCCGCTATAATACAGAAGCTTTTTTGTCCTTTTTTGGCAAATTTGAGGTCTTTGAAAAAATTTCCGGAATAGGTTGTGCTTTCACATTTTCCAATTGCCGTCAAAACAAGAGAGAAATCAAACATGATCACCAACTTGCGCAGTTGCAGCGAAGTATAAACTTACCATAGCTGAATTACTCCTTCAAAACTGAATGTGAGAACCAGAGTAGAGTTCTTGGTTCTAGTACGAATTCAGACCTTAAATTACACTGCACCTGATCCCATCTCGTTATAGGGTGGTAGAGGATACAATGGATGGCCAGTATGTTGCCGATGTTATTTTATTATTTTACATTTTTGAGTGAATTACACATCACCAATACCTATCCCCTTACCTCGTGCACTTCTCAGGTAGATCGTTGTGGAATATTTCAAAAAATTCGATCCTACAAGCTCGAAATAGGCTGCGTTCGGAGTAGACAGGTGCTGTCGAGTGGGCGGGCTGTCGCGCAGTCGATCAATACTCGGCGGCTGCCGACTCTGAACGCAACCTTAGTCTCAACCGTGGCTCTGTTGTAGTTATGATGATTGTGATTCGTGATTGTGGTCGTACTTCAGGGCACACCAGCACCATACTATCGTCGACGGGGCACCACCGCCAGCCCGCCACATGTACGCACTTTTCGTTACCGTACTCGGTTACCGTATACCCGTGACCGTACACCTTGTGATCGTGATCGTGATCGTGTTTGTAGCCGTTGGACGCACGACTTCAACGAAAACTTCGGGCTTTCGGCATGCTCTATTCACCGGATGGGCAGGCGATTCAACTTCGCGGCGCGCCCGGACCACCTGGACCACCGGTACGTCAACGGAGTGGGCGGGGTTACCGCATCGACCGTTGAGCCATGCACCTGTCTGCCAATTAATTACTGTGAAGTAGAAAAATCTTCACAAACTTTTCTGTCTTGTACGATCGTCAAAATAATGGTCCCGATTATTTCTAGCATCCGTTTTTTCGGGTATTCAAAAATTCTCATTCGATTGGATAGAATGCACGACTTCTTGCAAATTACTAAGCTGAGGCTGCTTCACTAATTTTAACAAGCCGCGCCGCGTACGCGCGCATGGACATCGGTCGTGGCGCGACGCGACCAACGTAGCAGCTGATCGCAAACAGCACCGTTTTTCGCAAATTACTCAACAGCTGGCGTTTCTTTTCGCTGATTTTCTGACGTTTTCGGCTAATCAATAAATCGATAGTAACGTTTCGGCTGGCAATAACTAAGGCAGGATGTTGTGTGGCGCTAACGAACAGGAATCCACTAGAGTGACCTCGGGGTATAAGCCTCCGAAAAGCGAAAAATATATAGGAAAGGCTAAAATTTATGAGATTTTGGGGACCTCGACGGACCAAAAAGTCTCAGAAGTTTCGAAAACGGGTCTCATTGTATTCCTATACTTCCTTACTTAACCAGCTAATCTAGTGTCCTATGGTTCCGAAATTGTGAAAAAAATTGTGGGTAAAATTTCTCATCCCCCTTCAAATTTCGTGATGACGACTTTGCTCAGCGATTTGCCATTTATTTTATTATTTTTATTTACATTTTGTTGGCGTCATTGTGGTCGCTCTTTCTCAGTTTCGGTGTGTTTCAGGGCATCAAAGGCGCTCGTGGATATCCTGGCTTTCCGGTGTGTGCTCTACCGCTTCGGTTTCCTTTGTTACCAACCCTTTTTCTGATTTCTATTCTGTTGCATCTCCTTATCGATCGATCGACATAGCCACTCAGCTGACTGTGCTCGATCGATTCGATCGATCAGCTGCGACTAATTCACGATTTCAGGGTCCCATAGGTTTGGATGGCCCCAGAGGCTTGCCGGTAGGTTGCCGAGTGGATGTGTGTGCTTGATTTGCGGCGTGTGGGCCTTGCTTGGATGTGGAGCCTCTGAACTGGAAAAAAATCAATCGATAATTAAAATTAAAATTTTGAAAAATTAGTCAAAATTAGAATTCAAAAGAATGAATCTTATGAGAACCTTTTTTCCTTCTATAGGATCAAGATTTCCTCCATGTGAAAATTATTCCAGTAATCAATAAAAAATTGATGAGGAACTTGATAGCAATTCGATTGCATTCTCTGCTTCGTTTCTGTTCTTTTTTGTTTTTTTTTCTTCGAAAACGCATTAACTATGGAGGTCCTAATTTGGATCAATTTGGAGGTTATTGAAAATATTGATTTTTTTGAAAAAAATTAGCCCACATCAGCTCAACATCCCCGCAATTCCTGCATTCCGGCTTGTGCTGTGCTTTTTTTCTAATGAATAACTGGCTTTTCCGAAGATTCGAACTTTTTTTGATCCTATTTTTGCAGGGTAGCCCTGGAGCGAAAGGAGATCGAGGCGATCGTGGACCAGTTGGGCCACCGGGTTACCCAGGTCCGAAGGGTGATCGCGGAGGCTACGCCCACGGACAAATACAGGTAACTCTATTCTTATTTCTCTGGTAAAATCATTGTAGAAACTTCAAGGAGGTGACATTCCTGCTGGAAACGGCTAGGGACCCGAAGTCCTCCGCTCGGGCTATTACTGCTATTTCTTCTCATTTTTGGTTTTCTGCTCCATCTAGTTTCCTTTGCGTGCTATACTCCTATTTTTCCGTTTTCCTTTTTGCTGTGTCCTACTTTTTCCATTTTTCGATTTTGTTAGGCGGATACACCAGATGGATGGAAGGCTCTGAATCAGTCTCGGAGTCATCTCTACAACGAATATCGAGTAACTAAACTATCGTGATGGTCGTTGTAAATGTGGAAATGCTTGTGGTTGTCGTCTTAACAAAACACCCATATAACTATGTAAAGGAATGGTAGAGTAGAAAAGTAAAAAGAAAATGCGAAACGAAAATGCTCGCTCGTTCCCATTGTTGCCGCAAGGTATATACTTATCTTCAAGACTTCATACTTGGCAGCGAAACTGAGCAACAACTAAGCGCTGGGTCGCTGCAACTACAACCATAAATATAACTTGTAATTTAGTTAAGTGCAGCCATAGGAAGTAATTAACGAGAGCGACCTAATGAGGATGACCTTGTGCGATCGTCTCCCCAACGAGCTCGAAGAACACCCAGAAGAAAATCGAAAATTTCCCGAATTTCACTTTAATTTCTTCACTATTGGATAGATCGGGCTCTTTCGATTACAGCCATGTCTCTTCTGGTCAATAGAAATAACGTTAGAGAGTGTTACGGTAGAGCTACTGTAAACTCGTTTTTTAGTTCCCATTGCCTTTTGAGGGATGTTTACCGAAGGTTAGGGTCCGGAATCATGAAATAATCAAATCAAGTTTCACCCCTCAGAGTTTTACCTTTACTAAATGGTGTGTATTCCCAAGAAAATGTCGAAAAAGCCTGCGGCGCTTGTGTCAGTGCCGCGTCATCTGCGTCCCTGACTTATAACTGGGTATTGCCGCGCTGCTCAGCTGTCGAGTATGAACAGACCTTGAGGTGATCTTGTATTCCTTGAGAGACTTCGTTACTTGTACGAGATGAGTCAATGAGAACTCTGGAAAATATCAATGAAGTTTTGCATGAGATAATTCGTCGGAATGCTGTTGTTTGCTGCCACGGTCTAGATTGGCTAGGTTCAATAATTGAGTTTCTTTCAGACTCAGAAGTCCTTTAATCACGGCAATCACCAAATCATGCTTTTCAATCTTAAGTCCATTTAGGGTTACACTTGACAATTCCAGGTCGGATCCGCTGTGCCAAATTCTCCACTGATGATTCAAGGACCACCTGGGCCGCCGGGTTTGCCTGGTCCTCCGGGTCCAGTGGGACCAGAAGGAAAACAAGGAGTGAAAGGCGATCGAGGTCTGCCAGGATTCGACGGTGAAAGCAAGGTGAATCACAAAGTATAAGGTATATTTAACCATGGACCGATAGAAGATGGAGAGACAAAAGTTCTTTTTCACCGGAGTTTTCTCAAGGTCTTGACCACAAATTTTCATTGCCGTTTACCGAGGAAATATTGAAGATTGTCGAAGCTGTAAAAATGTAGTAATTTAGGTCGGACCAAAGGGAGACCACGGAGAGCCGGGCCGAGACGGAATTCCCGGACTCCGAGGTCCACCGGGCGAACGAGGAGAGAAGGTAGGACTACCTATTCAAAGCGTGATCTATGCATACCTTCTTTTTGTAACTTTTTGGTTTTCCTTTGCTTTTTCCATTCCATAGACTCACTCTTTTTTCTTTTTCTCGTTGTGTCATTGTTGTGATTGTGGTTGTGTTCCGCACAGGGAGAACCGGCACCCCTAGTGGCTCACAGCCATCGTCACCACAAGATTGAAGTGATACCCGGACCACCAGGCCCACCGGGTCCCGCTGGACCTCCAGGACCACCAGCTGCGCCGGCTTTCTGTCCTCCTGGACCACCCGGTGCTCGAGGGCAGGACGGTCGAACGGGGCCACGAGGACCTCAGGTAAATCGTTGTGTGTCATTGAGAATAAGGTTGTGGCTGTGCTGTGATATGATATGTTCGATTGTGTTCGTTGTTTGTCATGGGTGGCTCATATGGGTCCCGCCACGATAGTCTGTTACCGTACACCAAATGCACAAGGGATGTGATGGAATTGCTTCAATCGTTTACGTTTCTTTTCGTTTTCATTTCTCTCGTTCTTGGCCTCAGAATAACCTACCTAAACGAAGTTTTAGTCGATCTTTGGTTTTGACCTGAGAATCCAATCCGAGATTGGGGATGGCCAACTAACGGCGGCCGATAAGCCAATGAGTGGCTGGTTTGTTCAATATATCGGTCCCACAGCGACTACACTCCATCGGACAGAAAGTCGCCGTATCTCACTTCCTTCTGTTAGACTGCTGCCGAGTATAATTGGAGTTTTAACCACCAAAAAGAGCCACTGATACGTCCCTAAAAATATTGCAAGTAATCTGGGTATTGATTATCTTTGAACATTAGAGGCCCGTGGGACGGATGCAGAAGTTTCATAGAACATGGTAATTCTAGCTATAAGACAGTGTTTTCCGAAGGGGGATTGCTTTCACTTTGATGTCTGAGAGGCCCCTCCATAGGCTAGGAATCTTTAATAATAGAAATATTCTATAAAAATGAATTTTTGTTGACAATTTCCAGGGTGAAAAGGGCGATCGAGGCGATCCCGGAATTCCAGGACCACGGGGCATCCCCGGTTCACCTGGAGGAGCTACGATGGCTGGAGCGAAGGTGAGCTGAAAGCTAGGCCAACTTTATTACCCTGAGGCATTCGATATTCCAATAGTGCTAGATAGGTCACAAAAACTGTGGCTTACGCGAGGTCCGAACCGACGACTTGAACTAGTCCAAGATACTGACACACAAGCTAACTCTAACAACTCTAACGCTATAAAGGAACACCATCAAAACAGCAGAAAAGACTTCTATTGTACATAAATGTAATACCCAAAAACAACCAGTTTTTCCGACCTAAAGCCCACCAACTGACTTTTTTTGACTTGTCTTTGCGTCGATTGTTCTTGACTGATAGTGCCCTTTCCAGGTGGTGATGGGCCCTCCAGGGCCACCTGGCCGAGACGGAATGAATGGCGAGAAAGGAGAAAAGGCAGGTTTTTCAGAGACATACCCAAATTAGACAGCTCTCTGGGTCAATATTAACCTCACAGAATTGACGTGTGCAAGCGCACCGATTGACTCCGGCTGTGAGGCCATACTCATTGTCAGACTAACCCCGACTAACACCGGTTTTGTTGTTTCAGGGAGAGACGGGAGCCGCGGGACCGATGGGACCACCGGGTCCTGACGGCATGTCCGGCAAACGAGGACGACGAGTAAGCATGTTTATACTTAGCGCGTAGAACGCGGGATCAATCAATCGATTGATCTCGCGCGCGCGACATGTTTGCGGCAGATTATGCATGCTCACTGACTACGAGCTGGAGTAGCGCGTAAACACGAAGCCGTGGCCCATTCATACTCCGCAGCAAGGCATCTGCGTCTCTGCTCTAAACCGGACCACTGCTGCCAAGTATGAATGGACCTTAGGATGCTAGTGACATATGATAAGCAAACTCCCTCTGCGGCACACGCGACGCAACCGCGCGCGCGTGACACTATCACCCTCTGGCTCGTGTTTCGTGAATGCCAGTCATTTGTGCGTGTTTGCTGTAGTCTGAGCACTGTTGTCGTACTATAGGTAACCGTGTTGTGTTTTTGTGACTTTGGTGTTCGGTTGTGTGCTTAACGATAACGACAGTTTGGTGAGTCAATTTTACCCCAGCAGCATTTGGTAACCTACGACCAGTGAAATACGGTCCCACAGTCGGACGAGTTCCCGACGGTTGGTAATGACCTCTGTTCAAAACCACAACTGATACAGTCCGAGCAAGAAACCGTTCTCTAGGGTTGGGTCCTGGCACGATCCGATAGAATTCCTCTCTTTCTATGAATAGGTCCCTACTGATGGCTATCGTTTCCATTTCTACACATCTTCCCAGGAACTGTACCAGGTTGAGGAGCCCGAATTTGGACGAGTTCGCAGTGGATACGCATGCAGTGCACCTGCTGCGAACTCGTCCGAATTCGGGCTTCTTTGGATTAGGTGTGGCTTTGCAAAAGGCGAACAGTGTAGTGGCAGTCTCATTTGGTCCTCTAACGAAAAAAGAAGCTAAATTGAATAATTAAATTGAATTTGAATAAATGAATAATAAATTGTGAGAAAAGCTAGATTGATTGGCTAGACTAACAATTTTCTTTACTAAAATGTTGTATTCCATTTTGACGATCAATTTCTCGTGATAGCTTTGAGCTCTGCGGCGATTTAAGGGAAAAACCGGAGAGCCAGGTGTGTGTGCACAGAACTGCTCCGCCCAATCGGTGACAGGACCGGAAAATTTGGAAGAATTGGCCAGAAATCTAATGCCAGTGCTCCGAAGAGAACTGAAGGAAATCCGCATCAAGCACGGCTATCCCGGACCACCGGGTCTGCCCGGACCCGAGGTGAGTGGCTTTCTACCCAGCAACCCCATAAAGTCTCAAACGGGACTTTCCAGGGACCACCTGGACGTGTCGGACCGGCTGGACCACGGGGACCTCAGGGTCTGCCCGGACATGCCGGCGACAAGGGCGAACGGGGTGAGATCGGACCACCGGGACTGCCCGGACAGCCTGTAGGTTTTTCATGAAGATTTTTCTTATTTGAACTTTCTTATTCGTTGATTCCTTGATTCTAATTTTGATAAATTCAAGGGTCAAATGGTTGAAGTGCCATCGTCAGGCGGTGCGAGTGTTCCGGGACCTATTGGACCGCCTGGACTACCTGGACCACCTGGAGAAAAAGGAGAACCCGGAGGTCCCGGCCTACCCGGACAGCCCGGGTCACTTGGATTGCCAGTGAGTTTTGTATTGCACTCGGTATTTGTTTATGAGTGGAAAATTGCCAAATTCCCTTGCGAAAGGAGTTGATCAAAATTGTTCAATATATATGATTATTCTGCCTGATTTGAACCTGGGAAACTGTTATTATTTTGAAGGGACCACCTGGACCGATGGGCTTGCGAGGATCACCTGGAGAAGGTCGACCGGTAAGGGCACCTTTCTTCTGTGGTTGAACTTTTTTGCGTTATCAAAAAAATTATCGATTTTTCAGCCTAAGTCTCAACATTTATATAGAAGAATAAGGTTTCGAAACTATTATATTTTTTATTATATTTTCGAATTTTTCTTCCAACAGCCGCAATGATCGTCGCTACTCGACCTGTCAAGCGTGGTCAACTTGGCGGTAAAGATTATCCTGCATGTGAGCACGCTGCATAGCAACAACGCATTTCTATCGTAAATTGATTCGTCGATCGATCATTGGATCGATCGATACCGTGATCAGTCGTGTTGGTGGTGCTGCTAGCTAATGCGCAATGTGTTGTCGAACTTGTCACTCGTATATACGAACGTTAATATTGTAGTAGCACAGAATACTGCGCAGTGTCCGACAGTAACCTTATCTATTTCAGGGTAAGCAAGGACCAGTTGGGCCGAAAGGCGATGTGGGACCAGCGGTAGGTTTTTTTAATGACATTTGAAGAGTTTGTAAAGTCGATAACGCTTTTCAGGGCCCACAAGGACCTCCAGGTCACCCAGGAGCACCCGGAGAACGTGGAGCCGATGGACATCCCGGTATGCGAGGCGAGAAGGGAGATCAGGTCGGTGCCGCGGCGTTTCTAAGAATTCATTTCCCTGTAAAAAGTTTATATTCCTAAGCTGGACTCGGTTCAGGGTATACCTGGACTGGATGCACCGTGTCCGACGGGTCCTGACGGACTGCCGCTACCGTACTGTTCTTGGAAGCCGATGGAGGTAGGAATGATGTTCCTTACATATTTATATTTGTATTTATTACACGCGCTAGGCATGTAAATAATACAATGGTACAAAGAACATACAATGGTACAGAACCAACGCTGTTAATGCAAAAATGCAAATGATACGATAGAATAAACCCTGATGTGACTGATAAAAGTTGTATTGTTACAGTAAAAGGAGAGGCAAGAGATGTACAGGGTGTCTCAGAAAATGTACCCTCTGTTTGAAATGCCATAACTTTGGTGAAATTGAACCAATCGAAACGAGTCGTAGCTTGAATGAAAGCTAAGAAGAAAGAAAATTCTTTGGTGTACGATTGGTGAGGATTGCGCCATGTGCGCGACCGAGGCCTCGGATTTTGGACCTGATTGGTAGTGCATGGGTTATATGCTTGCTCTACTTTGGACGCAAACAGGTGATATCGCTTCTATGAGTTACCTCTGAGACAGTAAACATATCGATTTGCCGCAGCTTTTGGTTAAGCATGGAATAACGTCAATATCGATCAATAATTGTCATCACCGTTTGAGAAACAAAAACTCTTCCAACCGTGATGTATAAAACCACGCGGAGTGGAGTTAGTAACAGTGACAAAGTCAGCACATCAAGATCATTAAATTCGAACATGATCCTTTATACCATAATGAGGTCACCCCTCTTCCTTCTTGTGAGCAACGAATCAGGGTGTAGCATTTTTCTTCTTACTAGGCTACGTGGAAGACTACTACAAGTGAAACTAAGGCTTCTAACAAATATCTTCTTTGTAAAACTATTTTGCACTCTCTCCAATAGATTATTTTTTGACTTTTCACTCGGGGAGAGCACCACAATTCCATATTCCAGCACCGGTATGACATAAATTTTATAAGCCTTGATCAAAAGATAAGGATCCTTACAGTAAAATGACCGGAACAAAAGGAACAATCTTTGCTCCGTTTTATGCGCGATCTGATGCTTATGATCATCAAATTGAAGATTGTTATCGTCCATGAATCCTAAGTCCTTAAATCTTTCCACAGACTCCAGGTCTTCATCAATTACATAATAAGAAGGGTTACAATTCGATCTACCGAGGTGCATAACTTTAGTTTTAGCAACCGACAGCGATAGCCCTCACCTAACTGACCATATAGCCACCTCATCCACTGCAAGTTGCTACTTACGATCCCCAAATTCTAAGTTTACGTTAATATCGTCCGCAAACATTTTGCATGCAACTTCGAAACGATCAATAACTTCGGGTAGGTCAAACGTATAAATCTAGTTTCAGTAGTTCAAATTTGATGTCTGTCTTGAACATTTCAGGATAGCCGTTAGTTCGCCTTTAGCTGCCACGCGGGGTGAAAATTCACCTAATGCTTGGGGATTTAAACTAGTAATGTCGGAATCAACAAATAGTACCAATTTGGGTATGTAAGGGAACACTAAGAATACCGCTCTGGGTATGTAACACGCATAGGATCTTTTTGTTAGTTCTTATGACGTTCTACCCATGATAACAAGTGAATAGCGAGTTACAATGGCTAACGACAGAGGTTAGGACTCTGTCATTGCAGTGGCCCTTTTATGCAGCCTTCGGCTACTATACGTCACGGTCGCTGCGGGACCAACTGGTTCTGTTTTTTGGTCAAGTCGCGTTTTCCGCAACTTCTATGTATGAATTCACACATTGTCGCCAAATGATAAAGTTTCTCTTGCAATTGTTCGCTTCCGTCGAATTTTTTGTGTATAACAGTAAAACCGAAGCTCATATTCTTCTATGAAATTACAAAGGCTCATCACTCCGGATTCAGGGCAACGTTCGCGTCGACTACGGGTAAACTCGCTCAGATTTCTTTCATCGTCCTACGTGTGTGCAATGCTCTGCTTCTACTAACCCAACCCGGCTAACCCAGCGAATTTTAGACCGACGACAACGCTATTGAACGAGCTGGATCGACAGTCTTCTAACGATGGCGACCTCTTATGGCTGTACTAACCTGCTAACCTCGATCGTATGTCGTCCACTACCGTCTTTTCGCGGATTTTCAGCCTTTTATGGACTTGGGTGTCTAGATGCTAGAAGCTAAAGCTTGCCGGTGATCGTCGGGTAAATTATTCCCCTCAGGCGATCGCCGGCGCGCTCAACTACTCTGACAAAGGAAAGGGTTTTTATGGTTTTTCTGCACGAAATTTTATCACTCAGTGTTACGCAGCGTTCAGAACATAAGTCGAAGTGTTACTCGGCTTGTAACGGACTTTTTTCCTTGTAGTTTAGCGGCAACTCATCCACTCATCTAAGCTAGTTTCAGGGCAAGAACGGGGACCACTGGGAACGGCTATGATGGCGGTGTACGCTACGAAGAGCTGTCCCCGGACGACTGGAAACAGTCATCTCAATGAGAATCTCAATCGATCATTGCCCGTGAATCTCGTGTCTCTCCATTTTCTTTTAGATTATGTTTGTTTGTATTTAATTCGATTGATTGATTCATTCATAACTCAATATGTCATCCTGCCAGTCCATCACATCACTGATATTTACCCGCCAAATGCCCCTCGGTATCATTCTTTATTTTGTGAGTTTTTGGCGGCTTTTCTCGCCGAAACTGGCTTCTTTTCATAGTCATCCCGACGTTGTGATCCTATCGAGCCCTATCAGAAACAAATACAAAAAATAAATACGACACAAAAATTAGGTGAAATCATATGTGAGTTCACACGACGAACTTCTCTGCTCTTCACAATAATAGCCATGTTGTTGGTTATTGTTCGCGTTTCAATGTGCTCAATTCTTCATCGTCATCATCATCAATCTTCAACATTGCCCTCTATCGGTTATCGATTGATTTGTACAATATATGTATGACAGTTTTCTATGATCGAAATAATTAAAAATGAGTCACATTTTTTCAACATATAGAAATTTATAGAAATCACACAGGCTTTAAGCTATGACATCTGACAGATTTTAAAAAAAGAAAAATGAATGGATACTTATATAGAAATATGCCCGTTAATAAGGCTTTGACCCGTTTTACGGTTGAAACTTAACAAAGTTGTTATCATCAGTAGGCTCGAAAGATACAAAATAACCTGAAGTATGTGCGTTTAGAGCCGGCAGCGAGGTATTGGGTATGGAACAAAACAATAAAATAGTACCGGAACAAACATACCCTAAAGGCATGCTATGGAAATGTTCCAGATTTTCTGTCCAAATTACAAAATGCTGCCAGCTTGAAACGCTGTTCGAGAAATGAACCAATCATCAGCGAGAAAAACCAACAACATTGGGAACTGAGTTAAGAAAACAGTGAAAAAGCTGCCTCTCGAGTATTCAATAGTTGGCGTGACTAGCGAATATCACAGAGCATAGGAGAGATCATAGAAATTGAAAGGACAAAAAGCAGCATCGAACAGTCTCACCAGCGAACGATAACAGTTGACCGAGATCAAAAGTGAAAGAAGAAGCTGTGTTACACCTGTTATTCGTGTTTTCATCACACATGATGTCCAATTCACTATCGAGGAGTAAAGTTTACCCTAACGAACTATTCACACTTCTTTGTGCCTCTTTTCGAATATCAGTCACCAAGGCAAGAAAGCAGAGGGAGTGAAGGGATTCGAAAAAAATAGAATAAACCAAGTAAACCTCAACAATTGGACACCATGTGTGAAATGAACTAACAGCTAATTAGTTCACAAGTTTACTTGGCTAGTTTAATCATCATCTAGGTAGCCATTACCTGGGGCCGGCAACCCGTGAATGGTGATCGGGAAGAACTCGTTATCCGCTGAGATTGACCTAAAATACAAAGTTGAGCTAAATTTATCGCTACATCACTGCAGCTATACGGTCCGCGTGGTACTGTGTAAGAGGCGCCGTTGACACCTGAACTGGGGCAGTATGCTCGTCTCACCCGAGATTACTGGGGGATGGGGCATGGGGAGGAGCCAGCTAGTATGATTGGAGTCGGCCCGTATTTCATGTGCTCTTACTGGCTGGCTCCTCCCCTTGCCCCATTCCCAGCAATCTCGGGTGAGACGAGCATTCGGCCCCTGGTGAAAAGTAACCGCCTGGGCGAGGCCTGTGAAACGTAACCGCCGGTGAAACTTAGAGCCCTCACAGACCCTACAACACGACGACGAGCATTCTCGTCCAGCGCGTCCGACCGCGCGTTGCAGCGTGGTATCGATTAGAGCATTGCGGCCGCCGCAAACGCCGCGCTAGACGAGAATGCTCGTCGTCGTGTGTTTCGTTCAATTTCATGCTCAACGGCTAATTCGTCGTTCAAGTTGCACGTCGCCGGGTCTGTAACGGCCCTTAACCGGCGATTTCGCTCATGAATCCCGGCCTGCACGGTCGAGCGTTTGATCCCGGCTCGGGCTAACCAAGCCTTTCATCCCTCCGGGGTCGGGTAAATTGGTACCATACTTGTCTGGGAAGGTGAAGACACTGACCTGGTATGACCCGGCTAGCGCCCGCAGGTCATTGTATAGGGCCAAATACGCATTCACTATGCCTCTACGACTTGAATGGAACACGAATGCGGCGGCACGTCCTCAAGGGACCGATCAACATCGGCAACTGCACCTTCTACCATTTAGCACTGTAGCTATCTATTTTTAGAAAGGTAAAAGTGTCGGCGTAAATCAGTCCTGTAAAGGCCTTAACAGACCAGACGACAAAAAATTGAGCGACGAATTCGCAGTCTTCACCGCGGCGGTGACCGCGCGTTGCGAAGTGTGGATCTCGCTGCCGCAATGCGGCCGCCGCAAACGTCGCGTTGGACGATAATGCTCGTCGTCGTGTGTTTCGCTCAATTTCATTTATAACGGCTAATTCGCCGCTCAAATTGCACGTCGTCGGGTCAGTAAGGGCACTAAGGACACTCCGCCGCATTCGTGTTCCATTCAGAATCGTAGAGGCATGGTGAATGTGTATTTCGCCTATACTACGACTTGCGGAGGCCAGCCGAATCATCAAGTCAGTGTCTTTATCTTTATCCTCCCAAACAAGTCTGGTTCCAATTTACACGACAGCGGAGGGATGGAAGGCTTAGTTAGCCCAGGCGGGGAGCGTGCAGGTGTAGGTTGCGCCTTTTTGCAGTGCACCACGCGTGCCTATCTACTTTACCTTCAGATTCACTATGGAAACCCCAACTGAGAAACAACAAATGTGAAATTCACCTCAAGAAAATCGCAGATTGAACTCAGTTTGTGCAAGACGATCCATACATATACGGACGTTCATTGCGGTGAGTCTAGAGTCTGGGTTCGTTGACCAACATTCACGCATCACTCGAGCAACGTCCCGCAGCACCTAATTGAGGGAAAGCATAAAAACATGGAAACAAATAGAAAAAATACAATATAAAAGTTGAGAATGCAGTTACGTACATTATTGTCTTTCCAATGTGGTGATTCATAAGGTCTAACACCTTGGGTGACCACCACCTCTCGCATTTCTCGTATGGTAGGGTCTCTCGATACCTTGTCATAATAGGGGAGCGATTCAGCGAACGATGATGCAGAGCCTAAATACAGTCGACATGAATAACGCTGTAAGTGCTAAGATGATAAAATATAGAGGAAAAGTAAAAAATAAAAAATGAGAAAAAATAAGAAGAGTCGAACCGGCTTGACAAGTAGTACGACGAGCGATTTCCCATATAACCAACCCAATCGCATACATGTCGGCCGTGCGATAGAACTCAAATCTAGTCGATTCGACATTTTCATCCAGAATCTCCGGAGGTAGATAGCGCTGAATTCGCGGAGCACTTAGTTAAAAAGATTTCTAAACATTAAAAAAAACAGAGAAAAGGAAAAGAAAAAAGAAAAAAGAAGCAAGTCTTCCAAGAAACCTAGCCCAAGACCAACCATCAGGATAAAACCTTAGGGCAGAAAACTGCTTTCACAGGGAGGAAAATAATAGAATTGGAACAAAAATCCGAACGGAATAAAGATCTAACACAATATTTAATGATGTGGATGAATAAATTGCTCGTTAAGGTGAGTAGGGTTTTGAAAAGGAAAAAATCTTTTACGCCCTTATATGAAGAACAAAAAAAACCACAAAAAGTGAATAAACAGATAAGCAAAGACGAACGTACCACCGTTCCGCATTTATTACTGTTTGGGAGACTGATGTGACCAGATTCGTACCGGACAGCAAGTCCGAAATCTGCCAACACGCATGTGAGGTCCGATTTTATAAGAATGTTTTTGCTCTTGATATCCCTGTGGGCAATGGCCGGCTTTTCTAAAACACAACACGCTCTAACATGCTTACTATTTACAAAAAAAAATGAATCATAACCAACTCTGAATTCCCATTAGTTCAGTGTGCAGATAAGAAAGACCATTTGATATTCCTCGAATCATTTGCACCAAGGTTATCAGGCTTACGGTCTAAATAACAAAATGCAATAAGAAATTTAAATAATTACTAAAATTACATTATCAGCAGCAAAGACACTAACATTCACGGACAAATAATCGAATAGCGATCCGTGACTGTGGTACTCAGTTATTAACCATAACTGCATCGCAGTTCCCGTATCTGGAACAAATTTCTCGGAACAGAACTTGTGGACGAAAATTGGGTAAATTTAGGGGAATTATGAAATCTCACCCTTCCGATCGCTAGCATAAAACTGAAGAATATTCGGATGATGGAGCATATGAATTTGGAACGTTTCAACTTCATGTGTCCACGATCCCTCGTCTCTTGATGAGAAAATCTTCACAGCTACCAAATCACCTTTCCATGCTCCCAGCCACACCTACGGAAACAACCATTTACATCACCTAAATCACAACTAAAGAACAAAAAACACTAAATGATGACCGACTCACGTCGCCAAACCTTCCTTGACCGATTTCTCGAACCAATTCAATTTGACGGGCGATGTTTCGTTGCGTAAGGAGTGGAAGACCTTAGAAAACACGTTTGGTCTTCCTGCAGAGTAATAAACACCGCCATAAAACTTGGCTCACCAATGAACGGCGGCAAAAGCACTAAAACACACAAACCTGATCCTGAACCGGAACCGGCATCAGTGGACTCAAGTCCTTTCAAAAGTAGCAGTTGAATGGCTGGCGCAGAGGTAGTCGTCGTTTGCGACATGGTTTCGATCATAGGCACTTCGTCTTCACGGCTACAAAACGAAAAATTAATTATAAAGGTTTAGAACGCTTTCCAAAAAAAAAGGAAAATAAGCCCTGATAGTACAACTGTTTACGTGCACCAAACTATGAACGACAAACGCCATTCTAGGTCGAGCAAATCGCTAATTTGAATCAGAAACAACTTCTTCGAATTAAAAGCAATCAGAAAAAAACTTACGGTGAGATATGATTCAACGCGGCCGTCATTCGTGGGCCAATGCGGAGATATTTTCTCGCCATCAACAATGCTTTCTGATTTCGAAGAAGAAGGAAAGCGATGGCTGCGATAAATACGAGCTGAAATATCAAAATGATTCTCAACATTAGTAAATAACTAAAAAATCTAAGGATGATAGAGTGGAGGACATATGCACAAATGTTAGTGGAATGAACTTACCGAAAACACGACCGCAACCAGAATACTAAGCCACATGATGCTGTTGCCACGGCTCACTCGCATGGCTTCAGGCTAAACAAATGAATATCACTGACGCTCTTAAATCTGCTTGCTAACAAAAAACAGAAAAATTACTATTATAATTAATAAAAAACAGAGAAAGGTACGAAGCAAAAGCTCGAACCCAAAATCTTCGCTAAGAAAAATATAGCTGAAATTTTCTTTTAAAAGCTGAATAGCGGCAACTAAAGCGATTCTAACCTTGATAATTACATCTTCATCACAAAACGAATAGTTACAACACGTCATGTGAAATTTCGGATGAGGTAGGCAAAAAATTGGCAGCGGATAGATCTCCTCATAGTCGACACACCTGAAATCTTACATGAAAATATTTAAAAAATGAAAATTTAAAAACCATAAAAGCGCAGGTGAAACACAAAATGCCATTCTTATCACTCACCCTACGGACATCCGGAAATCGTGCACTTCGTCGTAGACCTTGAAACACCGGCCACGTTTCGCTCTGCATTTACCCTAGAAAATATACCCTAAACGCGTAAGAAAAATTTTGTTTATCCTATTTTCTTGTTACTCAACTGTTTCTGATCTGTCATCGTTCATAACCGTGGCACGTTCCACGTGCCATAAATAAATGAATTGAAACAAAGAAGTAAAGAATAAGAGAAAAAGTTGCAGATGATAAAGTAGAAAATTACTCTCTTGGTTGCATAAAATTTTTCTATCGACAAAACTCTAAAAACAATGCACACCGCTCCGTAATAACGCTATGATCTATCAAAGTTATCTACAACTTGCCTTTCATATCACTGCAAAACGACCTGATACTGTACTTTTGCTAGTGCACAAAATCACTAAACGGTGCATGTAGGTTTTCAGTGTTTTCGTTATCAACCAGGGCATCAATGATAGTAGCCACATTACACAGAGATGTACACATCTACTTCTTGAACAATTGCCGAAGACGAAAACCACAACCTGGTTATGCATCTCAAAAATCGAGGCTCAAGGGTGACTCGAAGTCTCGCCTTGGGCCTGGTATCAAAAGTAGAACTTGACGGAAACAACAAACCTTATAGGCGGATCCGAGCAAATGAACCAATTCCGAATCACATAACGCAGCATTACAATTGCAGATTAGATCCGAGTCGTGAATAGCCTCGTCTTCACCTAAGACATATAATAGATAATAATAAAGCCAAAATAAATCTAGTGAAACAGGTCCGTAGTTTTTTAAAAGAGATGAGAAGATCAAAATGCTTCTACATCCCTTCGAAAGGCTTCTTCAAAGAATTCTTCGTTGTAGCGACTGCCATTTTGATGTTTTAAAGATATGGTCCCAGTTTTTTCCTTTCGATTATGTCTCAAATAAATAAATAAATAAATATCATAGCTTATAGCTTACCAAAAATATGAGATCGCATCTCATCCAGAATAGCCTTCCCTTTTGACGTACGAAGAGCTACTGTGGCATTGTAAAAACTTGTCCTTGTAGAAATCGTTAATGTAGTAGTAGTAGTAATATCCAGGATACTCGTGTTAGTCATCTCCTGTGCAGTTATCAGCGCGAATAAAACTGAAATACAACTTTCACTCTGGTTACCCTGCTTTATAAAAGGTAGCTAAAACCTACCACATAACAAAATTGTTGATAAACAATCAGCGAAAGGATATAACCTCATGTCATGACCGGCTCTCAAACCTGTATAGAAATTTGCTACGCCCAAATACTCTTCTCTGAAATCTGACAATATTAGGAAATTCCTTGAAATGGTAGAAAAAAAACTCGGCGAAACAATTAAAGAATATCGAGTAGAGGGCATCGAGTCCACCACCAAATAGCTAAGATTAGTAAAGTACCAAAAATAGACTGATGAAGTTTGCAAAACAGAGCATGGAATCTTCGGCACTGAGGGCTGAGCCCGGATTCGTGAACGACATGTCCAAAATAAACTCTTTATCGTGATTCACCCACGACCGCTGCGGGGTTATTCAAAGTTTATTCATGGTTTATCGCGGTCTGACACAGGGCAGGGCAGCAAAGGTCCGGATACCTCGGATGGCGTGAAAAACTTCGATTCATCAACGCTACATGGGGTTTGTACGTAGTTCGAAGTCTCCCTCACTGTACTAGGGAGGTGTGCTGAACCCCGTATAAATGCCGAACGATACTGCGAGCGCGTTGATGAATCACGGTTTGAGTACCATCAGGGGTATCCGAATCGTCCTCACCTTGATGAGTTGCATTGAACATCGTATAAATTCGGAATAAATTTTTGAAAAACCGCGGAGCGCGTTTATGAATCACGGTTTAAGCGCCACTAGGGGGTTTATTTCTGTTCATAAATTCGGCCGCTTGATAGTGACGCAGACAGGAAGCAAGTAAGAGTAGGGAAGAGTGTAATCCTCAACTGAGAAGTGCAAGCTGCAGGATGTACTCCCATCAGGGATAGTAGGACGGATCGACCGCTACCGAGCGACAAATTGCCAGTTTCGTGTTTTTTCACTTCAGCAGATTGTTTCTCTGATCAGTTATTTTGTTATGCTTCGGGAAAAGCAGATTGTCACATTCCTACATTAGCGCAGGCACTCGCTCTAGCCGAAAATTTCAGCTTGGCCGGTGATAAGGATAGGCGAAGGTAAAAGTAAAGTGCTCGATGTTGGAAGAGAACTATAACAAAAACGGAGAATATGCGAATAACGTAAAAAAATATCTAAATGGGCCTGGAGAGGAAAAATAACACTACCTATGGAACAACAATAATTTACCCCAACAAATTGAAAAAAAATTAGAAATCAATAAAAGAAAGTTTTACCTCCGTGAGGCTTTTTTGTAACGTTACTGGAGCGGAAGATATTTCTTGGCACCGTTTACTATGGCCAAAGGACTAGATTATACCGCCTCGGTAGATTACCAATTTCGATACTAGAGATCTATGGCCAGAGATTATAATTCGACATAGAAGAACAACGGTCGCTGAACTTTCGGCGATTCGTATCGGTAGGCCGATGAGGTCATTTGAATGCTAAGTGCAACTAGGTCAACGACACAGCGAAGCATACCCAGCGTTAACTAAAGCGACCATACTTTGACCAGACATCACTCTAAACGGATATCGTTGAGTGTTCAGAGCGAGGGCGGAGGGAATTATTACTATGACGTCTAGTCTAGTAGCGGCTGAAACCAGCAGACAGCTACGCCGACCAGACGGGATTATCAAGTTCGATACCAGAGATCTGTGGTGCACTTTCTGCGCTAGGCAACCGCCTGGTCAGTCAAGCGACTAACACCTATCGCAGGGTAAAATATAAGACACCACTCTCATCAGATAGCAGAACTCAGGCAAATAAGATGAAATTTATATCATATATTGCCTTTGACCACATACATATAACAAGACATCTAAGTTTTGAAATGACCTGCTTTTGCACGAATACAGGCCCTAAGTCTCTTGGGAAACGCGTCTACGGCGGCACGCAGGACATTTTCATCAATTTCCTCCCACGCTTTCTTCAAGGCTTCTTTAAGAGAATCAGTGCTAGCGTGGGATGTTGCGCAGGTTTTGCTTTTCAATATGGACCAGATTGAATAATCCATCGAATTAAGATCCGGGCTATTCGGTGGCCACTTTGTTGCTGCGATGAAATCAGGAAAATTGTCGGCGCACCACTTCTGTACGGCTTTGGCACTATGGGCAGGTGCAGAGTCCTGCTGATAGGTCCAAGTGGTGTTTCCGAAGTGCTGAGAAGCCCATGGAAAGATTTCTTTCTTTAAAACGTCTTCCAGGTACTTTTGGCTGTCGACTTTGATGCCTTTTTCAACCAAAATCAGCGGTGTTTTTCCATTTGCGGTTATTCCCGCAAAAACCATAACGGATTTCGGATGACCTGTTCTTTCCACGATATTTCCTTTCGGGTTGGCGTCCTCTATGTTTCTTGCAAGTGTCCTGACGTTTTGACGGTTTGCGAACTGTTCGATGGTGAATACGGACTCGTCAGTGAACAAGGTCTTGCGGTGGCGTGCCACGTCAAAACGCTTCAGGAGCGTTCGGCATCTCACTAGTCTCGTGGTCTTCGCAGACGCTCTCAAAAAGTGTGCTTTTCGAATTTTGTAGGCACGCATACCAAGCTTCATTTTTGCAATTCGCCTGACGGATCGCTCGGAAATTCCCTCGGCACGAGCAAGATTTCTCACGGACCTTCGTGGTTCCCGGCGAATCTTCTCACGTATCCTTTTGACGACTTCGGAGGAAGTAGCAGTTCTTGGCCTACCTGATCTCGGTCTGTCATCGATTGTACCTGTCTCCCTTAGTCGACGGAGATTGTTGTAGACCGTGTGTCTCGAGATCCCAAGTCGTTTAGCAATGTTCGCAGCAGACACTCCTCCGTTGCGCAGATGCATGATCGCAGTGCGAAAACTTTTCGAAGCAACCATCCAAGAAGGAGAGACGATTAACCACGAAATTTCTGTATTTACGAGGGTATGGCCAGGACAATGATAACACATAAAAGTTAGGTTGGTTGGCGTACGCTACGCATATATAATGAGCTTGAAATGGGGTGTTGACGAAATTTTGCCGCACCCTGTAAATCCTCTAGTGATATTCGAGAATATCAGGATATCATTGAAAATGCTACGAATCTAAGCAGCTCAACATATTGGGTTGTACTCGCCGGCTTACCCCGTTGATAGGGATGAGTGCCCAGGACAAAAACTGAGAGGCTTAAGCGCAGCTGCAAGGGAGGTAAATGGACGACTCAATAGGAGGGCTGGGTATGCGGCTCGATGATGTAAGGTTATAGCGTCATAGTTCCTAGAACAGGTCTGAAACGCAAGTTCTAACCCCTCCCTGCCGCCGTCTTTGCAAATGGCCTATACATGCATCAAGAAGCAAATGTAAGGTAAAGGTAAAGGAATCAGCGCTTATCCTAAGAACGCGCCAGGCATTCGGCATTCATTAAGAATCGTAGAGGCACAGTGAATGTGTACGCATACAATGTTTTGTGGGAGCCAGTTAGTCTGCCTCCACAGTGGGAGGAGACAAGCGACCCCGATTCGTAGCTTTTTGATTCTCAACGTTTCCACTCCATTGGTCAAGAACCTTAATTTAAGCAACGATTAAGGAGAAAAAGGAAAGTCTCAGTAAGCAAAAAAATAGAAAAAAAAGTGAAATTAAAACTAGATAGATAAAGTTTAAACATAAATAAATGATCCAAATCCGAATATACCAGATTTGAAATAAATTAGTTAACTGGTTGGTCACGGTATAAACATAGCGCTCGAACACAGACACGCAAGTCGAAATATTGTTTTAACTCATACTTTTTCATAAAACTATTACTCCTCCACACAGTGTAGCCTAAAGAGCAAATCAGATAAGCACAACTACGAAATTTAAAAAAAGGAATTCCAAAACCCTTCATAATGGAGCAGACAGAACGCGGTTGGATCAGACGGCCTCTGAGCTTAAAACTAATAGGAAAAAACAAAAGCAGTTGATAAACTGTACTACTTTAATTCCGGTATCCTCGGGGTTGCGGAAGCGACGAAAAATGGTTTGGACGCCATACTTCTTTTCAAAGGAACGCGCTCCTATAGTTTTTTTCTCGTTCCGAAGAAGAAGAAGGCACGCAAAAATAATTGGAAGTTTTTTAAATATCCATTTCAAATTTTCCCGCAAATTTTCAAATTTCTTTCTTCTTTAATTCTTATTCGCTACTCTAGCCACAATCTACTTTTTTACGATGCTAACGAGAAGATTTCATGGTGGGAAAAGTAGTTATATTAACAAGAACAAAGCAACAGAGTTGGTGCTACAAGATGGCTTGAACAACAATAAAAATAGCAGAAAGACGAAGTAAAATCATTTCAAGCTGTATTTTTTAGTAATCCTCAACCTAATGGAGTGTGTTTCAATCGAGAATAAGACATTGGGAAAATTCTCCTTTGACGAGCACTCTTCAACCCACCTAAGATTGTTAATCCTTCCTTTCCTTGAGGATAATACAGCGTCCTGTGAGTATCACTAACCGGATATTAACTAAATATGAATAGAAAGGCAAGAATAACCTCAAGATAAATTGATGCAAGATAAATTTTAAAAAGCTACAATTCCAAACATTACATGGAAAATAACAACGTGCGATACAGTTGTTTGTATGAAAACCTGAAGCCAGCGGCAGCCGTGCACCAATCGATACTCCGCCCACTGCCGCAACTGCGGCGCAGTTTTCCGTCGGCCGAGGCGAAGAGCGACGAGTAGTTCGAGGATGACGTGTTGCTGTCGTTGTCGCTAATTGCGCTCATTTCCAATTATTTTTATTTATTCTTTTGTTGTTTTACTTTTTTGTTGGTGTCTTAGATGCCACTATAAGGTACCACCCAACTCTCGGGGCTCTAGTCCTGCTATGGCGCCAGCAAATTTGATTTGATTTGATTTAGAACATGGAGCATTCCATGCTAACAAAACACAACAAAGTACCGAAAGAAGCAGATAAAACAACACAATTCAGTCAGCGACTCGGTAACCTTTTAAAAGCACGTAAACTAACAGGAATGATCTTTTTGCACATACTAACGTACAGTCTTCCTGCCCTAAGAGAAAAGAAATTATTCTTGATATTGTGCCTAGCTGCCATAGGGCCCGCGTGGTCCAGTGGCAAGAGGCGCTGCTGACACCCGCACGGTCGAGCGATCGATCCCGGCCCGGGTTAACCAAGCCTTCCATCCCTCCGGGGTCGGGTAACACTGACCTGGTATAGCGGCTGGCCCCCGCAGGTCATTGTATAGGCCAAACACGCATTCACGAAGCCTCTACGATTCTGAATTGAACACGAATGCGGCGGCGCGTCCTCAGGGGACTGATCAACGCCGGCTTCTTTACCTTTACCTTTTTACTTTATTGTGCCTAGCTCTGGAAATAACTAGCTTTATACTCTCCTCTGCTGATCGATCTTGTCAAGGCGAAGAAATCATCGCGATTGAGACCGCAATGATCTTATGCACTGTAATTAAGTCAAACATGCGCCTTCTATGGGACAACTGTTTATAACCAATTATCTATTTATTGAGAGACCTTTCCGGCCTAACTTTGTTAAGCGAAGTAATGTTGGCCTGATCTCTGTAATCCCGCTAATTTCGATTAGTCATAGCAATAACGGTACAACACTTTACTTAATTGGCTAATTAATTGTGTACATAGGGAATGTTATGCGGAGCTAATGCGGGTATGGGTATAATAGGCGGTCGAAGTGGTGAACGGGTAAAAAATGAAATAAAAATAGTGAAAAATTTTCGAGGTCTTGTTTTTGCCCAGTAACCTGCTCCGTTTAGTGCCTGAGTATGGAACATTTCTTTCTTTCTTTCTTTCTTTCTTTCTTTCTTTATTGGGACGTGAAACACTTACATTCACGTAAAAAATATAACAAAGCAGTAAAACTTGAACTGAACAGAAACACAACTAGTGACCCTTTTTGGGTGGTATAAAATGTATATGAACGATACATCAAGGATTTAAAACAACAGACACAATATGAGAAAAGTGAAAAAAGAAACTGAAAGACCCTGCAACGGCAGTAGGTGAAGACAGGCTAAAACATGGAGATGAGGATGGTTACCAGAGGTAATAGAAGTTATAGTCGATGGTCGAGATACTTGCTGAAGCTCCTAGTGGACATCTGCAGAACACCGTCCTTAAGAAAGGGGCGGAGCAGCCGGAGAGTTCTATTGGAGAAAAAATTTGCTCTGATCTGAGTTTTCGCCGAGGAGTCAGGAAGTCTTATTCCTCCCTGTCTAGTCCGGATTCGGAAATATTTGAAATTTTTGACCATTTTTTAGGAATCTAGGAAGTTCCACAACAGCAGCAAATGGACATTTGTAAGCTGATATTGTGCACGTTTTATGCTCAATCAGATACTTCTTAATAACTGATATTCTATATATTAGATTAGGCAGTCGGTTGTGATTATTTCCATAAGGACGCGCCACACGTTCGATTTCTTTTTAGAACTGTGGAGGCATAGTGAATACGTATTCGGCCTATACAATAGCTCTCGTGTTCAAAGTCCGTGTCTTTACCTTCTCTGACAAGTCTGGTACGGGTTTACTCCATCCTGGAGGGAAGAAGTGATTGTTTGACCTGAGCGAGTATCGATCGTTTGATCGTGCATGCATAAGTCACCATATCACCTACCATCTTATCAATCTTATCAGTCTAATCTAAATTTTGAATTGGCAACGATATTGCTTCGATTCAGTGTTTTCATGAGATTCTTTGTAGCGAAAACAAGCATATTTTCTCACTTTCAATGACTGCTTCCAGTAATGTGTACGGTGCGGCACGCGTTGGCTTCTGCCGACGTCTTTAATAAATAAATAAATAAAATATTTATCGACTCGGTCGATTTCATAGAATTTATATACAGGGGGATTTCATGAAGTGGGCGGGGGCAACTTTGATCATTCCACAATCGTTGCAAAATGTTAAAATGTTTCACCCATGGTGGGCTTTACGTCTTATCATTGCTGGGCAGCTTTGCTGCGATGTATAAATGGGCTTCCAAGCGCTTCAGATGATCGTTTTCCAACATCACTCCTTTGGTGCTGTGTGTAAAGCGGTTCACTTCTTTTACTTTTTCTACTCTTGCAAAAGTTTCCGTAGTTTTATTTTATTCTATTAGGTTGGAAACTAATTTCGTGGACTGTTTTGCAGTCATTATTTCTAGCAAACACAACTTGCTTGCTTTCACCTATTTCATTGCTCTTTTAACTGTTGGATAGCGCGTATCAAGTAGTTTTCAAAACCGTTCATTGATCCTGTTACTTTTGTTTGCTGGGAATGTTGTTCTGCATGAAATTAAAATACCCAAAACCAGCGCTTGCCAAGGCCTTCTTCGCGAGAACCTGCCTAGCCACTAGGTTACTCAAGCTTTACAAATTGTGGGGCAGAATATGGGGATGATGTCCTGAAACGATTGATGGTACTCAAAAATCTCAAGAGATTCTGAACAAACAGTTTTGAACGAAAGAAAAAGTGCTCTTTGGATGACCTACGGAGCTCGGTTGGAAGGCCGTAATTATTTCCTCCGAAAGAAATCGGAGCTCGGCAACATCTATATTGACACTAGAAGTCAAGGGCTCAAATAGCTCAACTAAAAAGGTTCTGAACTATTTAAGTTTTCCCGTAAAACTGGCTAATAGGTGCCTTGCAATTTGACCCATCGCGGAGATGGTGGCTCGGATGCCACACTTGAACGTTTCAATCGCTACAAAATTCCGAAGATTAAAGCTGGGAGACTCTTGTTCATGGAGGTTATAGTACGGATAAAGCGCTTCATGAGTAGTATCTATTTTGGCTTTTCCTGCATTATTTGGGGCAAAGACGATCCTGTAATGAGGTGTAGGTCAAAATGCACCTATGAGAATAATTTCTCCCAAAAAACTCAGCATTTCTTTGGGAGTGGAATGGGGCAGCTATCTGAGAGTGGGGAACTACCTCTTCGTTTTGATGGTTCTTATTTCGTTTGGGTAACATTTTTCCTTATTTCGTAACTAACACTTTTGTGGAAGCGTGAGAGTCGTGTATGATTGTTCGGTATTACTCACGTCTGTTCTACTTTAGCGCTCGTAGTAGTGATTTATAAATGATTACACATTTTTCCCGTTTCAGGGGTTGACAGAGCTGCAGTCCCTCAACATGAGACTGGCGGCGGTACTACTGACACCATTACTCGCTACACTAACAGCTGGTATTGAATTGGATTTCACCGTAGAGATTCCGGCCGGAACCTTTCAATGCTATTTTCAACCAGTCGACATTAATAAGCATAAAACTTTAGAAGTAGACTATCAGGTTAGTTCACAACCATTCTAGAGTTTGATTAACCTGTCATTTTGCCAGTGATCACTGTTGCAGGTGATTGACGGTGGCGACCTCAATATAAACTTCATGATTTTACACGGCGCAAATATGCTTATTCAAGATAAAATGAAGGTGGATGGCAGTCACAGGTAAGTGATTTCGATTGTTCTATCGATTGGTAACAATATTTAATCGATATGGCTGTAGAACAATTTTTTTTAATGTTTGCAGATTGGATCTCTCCCTTGGAGGAGACTATCAGTTCTGTTTTGATAACTCATTTAGCTTCCAGTCGCGCAAGGTTGGTTAAAACAATGTTTGTTCCTTATTATTTTTAAAGATTTTCCCGAAGCTGTATGAAAGAAGACCCATTACCTTTTTGATGGCACTGTTTTCTTTCTCTCCTTCTTTTTTCTTTGTTGGCAACAACACTAATCATAGTGAAGCTGTATCGATTGTAGTTTCCTAGCTAAAAGGTCCAGCCGTTTCTGTCCCGTTCTCCTACGAGGAATTTTATAGAATTTTTTCTTTTCGTTATCTACTTTAACTTCATTTTGGTATCGCTGATCATGAATTTATTTTATTTTAATGGCATTTGATAATGGTTAGCCTATCGCTACCTTCCTTCCTACTTAAATCTTGTTATCGATGATAGTGTTTTCAGAATTCTTTTTCTTGTGCAACCTAGGTCCCTTTGCCCTTCTTTACCCGTCCCAATAATTGTTTGTTTGATTTACTATCTTTTGTAGAGAAAATAAGCCTATTCTGATCTGGATTTATCGAATAATGTTGCAACGCTGTTGCTCGTCTCTTTATTGATTTCTAGTTACTTTCTATTTACTTTATAGTCTTTTAATGTGGTTTTAAGGTCGTTTTCTTCGAAGTCTTCTTGATGAACGAACATGGCCAAGTCGATGATGTCGACATGGAAAAGGCAGCTTCACATGATCCACAGCTTGAGCAAAGTATGAAGGATCTCGGTGTTACAATTGAAGGATTCCGCGTCAGTAGCTTTTTTTGTAGTTTACGTTCAAAATCCGTTTCGAAAATGCTGAGATTTCAGAACAGGGTCAGCACGATCAAGGCTTATCTCAACAAGATTGAGTACCATCAGGTGAGCTGTTGTTTTTCTGTTTAGGTTCTTGTTTTCGCCCCATAAATCCATACATTTTTTACACGTTTTTCAAATATCTTCGCATAGGCGATTTTGCGAGCCCACGAGATTCGTGATCGTTCTGTTATGGTGGCCAACTTGGATCGAGTCACGTTCTGGAGTTGTACCCATACATTAGTGATGCTTTGTGTTGGCGGTCTTCAGGTAATTCTGATAGTTTCCTATTTTTTTTTCGAGAGTTTTCATTTTTAACTGATATATCTCTCTTTTGCCAATTGGATGGGACTCAGTGGTGCGTTCACGCCGCGAAAGAAAAGTAGGAAAACGATGCAACATAAACTATAATAGAAATAAATGGAGAATATACGATGGTCGTGAAATATGAGTTTCTGAAAATAGAGTAAAACTAAATAATAAAGTTTCTGTAGAAGAAGTAGGACATGTAGGTTCAACTAGTTTTATTTTTAGCATTTTTCGTAATTTTAATGTCTGGTCACAAAATTGCTGACCGATCGCTGTAGAAGAGTGGGATATAGGTGCCTTCCCATTTACCAGTCTCCCTTTCTCATTTTTCGCAAACACTGGGAGGTAGGTCTTCGATTTTTGAGAAAAAAACACAGTCGTTTTGTTTCCACGAAAATTCCGGAACCTAATTGAAAAAACTGCTCCTTTTTCATTTTTTCGTTCTCTGTTTACCTACCGTTATTGCAGGTTTACTTGATACGAAGTTTGTTCGAGGACAACTCCAAGCTCGGGAGACTTTTAAGAAAAGGCAAAACATCATATTGAAAGTTCTGGTCGCCAACAGATATTGACATAGAATATTTATTGATTTCATTGGGTGATCGATTTGGGTTCTAACAGCTTTGCAGTTGATCTGTCACTCGTCATTTTCATAATATTGATTGATGCATAATGCTCCTCGCTTGCGATTCTCGTCCATTTGGCTGGTCATCGTTGCAATTGTTGATGTTCTAACACTTTATACTGTGACAGTATTCATGTTTCGTACAAATACGTGTGTGCCTTCCTCAAGTTTGTAATAAAGCTTGATATTTTCCGGTCGTAATGATTGTCGCAGGTCTGATCCTTCGTCTACAATTTGCAAACGGTTGTGATATCACTCTTTTACTTTCTTTAATTTTATTTCAGAGCAGTAGCTCATATGCGAAGCATCACAACTTTGCTTCTATCGTTACTAGTTCTTCTTCCAATATGCCTAGCATTAGTGGCTGATGATGAAATATACCTCACATTCCAAGTGCCTTCGAGTCACGTGAGTTTCATTTTATTTTACTTTATTTTGTTCTTATTAGAGAAATTTAGAAATCACTATTATATCCTCCTTGTATAAATGAGAGTGCTGCAGGTCGAATGCTTCTTCGTGCCGGTGGTGAAACCAGAATACAAAGTGATGGAGTTCAGCTATACGGTTGGTTCATTTTAGGTTGAACATTGGCTATTGTTCACTTATTTATAATTTATTCAGGTGGCGAAGGGTAAAGACATCCTAGTGAAAATGCGAGATCCACGAATGGTCGATTTAGTTGAGGACGAGAAGCGGAGATATCATTTTCACAGGTTCCTTTCCAACTACTTCGAATTCTATTTCTATTTCCATTCCCTTTCTTTTCTTTATATTGAAGAGTTGTTTGTTCAGGATAGTAATTGGCTCAGCGGAAGGATCGTTAGGAGACTATACCATCTGCCTGGATAACTCCTATAGTTATGAGAGCAAAACGGTGAGTGTTGGTCAACTATCGAGTGGTTATTATTTGTCTATTTTACTTGTTTACGTCACTTAGTACGAACCATTATTGTACGGAGATTTATACCCGCTTAGTACTTATCAGCTCTAAAATATTTATTGTTAAGGTCAGCATCTCATTGCATCTTCTCGATAGCAAAGGGGAGTATGTGAGGAGTCAAGCTTCCCTTAACCCAATCGATAATCTGAAGATCGCCGTCGACGTTTTTGAGGTAAGCCATTCAAATATTCTCTTGCTAGAAAATGTGACTGCTTTATCAGTTTTGACATTTATCTTGGACAAGAACAGGAAAACTTTCTAGGAATTTAAGATCATCTTTTGGAAGTATGATATTATACTTGGGGCATAGATTTTCTCACGCTTTTTTCCTATGAAAGTGGACGCGTTTTTAGAATAATCAAGGACTGGAGCGGTAAGAATAGTTGTTTATGGTCATTTTTTGGCTTGCTTGCAAAGATTAAATTGCGGTTCCGCGATACAGTACCTATTTAGTATGATAAAAGTCAATAACCATATACACTGGAAAAATGGTGTTTTCATCCGCTCAAACAAATCAAATGAAATGTTTGTCAAGCTTCTCTTAATCGCTCGAAAAGGTTTTCGAACACTGACACAGGCAGAAAAGAGGAATTAATGCTTGAAAGCGATAGCGTGCACTTTGCTTTGACTGAAAGCAAAGGGCAGTTTCAGCGGAATCCTAGTTCATAGTGTTATGTGACAGGAACGACAAACCATATTCATTGTGATAAAAAGGTTATTGTGACAAATGAATTTTGTGACTCGTGTTTGTCAAGTTTCCTTTGTGGTGAACGCATTCAAAAAGGTATTTCCTTTATTGTTCACTCAATTGTTGTAGTTGTTTCACTGTTCATGTACCGCTGTACTTTGATGGAACACACTACAGACTCTGAAAGGGGTGTAGGGGCCTGGGATGTAGCAAAGTCCCTCTAAAGCGGTTTTTAAGGGGAAGGTAAAGGTAAAAGGTAAAGGTGTCGGCGTTAATCAGTCCTCGAGAACGCGCCGCCACATTCGTGTTCGATTCAGAATCGTAGAGGCTTGGTGAATGCGTATTTGGCCTATACAATGACCTGCGGGGGCCAGCCACTAAACCAAGTCAGTGTTTTTACTTGGAAGTCAGTGTTTTTACCTTTTACTTGGAAAAGACTCATGAAAAACGATTTTTGAGGAAGAAAACTAAAACATTTTTAGCTGTTGTAGACAGGATCTTGCGCTTTTTTTGGTCTAGATGTAACGCAGTACACCATTACATCACAAGGCGTCCTACACCCGGGTATTGGACACCGCTATCTACATGAATCAGAAACCGCTCACGTTTGCTGTAGGAAACAGATTTATCGACCTTAGGATAGCTGATTAATGTAACAGAAACCGATTTGAGAGAAATTCCTCTTCGTTACCACCATGATAGAAGATAGGATGGGAATCTTCGACTGAACCTTTTTTCCTGGCAACTTCATGTCGGTTTTTTTTCTGCTTCATAAATCACTTGTGTACTGAAAATCCTTTTTTCGTAACCAGAATTTTCATGAATTTCTCTGAAGAGAAATTCACTGGGCCATCACGTACGGTTCTGCTTCAGGCTTCCACCCAAAACTTGATGACGAATATCGACAAGGCGGACAGGCTGTTGGTACAAGTGCGAGGAATCAATCAGATTGTATGTCTAGAGGTTTTCTTCCGGTAACCCACCGGTAAAATTTACTGCTTTTTTGCTCTTAAGGATCGCTCACTCGCCGAGCAGAACTTTGAGAGAGTGAATTTCTATGGAACGCTCAACACTGTCGTTATGATAGCTTCAGCGATTACGCAGGTGAGCCTTTGTTTGTCACTATTCTAACATGTTTTCTTACTTTTATTGTACTAAATGCTACAATTGGTTACCTTCTAGGTATTTCTGGTCAGGAGTTTGCTGACAGAGGACTCAAAGGTTGGACGGTTGCTTCGACGTGGAACTAAGTAACCAATATTTGGTCATTCTTGCCATATTCACTAACACTACTTCACATCTTGCATTTATACACATTTTTTGTTAGGAATTTGTTAAATCCAGATGTATTTCACTTTGAAGAGATTCTCGAATTTGCCAACGAAGTGCTCGCTGATGAATAACACTGCCTTTTTTGTTGATACCAAAGGCCATTTATTTCTTGCCCTTTATTGATACCAGTATTTCTATACGGTTATATCCAAAATTCACTTATTAAGAATCTCTTAGACATATTGGTGTAACGAGGTTATCAAAAGCAATAAAGAATTTCTACGGTATCATTATGAACACCCACTTTGAAGGGCATTAAACAAGAATAATTAACAAAGTAATAACAATAACAACGACGATCTACACTCATTTCAACAAAGTCTCGTCGAAACTGAACCCTACGACGCGCTGGTGGCCGATGCCCTTTCGGTCTATAAAGAATATAAAAAATAAATAAATTGGCTATCTGTAAAATATTGATCGTTACCTCCTGCGGCTTTTCCACCTCCGCTACAGCATTATCAATTTCACTTTCCACCTCCTTGTCTTGACCTTCGGGCATATCCCCTTTGGAACAATCGACGGAGGTGTCAACAGTATCTTCAGATATCGTCTTGGCCGCCTAAAATGAAAAAAATGAAAAGCAAGAGAATCAAAACATCAAGTGAGATATTCAATAAAACGAATTCATTCTCGGGATCTATACAAGATTTTGGGATCGTGAAGAGCAGTAGTAAGAGGCGCTACTGTCACCCGCACGGTCGAGCGACCGATCCTCGCCCAGGCTGGCAAGTTCATCATCTCTACGGGATCGGGTAGATTGGTATCGTACCTCATGGCGCGTCTTTAGAGGAGAGGTCAACGCCGACCAGATTACCTTTACATCCGGTGGATGGATGGTAAGCTTCGTTACTCCGCACGAGGATGGATCGCTCGACGGCACGCAAGGTAGCAGCGCATTTTACATTTACACCACGTGCGTATAGGATACTATGAATAGAAATCGATGCAGGCCGTGCACGAAATTCTGGAAGAACATCAAGGCCAACTCAATTTCTATGGCCTAAGCATAGCACAAGTTATGACTCTCACCGATGAGTGCTTACAGTGCAACATGTTCAAATGGTCGAATAACTACTATAAGCAGGTCAGCGGGCTTGCCATGAGCCAGCGTCTGGCTCCAGTTTTAGCTATTGCGTTCATGTCCAAAATCGAGACCCCTGTCCTTGAACGCGAACCCCTGCTCTACTGTCGCTACATTGATGACTGTTTCATTGTGTGCGCCACGCAAGACGATATGGATGTCTGCTTCGAACTACTTAATAGCCAAGCAGAGAACATTAGGCTCACAAGAGAAAAACCGACAGGTCGCTGGCTGCCGTATCTCAACGTGCAGGTCAGTCTCGCACGGGGCAAGTTCCACACGAGATGGTATGGAAAGCCCAGTAGCAAGAATATCATCGTTCATTTCAGATCTGCCCACCCGTCGCAGACGAAGAAGGCCGTTGTCAAAAACATGTTTCGAACGGCAACTATGGTATCGTCGAACAGCGACCTGAAGTCGAAGTCGAAGTCATGGCAGTTGGCCAATCGCATTGCCATCAATGGGTACCCCGACCAAAACATCCCAAGAGGTATTCGGCCACCGGCAGTGGTATCAGGACGAAAACGGCCGAACGATAGTAGAATTGTTTTCAAAGTGCTTTTGTCTCAGATGAAATCGGCACTGAGATACGAAACTGCGTTCGCAAGGCTGGTCTTGATAACATGATTCGTGAAGTCGAAGTACCACCCTCCAATCTCAAAACACGGCTCGTAAGAAATCGATTATACGATTCTATCTGCAGAACACACCAGTGCATAGTCTGCCCAAACGGAAAGGAGGGAGATTGCATGGTCGCGGGAGTGGTATACCTCATAAAGTGCACGGTCTGCAACGGGGAGTATATCGGTGAGACGGGTAGACCCCTTGGGGAGCGCGTTAAAGAGCATTTGGGCACGCTGCGTAGGTGCGATATATCGGACCCGCTGGGTGAGCATCGGTTGCGGTGTCGCGATGGCGGAGGTGGCGGTAGCGATACTGTCACGCGCATCGGAAATCTCGGCGCGGAAGATCCTCGAAGCGCTGTGGATTGCCGTGAGAAACCCCACGATCAATAGGAAGGAAGAACGCGTGAGGTGACACAGGAGCTGGCAGCATTCGCTGACCTGTGCGGGCTTGACCCGAAGGACAGTCGGCCAGAGACTCGGTAGGGTGGCCACATTACTTTATGTATCGCCTGTAGCTTGTGATTTGCATTGGTGTTCTACTTGCCCAGGTCTGATTGTGTCTACCCTATCCGCGATTCGTCTCCCTCTCTCCTAGTGCCTTCTGATTCGCCGCTGGAACTTGAAATTGTTCTTGAACGAGTGATTTCTCAAATTCCTCTTTTCTCTTCTAGGCTCTGAAGAAGGCGGACTAGCCGAAACGTCAGCCGAAATAAACTTGTATCATCTTGGCTATTTGGCTACAGTCATCCAATCAGCTACCACTATATTCATGATGCCAAGATTCAACGACAGTCGATCATGGAATATGAATAGAAAATTACCTCTTCTCTAGCTTCCGCCGCCTTTGCTACCGCCATCGTCAAAAACGACTGTGGAGGTACTTCTTCAGCGGCCGGATCGGCGCAAAAATCGTGTCGTACCAAATCCGCAAGCCACTGGAGCATACTAGAAAACAATAATGTACTATGGAAATTAAAGAAAAAAAAGAAGGAAAAAAGTAGAGAAAAGTAGCAGAAAAGTAAAACCTACGACTGATGGGTAAGCTCGGTTATCAAGATTTCCTTGGTGATGAGGTCAAATTTCACTTTGTTGATCCGCTCTTCAACTTCACTTCCCCAATCAGTAAGGGGTTCGTGGGTCTTGGCATGTCTACAACGAAAAAGGATAGAGAAATAAGTAAACAATGCGCATAAATAAAGAAATTACAAAGGAATAGAATGATACGTTCATTTCGCTTCTCACCTTAGACAACTGCATCATAAGTAAACAAGTAAATAACGAGAAACATAAAGAATGTCAAGTCTTACTTCTTGTCGTAGAGGTCGTAGTGGACCCTCTCCAACAATAATCCTAGACCAGGAGCTTTTGGAACATCGACCTTAACATGAAGTGCCAATCAATTGAATTTGAATTATCAAATTTGAAACACTTACTCGTTCACTCTCAAAGGACCTTTGTATATAGCTTTTATACTGCAGCTCGCGTATCACAGCAATTGTCATCCCTACAAAGTTGAGGTTTGAAAGGAAATTCATGCAAAAAGGTATTAATGAACTGAAACTTTCATAAACTTGAAAACTCACCGACCATCTTCCTTATTTGATGTAAAATAAAACTTTGTCCTTTAACGGTGAGCTGAATGAACTCGACATCTTCATTTCGGATATCGTCGTGGAACAAAAATGGTTCGCCGCATTCAAACGACAAAATATATCGGTGACAACTTCGGTCGTCGAAGTCTCTGAATACATTAATTCATCGATAAATCAAAAATAGTTAATTCGCAACATAATTTTAGTAGCCACATCAAAAATCAGAACTCAACAAAAAGTAATTGCAATATTAGTGGACATGTATTCGCGACTACAATTAAGGCACGATGTTTTCGACTGCGAAAAGTTTTAAACCTTTTTCTCGTTCTGAAAAATAAAGACAAAGAAAGCACTAGGAGAAACGGTGACCTCTCTCTTGGGTGACAACTTCAAATTGCTTTGAACATTTAAAAAAACCGCGGGTAATTACACCAACAGATTGTTTCGTTTGAAAAAGGAATAACCATCCATTTCTGGGCCGGTCGAAAAACTTCATTCAAACACCTCAAACTTCTAACAATCAAAAAAGAAAAGACTCACCTACGAGACGTGTAATTGAAGAAATTATGCGTGCCTTTATATATGCTAAGAATAGAGTTGATTTCATCGATGGTTTCCTTTTTTATACGAAATTTTGCATTTGTAAGCTGAAATCAGACATTTTAGAAGCAGGAATCAACTCATATGGATTACACTATACCTCGGTTGGTTTTGCAAACGCAAATGTGGGAAGGGTATAGCTGTACGTTCTGGCGCAGCACATCTTCTGTGGATGGAAGGCGTTCGTCGCTCGGCGCATTGCTATAGAAAATGTTAATTATTTGCACTGTAGTTAGAAGTGAGATATCATTAATATTATATATTATTAATATTATTATATATTATAAATAAGGCAACCTCACCTATAACACGAATATCTTCCGGTAGCAGAGCGTTCAGCTCATTGGGACCCGTTAATACGTACTCTTCATCGTTCTTAGGCAGTTCCATGCCACAAATCTAAATTTTCCTAAGAAATATGGTAGAAAATACAATAACATAAGGAAGGAAATTGGCCGGTATGGAAGGGTATTTCAAAGAACGCGCCACGCATTTCTCTTCCACTTAAAATCGCAGAGGCATAATGAACACCTACTTGGCCTACACAACAAATTACACTGAGCAAATCAGTGACTTTACCTTCCCAGTCAAGCATGATTCCAATTTACCCAGCTCCTGAGGGATGAAAGGCTTCACTAGAAAATATCAAGGAGCATAGCCGCACCTGTCGAACCGCTGACACCGCCCTATCGGTACGAGCAGCTCGTTGGAAATGGAAAAGTGCCGGTTGCTCCTTCATCTCCGCGGTAATCCAACCCAGCTTGTGCATAGCACCAATCAGGTGACCTTCGATAGTTGGATGGCCTTTTTGAATCTACAAAATTTTCAAAAACCGATTACAAACAACAATTTTTTCGTGATGAGCCTCACCTGCATTCCGAAGTACTCCTTGCCCTGATAGGCCAAGAGCATCGCATATTTTGCTCGTTTTATTCGCCCGCTAGCCTCAACACTGTGGCGCTTCTCAACTCCACCAGAAACATTATGGATGACGGAGTCACCTTTGGTCGCTTCAGATACTTCGGCAGCCTTCGTCATCGATGCTATGACCCTCTGAAGAAACCGTTTCAACATGCGCTCTGAAAGAGCCTGAACGAAGGTATTTAACACATCAGACAAGAAAAAAGGAATTGATTGAACCAGGGAATATTAAAAGGTTTCCGAAAAAAGTTCCACACAAGTGGGATTTTTGATTCAATTTCAACAAATCGATAGTACAAACTGCTGGGCCCAGATTCATGAACGGACGAGCGGTTTCCGAAACCGCGGCGCAGCCAGAACCAGACGGCAGAGTTGATGACAGATTGCGTTTAACAAAGGAAGTTTAGGATAAGTAGACAAAGGTGAGCGCGGTTCGGGCTATAACTCGGGGTTTATCGAGAGTTTACCAATGATGAATCTGGGGCCTGGTTGGTTGCGAACCACTTGGACATATCCTAAGAAAGATGTTCTTAAAACAGCGATACACAGAGGGAGATAGGCACCCTTCAACCCTCCCTATCATCTTTCGATTAACGGAACTAAAAGAACAGCACATATTTGCATATAAAAATACAAAAAAAAATCCGAGTTCTCTTCTCTTCAGCATCGACTGGGACATTCGAAGACGATGGGTATACCCTAGCATATCATTAGCCAGAACTTATAACGATGGCTCCGGCTAAGGTCAGTACGTGAGTTGAGATCCGGATTCATCGAAGATTTTCATAAAGACGGATAGTTCAAAACATAAGGCCAAACAAGTCTTAACCCACCTAACCTCGAACAACAATGCAGCAATTGTAAAGGGTTTTTGAGCGATATCTCCCCGCCCAGAAATTAAAAGCAATTCCTAATAGCAAAGCAATATATTGTATCAAGAAATTGAACAACATAAAAGTAGAGGCTCAGTGTTCCAGAATTCATATGGCTAGTTTTACGCTTCCATAAAAAGCACACGTGAAATGAATACCACGTAAAATATTCATTAGCGGACTCTTAACTATATATTTCACTACAGAACTCTAAAATATGAAACATCTATACAAACGAGCTCGTCGGAGGGTAAAACCTCCACACATCACTGGAGTCATCTCAAGTACGGAATGTGGTTGGAAGACTATCACACTGATTCAGCAGAGAAGTGTTACGTTGTAATTAATCTGTTAAACAACACGATACATATCACTGAACGTCGTCAAGGTCTACTTCAATAGAATAAAAATTTACAATGAATATCCTGAATAGAAAAAATCCATCTACATAACGAACAAATAGACTACTTGACGGCGACCGTCTCCGATTCGGCGTCTAGTTGCTTTCCAAGATATTCCCAATTGTGTACCATGAGTTTTTGAACAGCAAGAAGGGCATGATAGCGTACGTTTGGATCCTCAGCGGTCAACAATCGCATTACAGCCTGTTTGCCTTGATACTGCTCAATGACCCTAAAATATACACTAAATAGTTTACAAAAATACGAGCAAAATAGAAAATAAAGCGAAATCATTACGTTTTGCCTCTTGGATAGTGTCGAACATACTCTCCGATGTCATGCGCAGCAACGCAAAGGATTAGAGGATCTTGACTAGTCTCGAGAAGTCGGATCAGAATCCTGTAAAAAAATAAAAATAGTAAAGAGGTGGTCAACAATATAACAGTGGAAGATCAGAAACCTGTGGCTCTTACTTGATGAGCTCGAAGTTCTTCTCATTAAAGCGAGGAGCATTTTCACGCCAAAATTTGTCCGATTTGTGCACGGGAGACCACTGCAGGCGACCGGAGCGGACCTACAAACTTGGATACAATGTAGAAAACACGAATAAGAACATTGACACCTCAAATATTACAGTTTACGCGAAAACAAATATGCAGTGCGTTCGACAACCCGTATACCTCGGCACAAACATTAAAAAGCACGATAAAACTATCTACAGACACCTGGGGCCGTATGCTCGTCTCACCCGAGATTGCTGGGGATGGGGCAGGGGAGGAGCCAGCCAGTAAGAGCACATGAAATACGGGCCGACTCCAATCATACTAGCTGGCTCCTCCCCCTGCCCCATCCCCCAGCAATCTTGGGTGAGACGAGCATACGGCCCCTGTGCGAAAGAATTTATCGTAAAAATGATGTTTGAAGTACAAAATTCTCAAAACTTAAATAAAAATGTGATGGATTTATGAACGAAGAACTCAAACGACTTACCTCACTGCAGTACTCGTCAAATGAGCTCAAATCTTGAACAGACAGATGAAGTTGCTCGCTGAGGAACTCGATATCTTCCTGAAAATAGAACGGAATTTGCTAATAAATATCATAATTGGGGTGTCTGAAACACTAACAACCTGAATCTGCAGGCGTACGCCACTACAACTTAAGCTAACCTCAAGCTCAGAATCGTCATACTTCTTAGCATCCATCAACTCCAAGGTTTTTAGTGTTTTACACTGCACCATCTGCAGCGCCGCCTCTTTTTTGATTTCACGTTCGTCAACCTTTCTCAAGATGTTGCTAAAGGTCGCCATGATAATGCGGATAACCTTGAAAACAATTCGTCATATTAGGGAACACATTTACACGGCAAGTGACGTACTTTTTCCTTCGATGACTCAGAGAGAATATCGCCGAGCGCCTGGATGACGCCCAACGCTGGAGTTCTACGAGCGATATCAGGACTGAAAGTCAAGCACCAAAGCGCGAATACTAGTTGATATTGAAGTTGGAAGTTGGCTTTTCCATTCAGAGCAGCAACGATGGACTGAATTCCCTCGGCTTCCATAAAAGCGTGTCTGAAGAGATGTTTTTTGTTGAATCGGGAAAAACTAGTATTGTCAGATTTTCTAGACATAACAGTTTCGAGCCGCCTCAAAAGTCAACGAAAGAATTACAAGCACTCTAGCAACGTAATTAACACATTGACGACAATACGACCCACCCGTGGGTCGTACGTTGTCTGCCGTATGGGACAATACGACCCACCGGTGGGTCATACTCTTTCGAAGTGTCGCTTTCTCCGACTTTTGACAAACTCCCAATTTTTTTTGTAACGAGCGTATTACAAATATCCCAAAGGTGCTGCAGACATCGAGGTTCAATGAAATGTTTTTTCCAAAGCACATTTATTTACCTTGAAAACAAAACTACTTCGGCACTAATCGAGGGATTTCGCCTTTCAGATTCCCTCTAGGAAACATTTAATCAATGCCACCGATTTGATCTATGCTACGTTGAAATTCGACCATAAAGGAAATCGAGAGCGCTGAACACAGTGGTAGTGTCCATTTGTATGGTACGGAAACGTATCACGTCGAAAAAACCGTTTCCTGGGACAATTTGACTTACCCGTGCGGCGTTTTTGCAGCGGTCAAAACGCGCGTTGGTCCACGCGCGCGAAAACGGAAAATAGGCGCTGTCGTCAATATGTTGAGCGATTAATACGAAGAACGAAAAAAATCAAAATAAACCCATTATAGTCTAAAGACCCAAAAGTATAATATTTAATTGGCTGCCCTAACCTGTATGGATCAATTCGAAGCATCATCTGTAGGCAGCGAGCGGTAGTGTTCATATATTCGTTTGTCTGGAAAATAACGGTCAAGGTTATAATGCTACCCTAACGAGTATAAGTACACGACATTGAATCAAAACATGAGAAGGTAAGTTAAAATATACTTATAGAAAAAGTAGTTAAAACAGAAACAAACAACAAAAACAAAAACATAACCAATTCGAAACAATAAAGATGAAAACACTCACAGAGGCACTTTTCAGCTGATCCTTCAGGAAGGAAAAATAATAGTTAAGTTCGGAGCCCTCCATCAACGTAGATCCGAAGCAGGCCAATTTAGCGATGATAGAGCTCATCTAAAGTTAAGGCGAATTAAATAAACTGAAGTCATTTGGAAGGTTGAATTCTACCCACCTGGTTAACAATGAAATTATCCTGTCGCTGGAGGATTCCAAGGAACCATGACCATACGGTGCGCTTTTGCTTCCGAGCCGCATTGTGGAAGATTTCTACGCGACTTCTATCCTCCTTAACAAAATACCCATTCAAATAGCGCATCTTTCACAGAAATAGGCAATTGGCTGAAAATTTATGAAAATGAAATAAATTACAAACGGGTAAACATTAACCTGGAGCATGTCGTCCAAAAGGGTGAGCACGTAGCGCACATTCTGGTCCTTTGCCACGTTCGTGATTAAGTTCACAATTGTACGCGCTGCTTGTCCATTAGCATCGTTCGCTGACAGGACAGCATCTCGCTCCTCCTTATTCTACAAGAAAGTTCAAAAAGTCATTGAAGAATTTGTTTACTTATCGACTTATTTATAGGACACCACGAGGCTGTACCGGCAGTAAAGCAATAATTAGCAGACGGCTGTCAACAACAGAACTACGCTTCAACAGCAAACCAAACTTCTAAATTTCAAAGGACAGAAGTGAATGCTTAAAGCAGTTGTTATGCCATAGATTTCGCTCAGAGAAGCGGCGGGACATCTGACACAGACACGTCCGCAGGCACAGTGTCTGATACTGAATAGTGTCAGTTATCCCGCCGCTTCGCTGAGCGAAATCAATGGCATGACAACCGCCTAACAGGGAAGCAGACTGTAAATCAATATGACTATGTAAATCAATCAATATAACTAAATCAATATGTAATAAATTTGTAATTTAGTTTTTTTAAATTTTTTCTGTAATTTAGTCCATGCGGTTCTAGATGCGCCACTTAAATGATCAGCGGCAATGGGAAAGAACATGTAGTACAACCTCATAAGCAAAAAAAACTCGACGTAACGAAGTCATAAACCAAAATAGGAAGATATCTCAATGCGTTCGATGTCTTTGAATGAAAATGCGTCAATCACAATGCTAAATAAAAGCCGGAAGATGACAAAAATAAAAAACAGTAAGCCTTAATTTAAAAAATCCCCTAAGGGAAAACAGATGAAAACAAAAAAGTAGATGAATGTGCACCACCGCTCACCTTAGCATTCTCGTAAGCAGAAATGAAATTGTAATCCTCCTGTGGAATCATCGAAGATCGAAGGTAAGATCCCCAGTTTGGCTTGCTAGAGCGCACCTATAGAGATCAACAATAACAAGAAGCAATAGCAATGTCAATGATAACAATAGAAAGAATAGAAATACAAAAAACGAAGTAAAAGGCAGTACCTCAGCGGCTTCGAGCTGAAGCCTCGAGGTGGCGTTGATCATATCAACAGCCGGAATGGCGTGCTGCGCCAACTCCGCCATCTAAATAAAGTAGAGGAGATTAAACAGCTGAATAATCACAAAATCAATCATACAATGCTACGTCCACGATGAAGAGAGGAAATTCTGGAGAAATGGAGGTCAACGTGAGAACAATAATACAACGATAAATCAATTTCCAGATGACGGTCAGATCAGTTGATACAGTGGAAGAACCCGTTTTTGCCCCGCGTTCTTGAAATAGAACTTGAAATTGCTCCGGAAATGCTCGACAATGGAATAGTGAATGGACGCTGACCTTTGAAAATCACGGGTGCTAGAACTAGTCGTGCAAATTTCTTATTAAAGTCACTCTAAACTCACATCAATGTTCAACTGCATATTGATATATGAGCTAACAGATCCTCACCTAAGAAAATAAAAGCCCTATAATATAGAGCAAAAATAGTTGGAACGCGCTAATTGCAAAGAATTAATTCAATTCGGAAAGTTCTCCTAGAATGAATTCGATTCGTAAAGATCATGTTCAGCTAAAATTAGCAGTTGGATTTAACTTGCCACAAATACCATACGGTTTGTAAAACCATTTTTATTTCCATTTGCAAAACCACTTCCTATCACCTGCATAAGCATTTCAGCAAATGAAAAGCCCAAATGAAGCAAAACCTAGCAAAAATCTTTCCAAAGGCTCAACAAAGTCTGAATTTTCGAAGGAATTCTGGACTGTTTCCGAGTGGTATTTGACAAAAATAAACGACATTGACAAATTCTGGAGATCAAATATGCAGAAATTTGCCTCGGGATCCTGACGCTCCGGCCACATGCCTCTACCTGTTAGATGCAAAAACATGAAAATGAAGAACACCTAATTAAAGGCATTCAAGCAATGAACAAAAGGTTGAACGTCGCTACCAACTGAAGGAATTGGGAGGTTATCGCACATATAAATAAAGCCAACGCTTCATATAATTTATTGGAACTCAATGTACAAACCGCAATTTAGCTGAAGCTCCGAAAACCACGACTGAAGCGAAATGGATCAAAAAACTGGCAACAACGAAGGAATGGTCAGTATCTGACACTATAAGGCGGAAATTTCGAGCAGTGTTATGGATGATTATGTAGAACTTTAGTTTTTTAGAAGCTGTAGAGATCAATCCACCGGACGTTTCGGCAGAACTTGGAATCAATAGCTGTTTTAAATCCAAAACCAACAACCATAGACCGAGGACGAGATCAATCGCTGTGAGACCGGACGGGCGGACAACTCGTCCAGTTTGCGCCGGGGCGCGGCAGGTGAGCTCCCTTGGGCTGCGAGGATATGTCTCAATTTCGTTTCACTCCATAACAACGGTCAGATCGCCTTCGGAGATTGGGAAGTTCAAAAAAAAAACACGAGGTACGTCGCACGCGATCGTCCTTATGAAAACATATTAAATTGGGACTGTAAGCATCTGGGTAAGCGCAAATAATGGAAACAAAAAGTGAGACGTGAATACTCCAGACACTGTAAAACGTGAAAAAATTTAATAACAACATATTACACGTTTCACAACAAGAACGATACAGAAGACAACAACTAACAGATTACAACCGAACCTACATCACTGATATACAGTACTCGTTTAAATAGATAATGATAAGACAGTAAAGCCATACAATCAATATCGATAACGATTTTTCTCTGCGAAAAAGACACTATTTCTCGTAAAAATTAAATATTTGTGAACAAACGAATACTGAATAGAATTGCACCCCTTTGAAGAGGTTAGAGGTAAGAAAGCATCATCACCTGTTGCCCAATTCCGGGAAAGAATTTGCTCTATGAAAAAATTACGGAATGGGTTTGTGGAGCGCCGAACACTAATTGACGGTAGCAGCATCACATACCCAAAAGCGCTTCAATACCGTATCTACTTGCCTAACCGAATGTCTCGTTTACTGTACGCCTCAAGGCATTCATCAAAAGCGAATCGTGTTGTAGGTAATGATCGGACAGGCACTATCTCCGTAGCTCGAAGACACCACGGTGGATAGCCTGAGAGAGAAGGTATATTGCCGACCTGAAAAAAAATTCAAAGATCAATCAGACAGTCCGAAATCATCACAAAGTACAAACCTAAGTCCTACTACAAACAATGCCAATAAGAGAAAGTAAGTTTAATTATTGATTGATACGCATCTATCAACCACTGCTCAATAGCAGGCGCGTCTTTGCCCGGCGTAACAAGTAAAAAAGTGAATGAATGTTGAAATCCAGCAAAGAACTCCAATAAAAAAGGCGAAAAGTGCAGATCATTTCCCTGAATCTATAAATGAGAATATAAATAGATAGATAGAAACACGGTGGGAGTGAGAACGGATACCATTCACGAGGCAAACACCGACAGCAGCTGTATCTACAGAAGCAAACGGCTCGCATAGCTGACCAACAACCAAGAGCTATGGCAACATAAAAGAAATATCATTTTACGGACAATCGTATCTAAAAAAATAGGAGGCAGGGAAAGAAATTTTAAAAGAAAAAGGAAGAACAACATCAGTTTGGAAGAGAACTTCCAACCTGTGCCCCTTCGTTGCTATACCGGTTCAATAAAAAGGAGCAATGCTAAAAAGGAAAGCAAAGGGATGAGAGATGCGGTAGGATAGAATGGGCAACATTGTATGATCACTTGAAACGGCACGCACAGAAAGGGAATGACATAAAGGCAGATATAAGAAGAGAAAATAGGATCAATGATGGTTTGTAAAGATATACAGGTACTGCACAAATGGGGCATGAAAAAAAGGAGAGAGGCAGAAAGCGGAAGAGAGGATGGTATAATTAATACTTGTAGGTATGAAAAGCTGAACAAAGAGAGGAGAGAAAGTGAGAGATATTGAAGGTGAGGAATTAAAGAGAGGGCAAGAGATACAGTAAAAATGGATGTCTAGAGAGAAAGGAGTGCGAGTGGTTGGAATCAGAACAAATGGAGAACCAGAACTAGAAGAAAAGCAAGAGCTGGGAAAACGGAAGAGGTTGGAGAAAACTAGGGAGGAAAAGGAAGCGAAAACGGCAGGGGAGGAATGAGAACTGAAGAAAAGAAGAAAAGAAAGAAAAAGATATTCTTATTGAAAACAAGTCTTCGCCCTCTCGTACCACAGTTGCCCAACGGACAACTGCGACTGTTCTTTGGGTAACCGTGGCCCAAGAGAGAAGGAAAAAATAAAACGACAACTAATACCCCGAATGAAAAAGCTCTTCAATCGATAATATCATATAAATAAAGGATACTCCAACCAATATGCATGAATTAACCTGTATCAAAAGCTCCGGTTCACTTAGTGAGTACTTTGTAGCCAAGTGATGGGAAACGTCGGCGACAGTAATCGGAGTTGATGACGAAGAAAGCTGAAAAAAAACGTTTCAAATAACAAAAAGATTTATTTTCTCACTCGCATTCAACTCCTGCTCAATAACAAGTTGTCAAGTAGCTGCTAGTCAAACTCACATCACGGCATGTTTTCACGAGGACGGATCTGCCAGAGTCGACGGATAACAGCTGAACCACCAACCGATAGGACGAGGTCTCAAACGACGAGCTGTCGCAGTTAGTGATGATTTTTATCCGCTGAAAGCAACTATTCAGAGCACGATTCATCAAATTAATCCAAACCAAACGAATACCCAACCTTATTCTTGCAGAATATCCGAAGCTCATCGGAGAGATATGAGTAATCTGTCATCGCGTCATAAACACTGAGCCGTCGAATGTTAGCTCCAAGGCAGACCTCCATCAGAGACATTAGGCCAACCTGAAGGTTTAACTGTTTACCCAGAGAGTGCATCAAAAATACCAAATAAAAATATAATATCTGTTTTAATGCTTCTACCGACCGAGGTAAAATATGAAACGCTCGTCCTGTTCTACATCTCAGTTTGTTCCCGTGAAACTGTACGAATTTCGCGACCTTTGACGATGCTTTAAAGACTCCCACTAACTTCATTGAGATGGGTAACAAGACGACTGATACGCGTCCCAAACTAACTTGTTCGGTGAGAGTTCTAATAACAATTATAAAATTTGAGACCAATATCTGGGATGACATTTATAAAAATCAATCCGATCTTTCTCTTTGAGCATGCTAAACGAGATGTCACTAAAAAAAACTTTCTTGGGTTCCAAAACCTCAAGAGCAAACTAGCAAAAAAAGTGTACCTTATCGACAGGCTGCCCATTAATGAGAACAGCAACATGGGCCGGCGTTTTTAGTGATCGTCGGGCATCCTCCTGAAAATCGACGATCGTAAACTTATTGCAAGACTAATAAATGTTGTTAATGTTGCTAATAAATGTGACTTGTCGTTAATAAAATAACAGAATTTACGTCTACTAAATATCACAATCTTGAAGCCCTGACATTCATTTTACACCAAGTTTCGCTGAGTGGGACTTGGTAAGGGAGCTACCTACCTAGATTAACCAGGCACCACAAAGTACATATATTTATGAACAGAAAACTCTTCCAAATCTACGGTTAAAGGTAGGATTGAGGCTCTAGGGGCAAACCGAATCGTTAGCCGTCATAAAATCATATCAGATTTGACCCAGATCTTCGGTATTCTTGCTATGTTCTAGTCCGGACGACAGTTTACAATCCTAGCATTATTTACGTTAATATACCCAACGACTGAAGGACGTCAAGTAGGCCGAGCCCTTTTGCTGGCTTGAAAGGAAGACAGTCTGACCCACTTTACATTCTTGAGCAGTTTGCGTAAATGAATAGTAAAAAAATGTAATTCTCGTCCTGACCAGAAGCATAACATTCTCGGACTATGAACGACCATTTAAATTCACTCCTCGTCTTCAATAATTTACCAAAAAAAAACGAAAAAGTAAATCAGAACAGAGAAAAAGTCTCACATCGCGCTCCCGCTGCTTGATCTCTCGTCGAGCCCAAATCGTCGAGTAACCAAGGAAATTGCACGCGAGCAGTACCAGCCAGTACACACTGCGGATGGCCAACGCACAAAGCCATGCGATGTCGAGCATGACCGGATGAGGTCCTGGAATGGCAAATTTCCGAAATCTAATTCAATGGATTTCAAAAAAATTCAATAAAAAATTCAAAATCGACAGCATTGGAGGGAGAGCGAGGCGGAAATTGCGGCGGGGCCCACGAAAACAAGAAAATCGTAGCGGATCGTCGACGGACGACAGCTGTGCGATTGAAACCCCGAACGCAACAACACTGGCCACTGTAGCCTACTATAACTGGCTGCTGTGCTGACGCGACAACACCACACGGCGGACAACTCGTCCGAAGCCCCCCCCCCGCAATCATCGCCCTCTCCGATTGTGCTATATTAATAGTCAATTGGGGTTGGTCGGTTGCAGAGAACGCGCCGTGCACTCGTCTCCCACCCAGAATCGTAGAGGAATGGTGAATGTGCATTTGGCCTGCGCCGCGAGAGGTATATCATCGGAAAAGTGTGAAATTCCAGACAGCGGTGAAATGAAATTAATTCAAAAATAGACAGTTGAATAGGTGCAAGAATAAATGCAAAAGTAAAGGTGCCGGCGTTGATCAGTCCGCTAATGATGCGCCGCGCACCCATGTTCCATTCTGGATCGTAGTGGTATGGTGAATGCGTATTTGGCCCAAACAATTACTTGCTGGGCCAGCCGCTATACCAATTCAGTGTCTATACCTTCGCAGACAAGTCTGGTACCAACTTACCCGACCGCGGAGGGATGGAGGGCTTGGTTGGCTCGGGCTGGGATTCGATTGCTCGACCGCGCGGATGCCAGTAGCGCCTCTTACCACTGCACTACGCACGCCCTAGATCCAGAGGCATGCATGAAGATATGAAAGAAATCAGAAACGCCTAGGTTACTTGCTCCACAGGTATATAGCGATGTGATCCCATTCGGACGAACTCCGCCTTAAACTGTCGCGGTTCCAGTTCACAGGTAGCAGAGACGCAGAGGACGCGGCTGATGCCGCGGATGAAGATTTTGACCAGTATTTTTACCTGTGAGGTCATATGAGGCTGCTATTACAAATAGGGTAAGCAGTATGCGTAGTTTTGGTTGAATTGTCTTGGTTGAACCGTCTTGGTTGATACGCCTGTTTACAATTTCTGACCGCTGAGTGGTTTCTATAGTTATGATAATCGATTGAAGAAGATTATCACAGTGGCGGCTGGTTAACAATGGAGGGTGGTTACCATTTCTAGTTTCGTAGTACTCGAGAGCTGGTGGTGACTTGGACGAATGAGGTTCGACTTTCTACCCACATAGCTCTAAATGATATACGGCTTTTTATCTACGGAGTTCTTCGGAAATCTTGTTTTATTTGGAACGTTTTGTGTGAAATTTACCGGTGATATGATACACAATGGAAAGCGGAACAGTTTGGATCTAGATTTATGTTCAATTTTTGATTTTCTGTTTTCAGTGCGGAGCCAGATGAGGTCGAAGCGGCCCTGCACGGTAGAGTGGTCGACGGATGGACTTTGGACAATTCGCTGGGAAGCGGTAAGGCTAAACGTCCACGAATTGGCTTCTCCAAGTCACCGCCGCTTCCTCTGCGTCTCTGCCTGCTTTGCAGCAGAGTATAGATGAGTATTCGAGATGTAAGTAGCGGGGCAGGCGGATGTCTGAACGGCCAAGCGACTGGATTTCTAACCAAGAAGTATCAAAGAATATTGTCATCTAACAAAACCAAATAGAAGTGATAAAATGCAGGAGCAAATGGAATCGTAATGATGTGTAAAAAAGGAGCGGCGAAGGCTGTGATGAAGATTGCGCTGTCCTCGTACTCTACAGCAAGTCTGGAGTGGGAAAGTCTTGTTATGGATCGAATCGTGAGATGCTATTTTACTTTTCCATTTTTACTTTTTTTATTCATATTTTCATGACATCCTGGTATGGAGGTCCACAAATCTGCATCCGTTATGTGCTTGGACCCTGAATACATGAGCTCAAGCAGTATTCTATTGAATAAAAAAAAACTCAAGAAAATAAAAAAATAAGCGAAAAAAAACCTGAAATTCTTGGAATCGTTGCGGCCGATACTCTTTCCTTTCTGGATTTTTCGAAAGAGAAAAATTTTATCTTTTTTAGTGCAGCCGGCTCATGCTGTAATTGTCGGCCTACCCTTAAGACTTCATTTCACCCGTTTCTAGTAAAAAATATTTCGGTATTATATTAGTTTCTGAAGCCACTCGTGCAAATCAGTTATGAGATTCAGAGATTTAATATTTATAAAATCAAATCTAATTTCGCCAATCATTGTATTTTCTGAGAAATTAAGCTGTTCAGATTGCTCGAGAAAATTGTGAGGATCGTACGGTGCATCTGGTCAGGAAGCTGGGAAACGGTTCATTGGAGCTCACTATGGGGGATAAGGTAACGTAATCGACATGACAGAGAAATTATCAAGCAAAATTGTCATTCGTCTGACCTGTCACAATTTTGAATTCAAATTTTCCGCTTGAGAGACTCGGACACGTCTTTTATTTGAGTCTACGCAGGCGGAAGCAATGCTAAACTACATAATCACTTTCGTCATCCTGGTTTTTTCGTAAATTCTTTTATTTCGTCCACTAATTATTTTATTGATTGTAAACGAATATATAATAAGCTTAGACTTTTGAAATCAGCTGCGTTTCTAGACTATGGACCTCGCCTATGTGCTGATGGAATGCCTGCCAGGAAATCCCGTGCCGATCATTGGAAACCTTCAGGGAGAAGAGCAAACGCTAAAAATCATCGAGTACGGACTCCAACTGCTCAAGGTACAGTACTCTTCAGCATACGGCCTAGTCTGGGTAAGGGTAAAGGTAAAGTGTTGGTCAGTCCATTCTGAATCGTAGAGGCATGGTGGATGTGTATTTGGTCTATACAAAGAATTGCGAGGGCCGGCCGCTGAACTTAGGCAGTGTCTTTACCTTACCGGACAACTCTGATATCAATTTATCCGACCACGGACGGTTGGAAGGCTTGTTCAGCCCAGGCGAGGATCGATCGCAGGAATATGCGTGCGGAAGTAGCGCCTCTCTCTGCCAAAGGAGACTTCACTCTGAACCTGGGCAATTGGGGTGCATTTCACCCGGTGCTTAAGGGCCCATTCAGAGTTTTACTGCCGCAGTAAAGTAAAATTAGCAGCAAAAGGGGGGATGAGCGCACCCCACGTCCGTTTTCGGCAGCAAATCCGCTGCCGCAGCAAGGAATGTCCCACATTTCCATTCCTTGCTGCGGCGGCGCTGCGACATTCCTTGCTGCGGCGGCGCTGCGGCAGTGCTGCCGCAGTAAAACTCTGAAAGCGGGTGCAGCGCTGCCGCTACTGCGCAGCCGACGCGCGCGTCGCTGGTCCCTATCCTTCATCATTACTGCGGCAGCAACGCAGTAGAGTCTGAGTGGGCCTTAACAATCCAACATTTCATTCAATGAGATATTTGATTTGATTAGAGATTTGATTTGATTTGAGCACAGTATTTGATTTGATTTTGATTTGATTTGAGCACAATATTTGATTTGATTTGAGCACAGTCGTGCGAAAAAGGGTATAAAACACCGGGAACACTCCGAACATATTTCCAGTGCTAAAGCCGATTGGGGTGCACTTTACCCGGCACTTGTCAATCCAAAACTCTATTTAATGAGATATTACCAGTGCCAAAGCCGATTGGGGAGTCTATTGCAATCGTTGATGAAACGGATCGATTGGAATGATGTGGATGGAGAGAAACCCATGTAGAGCGGTTTGGCAACGACCAGTTCGGGATAACCTGGATGCCGCTTACTAGGCAAGGATGCGAGTGAAAATAAAGAATAAAAGTAAAATTTTAGAGCAAAATTTTAGCTAGTAACTCCAACCAACCGATCTGGGTGTGTAAGTCAGTCAATGCATTAACTGTCATTGTGGTGTTCGGACTAGAATCTGGAGTGAAGAAATAGAGAAACCATGCCTCTCGATTCTGAGTGAAGTACGAATGCATGGCGCGTCCGTAGAGGCATGGTGAATCTTTACGAGGAAATAAAAGAAGTCCGAAGCCAAATGTTTGGTAGTATCGCGTTCTGAAGATCAACTCGCCTCAGGCAATCTATGACATGCATCAGTGCGGTTTCATTCATCGTGACATCAAACCGGAGAACATTGGAATGTTTGATGTGAGTACGTTACTTAACAATTTTTTATTGAAATTTAGTACTCTCATAAGTTTGTCAGATGTTTCTGTTAATAAAAAATAGCATTAGAAATTAGAAAATTGGAAAAAAATCAGAAAAAAATAGAAAAACAGATAAATATTGCAGAACAATGTCGTCGTTCTGTATGATATGGGCATGGCTCGGGCCTATCTGGACGAGGAGGGCAAGCACCGTCCTCCTCGATCTCATGCCGGCATGAGAGGCACCGAGGAGTGGAGCAGTTTGAACGCCGAAACTGGGCGGGATCAGGTAGCGGTTTGGTAAAGGTGATGGTAAAGGCGACGGTAAAGGTAAAGGTAAAGTGGTCCGCATTACTCACCCCCCCCCAGATCGCGCCACGCACTCCTCTTTCACCCAGAATCGCAGAGACATGGTAAATGCAACTTTGGCCCGTTCAATGACCTGCGGGGGACAGCCGCTATAGCAAGTCAGTGTATTTACCTTCCCAAACATGCGCGGTAGCAATTAAGCCGACCTCGGAGGTTTGGAAGGGTTGGCGGTACAGTCCATAGTCACGCAGAATCTTCAGAAGCTTTACTAAATGTTGGATCGCCGCAGAAAAACTTCTAGAAGAATCACCCTACCTGAGTAGCCGCGTCCTATGCGTGTCTGACCTATGCATTGCCGCGCTGCCCCGCTGCCAAGTGTGAAGTGCTCTTCAGTTTGTTATCGAAAAGTTCAGAGAAGGAATGTAAGCTTTCATTCCTCAGTACGTTATATTTGATATTAAATATTATCAATTTATAGGGCCGTGTCGATGATCTATGGGGATGGCTGTACTGCCTCAATGAGTGGGTGAACTGCCGAAGTCAGAAGCCACAGGTGTGGTCGGCGTTCGACCGTGAGCCAAATATTCGGTAAATAGGGGGCTTTGATTTGAGTTTTCTTAATATTATTTAAAAAAATACCTCCTCAGACAATGGATGAAGTCTCCGTTCTTTTCGGCTAGAATGGTCCTAAACAACTGCCCGTTTGCGTTCTTCAGAATCGGGGTAGGGACGCTAATGTTCTCGCTTTACTTCCCTTTCCTTTTCTCGAAAGTTGAGTTTTTCTGGCTACCTCAGAAAAATTTAACGACTTTGGGAGGAATATTAGGCATTTGTTCATGTTTTCAGTTATATCTTCGTACCTTGGGACGTGACGACACTCCTGATTACTTCTATCTAGCTTCACTACTTCGCGAAGCTAGCAGAACTGTGAAACGAAAACAGAAACCCGAACCGATGAATATCGATAAGATAATCGCGGAAAACCATGTACTCGAAAGAGATTTCTTCTAAATGCTTTACGTGATATGATAAAAAGTATTTTCAAAGTTTTTTGTGTGCACTGAGAAGGCCCATGAGCAACAAACATCGTTGTTTTTTAAAGAATTTTTAAGAATTCTCACGTTTACACTTCTTCTACGGATCGCTGGCAACGAATTGTGTTTAACCATGATAACCTTATTCGTCATTTATTTGTTTTGTTGAGTTGGGAATAAAGGAAGTCAGAATCCGAAATGCACACGAACTTTTAATTATTTATTTACGCCTATCAAAGGCGTGCTTTAAAAACAAATACATTAGCTAAAAGAAACAGAGCGATCCCAGACAAGAAACTCGTAGATATAAAAATAATAACAACACAAGAAAAAATAGTTTACATTTACAACAAAAAATGTTTTTGGGTCACCTCTCGAAGATTAGCGACGATTTTCCTCATTTTTCTCAAATGACAGAAATCAAATCAGTTATCAGTGGGCGGGTTTGATCGATTGGAATTGTTTTTACGCGATCGCTGTCTTCTCGGTGTCCGATTCACTATTTCAGCGAATCTCGTTCATCAATTTCGACTTTGCTACGTGATTATTACCGCTTTGCTGATTCACAGTCGATATCTGGGTTTTTTGTTTGCTCGCGTTAGTCGTGCAGCTGTGAAAATTCTCGGGCAGAAAACCGAGTTCTGGCACGACCCTTTAATTTCCCTTTTCCTTTCCTCACTTTCATGCCAATTTTTAGCTTTCAGGCGGAGACCTCTTGAGGAACGTCTTCTTTTGTGGGAATATCGGTCCTTTTTGTTATCTGTTTTGTCCTACTATATAATAAGCGAGACCGCGATGTTTGTAATGGGTGGCTCATATGGGTCTCGCCGCGATTGCCCGTTACCGTCCTCCCAGGGACGCATTCATCAGTTCAGATCGCCGTCTTTCGCCATTTGTTCATCGTTTTATTTTAAAACTTTCCCTTTTATTTCAAATTTTTATTTCAGTCTTTTAGGGGTTAGTTTTTGTTTTTATTTATTATGCACTAAGCAGCCGTTTGTCGGCCGGCAGGCCACTGAATGGCTGGTTGTGATATAGTTGCTATTCTTGTTCCGCCTTCTGTATTCTGCTTTCTAATGTACTTACAAACTTTATTCTTATTTTATCACAAACCCATGACCAAAGAAAGGAAATTTTGGCACTATATGAAATGGCAGTGGATAGAACAACGGGAATAAATTAAGTGAACTCGTTCCCTTATTGTTAGGTGCAGAACACTACAGCACAACCCGAGTGCACCTCACCCAACCATTCCGAACAGTCGTCGATGTCAATGGAGAGCACCAACGGTCGTAAGCACGACGGTTTCCTCCACTCCCTGCTACAAGAACGATCCTCGTACTTGGCCGACGGCCACAATCGTCGGACACGCTTCTCGAGCTCCTCGACAAGTTGGTCCGAATGAGCCACTGGGAAGGCGGAACGCAACGATTTGCACTCGACGTCGCTCAACAGTCCAAGAACGGCCTGATAGTCGAAATTGTCCTCGATTGAGACCTCTGTGTCGAGCTTCACGCGGTCTTCTTGTCGTTCGGGTGGAAACTGGAAGTGAAATGGTTCAAAAATACCCGAGAGTATAGGTTACCGTGGTTAGAACCGACCTCGTTGTTGATGAATTTGAATCGCTCGTCGATAAATTTCAGATAGCGTTCTTCTAGGGTTCGTTGCTTGTGGATCTGCAGGGCTTTCTGGAACAAAATCAAATGAGTAAAATGTTCTACCGCAATCCTACTATACAACCAAGCGATGTTTGTCATGGGTGGCTCCTATGGGTCCCGCCGCGATAGCCCGTTACCGTACTCCGAGGGACGCATTTCATCAATTCAGCTCGCCGTCGTTTGCTGCATGCTATTTGTTCATCGTTTTATTTAAATGTTGTTTTTAATTATTTTGAATATTTTAAATGTTTTATTTCAATTCTTTACTTCAGTTCATGTATTTTTGTTCTTAGTGTGTATTTAACAGCCGTTTGTCGGCGGGAAGGCCGCTGGATGGCTGGTTTCTTGTACAGGCCAAACATGCATCCACCAGCATCTACGATTTCGAATGGAAAACAAAAGCATGGCGCGTGTTTGGGGGACTGAGCGAATCGGACGACTTTACCCTAATGCCCTTGATATACATTCGCTCGCGGTGAGCGTCAGCGACTTGCGAGCGGTGATCGCGTGCGCCGCTAACCTCAGACGCTGGGCACGCGATGCACGCACGCACGCGCCCGAAGCATACAGAGCAATGCGCGAGGTGATCGACCCACCCCCAGCGAAAGGGTCAATCGCAGTGCAATGCGCAGCGACTAGAGCGTGGAAGGTACGCGAGCGTGTGCATAACAGCCCGTGAGCGTCACCACGCCAGCGTCACCGTGATAACTCGTACAAACGTGTCTGGCCCCACGGTGTCTGATACTGAATGGACGAGTTGCGCTGGAGGGTGGGCGAAGGTATAACAAGGGCCTAACCTTTACCCTCTCTTTGCTCACCTCATCCGGTTCGAATAGCTCTGGCTTCTTGTACTGCTTCAGATAGAAGTACTTATTACGGCGCATTGTTGGACTGTTGTCGAACAGCAGGTAATTGGCCACGGAGCGAGCCGCCTCAGAGCCTCGCATCACTGTAAAATGAAGGCTCACCAAGATTTAGCAATAAAAGGAGGCCACGCCCATGCCGTCCCAAGGAAAAACTCACATTTGTACTGACAATAGTGCAGATACTCATAGTAGACCGCTGGCAGATCACCGACATTGTGACCATTGATGAGCGCCAGCCGGTGAAGGCAGTTATGCTGACATCGAACCACAGCGGCCTGCATGCCTAGGGAAACCAATCAATCAATTGAATCAATCGATTGAATCGAATAGATTTGACGTTTGACTCCGATTCTCTTACTAGTGATGAGCACGTCGATCTCCGGGTTTCCATGGACGACACTCCAGTCGATCTTGTCGTCGCATAGAAGTCGACATCTGGGGTAAGAGAATAAAATGAAAAGCAAAATTTATACCCAAATAGTTTCTGCCGGTACCTGGCGTCTTCTTCCATCAACTTCTCCATAGAGAATTGAAGATCGTCGACGCATCGATTCCAGTCCTCGTCGTTGTACGCTTGCACTCCGGAGATGAAGGACTTCTGGAAAGGAAGAATTTAATTTGAGAATTTTAGCATGGATACATGAATTTCTCCCTCATTTAGGAGCGGCTAGATGTGCATTTATACTCGGCGGCAAAGACGCGGCGCGCCGCTTTGCCTACTCTGCGTCACTACCCTATATGGCACTGCGCTGCTAAATGTTGTGGGGTGGACGACAAAACGCAAATCATTCACACTTCAAGGGCAAGGCAGAAAATTAAAATTTTGAAATTTCCCTATTTAGACATCATCATACTCTTCGTTTGCATGTGGTGCATTGGCAAAGGGTGCCGTTTTCACCCGCGAGGTCGGGCGATCGATCCTCGCTCAGTACAACGAAGCTTTCATCCCTCCGGGGTCTTGAAAGTCATTGTACAGGCCAGATGCTCCTCATCATGCCTCTACGATTCTGAACCAAAGACGACTGCATGGCGCGTTCTTAGGGAAGCGGATCAACATCGACCACTTCTTCGACCCTTTACCTTTTTCGCTCCTGCATCTTACCTCGTATGGTTTCCGCAACAAATCGACGAGCATATCATCGTTATAGCCGTGTTGTTCCATGTAGAACGCAATCCCATCCAAGGTGTCCTTGTCGGTGGGATTTTTCACTAAAAAGGTGTACGCTGCCTCGACGGCATGTCTCAGGTCGTTCATCTGCAAAGCGACGGTAAGCACTAGACGAAGGTTCGAATCCCTACTGGGACACTAATTTTGCCATGTGCCGTAATTTAAGTGCTCACCCGCCAATAGCAAATGTGCATGTACTGGTAGGGCTTCCGCTCGACAAAGTCGAAATAGGTGCTCATTTTGCCCAATGGGGGTCGTTCTTCTGGAATACAAGGACATTTAAACAAGTTATCAAATTCTCACTTAACAGGCAGGAAATATAGTGTAGAGCTATACAGTGCAAACGTCTGAATATAAGAAAAGTTGTAGGTTCTTCAGAAGTTCTCGTACATTTGCGACTTCTTGAATTTCAAAAGGATTTTTCTGGTATTTTCGGCTCCAGTCAGAAAAAAAATGTTATAGAGAAGAGAAGACCGTTGATATTAACGGTGCCTTCTTCAAATGACTCCTTGCTACTGTCCAGATATTACTGTTTTGTATTCCAAATGTCCGAAAACTTTTGCACCAACTTAATATAAGTAATTATGAGGCAGAGCGTCGCGTAATGGTAAGAGGCGCTACTGACACACGCATGGTCGTGCGATTAATCCTCGCTCAGGCTAACCAAGCCTTTCATCCCTCCGGGATCTGGTAAATCAGTACCTGATTTGCCTGGGAAGGTAAAGACACTAGTTGTTCCACTGAGTATTCATGGTCATTCTATTTAACATTTTAGGCAATTATTGTTTATCAGGGCGCGCGTGGTGCAGTGGCAAGAGGCGCTGCTGACACCGACACGGTCGTGCGATTGATCCTCGTCCAGGCTAACGAAGCCTTTCATCCCTCGGGCAAATTGGTACCAGACTTCTCCGGGAAGATAGACGCTGAGTTGGTATAGCGGCTGGCCTCCGCAAGTCATTGTATAAGCCAAATACGCATTCCACATGCCTCTACGATTCGGAATTGAACACGAATGCGTGGTGCGTCCTTAGGGGACTGATCAATGTCGGCACCTTCACCTTTTACCCTTTCACGTTGTTAGATAAGTAATTACAAGTGCTATATTGCATATTAATATTTGTAATGTTTATTTGTTTATATTTATATTTGGCTAGAATAATTAGTACACCATTAATTAGCAGCTGTAAACAGTTACCTGAGGGCTTGTTCAGACGACGCGCGTCGAAAATGCAAAATTGAAGCTCAATCGATAATTAACGTCCTTGATCGAATTTGCTCTTTTGCATTAGTGGCGCAGTCCGGTTGCGCCTCATATAGGCAAACTTACTGGTCGCTCGGGTTTTTAGAAGGTTGCTATTCCTTATTAATGAAAAATTTGACAAAATTCACTTTTTTCGTTCAATTTCTTTCCTATGTGATTATATGCCTAATTTTTTTGCCTATATGAGGCGCAACCGGACTGCGCCACTAACGCAAAGGAGCAAATTCGATCAATGACGTTAATTATTGATTGAGCTTCAATTTTGCATTTTCGACGCGCGTCGTCTGAACAAGCCCTGAGGCTTTGGTTGACAGCTGAAAATTAACAGCGTTCGAACATGAATATCTAACGGTTGCCTTTTACAATCTTAGTTGATCCGTTCCGTATATAATAATCGAGTAAGCCCTTGCGGGCACTCCCCCAAGACACGCTATTGCGTGCTTTTCACCCTGGCCCTCCTCGAAGCCCGCGCTCACTGCTGTTTACTCTGACTTCAGCTCTCCGCCGAGGCCGCGCTCTCTACTGTTCACACGCACTTTTCACTCTCACCAAAAACAACGCTCTCTGGCGCATGCACGCTGCACCCCTAACCAAGCGATGGTGTCTGCAACATGGGGTTCACGAGATCGAGTCGCGATCAGTGAAATGGAGTTACCATAACGCCGGTGTTTCATTCTGAGTACAAATTCGGTGATTATTCAGAGCTGTTGAAATATGGGGTTTATGAGATCAAGTCGATATCACTGGAATGGAGTTGCCAAGTGTAATAAGGCACTGAAGGCAGTAATAGCACAGCAAGGATGCTCCTCTGCTCAGCGCTTCTGCAGGAGAACCAACTACAGTAAGAGCGCTGAAAGCAGTGATAAAACCGCAACAGTGCTCTTCTGTCCAGCCAACACTGCTTCATCGCTGCTCAACCAACACTGCTTCATTGTCCACCCGTGGACAACCCACTATAGGATTTCTCGATATATACGGAACGGATGGGAACATGCCTCTAATAACAGTAACGCCAGCGTTTCATTGTGAGTACAAATTCGGTGAATCTTCGGCGCTGTTCGCGGTTGTATGGCTGCACTGGCCACATTCTTTTTTCCGGTACTTCGGAGTCTCCGGTACTTTTATTTACCACCACCGCTCCTCATCACCTCCCTTCATCTCACTGCATATATACGGCCCTTTAAACGGTGATTTACCGAAGCCACTCTTTGACTGGATTTTTCGAAAATTCGGAGGTTTACGCTGGACATTTCGGAAATTCGTAGGTTAACCGCTAGGTTCAGTCAGATTCACAAGCATTTAGTGACTCTTCGACAGAGTAGTACTCACGGGGCCCAGGCAAAGAGCGGCGAAACCGCTCTTTGACTGGATTTTTCGAAAATTCGGAGGTTTACCGCTAGGTTCAGTCAGATTCACAAGCATTTAGTGACTCTTCGAAGAGTAGTACTCACGGGGCCCAGGCAAAGAGCGGCGAAACCGCTCTTTGACTGGATTTTTCGAACATTTGGAGGTTTACGCTGGACATTTCGGAAATTCGTAGGTTTACCGCTAGGTTCAGTCAAATTCACAAGCATTTAGTGACTCTTCGACAGAGTAGTACTCACGGGGCCCAGTCAAAGAGCGGCGAAGCCGCTCTTTGACTGGATTTTTCGAAAATTCGGAGGTTTACGCTGGACTTTTCGGAAATTCGGAGGTTTACCGCTAGGTTCAGTCAGATTCACAAGCATTTAATGACTCTTCGACAGAGTAGTACTCACGGGGCCCAGGCAAAGAGCGGCGAAGCCGCTCTTTGACTGGATTTTTCGAAAATTCGGAGGTTAACCGCTAGGTTCAGTCAGATTCACAAGCATTTAGTGACTCTTCGACAGAGTGATACTCACGGAGCCCAGTTAAAGAGCGGCGAAGCCGCTCTTTTACTGGTAAATAAATAAATAGATAAATAAATAAATTGTCCAACCAGTGAACCGCTCTCGTTTGCAGCGCAACATACAAAGAGCTCTCTCAGAAGTGGCGTGTTTTTGCGAGAACGAGCTCTCGTCCGGCTTCTCCACCTGGCCGGCACATTTCCGTCGACACCACACCAGTTCGTCTTCGAAGTACCTTTAATTGATTTCTCTTTTATTTATTTCTTTCAAAATTTCCGCTTAACTTTATTTATCTATTTGATACACTTTTGAACCTGTTTTTGTTTACGAGCGTGGTATCCGAATGTTTGTCAATTCACCTTATGTTAGTCTTGATGCTCTTTTAGATCACTCTTGTTCCGTTTGTGAGATAACTTACCACATCTGAATCCTGCTATATTCTTCCTACAAAATTCAAGAGGCGCACCGCTCGATGGACTGGTTTTTCGAAAACAGGTCAGTCGTTCTTCAATTGTCAAAATTCAATCAATTTGTCAGATTCATTCGGAAGGAACCGATAATAGACGAACCTTATCTGACAGACGACATATATGTAAAGTAAAAATTACACTAGAAAATAATACCCTTTCAAGATCGAAGCATTTAAAGAAGCATTTCAAGCCAATGTACCCAAATACCGATGAAATAAGAGGCAAAGAATAATTGTACTGAAGCGATATGATTCCTTGTTTTTTTTTTCATCGATTAATTTGGATTCGGTACAAAACAAAGCACAAGAGAAGATGCTTTCTGAGTGGGTTGAGCATCAGAGGCTATCCTCTAAAAAATTTCCAGAGGCGACAAAGCGATTGTTTTTGTCAAAATTTTGGCAACATACGGTCAATTGACGAGCCTCCCAGACGGTCGAACGCCGAAGAATTGTGATTTTTCGCCGCGCCTGAGACCGATTACATCCTTCATATCTTCCGAATTTTGAGGGTTTCGTGAGGTTTTTATTTATTTATCCAAGACGCCGGCAGATGCCAACGCGTGCCGCAACATACATATTTCTCGAAGTCACTAAAAGTGAGAAGATGCATTAGCTCCATTACCAGAACTACATAAAAATTCACACACGACCTAATAGATTGAGAAAACCACGCAGGGAAAGACCCAGGACCTTCTGATTCGATTCCAAAATGCGGTTGAATTCCACCAAACACCTGAAGGTGAAGAAGCTGTTTCTCACCCGTGATTTCGCCACAGAAACATAGTCTCAACACTAATCTTCCAATTAAAACCGAACGGCACAATGATGGAAAACCAACTGAAAGTCTTCGATAGCCCGTCGCATGAACGCCACACAGTCCGGCCAGTTCTTGTCCGTGTACTCGTACTTGCCATACTGATAGAGCTGCTCGAACGTGAGCTGCGGATCATCTGGAGTTGCATGGCATCGATCGATAATCGAATAGAAGACGAACAGCGGTGTCCAGTACAGAATGGCCATCGCCAGACGTGTTGTAAGCTGGCCGGGCCGGACGGCGGAAAGTGCGAGTGTCGGGGCGAGAGCAGCAGGCGAAACGCCAGACCTTCGAGTCATCTCAGCACCAACTGACCACATGTGCTGGTAGGGTGATCGGATGAGATCCTAACCCCGGGTAAAAAGTTAAAGGTTCTTTGGGAAGTTAAAGGTAAAGGCACCAGCGTTGATCAGTCCCCTAAGGACGCGTTGCCCCATTCGCCTACAATTCAAATCATAGAGGCATGCTGAATGCGTATTTGGCCTATACAATGACTTGTGGCCAATCGTTACACCTAGTCAGTGTTATTACCTTACCAGACAAGTCTGGTACCAATTTACCTGATCCCAGAGGGATGGAAGGCTTGGTCAGCACGTATGGGATCGATCGATCGAGCGTGTGGATGTAGGTAGCGCTCCTTCGGATTCGTTTAGACGCCTGGCGGAGAAAATGCACAATTGAAGGGCGATCAATGATTAACGTCATTGATCAAATTTTCTCCTTTGTGTTAGTGGCGCAGTCCGGTGGCGCCGCGTATAAGCAAAAAAAATTAGGCATGTAATCACATAGGGAAGAAATTAAACGAAAAAAGTGAATTTCGTCAAAAAGTCCTTCAATAAGGAATAGTAACCTTCTACTAACCCGAACGACCAGTAAGTTTGCATATATGAGACGCCACCGGACTGCGCCACTAACGCAAGGTAGCAAATACGATCAAAGACGTTAATTATTGATTGCGTTTCGATTTTGCATTTTCGCTGCGGGGCATCTAAACGAGGCGTTAGCACCGTACCCCGTGCGCTCTACAGTTCTCTATAGTTGTGATAACGGGATAAAACGCTTTCTACTTCAATACAAACCTGAGCATTTATGTATTTTATTCATTAAAACGTGCATGAGTGAACGAAATATATTTACAGAGGTATTCAACATAACAAGGTAGGTAAATAGCCTAATGTGGTTGTGGAACATGACCGTCCACGTAAAAGTTACGAGTGATCGGTGGTAGTGTGACTGTGAGTCCGTCGAGGTCCTTCCGTAAAATTATCTGGCAACCTAGCCGCGAGTTCGGTCGTAGAGCTGGGGCCTGGAAAAACAAAAATAAATACTTATCGGAAGAACAGCCATGGCATATAGGTAAAAGTTGAAAAAAAGATTTCCAAGTGGCTTCGGTACAGCATTCAGTCGAGGAGAGGACGGGGTACGTTGGTAGAATAACCGTACAAAAAAGACTCAAATTTTCAAAAAAAAAAACAAACGATGAGAGCAGCACCAGAGAATCGGAACGAGCAGACATGCTATAGAGTTACGCTCTCCAACGACCGAATGAAAAGGACAAGAAAAAGGGGAAAGAAAGCACTAAAGAGAGACGATTTTTACGAAGACAATCGAGGGGCAGCGTTCATCCGCATTCCATAGACGTTTTTGCTGGTGCAAGCCCTCCCACCTACACTCGATAGCGAGAATGCACGTACTCTCACTATTCGCATCTGTTCAGCAGTTCGCCTCCACTCCATAATCCGATTATATTCAATTCAATAGAAATATCTAAATCTTAAATTAAATCTACAAAAGGGTAAGAGAGGGTATGGGAAGCTGAAGTTACAGCTTCCTGTCCTTTAGAAAGTCTAGAAAAACGAAAAGTTGACGCCCATATATAGGAAATCAGCAGATTTTTTTCAATAGACAGTAAACTTAACGGACACCAGTACTCGATTTTTCTTTCAGTCGTTGAAATTCGCTGAAACTTCGCCTATGGTGGTTATTTGGCGTCCAGAACACGAATCTTCCGTCCGTTTCCCACGTGGGTTGTCGCGGGCCACCCGTATCGACTACTTGGGTGGTCCAGTCAGAATCACCGATTTCGCTGAAGCTTTATGGGGGTTCTTTGGTGTCCTGAACACGATGGTGAAGTCTGTTTTCCAAATGACGGCCGGATACGGTAATCATAGGTGAGTCTCACCAGGTAAGGTCGATAGGTACTCACGTATAACTACCGTTTTCGGTCGCCGTTTAGAAAAGGGACTCCACCACCGTGTTCGGGACACTAGAGCAGCGCTATAGACAAAGTTTCAGCGGAACCGGTGATCCTGACGGGACCACCCAAATAGCGATTTGGGTGGTCTGAGACCACCCACGAAAAAAAACGGACGGCAGATTCGTGATCAGCGCCCTCAATTACGCCCTTGTTAAAGTTTCGGCGAATTTCGACGATTGAAATATCGAGTACTGGTGTTCGTTAAGTTGAATAGTGCTGTAAACTCATACCCACCAACCACTGAACCTTTTTTCGAACTCTTAAGGCCGTACACAGCCTGTTCTGAACAGCTTAATTACTAGACACTTTGAGGAAACAGCAGAAAAGTAACTCCTTGGTAATATTTTTGCACGTTTCCATGAATTTCAATGAAAAACGGAAATGGCAAACACGTGATAAGAACTATCAGAACTACAACTTCCCGTACCTGATCCAGCATGTCATCCTCTTCCTCCTTTGGCTCGGGCAATTTATCGAAATAATTATCATCAACGTAAACATGGCACGTCGAGCACGCTAGCGAAGCCTCACAAGCTCCTTCCAGCTCGATCCCATATCTGTAGCAAGCGGAAAAATTGGGAGGTAACCCTCAAAAAGGATACTCCAAGTTCGACTGTGATTAAACCTTGGCATAGTGTTGAATATAGCAGAATATTGTAAGCTAAGTCAAGTCCATCACACAGCTCTGATCTACCGAAACTTCCCTAAGTAAGCTTAGGGAAGTTTCGGTAGATCAGAGCTGTGTGATGGAATCATTCGATGTAACCTCGTTGTACACCAATGTTTCCAGAAGCAGCGCCATGCAGGCTGTTTATGAAATTCTCATGGAACGTCAAGACCGGCTTAATTTCTACGGGCTCACAATACAACAGATCATGACGCTCACAAATCAATGCTTGGAGTGCAACGTTTTCAGATGGTCCAATAAATACTACAAGCAAGTTAGAGGACTTGCCATGGGGCAGCGTTTGGCTCCAGTGATTGCGATCGCGTTCATGTCCAAATTAGAGGAACCCGTAATTGAACGCAGACCATTGCTCTACTGTCGCTACATCGATGATTGTTTCATCGTATGTGCCACACAAAACGAAATGGACGTTTGCTTCGATTTACTAAACAATCAAGCAGAGCACATCAAGCTCACACGAGAAAAACCGACGGATCGTTGGCTGCCGTTCCTCAATACCCAGATCTGTCTGGCCCGCGGCAGGTTCCATACCAGATGGTACAGGAAGCCTAGCAACAAGAACATCGTTGTTCATTACAGATCTGCACACCCGTCTCAGACGAAGACGGCCACGATTAGGAATATGTTTCGGACGGCAGCCATGGTATCTTCTAGTAACGATCTCAAGTCGGCTTCTCTGCGAATGGCAAATCATATTGCAATATCGAATGGATATCCTCAGAGCATGCCCCAACATCGCCGCACACAGGGAGCCACGACGAGACACCGGCACCAGGACGACAACCGTATCGCCTTCAAGATGCCGTTCGTCTCAGATGAACTAAGCGCTGAAGTGCGCAGTTCGATACGAAAAGCCGGTCTTGACAACATGGTCCGGGTTATCGACGTGCCACCTGCCAACCTTAAGACCCGTCTTGTTAGGAATCGGCTATACGAGTCTGTGTGCAAGACACGTCGTTGCATAGTCTGTCCATGGGGTAAACAAGGGGATTGTATGGTTTCAGGTGTGGTATATGTTATAAGGTGCGCGGGGTGCAACGCGGAGTACATCGGGGAGACGGGTAGACCCCTTGCGGAGCGCGTTAGGGAGCATTTGGGCACGTTGCGTAGGTGCGATGTATCGGAGCCGCTAGGGGAGCACAGGTTGCGGGTGCACGAAGGCGCGGTGATAGAGGTGACGGTGGCAATACTAGCACGCGAGTCGGAGATCTCAGCGCGAAAGACTCTCGAGGCGCTGTGGATCGCTGTCAGAAACCCTGCAATCAATAGGAAGGAGGAACGCGTAACGGTAACCCAGGAGCTGGCCCCGTTCATCGACCTGTGCGGGCTTGTACCGGAAGTTAGTCGGCTGGTGGCAAGCCAGGTGGTGTTACCCGAAGGTGACCTCATCTCCTCATCTCCATCGGTGTCTATATAAGGGTACCTCCACCTTGGTCTACGTGGTTGGGTCGTGTCTTCCTTGTCCTGCGTTTTGTCTCCCTTACCTACCTATCTTCTGAAGCTCCGTTGCCTCTTGAAATGGTTCTTGGACGGGTGATTTCTCAAACTCACTTTGATTCTTCCAGGCTCTGAAGAAGGCGGTAGCGCCGAAACGTTAGCCGCAATAAAACTGTATATATCAACCTTGGAGTACAGCTGAAGTATCAATATTTAACCCTCAAAACCCTTGTAAATGGAGTTGAAGAGTGCATAATTTAAATATAAAGGCAAATATTGATCTTAATTCACTAACCTGTGAGAAAGGTACATCAGATTGTCTCCGACTTTCCCTCGAACTTGTTTTTTGGTGCCATCGCGTAGAATAAACGTTACATTGACAACCTCGTCTTCAGATTTGGGGTCCTAAACACATGATTGATTGATTGATTGAATCTTTGGGCTCGACCACGAAATCCGGAGGAGCTAATTCGATCAATTCCGATTTTCAGCGGATTAGGTTACTATGCCGAGTACCCAAAGGTAATGGAGGAGTAAGATTCACCGATACCAGCCAAAACTTGTCACGGGAGAGGGACAAGGTAACCGAAGTGCTGATCACGAATCTGCCACCTGTTTGAAATTCCAACCGAGTGCGGTGGCTTAAATAAGTTGGGAAAACAATAACTATCCACGGATGAAGTCATATGGCTAGTAGAGTTCGGTAGATCGTTCGGGAAAATGAAAATGTGAGTATGAACAGAGAAAAGGAGATGATTACATGATCTACCAAAAATGCTAGAAAATGAGCCCTGTCCTCACCTGGTACTCGAACTCCCCATGGAATCTCGTGGCTGTGAGTGCGATCCTCCTCCTGGCATCAATCCCGGGTACAGGATACCGTCTCCGGGCCCATGAGTTGCCGAATACCCGCACGATTCTCCCAAAAGCGAGCATTGGCCATAATTTCGCCCGACGACGCTACAGCAAATCCGCTCGGCGTTTAGCCGCGCCTTGCAGCAGCACTCTGCATCTCTGCGTCTCTGTTTCTCGTCAGGTTCGTTCGCCGACCTTGCTAGGGTTCTTTGTGTGGTGAATTTCACGTTTTTGCGATTCTCCTCAGCTAGCGATCATTTCTGATCAGAGGTCGTCCATTGTGACATTCTGCTCGTTTCCGTTATACGGACCTGTCCCTGAGAAACGGCGCGCTCTGTGAGAAGATTTGGGTCGTTCCGTATTTATACAGTACCTTTATAGTTCTTATAATTGCTTTATTGTATCTATTAAGCTCCGTTTTGAAGAAATTGTTGTCTCAAAGTTCGACGGCTTGCGGACGCGATAACATCGCTGACGAATCGGGGGCAACAGTCATATGATTTCTCGATGTGCTATTCGATTTGTATAGCGTTACCGGCTTTTGTTTTCTATTTTTTTGAGAGCTGATGGGGGTTCACTCTTCAGATCCTACCTATAAGGCGATGATTAACGATTGATCGCATAGTTGTATTGTTAATTAAAAGCATGGTGGAAAATGGTAATTTCTTTTCTCAGTGGTTACTCAGTTTAAGTGATAGTCTATAAGAGATGTTCTTACACCAATTACACCATACTTTTACTTCACCTAGCGGAATTGATGGTTTAAATGATACTTTAAGTGATAGTTTATATGCAACTTTCTTTCCTCGATTTTTACCTATTACATCTTACTCTTCCTTTACCCATCCGAATTCATGGTTCGAATGATATTCCCTGTTTCGATGGTGATCCAGTCTAACTTTACTACTGCTTCACCAAATCTAATTGATAATCTCAGTGGTACTTAGTTTCCTTGATATTTACCCATTTCATGGTGTTGGTTCCAATTCTGATCGATCATTTGTCTGGTGCGACTATGCCATATTAAATAAATAAATAAATAATGGTTTATGAAAGCCTTCGTTATACTTACTGGTTGACGTGCTTCAATACAATGATATCAGGCAATTTGAGGGGTCCAATTTTGTCCCGTCGATTTGTATCTGTGATGTTCAGTTTCAGTGTTGAAAATTGCTCATGGTTTGAAGCACAGAATAGAATACTGATTTTTCGTAAAACTGGAAATTTTCTGTTTCGAGATTTTAAATTTATGTGGGCCTCTTGAGTCTTCAAAATTCTTCCTAATTCAATCGATCACCAAAAATCATTTATAAAGCCTATTTTCTGCAGGTTCCAAGGCAATTCTGAATATGATCTTCTTTGCGATCCGTCCATTGTCCTTACTTCTTTTTTCTCAATTTATCAAGAAAAGTGCATTTTCAGTGAGCCGCTTATGGCAAATCAGAATCCACGACCTCGCGGTAGGCAACCTGCAGCACAACGGATTTATAGGAATTCGGTAGGTTGCTTTTTGTGGTTACTTTTTACCCTAGACCTTATCTTGGTTACTTATTTTCAGCAGATTCGATATGCTCCCGGTGCCGGAGGGGAGACAGAGATCAGCTGTTGTGTGAAGTACTCGGTCTTCGGCTTCAATGTGCTGTTCTTCTTGATAGGTTTTGCGCTGTTGTTGATCGGTGTGTGGGCACAGATCGAGAAAAACAATATCTACAGTCATTTGAACAAGGTATGGTGAACGTTTCTATCCAACAAATCGCCCTCCTATCATGAATCACTTGTAAATGATACACAAATTTTCGTTTTTTAAACAACATTATCCGTTATCCACTACTCGTCTGGGTTAATCGAGCCTTCCATCCCTCCGGGGTCAGGTATATTCGTAGCAGACTTGTCTGGGAAGGTAATGACACTGAGTTGGTATAGTGACTGACCCTTGCAAGTCATTGTATAGACCAAATACCCATTGACTATAACTCTACGACTCTTAATGAAACAACAATGCAGGGCGCATTCTGAGAGGACTTGTCAACTTCGAAACCTTTGGATTCTATGTTTATCTGGAGGGAAAACTCGTCCGACGCTTTAGATCTACTACGTATGCGTTTAGCCGTAGTACTTTTTAGAGATTAGTATGGGCTTTTATACCCTCACAGGTGGATTTGGTTGGTTATGAGCTTGCTTTAATCTTAAGGGTATCATCAGTTACACATCAATGCATAAAAAATAAAATATAATAATGGAGAGAGACAATAAAAAGACGAATTACCCCGCTAGAAATGACGGGTGGTCAGTAGGTCGTTGGACTGGGGGAATGGAGGTGCTGTTGACAAAACGTTTACATCGTTTCCCATCAACTTCTTGTAAGTGTCTGACTCATGACTGGTTCACCGCGGTTTAGATATAGTTGAGTACATAACTAATCAATTTTTGATCATTAGTATTCTTTTATTTTTCTCATGTTGATTTTCGTTATTCTGATTCAGGATTTTTGTAGGTTTCTTTGCATGTTTATTGTATTTTTTTCAGGCATCCAAATTATATCTCGATCCAACATGGCTGCTGCTGGTCGTCGGTTTAGTCACGTTTGTCATAGGTATGTTGTCGCCGTCTACACCTGAAACTTAATCGATATGCTTTTAATTTCATTTTTCTTCTATTTTACATATACAGGGTGTCTCAAAAAAATGTACCTCCTGTTTTAAATGCCATAACTTTGGCGAAAGTGAACCAATCGAGACGAGTCATAGCTTGAATGAAAGCTAAGGAAAATGAAAATTTTCTGGTATGTATTTGGTGAGGATTGCGCCACGTACTCGACAGAGGCCTCGGATTTTGGGCCTGATTGATAGCGCACGGGTTAGATGCTTGTTCTATTTTGGTTGTAAACAGGCGATATTGCTACTATAAGTTACCTCTAGGGCAGTGAACATATCGACTTGCCGCAGCTTTTGGTTTAGCATGGAAAAACATCAATATCGATCAATAATTGTAACCACTGTTTGAGAGGCTAAAACTCCTCCAAAAGTGATGCAATGATAATAAAAGAATTTAGAGGAATGCAAAATGTATGAACCATTAAGATTGCGCCATGCATCCGTCCATCGTCGGATTCCAGACCTGATTGAAAGTTCAAGGAAAACATGCTTGTTCTATTTTGGTCGCAAACAGGTGATATCGCTGATACGCGTTTTTCTTGATGCAGTAAACATAAAAACATCAAAACATAACAAGTTTAACATGCACCTTAAGATGCACTTGCACAGTACGACAATGTTTTTTTAGCTAGATCAAAATGAATACTCAGTGAATGATAGTGATGCTAATCCGTCTCTAACCGAAAGCTGAGTTGTTTTGTTCGCTGCCCCGTGTGTAACGCAATGATATGACCTGTTTGCTACCAATGTAGAACAAGCATGTTACCCGTGAACTTTCAATAAGATCTAGAATCCGACGATTCGGACGGATGCATGGCGCAATCTTCATGGTTCATACATTTTACATCCCTACGAATTCTTTTCTTATGATTGCATCACTTTCGGAAGAGTTTCAGCCTCTCAAACAGTGGTTATAATTATTGATCGATATTGATGTTTTTCCATGCTAAACCAAAAGCTGCGGCAAGTCGATATGTTCACTGCCTTAGAGGTAACTTATAGTAGCAATATCGCGTGTTTACAACCAAAATAGAACAAGCATCTAACCCATGCACTATCAATCAGGTCCAAAGTCCCAGGCCTCGGTCGAGTGCATGGCGCAATCCTCACCAAACACATACCAAAAAATTTTCTTTTTTCTTAGCTTCCATTCAAACTATAGCTCGTTTTGATTGGTTCATTTTCGCCAAAGTTATGGCATTTCAAACAGGAGGTACATTTTTTTGAGACACCCTGTATTTTATTTTATTTTTGATTCTAGGATTCAGCGGCTGTGTCGGGTCACTCCGCGAGAACACCTCGTTCCTAACATTCTACTCGTCTCTGCTGGGTTTACTGCTGATTGCGGAGTTTGCCGGCGCGGTTTTCGCGTACGCTTGTCGTGACCAGCTCGATACCTATATAAGGAACTTGTTGAATGATGTGGTGAGGTTTTGATATTTATTATATTGATTTCTGACTTTCTCATTTTCCTTCCGAGCCCCATTGGGTGGTGAATCATTTCGAGCAATTTCGCGTCGATGTCATCCGATGAGTCAGCACCGCGAACACACAGGAATGCGTTTGGAGCGCTGACAAAGCGATTCGTTTAGGTTGTCGGCTATCGCGATGATCCGGATCTGCAAGTGCTCATAGACACCATGCAAGAATCTTGGCATTGTTGTGGGATTAACGGCGCCGACGACTGGGATCGAAATACGTACTTTTCAATTGCCGCTCGAGAGGTGTGATTTTTGGTTGTTTGGCAGTTGCTCCTTTCCTTTTGAGTTACAAATACTCCGGAGTGCTATGCGGGTTGGAGGTGTAGCCTTAAGAAGTTTATTTTTGAGCTATCCACACTCGAATCCAAATTTAAGCATTTTCAGTGGATTAATTCAGCCCTGGGTTAGTTTTTCATTAGCAGCACCTCTCACCCTCTACTCACATAGCACCTGCTTTGGGTGTTCTTCACGGTCTAGACTTACAATTAGTGCAAACTAACTAGTAAGCTCGTGGTGCCGTGCTAAGAGGTACTACTACTTCCCCGCTCGCCGTTGAACGATCGATGCACATGTGCTAACCAAGCCTTGAATCTTATGAGGTCGAGTAAATTGTGCAAGTCTTGACTGGAAAGTGTTGTGGCGACGGTGCTTGCTCGAAATCGGTAGTTGTGCCTGCCACGCGGATTTTACTGATGAAAAGAGATCCAGCCTCGACCGTCTTCCACACAAAATACCTCAAACTTGGGTAATTAAACCTTTATTAACATATAAATCACGAACAATCGAGAAAAAAAACACGAATACACGAAAAACAAGTAGCTGTTAGGATAAAACGCTTAAGTGAAATGTCAACGTAAAAAGGGAGATGAACAAGGTAAGAACCTAACAAAAATATTAGAACCCTAACGACAACAACAGCAATTGGCAAACTTGAACTTGACCCTAATTTGCTCAACTATGAATGAGTCATCAGTAACTACCCTGATGTCCAAGAGTGAGATTCACTTCAGAGAATAATGAGAGTAATACATTGCTAGCTACACGGAGAAATCTCAGAGCAATAGAGAAGAGTGGCTTGCATGAACTCCTAAAGGACCTACGAACCCTACAGGAAGGAAGTTGCTAAAGGAAGGGATGCACAAAAAGGAATAGAGAGCCAGAGTCCGGTGCCGCCGCTCGCCGTTGATGGAGAACCGTACTGACCGCCACTGGACCGCTCTTCGTGGCCGCGGCGTTTGCTCCTATCGGGATCAACGATGGATCAATCGGAGATCAACTTGACCGCATTGGCCCACCGTGCTATATCGTTCACCTTTGTTTGGTCTTCTTGCTACTTCTTCCCTCACTTTCTTTATTCACTATTGCTCTAGATAACCATATCATGAATAGGATCATAAAAAACCGGGTCGGATGTGGCGACAAAGGTAGTAGAAAAGGTCGGCATTTGCCGACAGAAAGGTTGGGACACTGTTTTGTAGTCTCTGCAAGTCACTGTATTGGTCAAATACGCATTTATCACTCTGCGATTCTGAATTAAAGGCGAATACATGGCGTGTTTTTAGGGGGCAGATCAACGCCGTTACCTTTACTTTACTTTTAAAGGGTTCTCAAATGACGAGCTTATTATTTGTTCTCTATGCTTGTTACTGTTTCCTTGTCACCGATTTCATTTTAAGGTTGCGTCTCCGGAGGCTGGTGGCGTGCCGTTTTCATGTTGTCTGAACAGCAGTCAACTTACCTTCAAGAATTTCTATTGTGGTCATGGTGTACGGTTGAAGGTTAGCAAATTTAGTAGGCTGACCGATATTTTATCTAGGTTTTAGTATTTCTTCAATCTTTAAAATTAAGCTTATATGTTCAGGAACACGCGCAAAGTTCCTTGAACTCTATCTACACGGACGGTTGCTTGCCGAAGTTACAATTGTGGTTGAACAACAACGTGTTTCTAGTTGGCGTCGTGCTGATAATCGTCGCCGTTATACAGGTAATTTTTGTAGAAGTTACATTTGATTGGTATCATACGAGTTGTTTCCTATTTTCAGATTCTCGGAATTTGTTTCGCACAAAATCTGAAAAGTGACATATTTGCGCAACGCGCCAAATGGTACTATACGCATTGAGCGCTCATCGACTGACATTCTTCCTGTGTCTAATTTGTTTCCATTTTCCATTTTGTTAACCACCTTTTTCACATTCCTCATACATTTGATTTTTTAAATACACTCTTGCAGCACAAGACTTCGTCTATCGTTAATATTAATTGATTGTTTCCTGATATCTTGCTCAGCATAGTCACCCTATACGAGGTATTTGTTGGTATTGTTCATTGCTGTCTATTCTATTCTATTTTTCTCAAATTTAATTATTTTCGCCTCTATGCTGGAATTTTCCTTCGATCAGCTTTCTGAGTACTGCCTTATGAAAGGTGGGACTCCATGGTGGTCCCTCATCTATCCTATAGCTCACCGCGAAAAGGGTCTAGCGAAGTGTACCGTGGTATTCATGGTATAATAATATCGTTCTGTGCTTTTCGGTATGTCTTGTTTACCTCTGTCTCGCTTGTTCATCGTTATAATAGCTAGATCTGATTGATTGATTGATCGCGATTTTTCTTCAGTGTGCTGACGCCGTCGCTCGCCTTCGTTTTCAGATTCTTTCATCTTACTTATGAGTTGCGTGGATATGACCTTTTCTCTGTCAATTTGCGGTACTTTGTATAATTGTATTATTGTCAAATTGTGTGATAATGTGCAGGGCGATGATTGGAGGTAATTTCTGGATTTGGAGTTTTGATAAGATACTGTTACAGTATCAATTCATTTAAAACTTCTCATCGCCCCGTCTCTTGCAAATGTTGTACAGATGAACCTCTTCTTTGTATGTAATGGATAAATTTACATGTAGTGAATTTTGTGATGATTCAAAGGTTTATGGAGAAAGCCAGCAACGTCAATATTTGGCCTATTTAGAATGAACTTTGTAGCGTTGGATATAAAATGTAATTTTAGTCTAATAAATCGATTCCTCAAGGACCAAAACTTCCTATATGCCTTTGTAAAGTACATGGATTGGTTTGCTGTCGGCGTTGCGGGATCACTACTGGCAGGACTGTTAGCATTGGCTGCTGGTCACCCGAGTGGAGTTAAGGTTCGCTATCATAAGTGTTTTATTGGAATTTATACTTTTTTCGTCGTATAGTGTAATTCTGATGGTGCAGTGGTAAGAGGCGCCACTGAATCTCGCACTGTCGAGCGATCTATCCTCGACCGGGCTAACCAAGCCCTCCATCGCTCCGGAGGTCGGGTAAATAGGTACAAGGTTTGTTTGGGAAGATGGAGACGCTGACTTTCGATATTCACTCGAAGATTAGGGCCGTTTCTATTCCTGTTCTGTCCATGTGAGTATTCTGCTTAGCTGGCTCCAGACAGTAACCCTTATCATTCGCTCTTGGTGTCAAGCAGTGCTTTGATGAAATGGGGGTAGCTTACTCGGTCTATGTGTCTCCAAATGCATATATCACATATTTCTCATTCATTTTTTGAAGTTTATTAGCCCTGCAAGAACGCTCAATACTTGAAGATGAGTTACGCTGTGAAGGCGTTTTTCAGAATAATTTCTCTGCTATTTTGAATGTCGATTTTATTGCTTTGTGACTCTTGATGTTAAAATGTCACCTGCCCTGCCACTTTTTTATTTAGTTTTGGAGCCTTCAAAGAAGGTGCAGTTATTTGGCGCTACATACACCGTATTACGCTTTTTTTTTGACTAGTTGCGATGCAGACATCTTTCCTTAATTCCCGCTTTTTTGCTTCTTCCTTTCTTCTATTCTTATTCCTCTCGATACACTTACATCGTTTTTTGAATAGTATTCATCTCGGTGACTGTGGAATTGGTTAACTAAGGAGATAGATAATTCAAACCAGTAGTACCTGCTGTTTGGACCTTTTTTGTGTGGCCTTCCCTTAGAACCCTTGACATTGTGTGATGTGAAAATTTTGTTATCAAAGATTTTTTGAGTTTCCAGAGTTGATAAGTGCTAACTTCTGCTAAGTTCTATGAGAGGTGAGGTATTAGGTTGGCAACTAATTTCGTGGACTGTTTTGCAGTCATTATTTCTAGCAAACACAACTTGCTTGAAAGTTCACCTACTTCACTGCTCTTTTAACCGTTTGATAGAGCATATCAAGTAGTTTCTAAAACCATTCATAAACCCTGTTATTTTTGTTTACAGGGAATGTTTTTCTTCTTGAAATGAAAACATCCAAAACCAGTGTTTGCCAAGGTCTTCTTCATGAATACCTGTTTAGCCACTAGGTTACTGAAACGTTACAATTTGTGTGTGCAGAATCTTAGGATGATGTCTTGAAGCGATTGATGGCACTCAAAGATTTCAAGAGATTTTGAGCAAGCAGTTCCAAACGAAAACAAAAGTGCACTTCGGATGACCTACGGAGCTCGGTCGGAAGGCCGTAACTAGTTCTTTCGAAAGAAACTAGAGATCAACAACGGCTATGTAGACGCTCGAAGTCAAGTGCTTAAAAAGCTGAACTGAAACGGTTCTGCACTATATTAGTTTTTCTGTAAAACTGGCCAACAGGTGCCTTGCGATTTCACCCGTCGCGCGACAAGGGTGGGGCGGATGCTGCAAACGAACTTTGAGCTTTCTCCAAAAGCGAATAACCGGTTCAGAAAGGGGTAACGTGCGATGGAAAGAGGATATCTCTTAGTAATCACTGACTTCCTAGCCGGCCACCCAAAACAAAATGAAGGCCGCTACAGATCCTCAAATCCACCTCCTCACAAGAGGCTGATGATCTCAGTCTGGAGGTTCTACGAAGGTGCCACCTTTCGAAAATTGATCGGTGGTAGTCTCAGTATTCACCTAGAGCCCTACTCTCTTTAGCCTGGCTGTCTACAGGTTGAACTACGCGGTAGTCGGTTTAAGCAGTTCTCTGAAAGTTGTGTCACCACTCATCAAGACACCGCCAAACATCACGCTGAGTTTCGGTCGCTCCAAAAATCCGAAGATGTAAGCTGGGAGACTCTTGTTTATGCAGGTTATAGTGCAGATAGAGCACTATATGTATGACATTTATTTTGGTTTTTCCTGCCTTCTCTGGGACAAAGACGATCCAGTAATGAGGTGTAGGTCAAAATGCACCTGCGAAAACAATTCCTTTCAAAAAACTCAGCATTTCTTAGGAAGTGGAATGGGGCAGTAACCAGAGAGTGGAGAAATATCTCTTCGTTTCGGTGGTTCATATGTCGTTTGGGTAACATTTTTCTTTATTTAGTAACTAACACTTTTGTTGAAGGTGCGTGAGAGTCCACGAAATTAGTTTCCAACCTAATAGAATTAAGAATTTTGAAATGCCTTTCCTACTTTCTTTGGTTTCGGTTTTTCTCTCCTTTTCTATGAAACTTACAGTTGACTGGGATTGGTTTTCAAAATCCTAATTCTTTCTTCATTTGATGAATACTTTGATTAGATACCAGCACAGTTTCATTGTAAAGTCGAGCTATGAGAATGAGAAGAATTTTGCCTCTTACAGGACTTTGAATCACTTATTGATTGGCTGAGAACTCCCAGCGATGAATGGCTTGATCGACAAGCTGAAAACTCTGCTGGGCCTCGCAGAGAAGAAGCCATGCGAAGAAAACTTGCCGAAAAACATGACTGAAGTCATCAACAAACTACCTGTAAGCTTTTATAGCACCTGTTTTTCGTATGGTTCACCTTTTTATCCTCTTTTTATCCTTGTTTTTACTTTTATTTCAAACTTTATCGATTATTTTTCTACTTATTAGTTGCACTTCTCAGGAGTCCTATCATAAATACATGCGAGCCGAGTTACCATATCGACGAGCAGCCGCATTGGTGTTCATCGCCATAGTGCTAGGACTAGGCACACCGTTATGGTATCACACCACGAGAACCTATCGAGCACCTTTCAGTATTTTTCCCGAGAGTCAGCCTGTAGCACTTTCAATCACGTAAGTGATCGATTGATCGATCGGCCTTTTGTGATCGGAAAATTCGCACCTAACATTCAGAGTTCGACTTGTGACGACTAGTTCGTTATTGGAGAAAAATATGGATGCCATAGCTCAATCGTTGCTACCAAAACTCGTCGAAGGGGAAGTGAAACCGCCTCTGAAAATCCAGTGGAAGGTGGTGAACGGTGGGGTGCGGTAAGTAGACTCTACCTTGTGCTCTCAAGATTCTACCTCGTTTTTTTGCTTTACTTTTACTATGCAGCCCGATCTAGTTCTTGTTTGCATATTTCGAAGCCCACATTACGGTTGGGGCGCGCTTAGCACGGTGATAAAAGGCGCTGCTGACATCCGCACGGTTGAGCGATCAATCTCCGCCTGGGCTGACCAAGCCTAAAGGAGTGGGGTAAATTGGAACCAGGTAGAGACTCTAGGGATGGTTGGGATTCTGCCTCGGCATAGTGGCTGCCTCCCGCTAGTCTTTGTATAGGCCAAATACGCATTCGTCATGCCTCTACCATTCTGAATGAGACACGAATGCGTGGCGCATCCTTAGGGAATGGTTAACGCCGAGCTACTTATTTTTGTGTTTAGAGATCTGGTTGCCCTTGAAGGCGACCGCAGCCCACCGTCAAATATTCTGGACGTCCATATCGCCGTGGTGCCGGCTGAACAGTGGATTCACTTCTCGGCAGTGACAGTATACCTGGGCCGCGGACGGTGGGCTTTCACTCAGCACACCTCTGACACTAATGGTCTCTTGGAAAGGCTGCAAAATCTTATTTTGGACGTGCGTCTTCCTTCTTTGTTTAATCGTTTTGGTGATGATTTACCTTTGATTATCCCATATTGAAAACTGTATTAGTTTCTACTGTCAACAACTCCTTCCTAGGGAGCGATAGCTTTCATTTTCATCCTCCATATCGCGTAGTATTTTTAGGTGATGATAGACATTCCCCATCTCAACGCAATTGTGAAACGAGACATGCGCGAGAGGTTGCAACCGTGGCAGATAGCAGCTTTGTCACCTTCACACCAGGTTGGTTAATTTCCCGCTAGCTAGCGAGAAGAAGTCGAATGCATGGCGCAATCTTAGGCGACTGACATATCATTTTACCTTCATATGTTTCATTCCATGTATTAGATGGAGGCTTCCATGTTATAACGCAACAACAATGAACTAAAACCAATAAATTCAAAAACCGTTCCTGATAACACATTAAATCAACATCAGTCTTCACATATTAGGTTGGTGCAAAAGTTCTCGGACATTTGGGATACAAAGCAGTTCATTCTATGATATCTAAACAATAGCAAGGAGTCATTTGAAGTAGGCACCGTTAATATCAATAATCTTCTCTTCTCTGTAACATTTTTTGACTGGAGCCGAAAATATGTACCAGGGAAATCCTCTTCAAATTCAAAAAGCAGCAAATGTCCGAGAACTTTTGCGCCAACCTAATATTAAATAACGAACCCATAGCAGAAAATCAAAGATAACGTAACCTTAAGTCATTCCAGCACGTGAACAAGCTAATATTTTTTTCAAACACACGCAATTTATCGGGAATGGCAGTCTTTTTGCTCATGTTAACGAATGCTCTGCCAGCCCTGGCAGAAAAAATTGAATCTAATGAAAATGTTGCTACAGAAACGTCTCGTATGGGATTCGGCACCGCTGTCGATGCACTACATCGTCCAGGTGATGCACGTTTACGACAATGCCTCACCAGATGTGGCTCAGTCGAAAGAACTTCTGAAGGTTATCGAAGTGTTCGCAAAACGTCTCAGGAACGTCACTAACATACAGGTGGTTCGGGTTTTCTGTTCGTAAAGTTTTGTGAGTTTAAAGATGTGTTTTCAGCTCAGCTCCGAACACCTGTGGGATTTTGAGGTGTCGAATTTTCTCGAAATCGACGTGCAGGGGCGATCGACGCTCCCTCAGGCGGGGATGGAGCGCTTGCTTAGTGAGGTGGGATGGGTTAGAATTCACAACTGTATTTAATATATACTTATGCTACAGTTGCTACAGTTATATGTAGTTATATCTATTCTTACACTATTTATACCTATACTGTGTCGAATCAGTGGTACAGTGGTAAAAGGCGCTACTGACACCGCACGATTGAGCGATCGACCCCGGCCCGGTCTAACCATGCCACCCATGCCTCCGTGTTCGAGTTTATCGGTAAGAGACTTGTCGGGAAAGGTAAAAACCCTGACTTGGTATAGCGACTGTCCCCGTAAGTCATTCTATAGGCCAAATACGCATTTACAATCCTTACACGATTCTGAGTGGAAGGCGAGTGTATGGCGCGTCCTTAGGAGAATGATCAACGTCAGTCCTTTACCTTTTCCTCATACCATGTTGGGATTTACACTTTTTTGCCCACTACTGTAGTAGAGGGTGGCACTATACCCGCCTACGCCCTGATATCTTCAGCGAAAATAAAGATTCTTCTAGTTTTTTTTTCATTTTGTGCATCAACATCCTTTTCTCTTCCTTTAAACGTTTTCAGTTACTATTTATACCCAGAGTTTGTTGAATTTCATTGTAATCTTCGGGGGATGAATGCTTTTTTTCAGATAGACTCTCAGCTGCAGTCTGTTGAATCGCCGTCCCCGGTGCTGAAATTGGTAATAATCGAATCGGAGGTGCCCATTATGATCATGGACTCATTTGTGAGCTCTCTCTACTTGGCATTGGTTGATATTTGCGAAAGTCTCTTGTTGTTATTTACTGTTTGAATAATGTTTTATATTTTCATTCTACTTCGCAAAACTTCCGATTCTAGGGCGATGACAGCCACGGATCGGTGGTCGCCTCATGGGGAGCGATCATCCCACGCGTCGTTAGCGGTGAAAAGGAAGGCGGTGTGCGAACTGGCGAACGAGTGCTCGGTGCCCTGAGGGTGTTGCTCGGAGTGGACAGCGAACTGCCGACGACCTGGAAACGGGCGCCAGTCCCGCTGAGTGTCTGGGAAATCGAAAGAATGCGCCTCAGAGCCGTCCTTGATAATGCTATGCGCGCCATCTCTGCAGTGAGTGCGTTGAAGGTGAGTCCGATCAAGGTTACGTTGTACCCAGGGTAAAGGTAAGGGTAAAGTGGCCGCATTGATCAGTCCCATAATGATACGTCAGACATGACCTATACAGTGCTGACCACTTTACCCTTTACCTTTACATTTCATTACAACTCCCTCGCGATCCAAGAACCTAAACCAGTGCCTTTGGTCTGCTAGGAGATCTCTTGGGAAACAGGAATATCACTTCTGTGATATCGGCTGGCTTTAACACCACTCCGCTGAGTATACGCCATGCATTCGTCTTCCATTCAATATCGCAGAGGAATAGTAAGCGCATATTTGGCCCATACAATGATTTGCGGAAGCCAGCCGTAGTGCCAGTTAGGGTCCCTACCTTCTCAAGCAAGACTGGTACCAATTTACCCGACCCCGGAGAGATGAACGATTGGTTAGCCTGGGCGGGGATCGATCGCTCGAACGTGTGGGTGAAAGTGGCGCATCTTATCACTGCTACGGTTACCACACCTTTATTCGGCTAACATTGCTTCCTTGTCACCTTTGCAGTATGTAAGTGCGAATAAAAACATGAATGAATGCAAAACTAGGAAAATAAATGAATAAATATAAATAGGAGTAAATTCTGTAAAGGGTCAAGAAAAAGTGCTACTGTACTCAAGTACGGTAACAGAAGTACAGAAGTCAAGCTTTGCTATAGTGCCCCTTGATATTTTAGCTAGTCAGTGGTGACGGTTCTCAAAAATGGAAATTTCAAAAATATTAAATTGTACTTAAAGGCGTTAACCGAGAAGATCACCAACGTGGAGATTGGAGACGACGTAGCTGCATCTGCGAACGAAGCTGTCAAGCTGGTTAAGGAGGGACTGACAAACCCAGAAGCTCCTGTCCTCGAAAAGGTAAGGGCTTTCGCTTGAATTTCTTGGGATAGTTTAAATCATATATAGCTCGCATGGTGCAGTGGTAAGAGGCGCTACTGACACCCGCACGGTCGAACGATCGACCCCGGCCAGGGTTAGCCAAGCCTTTCATCCCTCCTGCTCGGGTAAATTGGTACCAGACTTGCCATAGAAGGCAAAACCCTGACTTGGAGTAGCGACTGGACCCTGCAAGTCATTGTATAAGCCAAATTCGCATTCACCGTCCTCTTCGATTCTGAGTTGGACACGTATGCGACGGCGCTTTCTTAGGGGACTGATCAACACCCTCACCTCTTTCTTTACCGGCAATTGAAATTTGATTTTTTGATATTTGAATCGATTTATTTGGTTACAATGCTTATATTCAGATCACTAGTGGACGCTTTCTAGCCGATGAAGCGTTGTCGCATCCGTCGCTGCTGTCGATGCTCTACTTTCCAACTGATCAAACTATGGCCGTTTATCTGCCGATAATGCTACCCACTCTGATTCCGCTGTTCGGATCGATTGTTGCATTATTCAAATGGGCCATCGGTTGGACCTAATCAGCAGGAGCGTATAGAATGAGGTTTATCAGGGGTTGAATTTTTTATTAATTTCATTCCATTCTCTATGCGGTAATTCTGGGTTTGCTGAGTCAATGGGTTCCCTTATGTACTGCCAATTGACGGGGTAATTTTGTCGTTTCCCATCGATTTTCTCACTCGACCTGACCGTCTTTGATGATTTATCGTATTTTGTATCTTTTCACTTATGTGACTGTAGTCTCGGGTGATAATTTTCCTACAGTGGCGGCTTTGCGCTGTCATCTTAAATGTGTAGGTGAAAATGGTTCCATCCTCCTCTGTTGCCTAATTTTGATGATTGATGATTTTACAGTTCGGCTTTAAACTTTTACTCTTATCCGAAGGTAATTGCTGTGAATGAAATTCGGGAAGGGAATTTTGAGAAGTGTTGATTTATTCCCTTCTATATAAAAGTGAAAGTGCGCAATTGTACCGTAAATAAAGCTGTAAATATTATTTCAAAAGTTGAACGTAGAGATGCCGGCGTTGATCAGTTCTTTAACACTTTGACGACAATATGAGCCACCGGTGGCTCATACGTGCCCGTCCGCGTGGGACATTATGAGCCACCGGTGGCTCATAACATTCAAATCCAGATTTCTGGTTGCTGCAAACCTTTTTTGCTGAACTTTTTTTTGTCTTGTAATCTCCAAAGGTAGTATGATATTCAACATGGGTAAGCAAGAAAAAGCTTGTTTGTCTCCTGAGATATTTTGAATAATGTTAGTAATAGTCAACGAAGGCAAGAGTGATATTGCCAAGGATACCTTTTTTTCATATATTCTCTAGATCAGTATCTTCAATGTTAAATATTGCCCCTCCCTACAGTTAATTCAATTCGCCGAAGTTTTGAAAACATGGAAACCCGAAAAGTGAAACTTGTCTGAATGATACATCCAACAATTCCAGTACGGATCATCTTCCGGTGCTGATCACGAATTCAGTGTTGTTTCTAGACTTCATCTAACACTACTACGACCTTCAAAAGATTTTTCATGCGCTTACTTGTGTAGAAAATAATTACCGAATAAGAGTGAGCAATAAAACGTCAACTTTCGAAGAAGCCCTTCATCAGGAACGAAATTAGTGTTACAAGAAAATCAAGGGGATCTTACTTCAGACTTTAGACTAGGCAGTGGATATAAACCCCTAAGAGTAAAATAAATCTGTTTCTCAAACAGCTTCATCTTATGTATAATGTTTATATTTTACACCAAAGCATTGGATACAGAAGGTTCTCTGGCTTAAGATTCGACGACTTAAGATTCCTACACTATGATCCATTCGGAGAACCATGCACCTCATTCTCAGTGTTGAAATGATTCTTATTAACAAAAGAATCCTACAAAAATTGCTCCAAAAAGAGGGTCGGGAAAAATGTCTGCCACGTGGGACATTATGAGCCACCGGTGGCTCATGCCGCACGTGCGCGGGCGCGAGTGCGTGTCCCACGGCGCGTCCAGCACAAAACAGCGATTGTCGTCAGAGTGTTAAGGTCGCGCCCTGCATTGTTCCATTCATAATCGTAGAGGCATGGTGCGTACTTGGCCTATGCAATGATTGGTGGGTAACAGTTGCTATACCAAATCAGTGTCTTTACCTTCCCAGACAAGTTTGGTGTACCAATTTACCCGACCGCTGGATGAAAGGCTTGGTTAGCTTGAACCGGGATCGATCGCTCGACCGGTGTCTATGGCGCCTCTTACCACTGCACCATGCAGGCCCTAACGTGCCTAGCAGTGTCCTCTGTAGACAAGGAGATTAGAGAGTCGCGAGAAAACTACAAGACAATTTAAAAATTTATTAAGAAAAACAATTAAAACAGCAGAATTAAACTACAAGGTCACCACTCTCCATGCCTGAGGAATGGTGAATTCGATATACAAAATCTCATAGGTTATTAGAAGCAACTCCATTGAATAGCAAAAATTCTTCAAAATACGATACAGTTCTAGTGAACAACTTAATGCTGTCGCGATACGGTTTCTATACTTCTAACTTTCTCCTTCGATCATCCTCTCTTTTTTTGATCGTACAGGAAATCGTTGCCATCCGCCATCACTGAGATCCAGTGAGAATTTTCCCGAATTCGGCTGTCTTTGCTGCTACAGGATCATCCTAATTCATCCCCTTTTCATTTTCCCTCATCTTAATCCTTTTCATTCATTTTGTGACCGGTAATTGTTTCTACCCATTTCCCGCCCTCCTGCCCTCCGAAAGATGAAAACATCGGGGTAAGTGGTCTTCTTGTTTAACGTTTCTATCAATGCTCGTTCCTTTTTGCATTATTCCATTCTAATGGCTCTGTTCTATTACTCTAATCATTCGAGGGGTGCCCGAGAAGGTTCATGAGTGAAACAACATCACTTTACGGTCACGACAAAGTATCCCCAGCCGGCATTCCTTTTCCAAATGTGCCTCATTTCGTCGTCCCTTTCCCATTTGCACAAAATAACTAACCCAATCAATCAGGAAGTTGCTCAAAAGTGTGATGTAATTCGCAAGAAAATCACTCTGTGAACCCGGAAACAATTAGTATACTCATTATTTCTTTAAAAATAGTGGACTCTAGAGAGGAAATGGATGTAAGTACCCGGCGCACTCTATAAACTATTCTCGAAACCGTACCGCCCTTGTATGTTCAAATGTTTACAACAGGAACGATTCAAGTCTTTCGTAAGGGTCTCGATTTCGCTCTCGATGACTTTTGTGGAGATCGTATGTTCGGCGCCCTGGAAATGTCAATTGTTTACTTTTTTGTCGAAAATTTCATGTGGCAACAACTGCATTTCATAACTTTTAGCTTGAGCTTGAGCCTTGTGGACTGCATGGCAGCATCCGCGCGATACGGTACGCAGCACGACACGACTTACGGTAGCAAGCAGCGACGCAATTGGTCGGGTTACTGTAGGCCGCGCCGCGGGCCGCGCCGCGACGCGCGTTCGAATTGGATTACGGTATACGGTACTACACGAGTTACGGTGATTGCGGCGACGCTATTGGTTGGGTTACTGTAGTGCGCGCAGCAGGCCGAACGCGCAGCCGCGCGCGTGCGCGCACCTTTGAATCCGCCAGGTACGCCCCGCCCACCTAGGGATACTGTAAATACATAGTAGCTGAGCGAGTGAATTCATTGCTCCGGTTCTGCAATAAATACAGTTATTTTGATGGTTTCTTTTGATTTTAATGAAGCGCGAATCTTACAAGAATTTTTGGAAAAGCCAACCCATCTCTAATTTCATGCAGAACAGGAGGACATGGAGAGTTACTAGGGCCGCTGTCGCCTTTATATTGATGCAAATATCCCCTAACAAAAGTGAAGGATGATTCACTCTAGAAGTATTCACACTGTAGGCCAATTTACCTTTCTGGAGCCTTTGATCTACCCGCCCATGGAGTTGCAGCGCTGCAGCAGCTGCATGCAGCACACTGCAGCAGAGGGAGGTGTTCTGAGTGTTGCTGCGTGCAGCAGCTGCAGCAGAGAATTCCCACGGGAATTTTAGGGCCGGTTCAGAGTGTTGCTGCATGATTGTGCAGCAACAAAGGGGGCGGAGCGTCGTTCCGTTCGGGACCACCGCTTTGATTCGCTGCAGTTTTCTGCAGCAGCAGCACAGCAGCAGGTTTTCGCGATAGGAGTCACATGATCGATCGATGGCGTGACGTCGATGGGAAGTCAGCAGGACGATCGTTGCGGGACCCCCGCACCCTTTCAAGTCCGCAGCTACAACCTCTCCTGCAGCACTACAATAAAATTCCGGTGCGAATTCTCTGCTGCAGCTGCTGCACGCAGCAACACTCTGAACACCCCCTCTGCTGCAGTGTGCTGCATGCAGCTGCTGCAGCGTTGCAATTCCTATACTTTACCATTGCTGCAGCTGCATGCAGCCACACTCTGAACCGGCCCTAAAGCGTCACCTAATAAGGGTATTGCCTTTCTTTTCCCTTCTGTCCAAAATTTTCCCATACAGGGATACCTAGTTTCACCGAGACAACCAGGAAAGTTTGGTAAATTTTCCGCTTTTGTATTTGTTCTTTTTGTAAACGAAATGTCTGCTCACCTAGCCTTGGTCATGTTCTCCACTATGATCTGAAAATGTTCACTATCAATATCGATCGGCGTAATTCCAAAGGTAATGCTACTCACCGTAGCCAGCAGAACAACGAGTACGAAGGCAGCCAGTCCGATGGTGTGTTTTCGAATGAACGAAGGCGAATTGAAAATCTGTTTAAGACGCACTGAAAGCCATTCTGAATAATTACTGAATCTTGATACGTGGGAAATTCATATCAGAAAAATCACAAAGTTGATTGGAGCCGCTGGCAAGTCTTTTTTCATCCTAACTTTCACTAGGGCAATTCACAATGATGCGTGTCGTGCACTGGTTAGAAGTGTCAATGCCGGCCGTACGGTGAAGTGATCGATCATCGGTCGGATCAAACAAGATTTCGATCGCTCCGGAGTCGGGTAACTATGCATGTCTTGTCGAGGAAGTTGCAAAAACAGCGACTAGTGTGCGGAGGTCATTGTGTAGCCCAAAGACGCGTTTTGCATGCCTCTGTGAGATTCTGAATGAAAGACGAAAGCGTGGCTCATCCTAAGGAAACTGGTGAACATGGAGCACTTCACGTTCACCTTTACCATGCTACAATTCCTTCGCGATCGAACAACCTAAGCCAATACTTTGTAGCTGCTGTCTCTGTCACTCGGTTAAGGATGCGCCAGGCATTCGTCTTCCATTCAAAATTGTAGAAGCCTGGTGAGTGCATTTTGGCCCATACAATGGGTTGCGGGACCAGTAGCTGTACAAGATATTTTCATTATCTTCCCGAAGTAGTCTGGTTTCGATTTACCCGACCTTGAACAGATGTAAGGCTTGGTTTTCCTGTGCGATGGTCGATCACTTCACCGTGCTAGTGGAATTAGCGCCTATATGCACTGCACTAAACCCGCTATCTTATAAGTGGGTGAGGGAATGATGAAATTCAATTTGTGAAAATGTGAGTATAGCAAGCTCACATGCGTGCGACTGCATATCGGCCGTCATCATAGCGATGGACGTCCTCAACTCAGATTGTTGCTCTTGATGAATGGCACCTTTTTGGTGAGTATCTTCGCGTTCCTTTAGCAGACTCCTTCTCAGCCCGCTAATATCGTGGTTCAATTCCAACCGTTTCTCCTCGGCCTCGTGGAGAGAGTGTTTCTCTCCCCGCAGTCGTTGAGGTGTTCGAAAAGTCAGCTTGAACGAAGGTTCGTATTCAGGCCTAGCGATTTGAATCTGCAATAAAGTACGGTAGCAGACGTGTCGAAACGACAAATCGGCGGAGGCGGCGTGTTTTTGCGCCGAAACCGCCGTATTTAATGATATCTTCAAAATCATGTTTCTATTTATGTATAAATACAGCATTAGGATGGTAGATCGCTTATCACTGCTTTTTGTATCTCGAGAGTATAGGTTACGGTATTTTCTTTTCCCCTAAGGACTAACTCACCTCATATTCAGTGTCCGGAATCAGATGTTCGAATCTATATCGGTACTTTTTGGTTCGATACTTTCTCTTGGTTTTCTTCCCTTCGATGCTAACCTTAACAGTCACCTCAGGAAACCAATAGAATAGCATAGGCAATGCTAAATTGGCACATCTCTTTTTAACACATTGACGACAGTGTGGCGCAATGCTGCGCCACGCTCAAGCGGCCGCGTGGGACCGTGTGGCGTAATGCTGCGCCACAGTCTTGTATCGTATTTTTCTCGATACATTTCAGAATTTCGACGGAAGTTTTTGTGCCACTTTTTAGTAGACCTTTTCACATTGTTATAGGAAGCATGGTCCGTAAACACAATTCTTAGCTTCTGATTTACTGGAATTTTTGATTGTGCACTAGTTTTCTTTACAAGTAAAAACAAATAATGGTCATTGCAAGAAACAAATAAATTCAAACAAATACTGGTTACTGAAACAAACACCTAAATACAAACAAATATTGATTATTAGAATAAACAAATAATGAACAATGAACAAATAACAATTTCCTTTTAACCTGAATAGGGAAAAAGGACACTCTAAAAGCTTCCAGCTGTTATTTTTCTATTTTCATTGCAAAAAAATTAATAGTCACAATCCCCGATATTACGGGACTGTATATGTAGTCTTCGAGATTTACTATTCACTTCCATTTTGAAGAAAATTCGCCTTACGCCGGCATCATGCCACAGCCTCGGCGCGCTAGAAAATCGGTTGGTCCCACGCGCCAGACACGCGAAAAAGGCGCTGTCGTCAACGTATTAAAAAGCGTATCTCGTGGCGAAGTTTCACAGCGATTCCCGGGGCAACTAAAGTTTATCTAAGAAGAAAAGAAACTAGATGGAGGATAATTGCGAAATATAATGTATTATTGATCATGAGGTGCAGTGGTAAAGGGCGCTACTGACACCAGCACGGTCAAGCGAACGATCCTCACCCTGAGCTGACCAAGCTTTCCATCCCTCTGCGGTCGGGAGAATTGGTACAAGACTTGTCTGAGAAAGTGGAGACAGTGATTTGGCAGGGCGGCTGGCCACCGAAAATTATTGTATAGGTCAAATACGCATTCACCATGGCTCTACGATTCTGAATGGAACACGAATGCGTGGCGCGTTCATAGGAGACATCCAGAACTTCCGCTGTTTTCATCTAGCATTCTGAGATCCTAATGAGGCGGATATATCCTTTCGCCTGAAGGGCTATTGGATTTGACCTTTACCCAGAGGTAATTATGTGGAGGAAGTACATGTAATCTTCACGAGTGCTACATCGGTTACATGGTCCCAAGAATTTAAATTAAACTTGTTCTTGTTGCAATGAAGAATTAGCGTCGCCGAAAAGAACAATGCCCCGACTGCCTAACCGGAATCTTTCTGTGAACACAGCTTCAGCCTAAATCAACATTTTTCCAAGTTTACATACTATGTACTCCTCGTCTTCTCCTAGCCATGCGATTTCGATATGGTCCTCGTCTATCTGGAATTCAGTCAGAATTCCTGAGATGCAGTTTTACATCTACTTAATGTTTACAAACAATAAAAATCGGTCAATGGGGAATATGACAATGACACTCGCACGGTAGAGCGATCAATCCCCGCCTGGGCCAAACCTTCCATCCCTGCGGTGTTGGGTAAATTGGTACCAGACTTGTCTGGGAAGGTATAGTCACTGACTGCGTACAGTGGCTGACCCCCGCAAGTCATTGTATAGGCAAAATAAGCATTCACCATGCCTCTACGATTCTGAGTGGAAGGTGAGTGCATGGCGCGTCATCTACAGACTGATGAACGCTCAACCTTAATCTTTCACCTATATTCGGAAGTTTCGCATTTCGCCTCTGGCATCATAGTGAGACAAAACTAACCCCTCCCCTCGCTAATATTACCAGTAAGACTGGCGGCAATTAACGCGCAGCTAGAGGAATTATGAGGAGGAGCTGTGTACGATCACAAGGTCTCTACGAGTCTGAATTGAAGACGAATGCGTGGCGCGTCCTTTGGAGACTGATCAACGAAGACACCTAAACCTTTATCTTGACCTCCAAGAGTTAACTAACCGACAATATCGACGTCTTGTTCAGACGAGGAATATTGTTGTTTCTTTCCAAAGTGGTGAAGTGCACAGATTTGCTATAGTCGCTTGGATCGGCATCGCGATAAAGACTTCTCACTTTCACCGAGTACCTCGCTTAAACAAAAGTGCATTACTAGAAGAAGAAAACGTAAACATCAAGGTGAATTTCCAACGGACTTTTGGGTCTGAGGCCTTTGATGATAGCTACTGCTCGAATGTTGTCCTTTCTGGGTTTTTCGAATTCTTTCCAATATTCTTTTCTGACCGTCTGCATTTTCACGGTCAGTAAAGTCATATTCTGTACTTGATTTTCACCGTCATGGACTACCACCTGAAATTACGAGGATTCAACCGTCAGACTGACGGAAATCGCTGTATTCTGTGGGACACAGCGTGGGACATGAACGAAAAAACATTCAAGGTAATGCATTGTGGTCGGCGTTGATCGGACTTCTAGGGACACGCTAAGGACACGCCACGCACTCGTCTTCCTTTCAGGATCGTAGAGGCATAGTGAATACGTACAGTACCGAACGCGCCGCAACGATAAAGCGGCGGTAACGGCGCTCCGGAAATGCGCCTTTTCGGTGGCCACCAGTGGTGACCCGAAAGCAGTCAACTACAGTTCACTTGCATTCCACGCCCAACGGGGGGCCCCGCGGGCTAGCTCCTTCGAGCCACACCGTGAGGCCCCTACACTTAGCTTGGGACGACGGGGAAAGACGCGCCGCTCATTTATAGGCGGAGAGGAGGGGACGGAGCCAAGTCGGTGGTGAGTCACCAGGCGAAGGACGGGAACGGCAACGGGATCCGAAAATCGAGGGATCACAAAAATCGACTAAAACCAAGTTTCACGAATTCGGGAATTTGGGAAAAGTGCATATGGAGAGATAGAGCTCAAGCTGCTGAGCTCGAATATATACTTACTCTTGCAAATAAACCAATTTCAAAGAAGTTATTTCAAAACGGCGGGTTTCGGCGCTCCGAGGCGCCGCCACCGCCGTTTTATCGGTGCGGCGCGTCCGGTACTGTATTTAGCCAATACAATGACTTGCGGGGGCAGCCGCTAAACCAGGTCGATGTATTTGCCTTCCCATACGAGTCTGGTACCGATTTACCCGAAATCAGAGGGATAGAAGGCTTGGTTAGCCCAAGCATATGCGTGTGTGTTCCGTGCCAGGGATCTCTCCCTGCGCCGGCATGTTGAGAGGCGGGAGACACGAGCATACGGCCACATGTCAATGTTTTTGCCTTCTCAGACGAGTCTGGTATCAATTTACCCGAAATCAGCGGGATATGTAGGAGGCTTGGTTAGCCCGGGGCGGGGATTGTTCGCCCGACCGTGCTGATGTCAATAGCACCCCTTAACACTGTGGTTGGGAATACGGGCGCTGTTCCATTACAACTGTCGGCCCTTGGGTCATTTCTAACTCATTGTCTGAAACTCGTACTATTCTTTCGTTCAATGCTTCCCATCTTACGATGGCTGGTCTGTTGTGGTTCTGTTAGTGATAAGCGCTGGGAGGTGAGAAGAAGCGCCGTTAACACATGCCAGGTCGGGCGATCGATCCCCGCTAGGGCTAACCAAGTCTTCCATCCCTCCGAATTCGAGTATATAAGTGCCATACATGCCTCTGAAAGTAAACACACAGACTTGGTATAGCGGCTGTACCCTGCCAGTCATTGTCCGAGCGAAATACGCATTCTCCATGTCGATACGAGTCCGATCAGAGGACAAGTGCATGGCGTATCCTCGGGAGACTGATCAGCGCCGACACTTTTACCTTTACCTTTACCTTACCTCGTACGCATCTACCGGATCATAGCGATTGATATGATCAAGATTATCCGGATTAGGAACAGGAAAGTACACCACCGCACTAGTTTTTCCAATCGAACCGATATCGATGGAGCTTGGGATGAAGGGCTTCGGAACGGATGAAACTATAAAGGAAAAGGGATTTGATCCATGGAATAAAAATCAGAATAAAAATCTCGAAGACAAACCGTGCTCTGTGAAGTTTTCCGGCTTCTTGGTTTTAAAGAATAGCGTTTTGAACGATGTTTTATGTGCAGAGTAAATTTTCAGACGATACCATGTGTTCTCTTTGAGACCTTCGAATTGCTGAAATCGTCGAGGTTGTTCGGTGCCATGGAAAAAAAAATTGAAAAAATCTATAGAAAAAGACGACGCTAAGAGTAAAAAATTGGGATACACATTGGGAAAAGCAAAAAATGAAGTCCACTGATGATGATAAACTGATAAGCTGTGCCTGATCTGGACGATCTTGAAGATTACAAAAAGTTCTCATTGCTTTTTTTCGGTCTGGCTGTAAGATGGAGGTCTCACCTGCGTAATCTTGTAAGAGGCGTCAGGAATATACTTGGCAAAGAGATGCTTCCTTCCTCTTCCTCCATCATATTCGCTAATCCTAAATGAAAAATCTACCCCAGCTTGGAATTCCTTTTCAAAATAATACTTGGCACTGCTCAAAAGTTCCGACTCCACGGGCCGGGGTTAGGTTAAAATAGTTGTTTTCCTCGAAACAAATGGGTTCTATATGGAGCGCACGAGTCTCATGTCTGTTCCCCAAACTTCGGCCGAGGACCATCCATCTCGTTTGCCGGGCTAACTGGGTGGTCCAGCTGAGATCACCGATTTGACTGGAACCTTCGTTTAGGGTGGTTATTTCACATGCTGATAACGATCCCGACGTTTGCTTTTGGAATTTCGTCCCAGGGTCTCGCTATACCGCTATATTTGGTGATCGGGTCAAGATCACCGTTTTGGCTGAAACTTCGTCTAGAAGAGTTATTTGGGATGCTGAGCATGAATCTGAGATCTTTTTCCTGAGCTCGATCAATTTCAGCAGATTCAGGTAGGAGTCCTCGGCGCCACCACCCTGACACCGCCCCCGCTATAAATACTTGCCCAAATCTATCCGTAGCGTTCAAAATAGGGCGAAGTTCGAAAAACTAACATCATAATCGTAATCGGCATGCAAAATAACCTATCTGGACGACGTTTGAGTCAAATTAGAAATTTTTACCCGACCATCCAGATCGATAATCTGGGTGGTCCTCGGCGGAACATCGAGGAATGGATGGTTCGTGATCACCGCCCTAAATAACCCCTTAGGCGAAGAACCGGCCCCGATGAGTGGAGTTGGAACTTTTAACAGCCGCCATAGATTATCGTGAAACTCTCACTTCTGTCGTGACAGGTATGACAGCTCTACCCTAATACAGCTAGCCTAACGTAGGTGAGGGTAAAGTTAAAGGTGCCGACGTCGATCCGTCTCTTCGGACCGCGCCACACCTTCGTGTTCCATTCAGAGTCGTAGAGGCATGGTGAATGCGTATTTGTCCTGTACAATGACTTTCGGGGGTCAGCCGCTGTACGAAATAAGTATCTTTACTATCCAAGACAAGTCTGGTAACAATTTACTCGATTCCGGAGGGGCGCAAAGCTGGGTTAGCCGGCGGGGATTCACCACTCGACTGTGCGAGTGTCAGTAGCACCTCTTACCACTGTACCACGCCCCAAATCCAGAAGGTGTCCATAAATACAAATCCTTCAATTCACTCACTCGAACACGCAACCATCTATTGAACTGTTTGGCTTCGTGTACTGCCATTGGTAAATGACCCTCGCACGTTCTTTTTCCGTAATTATTCGCACTGGGCCAGGATATTCTGCTGCAATTGAATCGCTTCAGAGGAAAATGAAAAGTGCAAATGCCCATTTTTCGGTTTAGCTCTTTCCTTATAACCTACTATATTATAACTGGAGGTCCTTATAACCTACTATATTATAACTGGATCATGCTCTATCAGATTGGCGCCGCAGATTGGACCTGCGCTCAGCGGTTCTGGGAATATTTCCGTATGAAATTGATTATGAAAACCACTGAAATGATTTCAAGGGTTCAAGTATTCACAACAAGGGTATGTTTTCATGTATTTTCAAGTGGAGTTCCCAGAACTACCGATTGAATTTAGATTCTTCTCGACTTGATTCGATTTCAGCTATATTTGCTTAAGAACATAAGGGGATAACTGTTTTCAACCGCTACTACATATCTCTAATTGCTAATATTCAGCTGGAGTATGCGCGAACCCATCAGTAGGAAGTGAAGGAATGGAAAAAAGTGAAAAAATGAAATGTAGGTGGATTTTCCAGTCGAATGCAGATCCTCGGTCTTGCTTGGTGGCACACATCAATTATCCGGGGATGGGGACAAAAGGGTTGAAGGACTCAAACTCAAGCCCCATTCCCCCAGCAGAATTGCCCACTTTTCAGAATTTACAAAAATGGGTGACTTTTTTTCGATTGGATCGTGTCGAGGACGTTACGATCGTTCGTCTAATAGCCATCATTAAAGTCTCAGTTCAGGTGGATCCCTCCAAAGTTGCCACTGACTCTTTCATAAAGGTTGGTTTGGGTGGAGGTAAACGGGTTGAAATTATAGCTCCCGATTTCTTAACAAAAGCCTGATAGTTCGTCGATTTTGGTTAAAAGATCCTGGGCATGTACATACTTCTGCGTTTTACACGAAGGTCGCTTAACCGTTTACCTCAAAGTTGGGTAATTAAACCTATACGGTAAAAATGTAAAGGCGCCGGCGTCGTTCAGTCCGCTGAGAACGCGCCTTCGTGTTCTTTTCGGAATCAGCACGGTGAATCCGTATTTGGCCTATACAATGACTTGCTGGGGCCAGCCGCTATGCCATGTCAGTGACTTTACCTTCTCAGGCAAGTCTAATAACAATTCATCCAACCTCAGAGGGACGGAAGACATGGATAGTCCCAGCGGGGATCGATCGCTCGACCGTGCGGGTGTCAGAGGCGCGCGCGTCTTACTACTGTACCATGCGCGCCCCTAGACCTATATGTTAAAAGTCAGCTAGGATTTTACAGTAAGTATGTTTCACTTAACTCTAAACTTACCCATGTATGATGGTTTCATGCCTTCCTTCACAGTACGTTCACAGTCACAAGGAAAATTGAAGTAATTTTCGATGGTAGGATACACATACATCCATTTTCCAGTTTTATTAGGTAGAAAGTATCGGTCCCACGTGTTCACCAAAAACTCTTCCTTTGGCTAGAAAAGTGTTCCGATTACGGCTACACATCTTTTTAGTCTTGAATTTGTTGTTTCTTCTTCGATCCGACCTTTTTACAAAAATATTCATGTATTAGTGTGGTAAGAACCTTTTCGTTCCCTTCAGAATTCCCGATTCAAGGAATAGCCCCTACGAATATCAAATACTTCGCTCCTTGGGCATTCTCAGCTGATAAATATAAACCCGGGTGGAGGACGATGTGATAGAGGGCCACGATTTATTTCACTCAGGACTCTCATTTTCCAAGAGAAAGGGATTGCTCATTAGGTACTTGGATTTTTGAATAAAATGCAGTTTACTCAATATAAAAAATAAAGGATGATTGGGACGACAAACATATCAGAACTTCTTCTACCTCCAGGTTTTAACGAGTAAACTGCTGATGCTTTACTTGAAAAGCTTTTTGATAACTAACCAACCAACACGGATCGATTAGAGCTTTGCTGTCCTTCTACTGCTCTTTGGAACGAAATACTTTCATACTAACCGTGAATACGCTACATCTGCATTTGAGATGGATTTCACCAGTATTTGGATCAGGATTTGGGACCTCATTTAATTCACCTGAAAAAATTCACAAATTACGAAAGTTACTCTATAACTTTGAAGCTTTAGTAATTCATTGATTAGGACATCATTGAGCGTATAATACTCGAAGCATGGAGCTGACGCTAGCACCAAAACCCATTTCTGCTATTTATAGGGTAACGGTTTCTGCCTGGGACGAAATTCAACCCCGATCAGTGAAGATTTGTTCTACGAAGGTAAGCTGCAAACACTTACGAAGCATTGAGCTTGAGAGTGCTCTAGGCAGTGCAGTGAAGACTATGGATATCCTGAAATGAGTGATCTGATTCAATTGTACCACAAATAAAAGTAATTCATCGTCATCTAGTACTCCAACAATTGTTGTGTCTCCATTTATCAGTACAGGGTGCGGCAAAACTTCTTGGACACAGATTCTTGACCGTCTAAACGGCAGATCTCAGGCAAATGAGATGAAATTTATAACATTTATTGCCTTTGACCACACACATATAACAAAGCATCTAAGTTTCGAAATGACCTCCTTTCGCACGAATACAGGCCCTAAGTCTCTTGAGGAACGAGTCTACGGTGGCACGCAGGACATCTTTATCAGTTTCCTCCCAAGCTTTCTTCAAGGCTTCTTTAAGAGAATCAGTGCTCGCGCGGTATGTTGCGCAGGCTTTGCTCTTCAATATGGACTAGATTGAATAATCCATCGGATTAAGGTCCGGGCTAATCGGTGGCCACTTTTTGCTGAGATGAAATCAGGAAAATTGTCGGCGCACCACTTCTGTACGACTTCGGCACTATGGGCAGGTGCGGAGTCCTGCTGATAGGTCCGAGTGGTGTTTTCGAAGTGCTGAGAAGCCCACGGATAAACTTCTTTCTTCAAAACGTCTTCCTGGACTTGTGGCTGTCGATTTTCTCGGACGCGTCGGTGAACCTGCGTGCCGCCGTAAACGCGTTCCTTGAGAGACTTAGGGCCTGAATTCGTGCGAAAGGAGGTCATTTCGGAACTTAGATGCTTTTTATATGTGTGTGGCCAAAGGCAATGAATGGTAGTAATTTCATCTTATTTGCTTGAGATTTGCCGTTTAGACGGTCAAGTTTCTGTGTCCAAGAAGTTTTGCCGCACCCTGTAAGTGTCAGGAGGGAACTGGTCAAGAAATGGTAAACAGTTTTGTCTCAAAATGGTATCCTCCTCATCTAATTCATCATGAACAATTCTGCTCATCAGTGGAAGTTCTGGTGAGAAAGACATACACAATCAGTTGCATTATCATTGACGCCTGAAGCTGGGCCGTAGGTCGCACCATCTGTACTTCTGCAAAACATGTGTTATTTAATCTCATGTTGATCATATTGTAGGTGATACGTGGTTGGGCGGGCCGGGAAAGGGTGGTAGAGTGATAAGCGGTGCTACCGACACCCGCATGGTCGAGTGGTCAGTCCCTGCCCGTGCTAACCGAGCCTTCCAACCTTTCGAGGTTGGATTGATGGCGCTATGTGGGTTGAGGGGGGGGGGTGCAGGGTGGTGGTCCGCAACTTTACGTCGACTTTCACGTGTTATCATGGTTATATCAGCCATTGTTTACGATCAACTCGGTCGGTTTTCACATGTTTGACATGTGAACTCCTCAAAATTGTTTACAACTTAACATGGTTACCAGCACAGGGTCGACGCAATATTACAGACCATCACCCTGCACCCCTCAACCCACATAGCACCGGATTAATTAGTAAGAGACTTGTCAGGGAAGGTGAAAGTATAAAGTTGGTATAGCGGCTGACCCCACAAGTCATTGTCTAGGCCAATTCACTGTTCCACGACTATTGTAGACGGAAGACGAGTGCATGGCGCGGCCTCACGGGAACGGATCAACGCCGACACCTTTACCTTCACCGTTTACCTTTTAATCGGTCGAAGCTACCAACGTAAAATCTCACCACTGTTAATTAAGCAACACACTTGACGAAACGACGCCTTCGAATGAGAAGCACCTGTGGTGGAAATGCGGTTCCCTCGAGCGATAGCCGGCGCTTATCAGTCGACAAGTCCGTTACGTGTTTGTCTCTAGCGCTTCTCTTTGAAGGCATTTTATAATGTTTGCCTAAAATATAAAGATTTTAAGACCCATTCGTTGCGGGCAGCAAAATACGTTCGAGTGGGAGGCGCTAAAAATTGGTTGATGGGTCGAGTTGTCCGGTTTTCGGGTTCCGGGAGTTTTTACAAAATATCGATTTTTTGCGTGTCCCTCGTATCCATCAATTGCTTTGTCGTAGACAGGAGCTCCAACAGGGGGCCCCGTCAACGGCGAGGCCAACGGAAGGCCCCGCGTGGTAGCCTCTTCGAGCCACCCCGTGGGGAGTCCCACTCCTGGCTCGGTTCAATGTGCGCCGCATATTTATAGGCGGCGAGGAGGGGGTGGAGCCTAGTCGGTGCAACGAGCGTCGCATATTTATATGCGGCGAGGAGAGGGCGGAGCTTAGTCGGTGGTGAGTCACCAAGCGAGGGACCGAAGCGGCAACGGGATCCGAAAATCGAGGGGTCAAAAAAAAAATCGACTGAAAGCAAGTTTCACGAATTTGGAAAAAGTGTATATGGATGGATAGAGCTTGAGCTGCTGAGCTCAAATCTAGGCCTGATTTCACAAATAGTTGAATTATAAGAAAGTTATTCGAAAAAACCGCTTTGGAACGGTTTTGCCGGCTTTTTCGGTTTTTGATCAAAAAACACTTCCGGTCCTGTACGTTTTGTGGAAATATCTAGTCGACTGCAGGAGTTACATTGAAAGCATAAAGTAAGCAGTTCACCATTGATACACTGGAATAGCGATGCTTTAGCTGGACACCAAGGTTAATATATGCACATAGATTTATTTTGGCTGACGCTCCGGCACAACCGCCTTCTGCAGAGCCTGGAAGAATTGAAGTGAGTATGGGAAATCACCCGTTCGAGGACCATTGACACAGCGGAGCTTCAGAAGATTCGTAGGGAAGGGAGACAAAACACAAAAAAGGAAAACACGATTAAACCGCATAGATCAAGGCGGAAATGGTACCTTTATAGTATAGAAAGCCCGGTGCTTGAAGCCAAAACCAAGATTGATATAACAGTTTATTCGGGCCAACGTTTCGGCGTGCCTGCCTTATTCAGAGCCTGGAAGAAGTCGAGTTCAGCCTGAGAAATTACCTACTAAGCACCGAATCAAATTCTCCGAAAAAAATAAGAGAAAACTTGATAACCATGGAGCAAAAGAAAAGGGTCAGAAAAGGCTCACCTCTAAGAAGTGGACTATTGAGGTCCACTTCACACCCATAGCTGGTGGGATATGTACGTGAGGGACTGAGGTACCCTTATATACAGGGTGCGCCAGCTAAATCCGGACAACCACGACTCGGATTTTTTAAACAACCTTACAAACGCCAAATGCAATTCAAATCCAGAAATTTTTTGCACATTGGTAGAGGGGTGCATTATTATTACAATGACTCAATGTAGACTCTGTCAGCAGCAATAATCGCCTCCATCCTCGACCTGAAGCACTCGCAAGCCCTTTTCAAAAAAGCTCGGTCCAACTTTGCGAATGCTGCTCCAATGGCGGTTCGCAGAGATGTGACGTTGGGGTGCCTCGTCTCGTTAGCAACCCTCTCGACAACGCTGAAATGGTAGTGACTCATGGGGTTTAAATCCGGGTTTTTCTGGGACCAGAACATGGTGGACCGAAGCATGTCCAAGTTATCGGATAGCCAGTTTTGAACCAAATGGCTCGTGCGCCGTCTTGTTGAAAGACATATAACCTTCCTGAAGACACAGCCGCTATTCAGGGGACCACTACAGTCACTGAACTTTCGCTAACTCCTACACTATCGCCAACCTCTTCAGCGGCTGTATCGGGTCCTTCAAGATCAGCTCTTGAGCACGTTCTACGCCATCTGCGGTTCTTGAAACACGTTCTCGCGAATGGGTTCTCCTCACCTGAGTTGCAGAACTCTCTCCGGAAGCCTTGTAATTCGTCAGAACATCGTAAACTGTCGATCTCGAGTATTCGAAGAATCGAACGATTTCCGCCCCTGTGCGTTCAGCGCGAACGCTTTCGATGATTGCGGCTCTTCTGTTGTACTACTCACTTATGGGAAACATTTATGGAGTTATGAGGGCATCACTACAAACTAGAGGGTTTTCACTTACTCTATACCAATCGAAACCTCTGACGAAGTTACGGTATGGCAGGAGATTTGAATTGAAATTTGTCCCGATTTAGCTGGCGCACCCTATAGATACCGATGATGCCTGAGGCGCTCTGATGAAGGCGGTTGTGACGAAACGTAAGCCGTAATGAATTTGTGTATGTCAACCTTTGTGTCCAGCTGAAGCATCATTATTCCATGGTATGCAACGTCATACCGAGCTTTAATGGCAGTCGGACATGGAATATCGCCCTTGATACTCAAGCACTTAAGTCTCAGCGCCTCAGGCACTTCCACGATCACCTCCTCATTCACCGCTTCGTGTGCTTCGTTGAGGCGCGACAATTTCATTTCTGGCGCACCTGGTTTAATTTCAGCCTTCTCGGCATCTCTCGTTTTTCCGCCACGTCTCGTTACACCACAAATGATTCAATAGATTGCGAAGCTTTAGCGGCCCAACGAGTGTGCCTGATGTGGTCGATTTGTTGCTACAATTTGAATTTGCTATATGTTGCACTTAACAAACGGCGTAGAAGTGGAAAGCCCTCATTTTCTTTCTTTCCGCTGGATTTCTATGGAAATTTCTCAGCGCCATCGATATACTCGTCGCGGTTGCGCACTGAAAGTAAAGTTAACCAAGGTGGTTCGTTGTCAATACTATGTACAACAGTTATTTATAAACTTTTGTGATGTGGGTCACCAAGCAGTCCCACTGGTACCCTCTGGTGATTTCTACAGACGGTATCGCTGCCGAGTGGAGATATTGATTAGATTCTAAGGTGCTCACTCGCGATGTACCGGAGAAGAATGCCTAGGGCATTAAGGGATACTTATAGTATAGCACTCACTATAAATTACACGCTCCCTTCGGTCAAATACAAATGAAATAAATCAAATCAAGTAAATAACTAAAATAAATAAATACCACATTAAAAGGTGAAGGTAAAATGTGTCGCGTTGATCAGTACCCGAAGAACCCACCGCCGCATTCGTGACCAACGCAGAATCGTAGAGGCCCTATACAATGACTTGCGGGGGCCACCCGCTATACCAGCCGCTATACCACGGTCAGTGTGTTTACCTTCCCAGACAGGTCTGGTACCAACTTACCGACCCTGCAGAGATGGAAGGCTCGGTTGAGCCAGGCAAGGTCGATCGACAGTGCGGATGTCAGTAGCGCCTCTTACCACTACACCACTTGCACCCATATGCCGCTACATCGTACCTAGGAAGCTCTTACAAGAGATGCTTATTTCATATTGCACTCACTCTAAACTAGAGCGTTCTGTGGCCGAATACTACATATATTCAGCTTCATAGGCGTGATCACCAAGCAATCCCTCTAGGGCCCCACTGGGTATTTCTACATACCTTATCGCTGCTGAATGCAGGAATAAATTTGGTTGGGAACAGATTGGTTCTGTCACCTGGCCACGTCCTGAGTTTGAAGATGTACACAGACGATTCGATACCTCGTTGGGTGGAGTAACTACTGTATATACATGATGTGTTGTTTCCTGTCCTGTAGCTCAGCTCGACGCAAGGTTCTTAGATAATATTTATTGATTGACGTTTCACCGGAATCGCCTTCTTCGGAGCACGAAAGGTTTCTAGACGATATGAGAAACTATTCGACCAAACGTCGCATTGAATCTAACCGGAATTCACGATCTATTCTTCAAACTGCTATGTCAAAGAAAAACGGGATTACGTACCTTATCCTGATCCACAGATCGGCAGCGAAGAAGAGGAAGCGTCGGGCAGGGGTACCAAATGATGCGAGGATAATTCCAAATCAGAACGCCAGTTCTAGGTAGTGCCTGAGCTCCCGCGTCATTAAAAGGCATTCCTCCTCCCGGTTTACCGTAGAAACGCGCGTGTGAGTCCAAAATGCCTCTAGCGATTTCCTGCTGGCGTGTAGGTCTCCCACACCAAGACTTGAGTCTCTCTGGTATCTCTGCCCGACGCTTCCTTAGTTTCGCTGCCGATCTGTGGATCAGGCTAAGGTAAGCAATCCCACCCTTCCTTGACTTGGCAGTTTGGAGAATAGATCATTGTTTTCATTCCTGCCAAACCTTTAACGCGAAAAATAGCGCTTCAGCTCACGAGATCGTAAGCTTCGGCTATACTCGATACCTCGATGGGTCGAATAGCTCCTTAAATCGTCTCTATCCTTTCAGGCAACTCCCATGCGAAGACTGTCGACGTAGCGATTCCGTCTCTCGCCTGGATGAAGCGAGTCAAACTTCTCTCTATACTTCGTTGCGCAATAAATATAATCCAACAACCTCGAGCTACGAAGAAAAACAGCAGGCAGATCGACTAATAACAACACAGTCGATGGGTCGATAGATGAAATCTCCGTGGCTATCGAAGAGATAAATCGTTCTCTGCACAACTTTGCGAGTTTGAAAACTTTCTATCCTTTCAGAAAGACGGTGCGATTCCGCCAACAGATCGGTTAGGCAAAAACTTCAGCCAATAAATATAATCCAACAACCTTTTGTCGAGCTATTATATTTATACTCGGCGAAGAGGACGCGGAGCCTACTCGATGCAACGAGGGCCGCACATACATATATAGTCGGCGAGGAGAGGCGGAGCCAAGTCGGTGGTGAGTCATTGAGCGGGGGACGGAAGCGGTAACGGGATCCGAAAATCGAGGGGTCAAAAAATCGACTAATAACAAATTTCACGAATTTGGGAAAAGTGCATATGGAGGGATAGAGCTCAAGATGCTGAGCTCGAATATGTACTTATTTTTGCAAATAAGCTAATTTTGAAGAAGTTATTTGAAAACGGCGGGTTTCTGCGCTCCGATGCGCCGCGACCGCCGTTTTATCGTTGCGGCGCGTCCGGTTCTGTACCTATATGATAACTTGCGGGGGCCAGCCGCTATACCAAGCCAGTGTTCTTGCCTTCCCAGAAAAGTCTGGTACCAATTAACCGATGGAAGGATGGAAGGCTTGGTTGGCTCGGGCGAGGATCGATCGACCGTGCGGGTGTCAGTACCGCCTATTACCACTGCACCATATGCGCCCTTCAGGTGCCGTCGCACTGCACAATTCGTTATTGTGTAATGCTCGTTGTATACATACTCTTCGAACTGCTGCACATGATAACGCCGCTAAAACCGCGATCATAATTGTTGTTAACACTCTGATAAGAAGGTATGTAGACCCCAGAACGAGTAGAATTGTCAGTTGTGGCTGGTTCCAATTCCGTATAAAGGTTTGGAAACTTCATAAAGCCACAGTCTACCGGTAGACTCAGAACAAGCTCTGGTACTATATCCAAACGCCATGGGGAGATATAATCTGGGAACAACGCGCCTTGAGTTCGTCCGTTGTTCGTAAGTTCTAGGCCGCCACCGGTCCCTCAAGCGACGACTGTCAAAGGCTTTCTCGCTTCCGGCATCGGTTTCACGGCTTCTGAGCCCTGAAGAAATAGGCGGAGCAGCGGCAGTTGTTCGGGGCGACGGCGCATTGAAAAATTCTCCCATTGATCGACACCCTCCACCTACCCATACACACGACGGCGACGACGAAGAGACCGTTTCCGCCGCCGTTGTCGTCGTCGTCGACGACGACGCCACCGTAATCTGCGCTCTCATCCCTCACCCCGCATCACCCGAATACCGTACTTTTTGTGAAGATGCTGTTAGCTTGAATCTTCGTCTGAATGTTGATTATCTTATCTTGGTATCGCCTTTGTGGTGTACTGTGCGTCTGCATTCTAACAGACATGGATAGTCTTGCCTATAAGTACGACTCTCAGTGGGCCTTGGCATGGCAGAGTTATGTTTTCTTCTGTACTACAACGCAAACAAGGCTGATAAATGACTTTATTATCTGACGTTCCTGTCATTCTGATCTGGGGTCCCTTTAGTCGATGTGTACAACATATATATTGGTCACCTAGCGTTCGAGAATATTCCACGGAATCGATTTCGTTCTGGAACTACTAGCGCTCTCCGTCACGATTTCTACTACACTACAGCTCGACAAAAGGTTGATTAATGACTTCATTGGCTGCGCATTCGCCTTCGTCGGAATCTGGAAGGGTCGCGACGATTGGGAACTATCCGACCAAACGGCTCTAAGCGAAATTCTGTGAGCTACTTCCACGCCGCTAGGCCAATGAGACGGTACACCATCGTCATAATTTCATCGTTTATCTTATTGGCGCAAGTGGCCTATCATTTATTTATTTATTTATTTATTTATCGTGCACTTGAATTGCGCCTTCAAGTAACAAGAACGATGAGCAATGAACAACCGATAATGCAAGATAAAACAAAAATTAAAACGGGAATATGAACCTAGTATCCTGGTATTAGCAAACGTGATGTTCTTGATATCACTGATCAGGACCAGCTAACGGATGTCCCCTAACTGTACAAATTTGCATGAAAGTTATAAGTTAAAGCCGCTTCCATCGCAGAAAGGCATTACTAGCTCGTTCACGTATTCCAGACATATTTTCAAGGTGCAAAGGTACAATCCTCTTCTAGTGAGGTTTAATGATCTCGGCTACTACCTCATGCACGCTATACCACAGCACGGAGCCCAGCGCAGCTGACGAAGTCATTCCAGCGCGGGTGTATGGTGGCACCTCTTTGAGCTATAATACTAGTCATGAATCATAAAATCCCGCAGGACACTCAGATTTAAGTTCTAACTAGAGGCCGCGGTTGAAAAGCATTGCGAAAAGTAGAAAGTCGGAAGGCAGTGTGGGCTTTATTTCAGTCATACAAAGCTTTTTATAGGTTATATAACACTGTGAATCAATTTCTGTCGTATTGTGTGCGAACGCTACGCTAGAATTGGTACAGCCCCAAATTTTCAACCAAAATCGTCCTGTTCTCGACTGCGTACTCTGCTTCACTAGATAACTCGGCTCAAGGAACACGTAGAAAATATAACATTTGTTATGAGCGCCGTCTCGTTAACTAGGTAATTATAAACAAGGTCATTCCTGTTCTAGATTGCCGAAGGAACGACCCGACTAGAACCAGCTGCACGAAACAATTAATACAGAAGGGACTTGTTAAGAGAGTCGAAAAATCTTCTATCGCAATTTTGACTATTCGCCTCCACTTACAGGGAAAATGGTTGTGAGATTCTATGATTGATTTGCAGTTCTTTGATTTGCCACAAATTTTATTTATCTCCTTCTGTTAATCCGACCCCGGTTTCTTTCACAACTGACACTGATTGGCGTTTTTTTCCTTGATTTTTTGAGTGACTGCAGACAATCGTACTTACATTCATCTCGAGGATACTGAAAAAAATTTATTCAGTGGAAGCGAAACACCCAATGACCTTTGTACATGTATTTGTCGCTGGACCATGAATATATGTACATGCATTTACTGCAATATCGATTTTGGATTTTTTCTCATTCTTCTAGCACTTTCTCCTCGGAACGTTACTTTTATCGGCTCTTTTGATTCTACAGGGTGCGCCATAAATATGGTTACGCGTTATTTTCCCCCGTTCTTGGTGCTATTTTTTGGCGTTTCATTGCATTCGTAAATTCTACACGCAGTCCCGAACCTGCATGACTATTTTCTCATCGCTATACATTGGTTAATCCAGAAATGGTTGAGCTTTGTAGCCAGAGAGCTGCCAGAGCTTGCAGCGCACAAGAAGTGGACATTCAGCGGGCATCGCTCATCTGCTCAATTTGCCCATGACGACTGTCTATGGTTGCGTGAAGCGTAACTCCTTGGACGATTGTCCTCGCTCTGGGCGTCCCATATCCACAGCTACTAAGTGAAAACTAAAGAGTCGTGAAAAGCTGAATCGACTGGAATCCAAGCCGAAGCATGAGAAAACTGGCAGGCGAGCTTCAAGTGCCAGCGACAACGATGAGGCGAGTTATGCGGAATAAGCGTGGTCTTCTCTGGAGAAAGCGTAAGAAAATCCTGCAAGAAACCCTGCGTGCAGCTAACACCTCCTACCCTAAGCGTCTAAAAGCTGTTATTTGTGCCCAAGGAGGCCATATTGAATGAAAGTTGCACTTGTTGTTAACTATGTTGTCAGTAAATTGCTAGAGGAGCTTCATTGTGTTCCGACCAATTTCTCGTGTGCTATTCACTTTTTATCGTGTAACCATATTTATGGCGCACCCTGTAGTAGCTCTTCAGTGGATCGCAAGTATCCTTGAGCATGACCGTTTGAAATGTAGCTCCTCAGACAGATGGTAGAGGGGGGTGGGTCCCAGGTGGGAAATTCTCCTGTAAGTTCCATTCTACACGGTGCCGATAAACATCGCACGGAGTACACACATGTTATAGCTCTGGAATTTGTTATTTTTATTACAGAACCAGATGGATGGCACACAGGGCAGTTGCACTTCCTTGTTCAACCATCGTAGCGTCACGAATCCAACCTATTACAGTAGCCTAGTTGTTGTTTCTTAGAGAAAGGATTCATTTTCAATTGTTCGAAAAATTGCTCGTGGATAGGGAAATCCGTAGTTCCGCAAAAATGGACGAGAAAAACTCGATGCCTAGATTCAGTCGCCATTCTACTGGATCTCTTAAGGTTGATCGCTGTGATTGAGATCATCGTAAGATAGACCGGGATGGGATGGATAGACCATATTATACCCAAAAATCAATTTCTGGAAGTTATGTATCGCTTGAATATGATTTCTTGGAACCTAGAGTGGTCCTATGGTATGAAATAACCGAAAGGTAAAGGAACAAACGAGAAGGGGGAAAGACCGCCTAGTGGGAGATTCGGAAAATTTACCACCATTTTACCTCTACCTTCGCAGCACTACATAGTTAATCAATTCCGAGTGTTTATTTACGACCCTTGAGCTTGAGCTTTTATGGAATTTTTGTTGCAGTTCGAAAAGGAAAATAAAGGTGGCAAAACTTTATCCGACCCAAAAGAGCTTCGGAAGAGTGACTGACCTCTGGTGGGTATCGATTACTGCTCCACCACACCTGAGTACCTGATATGCATGACATAAGATCTGCTTCTCATGTGCTTTCATATGGCATACAACCTATCTTTGAATCTTCACTATCAGTAAACTTATGGCTCCTCAAACAGAGATCACATTTTTTGGGACACCCTACACTGTTGCACTTCATCGTGAGTTTTCAGTTTGAAATTGTCTGTAATTCTAGATTTGTGACGAAAAGTTGAAAGCAAAATACACCGTTCGAGAGAGAATTGTGTGCACTGTCAAAAAGTTTGCTTGGTTTTTCCGCATAGCTGTTTGCGGAAAAAATACACGTCACCAAAATGAATTTTCGAATGAAGAAAAATGTATGTCTCAAAAAACCTCTTAGATTTCTTCCGATTCAGCACATCTAGGAATTTCTCTTGAAAGTTTGAAAGAGGACGATTTGCTCTATCAGAAGCTGTGCATAGCTTCCTCGAAAGTTCCGAACTGTTTCGTTGGCTGCCGGTCAAAGAAGTGTGGAAATTTCTGCGTGACCGAGTGTTAACGGAATTTTGGCCTGTATTTATCATTTCAAACACCACGTTTGATTTTTCGGCGATAAAATTTATCAATTTCTTCCACCATTTCCTATTTTTTCCATCAATGCTGTTTAGTGTGGCGATTTTTATTTCGTTCTGCTCTCGCCGACATGCCCCGAATGATTAATGGATTAGTGGTGTGTGGTAGTGAAGCGGGGGAGCATTCCGGGAACCGAATTGATTCCTTCCTTTGCTTTCTCTTCGAATGCTCTTCGAATTGCCTCTCACCCGATTAATTATGTTTCGATTTGTAGCCGCGTGTTGTGGGAGTGTCACACTTTCGGTCGTCGGAATGCTCCTGGAGGGAACTTCCGCGATTCTTACGACACGATACCAGACCCGAGTCAGAGTCGCTAGAATCAAAATCATTTGGGAGGAAGTTCATGGTCCGAAATCTCACGTTCTGTGACAATAAGAATGTGCTCTAAAGTCTATAATTTGGTGATGATCTAAATTTCAAGGTTCGATTTTATCCGGTTTCATACCCACATAATTGGATAGAATAAGCCATAGGATACCGTATAATACCATGCATAAGCTCAATCTCAGCGACTGTTGATATATCTTGCAGGGCAGATACGGCCCTCAGCAACTTCACTGCTTGTGTAGGCCGTAAGGTAAGGTAAAGGTAAAGGTACCGGCGTTAGTCGGTCCCCTAAGGACACGCCACGCATTCGTGTTCGATTCAGAATCGCAAACGTGTTGTGAATGCGTGTTTGGCCCACACAACGACTTACGTGGGCTAGCCGCTACCCCGTGTCAGTGTTTTTACCTTTTTTTTTACCTTCCCAGAAAAGTCTGGTACCAATTTACCCGACCCCAGAGGAATGTAAGGCTTGGTGAGCCCGGGCGAGGATAGATCGGTGCTCAGTAGTAACTAGGAAAAATGCGGTAATAAAACAAGAATTGAACGTGCTCTAATTTATTGCTTGAAATCAATTTCTAATCGTTTTTATATGTCCTTTCAATCAAAGATGAATAATAATATAATATAAACTGGTATATCAGCAATAATTAACTAATATGTCAACAGCCGCTGAGATTGAGCTCAATCTATTCTAATATTGTGAACGATCTATTGATTTTGATCTGTAAGTCATATCGATTGGTCGCACACTAAGAATGTGACCTTGGACCACGAGCTCATTCAAGAATTTGTTGTCCATCAGACTTCTCCTCATTGTCTTCAAAAATCGCGTTCGTTGTGATCATCTCGAATCCTCGGAGTGGTCTTCTTTTTGAATTCATTTCAATTTGATTTATTACGACCATGAAAGGCAGTCGTTGCACTACAGGAACAAGAGATAGAAGCTTTTGAACACTGATAAAGACTACAAAATTGCACTAATATTTGAGGGGAGTATTTCCTGCTAGGTAGTTCCCTTTTGTCTGACGACTGCCTTTCATGCTCTTAATGAATTGAATTGAATTTTTGAATTTTGCTCCAGTGGCGACGAGACTGCAACCAAAATACGAGCAGACTGTCGATTTGAATGGGAGCGCTGGCCTCCCGGCACAAGACTGAGCCACGAGGCGACGGAGTGCAGGTGAGTTCGTCCCTAACTGGACTGCTCTTTGTTTTCTGATCAATATTTCTCTGGAACGTTTTTTTTTAATTTCCATCAAATGTCCGGTTCCAATCGTATCACCTTACCACCTTCAGTACCGGACGTGGCGCAACGATAAAACGGCGGCAGGGGCGCTTTTTTGGGCCGAAATGTGCCGTTTTTGGAGTCCACACGGGGTCTCCGCGTGGTAGCCCGACCGAAGGCAGGCGGGATCCTGTAGAGCGATGAGTCAACAGACGAGAAATCGAAGGGGCAAGAGACGAATCGCAAGCTTTTTAGCAAGTTCCGCAAATATGGAAAATTCGTATATGAGAGGATAGATCCTGAGCTGCGGGGTTCAAATACGTACGTATGTTTTCGAACAACCAAGTTCGGAGAAAATATAGAAAAACGGCAGTTTCTGCGCAAGAAAGCGCCACAGTCGCCGTTTTATCATTGCGGCACGTCCAGTATTGTATTTGTCTGAAAATTGGAAGCTTTCGAATGACTAATCAACTTTGACTTCTATTTTATCAGGACGATCCGATGGCAGAGGCTCCCATATTTTCATTTTTGTTTCTTTCATTATTTAGAACCATTTTCTCACAAGAACGTGCATTCCATGAGCTAGAATTAGTGTCTTTGACCTCAGTTATTTTTTAGAAATTATATTAACCTCAAATACCAATAGGCGCCCCAAGTTGACCAGGGCAAGCGCTTTTCGACAGAACTTTCCTTAATCCCAAATACAGGGTGTCTCAAAAAAATGTACCTCCTGTTTGAAATGTCATAACTTTGGCGAACGTCAACCAATCAAAACAAGTCATAGCTTGAATGGAAGCAAAATCTCTGGTATGTGTTTGGTGAAGATTGCGCCATGTACTCGGCCGAGGCCTCAGATTGTGTACCTGATTGATAGTGCATGGGTTATATGCTTGCTCTACTTTGGTCGTAAACAGGTGATATTGCTGCTATGAGTCACTTCTGAGGCAGCAAACATATCAACTTGCCGCAGCTTTTGGTTAAGCATGGAACAACATCAATATCGATCAATACTTGTAACCACTGTTTGAGAAGCTAAAACTCTTCCAACAGTGATGCAATCATAAGTAAGGAATTAGCAGGAATGTAAAATGTATGAACCATAAAGATTGCGCCATGCACTTGCCCGAGTCGTCGGATTCTAGACCTGATTGAAAGTTCACGGATAACATGCTTGCTCCACTTTGATCGCCAAGAGGTGATATCGCTGAGACGACTTCTCGTGATGCAGTAAACATAAAAATATCAAGACATAACAAGTTTGACATGCACTTTGAGATGCACTTACACAATACGACAACGTTTTTTTATTCAGATCAAAATGACCACTCAGTGATTGATAGTGATGCTAATCCGTCTCTAATCGAAAGCTGAGTTGTTTTGTTCGCTGCCCCAAGTGTAACGCAATGATATGACCTGTTTGCGACCAAAGTAGAACAAGCATGTTATTCGTGAACTTTCAATCAGGTCTAGAATCCGACGATTTGGACGGATGCATGGCGCAATCTTTATGGTTCACACATTTTACATTCCTCCTAATTCTTTTCTTATGATTGCATCACTGTTGGAAGAGTTTTAGCTTCTCAAACAGTGGTTACAAGTACTGATCGATATTGATATTGTTCCATGCTTAACCAAAAGCTGCGGCAAGTAGGTATGTTCGTTGCCTCAGAAGTAACAGATGACAGCAATATCACCTGTTTACGACCAAAGTACAGAAAGCATATAACCCATGCACTATCAATCAGGTACAAAATCCGAGGCTTCGGTCGAGTACATGGCAATCTTCACTAAACACATACCAGAGAATTTCCTTTTTTCTTAGCTTCGATTCAAGCTATGACTCGTTTCGATTGGTCCACTTTCGACAAAGTTATGACATTTCAAACAGCAGGTACATTTTTTTGAGACACCCTGTATAACTAGAATGTTTGGGGTCATATTATTATGGTCCAACGTTCTGTTTACGAAGCAATCAGAAATTCTGGAAATTTTAAGTTTGAGTTGAATCGTTGACCATGCCGGAGAGGTTAGCTAGAGATGCCAACGCAAACTATTCGGTCCTCCTTAATTACGGCCTGTAGGTATTTTCCATATTTTAGCGAACCACTTTTTTCCTTCGTCACCACAATTTGAAAACATCGTTTTTCAGGACTTTTAATCATCTCAACGATGAAGATTAATAGTTTTTGTGAGATACTGGAAGTTACTGCACAAAAAATCGATAGCTCATTCTTTCACCTGAATAACGTCGTAGCTGCTATTCTTTACCTCTCTTTCTCTCCCTGCTTCAACCTCTCGATTTTTATGAGAGTTGCCAATCTGGAGATTCAGGAAGTATGACTTGATCTGACAAGCTCCATACGTTGATCCAATTATTTCAGCTAGCCTTCGATCCGGACGAGAAGTGGAGTAATCTCTACCGTGAACGCGAGAAGAATCACCTCTACAAATGGGTCGGTGTTCGAAAAGGTCAGTACATACTCATAAATATGAGCATGGATATTCCTAAATAGAAGCAATATGCAACGGCGTATTCCTCGAATAGCGCGTGGGTGCAGTGGTTAGAGGCGCTGCTGACACCCACTCGAGCGATCGGTCCTTGCTTGAGCATACCAAACCTTCCATCCCTCCGGGGTCAGGTAAGTTGGTACCAGATTTGTGTGGGATGGTAAAGACAGCGACTATGTATAGTGACTGGCCCCACCAAGTCATTGTATAGACCAAGTACGCATTCGCCATCCCTCTACGATTCTGAATGGAAGGCAAATGTATGGCGCGTACTTGGAGGTTAATCAACTTCGACCAATCTTGTTTGATCTTCACTTTGTTTCAACCGCTTCGTTTTAATCTACAATTTTCAATGATGAAAGTTGTAAAAGCCATTTCCATGGCCGTTCATGAGAAGATTAACAATAAATAAATAAACAAATAAATAAACCTCCATTTCCCGGTCATTTGTCACAGGTGCGCCAACCACGAGAGGGGTGATTTTCTTGGTGTCAGCGCCCTAATGCAATACGTCGTCATAGTTTCGAAGGCGAGAATTGAATTCCACGTTCCACTCCACTCCCTCCGCCCCCCCCCCCGTTCTTATCGCCGATGGCTTTCGTTGTTACTATTGGTTACAAGACAAGTACCTCTGAAAAGATGAATGTAGCCATCGGGCCGACCGAGTGGCCAGTCACCTCGGCCAAGAACTGCAACGTAAGAGAGGGAGTGGCGGGGGAGAGGAGGGACTTATTCGGTACCATTGGAGCACTACTTTTACAAGGCAAACGTAAATTATTGGAGTTGCAAACACCTTTTCCGTTTAAAAAATAGCTTAGGTAAAGGGTAAATGTTATGGTAAAGTGGCTGCATCGATCGAATCCCTGTACCTCCTCATCGAATCGCTTTGTAAAGTTAATAAATAAAAGCAGAAGTAAGGTAGTTTTCATTGTCCAGTCCTCCAAGAGCGCGCCATGCATTCGCTTTTTGTTCGTAATCGTTGAGGCATGGTAAATGCATTGGCGGACTTGCGGGGCATACCGCTATACCAATTCAGTGTCTTCAACTTCCTAGGCGAGAAGGGCTTCAACTTACCCTAAATCGAAGGGACGGAGGGATTGATTTGCTTGGGCGAAGATCGATCGATCGAATGTGTGGAAATAGACGGATCGGAAAAGTGGTGGGAGAATAAGGCATTCGTGTAGCTACATTTCGAACCACACAGCCACGATTTTTGCTAAGACTCTGTACATCAAAACACCAACGTGTTTTCATTTATTTATTTATTTATTTATCAATTCACGGAAACGTGCGCAAGTGAAAAGGCGGATGACAACATATCATGAATAACCTACTGCAGTCGGAAATAAGGGTAAAAACAAAAAAACAAAAAAGAACAACAAAGGGTGTGATGCTGGTTCCCATTCTTTTCTAAACGATGGCTTCGCACTTCTTTAATAGACCGGCACATAGCTTTTCTGTTCCAATCTGATTGATATCCAATCAGCCATATGGAGGTCTGGAGCTACTTTTCGATGAACTTCAATTGTTGTCCAGGGTATTTGCGAAACCTTTCAGGTATTTTTGTGAGGGGCTTGCGTGGTACAGTGGTAAGAGGCGCTACTGACACCCGCAGGGTCCAGCGAGTGATCCCCGCCCGGGCTAACCAAGCCTTCCGTCCCTCGAGGAACGGGTAAATTGATACCATGCTTCTCTAGGAAGGTAAAAATACTAGCGTGGTATAGCGGCTGCCTCCGCAAGTCACTTTATAGACCAGATACGCGTTCGCTATATCTGTATGATTCTGTAAGGAACACGGTTGCGTAGGTGCGTCCATATGGGACAGGTCAACGCTCAACTCTTTACCTTAACCTTTTAATTTTTTGTATTTTTTAATCTGAATGTCTTCCATTGCAGGCGGCGAACTGATCAATATCTACGAGCGGGATGGAGAAGACGGTGTGTTGAAGTTTGCCGACGAGAAGATGACGTCGATGCTATACAGCGAAGGACGTGAGCCGCAACTGATCAAAATTCAGGACTACGTGAAGTGGAAGAAGAGCGTGGTTCGTTCTTCAGCTTTTTCTGAATGTTGTTCCTAATGTTCACTACGGGCGGGATGTCCGAGAGGTTAAGAGCCTAGGCTCATGGTCTCGATGATCAGGGTTCCCAGGCAGAAACCCTTGCCTAGCTTGGAAATAGCTGAAAAGGGTGTCGGTACCAGCGTCAGGCCCGTGTGACAGGTCGGCTGATGGAGGAAAGCTGTCACGATCACAAGACGGATCGATGATCGCATGAAAGGAAGCGGCGCTCAAGAACCTGCGATCGAGGACGATGATCACCCTACATGGAGCTCAAGACTGAGACAAGATGGCAGTGTGGTAACCTCAACGAAGCGGGAACAGCACCAAGGAGAAAGAAGACGGAGCGAATAACATGAAAGACGTACCCAGTAACTGATCGGGATAAAAACGTTGTGGCATGAAAATAAAATTCCTCATGTTCACTCGTTTCATACATCACCTCCAAATCGATTCCTGGAGCTGAGATTCATCTTCCTTCTCTTTCCATCTTTTCTGCTCTTTTTTCTGCACTCCGTCATTTTATTTCTTTGTTCAAGAATGTGCAATTGGGCTTGAACGACGTCACGGGCTTGGACATGCAAGAGACCAAGTTCAAGGAGCACCTCGCGCTCTGGAAGCTGAATAAACGTGGCGTGGACGGCGAGAACATCATCCACCTGTTGTTGAATAGGTACGCCTTCGAGACTTTCCTCCATGATTCTTTATCGTATCGATCAATAATCGTTCAATGGTAGTTTTCCTCTTAATGCCCAATAATCACATCACACCCAAACGTCATTATATCACGCTCATGTCTTAATGCACATCCTTGAAGCGGTCTTATCATATCATGTTCAAGCCATAATCAATTTATTATCAAGCTGTTAAGCAAAATCAACGACTTATCTAAGCTAGAAAACAGCTTCATACGATGACCTCTGAAACATCTCTCTTTTGGAAAAACTCCTCATTCTTGCGAGAGAAGAACGGCTTTCTCTTCCATATCAGGCAGATCAAACCCTGCACGCGACCATAGGTGGATGCGAAATGGTATGGTATCGAACAGCACGATATGATGAGACCGCTCCAAGGGTGTACATTAAGATACGAGCATGATATGATAATTGGGCGCTAAGAGGAAAAGTACCCGTTCAATATTGGACGTCTTATACTCTCGGGACACCTCAATGAGCCTGATCGTAGTGTGGATGTGATCGATTGGCTAAACCCTCTTCGAAATCCCACTAGCTCACAGGGCTGTCCTTTGTCTATCGTTCGGTCGATCCCATTCGGAATGACACGTGTGAAAAACTTGCAAACTACAGACAGCAGGCTATAGTTGCCGATGTCGTGCGGGTCCCACGCGGATTAATCTGTAACCAAAAGACAAAATTCCAATAGGCATCGGGACAAGAGCAACGTCTCGGCTTTCAACCAAGTTGAGTGTAGTAAATTTCACCACACAGTGCGATTACTCAATAGCGACCGGCTCAAGGTGAGAAAAAATCGCTCCATTATTCAAATCCTACCAGCCATGATTTATGAAGTTAATGACGGTTTTCCAGTTTTTCAGCTACTTGCTGACTAATGAATATATATTTAATAATGATGTTTGATTTACGCTCCAGTCTCATTTGACTTCTGGATTGATCAATGTTCATTACTTTTGAAAAAGGGAAATATACATTCTTCTAGATTGTAGACTAGCAAGGGCATACGCTCACCGCAAAACGTCTCCTTATAAATTTTCTTAAATTTTCCTACTCATCTTTTATCGTGTTTAGCGTAAAAATTGATAATACCTTCCAACCTTGCCATCATATGGTGCATTATGCCAATAATTATTCAATTTTCAGGGAAGAGCAAGTGTGCTATGAAATCGCCCGAATTCTGCTCAAACGCTATCCAGGTCTTGCTAATGATCTCTATATGGGTGACGAGATGTTCGGTAAGTACCGTTTTTGTAATAAATATTTTAATATTTCAGAACAAGTTCTGCTGTGGTTCAAATTAACACTGAACCGCATTGCTTTGTAGTCGCCTGCCAAAAAAAAACAAGAATTAAAAGAATACGAGAACTCTCAACAGTTCTTTTCGAATGAATCGGTTTTCAGCAGTCAGCTTCTAATAATCAGTTTTCCGTCCCGATACTACTATTAGAAATAAGAATTAAATTGAATGATGACAGGTAACGCGGAGAGTATATAATGCAATCTATAATACAGTGATGAATGAGAATGAAGAAAACTTGGGAATACCTTAGCTCTTTTTCAATGCTCATCGATTCGTCGACTTTCCGCTCATGTTTGCCCTTCTGCTTTCGTTTTTTTCCTCTAACGATTGCGAGGCCGTTTGCTGCAGTGCGCTATGGAAATGCGAAGCACACGTTTTAATTAAAATCTACGATCGTGAGAGCGAGGGAGGTAGAGGGTGGAGGAGGAATGGGTGGAGAACGCGGCGGCGGTGGTGGTGGTACTGACTGCACCTGCTTCATCGAGCAGGCATCAAACGGCTTTCTGCCCGAGTCGACACAATTTTCCAGCATGGGGGTCTGGAAGCGACGACACCATTAAAAATTTAATCAGTCATAGTATTTATTTATAAAATCATCAGCCATTCAGCGGCCTGCACGCCTCCAAATCACTTAATGAATACTAGGAAACATCTCCAAAACATCTTTAATAACAAGTAAAACGAAGAACAAAAAGCATGCAGCAGAAAACGGCGAGGAACTGGTGAAACACATCACTGGGAGTACAGTAACTGGCAATCGCGGCGGGACCCTGGAGTTGACAAACAGACGTCGTGGTTTCGCTTATTTATTAATAGGATGGTTACTATATGAGAACGAGTATCTCCATTTACTTATCTATAGTATTAATGATCACCCAGTCAACAAAAACCAGACCAAAAAGAGAACCAGAATCTCAAAATGAAGGAAAAAGGAGGAAAAGGAGGAAAAAATAGTCGCAAGAAAGTGTGGGGTTTGCTATCGTAATTGAGCTGGCCAAGTAGAAAGCGTACCACCACAAACAAGGAGCCTCGGCAGACCATGTATTTCAAGTGCCCTTTCGAATCTCGAAGATATCCCTAGGGCAATGCATCGATTTTTTGTTCCAGGTCAATCGGCGTTACACTTGGCGATCGTCCACGATGACTACGAGACCGTACAGCTGCTGCTCACCAACCATGCCGATGTGAACGCTCGAGCGTGCGGAAATTTCTTTTTGCCGGAGGACTTCAAGGCTACCAACAAGGTCACCGACTATCAGGGTAAGCAGCCCTATGGATCGATATCCGCTTCAGATTTCAGCGTTGGCGAGGTTGTAAGCTGTTCTTCGACACTCTCCAACGCTTGGTTTTTTCTTTGAGAAGAAATTGTTTTATTTGCAGGCTATGCCTACTACGGCGAGTATCCGTTAGCGTTTGCCGCCTGCTTCGCCAACAAGGACATCTACGACCTTCTCATTCAGCATGGCGCAAACCCGAATCTTCAGGATTCCTTCGGCAACACCATACTTCACATGTGCGTCATCAACTACAGCAGCGTAAGTGATTCCACATCATAAACCCGTAGAACATAATAATAGAGCAGTATCAATTAGTGTGGGTGCATTTCCGCAATAGCTGATCCCTTTTACGGCACTGTTGCTGTGTACACAGAAAATACCTTGGTTCGTCAAAATCTGGGTTTAATACTGAGCTGTGGGAAGAGAATATGATTTTCGATCAAAAGCTTCATCTAGTACTTTATATAGAACAACTTAGAAGTATTTTGTTTCTCCTTCAAGTGTAGGAATAATGGACAATCGAAATTCATGAATTCCATCAAAGCTAAACAATCGAAGTTCTTCAACTTCGTGGCACTTGAACAGTAAATTTCTACCACACAATAACAATTGAACAGTCCGACGGCGAACAGCGGCCCCGCCCCTTCACTGCTTGCTTGAACCTGCTCATAATAACCGATGCTCGTAAAACCAACATCATATTTGTGATCAGTTTGCGAAATAACCCTCCTAGACGAAGTTTGAGCCAAATATGAACGGTGCGGCGCATGAAAAGGGGCGCGGAAAAACGCGCGCGGTCCCACATGCCAGTCAGCGGCAAAAGGACTTGATGCGTTATGTGTTAAGAAACGGTAGTTTTCGCGTTGGGACCAGCAACGACGTTTGCCCATTTCTTGAAGCAGAAAGGAATGACCCTGGGGCCAGATTCGTGAACGGACGAGCAGTCTCCGAAACCTTGTCGGCGGTGAACCCGTTCAATACCGCGAGTTTGCGGTCCCTTATGATTCATGAAGGTCGGGGTTTCGGAGACACGAGTGAGATAAATATCACAACTTCATTATTAGCCTCGATCACTTTTGAAGGAAACATAAGGATGATAGCTAGTCTAATGGTAGCTGTTATTTTTCTTTCGACGTTACTGAACTCCGGAAACTTATTTATTCGATAGGGTTCTGCTTTTTTTACAAATCCTTAAAAAAGAAGCCCAATGAGATTCACTTATATGAATTTCACTGTTTTCAAGGCGCAAACTGCACAATAGAAGAAATCATTACCCATTGTTTGGCAAATAGCCAGAGCAGTGTAGTAGAGTGTCTCCTCCTCTCAAATTCCCCACAGTTTCCGCAATCTCTCATCAACTCTGCCGTCCGGCTCTAGCAGGTCTTCTGTCGAGATCTCCGAAACCCTACCTCATCGCGGGGTTTTGGAGACTCCTCCTAAACCCCGTCTAAACACCGTCGCGCGCTCACGAGTATCGGTTTGCGCGCTGTTCGGGGTATATTTCAGGGGATACAGCGCCGATACCCGTCGTGAATCCGGACCCTGATCTTTCTGGCTGCACTGTTGTCGCGCGTGCGTCTCTTCCCTATCCTTAACCACTACTGTTTTACTGCTGTAATAAGGTGTTGAATTACCCTATAACTATTAATACTAATCTGTTACAGTCGATGTATTCATATGCCGTTCGGCATTGGGCAAAACCAGCCGATCCTCATGTGGTGAACTACGCCGGACTGACACCTCTCACTCTTGCGACGAAACTCGGTCGAAAGCACATCTTCGAAGAAATGCTCGAGCTGATGAAAGTGGTTAGTCTGAGGTCTACAACCGAGCTAATATCGTCCGAAAATCTGTCGACTTTCAGGAATTCTGGCGGTTCTCCGACATGACTTGTTCGGCGTATCCGCTCAACACACTGGACACGATACAGCCGGATGGATCCACGAGTACGTTCGGATTTATTTCTCTCATATGAAAGAGAGTGAAATGTTCAAAACCTAGCTGTAAACGCGATAGGCGGAGTTTAAATAATTTTGAGCTGATGCAGCCCTGCCCTGCCGCCGAGTATGAATGGGCCCTACGGGGCGGTAATGACAGAATGAGCCAATTCCTTATTTTTTGCCGTCGCCGATTGTGTGAGTGGTTTGAAGAGCGCCGACAGATTGATAGATTCTCGTTTCATAGATTACGACTCGGCGCTGATGACGGTGATCAACGGCAGCACCGCAGAGCATTTGGACATGATTGGCAGCGAGGTGATACAACGTCTTCTGGCCGACAAATGGAAGGCTTTTGCGATGGTGAGTGACACCACACACATACACATACACACTTGACGTCATTTCCCACTGTTAATCCGCAATTAGGTCTGGGTGCTATCGAGCAGGGCGCCTGCACTACCACTACCACGGTGGGCAGGGGTGGGCGGAATATGTTTTTCGAGAAAGCGGAAGACGGAGCGGAAATGGCTAAAAAATGGCCGGAAACCGGAATACGGAACACGGAAACAAAAATAGTGCCAAAATCCCAGAATTATTGGAATTTGGCAAAAACCGGAGCAAAACGTTTTCATTTCTGTTTCTAAAGATACGGAATGTTCGTTTTGTTTCCAGTAGAATGTGTCTACCATTTTGGTGAAAGCGTCCAACGTTTGGTGATAGTTTGAAAGTAGACGGTAAAAATCCATCACAGAAACCATATCAATTTCATTCATTTTCGGTATAAACCAAAGACAATTACGTACATAAAGACACACTTTTTTGGCGTGATAGAGCGTGATAGACAAGAGTGCTTCCAAAATAGAATTAGAAGCGTAAACCAATTTTTCAAGATTCTCAAAAGAGAGGATTTTTCTCAGATCGTTTACAATGAAACAAACCGTGGAAAACAATCTCTCGCAGCCGGATGGTGTGGTAGGTGGCAACAAGTACTTCACTGCAAGTTTTCTTAAGAGGGAGTGTACTTCGCTGCGTCGGTTTCATTTTTTCCACAATTCGAATGAACAGCACAATACCTTCAGTTTCCCTTTTGTAAGCCTTCACAGCGAACCTCTTCGATTTCTACTCCGCTTCCATTTTCCGCCCCAAAAAAACGGAACACGGAAACGGAACGGATCAAAAACGGCGGGAAACCGGAATTCGGTACACGGAAACGGAAGTTCCGCACACCCCTGACGACGTGGGCGTCGAAGCAAGCAGAGATTTAAGCCTTTTAGGGCGGAAGAGTGAACTGTTCACTTGTCTCTCTGCATCTGTGTTCTTAGTCTCCAGTCAGAACCGTTACTAAAATGGAATCTAATCTACAAATCGATAACTATTTTCAGCGGAAGCTATTCGAGCGCTTGGCTTTGCTCATTGTTCAACTGGTCACGCTATCGATTGTCGTTTACGTCCGTCCGACGGAAATCGAGCGTTTGTATATGAAAAAACCCAAATGGGATGACTATGTAAGCTATTATGTCTAGTGTTCAAGTGAAGTTTAAAGTTCTTTGCCGCGTTTATGCTTTTGCTGCGATAGCATGACCGATGCGCTGCAGCAGTAGGGAATGGCAAGAGCCAATGGAGTATAGGGGCCTGGAACTTTCCTCTCCTAATTTCGCAACGTACCTAACGCGAGTCGCTGACATCTGGTCCTAACGCGAATTAACAGTGTTCAAGCGGAAGTCAACTTACAAGGAGAGCCTTTCTGGGTGTGCCAAGCTTTCGTGATGCAACTTTTACAGGATGTAGGGTCCCGTGTAGGTACTCGAAAACCATACTTCATTTTTCCTCTAGGCGCCTCTGTGATGGGAAAAACGGCTGCCAAAAAAGTGGAAGGCGAGCACATCACACAGACCGCGCGAGCTCATTAGAGACCGCCGTATCCAGGAAACCGTGCCCCTTGGCGCAGTGGTAGCGATGCGGCCTCTTATGCAGAGCTTGTGAGTTCTGTCCCGCATCCATCGACGGTTTTTGCACTTATTCGGCTGTCGTTATTATGTGCTTACATAATCACTGGATGCAATTTCTACGGGGTTAATACCTTTTTGTAAGTAAATAACACGTATCCCTGCGCATGAGTTACTTTCCTATGGATCGGACCTGCACGTCATTAAATCACCGTAGATACCGCAAATGCACATGAATACTCTAAAACTAATGTCAGATTCGTGATCAGCAACCCAAATAACCCCCACATGCGAAGTTTGGGCGAAATGGGTGACCATGATGTCTCGAGCCTCGTGTCAGGTGTCCGTAAAGTTGCCCAAGGTTCAGTCTCTAATGAACCACTGGTAATAATTTGCCACCATTCAGACTCTAGCTGTCAGAAAATCTTCAGCATCCACTACCTTCGCCCCAGAAATTGCCTGAAAGCCTCACCTAAACTGCTGATCATGAATTTTATTCTCGTTTCCTGAGCTCTGATTGGTGAGCGCTATGGTAAGGGTGGGTGAGTGAGGTGCCTGGGTCGAAATAACCGATTCGGACCAAACATCGCATGTGGGGGTTATTTGGGTCGCTGATCACGAATCTAACATTAGTTTTTGAACTAGCGTTCGTACAAGGTAAGTTACGGTGGATATTGACTGTGTGATGTGCTCGCCTTCCATTTTTTCAGCAGCCGTTTTCCCCATCACAGAGGTGCCTAGAGGAAAAATGAAGTATGGTTTTCGAGTACCTACAAGGGACCTTACATCCTGTAAAAGTTGCATCACGAAAGCTTGGCACATCCAGAAAGGCTCTCCTTGTTAGTGTAAAGGTAAAGGTGTCGGCTATGATCAGTCCTCGACGGATACGCCGCCGCATTCGTGTTCAATTTAGAATCGTAGAGGCATGGTAAATGCGTGTTTGGCCGATACAATGACTTGCGGGCGCCAGCTAAGTCTAAGTCTAATACTAAGTCAGAGTCTAAACCTTCCCAGGCAAGTCTGGTACCAATTTACCCAACCCCGAAGGGGTGGAAGGCTTGGTTGGCCCGGGCGAGGAACGCGTCTTACCACTGCACAACACGCGCTCGGGATTCAACTTACGTTCAAAAAACGGCGATACTTTTAAATTTTCAACACAAATCAGCGGTGTAGGGGAATTACTGTGGATTTAACGAGGAGTTTGGTTCTATTGGGTGAGAAGTGAGAACTGGCTGAGCGGTTTGGATCCACGTTCAGGTTGGGAATGGACTTTTGTTCAGAAATTGAGTATGACCATCCATTTTCAATGAATCCCAACAAAATAGTCAAGAGGACGTGTGGATATCGGTTCCAAATAAGAGCATCCAAGGTAAAAGACTTACAGGAAAGGAAATCCTTCTAGTAGTGCTGCCTGACGGCAATCGTTATTTGAGATTTTTTGAGAAAAATAAATAAATAATATTTTGTTTGAGAATTTCTAATATTTTTATCTGTGCTTAGATTTGCAGCACGTCGACAAGCTTCTATTTTCAGATTCGAACGGTATGCGAGGTGTTAACGATTTTTAATTGCATATTTTTTGTGTTCTTTCAACAATTGGGCGAAATACGTACTCAAGGACTAGCCGGGTATTTCAGGAACCTGGTGAGTTTCTTGGAACGTCGTCTATTTATTGAGTTGATAGAGAAACAGGGTGCACCGAAAGGGCCGAGCACGATTGCTAAGGTGTTAGAAAGCCGCAGTTTTACAAAAAATGAGACCGAGAGTCTTGAATTCGAGAAAGGAGACCGATAGAGATCCATTTGATAGCGGTAGTTTGTTTATAACCCGAGGTTTACCTGTGTTAGCCCTTCTGTAAGTAAGTTCGACAAGATTCTTACTTATTCAGAAAAGATTTCAAGCCTTGAATTCTTGTTTGGATGTCTTCTCTTTTGTTCTTACTCAACGCATATTTATCTTTTGCGATGTGGCTTCAATTTTCCTGTGCCTAGATGAGAACATTGCAGACAAAGTCGTAGGTCGTAGGGACCATGGAGAATGGTAATAAAAATTATTTTGAAAATAATTTCCGAAAACTATTTAAAAATAGTTGTATATATTTGACGACGCTAGATTATTCTCAAAACACTAACATCGGTAGCACAGTGGTTAGTGCAGTCTGCCGGAAACAGAAAGACGCGGGTTCAATTCCCGTCCGATGTCAGTGTTTTGAGAACAACCTAGCATCTCCAAATATATAAGTCATTCAACTAGTTCTCGTCTATAAACCTCTAAACAAAAAGCGGTAAATAGTAAAACAGTTTCGTGTTAAAAATAGTATTTTTCAAAAAAGGTAAAATAGTATGGAATAGTATTCTAAAAATTATTCGAAAACAGTATTTTCCGTTTCAGAAAACGGTTCCAGCAAAAGCGGTGTTTTGTGTGGCTAACATATGTCTTCTGTTGTGTATACCTTTCCGTTTTCTTCAATTACATGAAATCGAAGAGGCGTTGTTTGTGTTCGCCTTACCCGGTTCATGGATATTTCTTCTATTTTTCGCCAGGTCAGTGTGAATTTTGCCCCGATTCTCAGTACTGTTAACATATTTTTTTTTGATTTTCGAATATCTCGATTTATTTTAGAAGTGCCAAACTCACTGGTCCATTCGTGCAAATGATCTACAGTATGATTGCTGGTGACATGATGCGGTTCGCAATTATTTCAGCGATTTTCCTCGTGTCCTTTTCACAAGGTCAGTTCATCGTGACTGGTTGATGGATGCGCCATGCATTCGTCCTCCTGTCGGAATCGTAAAACTATTTGAGCGCGAAATTCTCTTTCTCGCATTCGGATCCTTCTTCCTAACTACTGCGTCCTCATTTTCTACCTACATATTTGCTTTCTTTTACTCACTTATATTTCAGTATTTTATTTCGTTGGTAAGGATATGGACTCTAAACAGCAGCTGAACGACTCAAATCCACATCATTGTCCAGTCGACGGTTACGATATCTACACCTACGATAACTTTCCGGAGACGTTTATCACACTGTTCAGAGCCAGTATGGGTGGATACGATGTGGGTGCAGTTCCATTTGATTTTTCTTGTTGTGCACTTATTTTTTGGGGCGCTCGTGGTACAGTGGCAGGAGGCGTTACTGACATCCGCACGGTCGAGCGATCGATCCCCGCCGGGTTAACGAAGCCTTTCATCCACCCGCGATCGGGTAAATTGGTACCAGACTTGTTTGGGAAGTTAGAGACGCTGATCCTTCCGGGGTCGGGTAAATTTGTATTACACATTTCTAGTAGGGGAAAGACAGTGAATTGGTATAGCCACTGGCCCTCACAGGTCATTTTGTAGGCCAAACACGCATTAACCGTGCCTCTACGATTCTGAGTGGAACAAGAATGCCACGGCACGACCTCAGGGGTTGGTCGACTCCGTTCCCCTCACCTTTACCTTTACCTTTTAGTTATTTTTCAAAACAAGGCAATATTTGGATTCTATTCATCCTTTGCGCTCGAAAGTTCCCTTACTACCTTACTACTCGGCTTCATTCTATTACGGTTTAATGTTCAACGACAAAGCAGAAGCAACCCAATATTGATCAAAAATTGATCAGAGCAGAGACGCAGAGGACGCGGCATAGCGGTGAGGGCAGCTTTTGAATAGCTCTAGCCGACTACGGGGTGATCTCTAGAGTTCTGAACTTGCCAAAAAATGCTATTTTAGTGAAAAATGTCCAAGATTCGGCTCTGTCTGTGCAGCAATTTATTGATATTTTTTAAATTTTGGTTGAATTGTTGACTAAACTACTAGTTTACCAACTTTACATAGAAAAATTAGCTACACGGCTCGGTAAACGGTGAAAAGTTAAATAATGCAAAGATCGCGAGAGGCTAGTAACCAGACCATAAGAGAAATCAGAAGAATCTGAACATTATTGTATTAATATCCATATAACGTGAAAATTTCAGTACGAAGAGTTCGCTTGCGCCAACTACGAGGTGCTAACGAAGACGCTGTTCGTGTTGTACATGTTTGTGATGCCGATCATGATGATCAACATTCTCATCGCCATGATGGGTAACACCTATACGACTGTGATCGCGCAAGCGGAAAAGGCATGGCGACAGCAGGTACGGTATTTTCACTTCATTTTTCTTTCCTATTTCTGTTTTCATAAGAGCGCGCGTGACGCAGTGGTAAGAGGCGCTGCTGACACCCGCACGGTCGAGCCATCGATCCCGGCCCGTGCTTACCAAGCCTTCCATCCCACTGAGATCGTGTAAAATGGTACCAGACTTGTCTGGGAAGGTAAAGACACTGACTTGTTATAGCGGCTGACCCCCGCAAGTCATTGCATAGGCCACATACGCATTCACCAAGCATCTACTATTCTAAATTGAATGCGAATACAGCGGCTTGTCCTTCTGGAACTGATTAATCCCGTTACCTTTGCCTTTTACCTTTTCCCCATTCAGTATCAGACACAGCGGGGCCAGACACGTTTGTGCGAGTTATCACGTAGACGCTGGCGTGGTGACGCTCACGGGCTGTTATGCAGACGCTCGCGTACCTTCCACGCTCTAGTCGCTGCGCATTGCACTGCGATTGAACCTTTCGCTGGGGTCGGTCGGTCACCTCGCGCATTGCTCTGTATGCTTCGGGCGCGTGCGTGCGTGCGTCGCGTACTTAGCGTCTGAATTAGCGGCAGGGCGCTCACCGCTCGCAAGCAGCTGACGCTCACCACGAGCGTTGGCATAACAAAGGCCTTAGCGTGTCATCTAACCATTGATACTAGTGAGAAGGTATAATACCGTACAGTTGCATATTGTAGAAAATTGCAGCCAATTTCACTCATGAAGATGGCGAGATGATCGAGAAAATCCAGTTTTCATGACTTTCTTCTATAATCACTCGAACCCCGATTGGTTCTTCTTAAAAGACATTTAAGCAGCGCGCTTGATACCGTGGTAAGAGGCGCTGCTGACACCAGTACAATAGAGAGATCAATCCCTGCCCGGGCTAGTCAAGCTTTCCATTCCGGTGTAGGGTAAATTGGTACAAGACTTCTCATCGAGGGGGAAGACACCGATTTGGTGTAGTGGCTGGCCCCCGCAAGTCATTGTATCGGCCAAATACGCAATCATTTGAATGAAAGGTCAATGCGTGGCGCGTCCTTGGTGCATCAACGCCGGCACCTTTGCCTCGAAAAATCAGTGATTTATTTATTTATTTATTCATTTATTTATTTATTTAACCTAAAATTACTGATTGACTGAAAAATTACAGTACGCTCAAATCGTGATGGTGCTGGAACGATCGGTGGGTCGCGACAAGTTGGCGGCAAGCCAACTGGAGTACAGCATCAAGTTGAACGACACCAACGACGCTGCTCAGGAGATTCGTGGTCTGATGGTGATCAAACAGACGAAGAAAACTCGCGCCAAACAACGAAAACAGGCCATACACCACTGGAAGACCATAGGTAGAAAGGTAAGTGCGCTGGAAATCCATAACCAATGTATTGAACCAGAAATTAAGCGTTGTCCGTTGCCAGGTGATTCACACCATCGCCAAAGTCGGCAAGGATCATGCGATCCTTTTGCTTCATGGACACGATCGAATCGATCCGATCATCGAAGACGAAAAGGTTTGTTTCAAGGTATTCTACCAATTTATCAGGTTGTATAAGAAGTTCTGTCTTTTTGTTATTTTCATAAAAATACAAAATTCGTTTCGAATCTAGAGTTACAGCTCACTCCTTCATTACTTAGCAAAGTTTAAACTATTCAAGTGAAATCTGTCAAAAACCGTCTTAGCTACGTTATAGTTGAAACTTCCTAATTAACTGGGAATCTGGAGGAACTACCAAAAATGTACTTTTGTAAAAGTAGAAGTATTCTGTAACCTAAAAATGACGTCTGGTCGATTATTCGTGATATCAAAAAGTTGTTAAAACGGACCAAACTTTCTCTACAGCCTAATATTATAATCGACTCCCGAATTCTCTCTTCTTTGAACCTCGGCGTGGATATGTTAATATCCTAATGCTCCTGTGTTTCTCGATGTTCTACTTTGTAATCAAATTGGTAGCTGTATTAGTTTTCTTTTCTAATAGAATGTAAGATTAGTTTTTCCAACTCAAAGGCGACAAGTTCGTTTTTTTCCAGTTGTAGATCACGCGCCAATACCTCGTGGTCACCTTGTGTCTCCGTGAAAATTCACTATTTCGGAAAATTTATTTACTTATATTAATCCGATATTTGTCCGTAAGCTTCAATACCTTTCTGATTGCTGTCGCCTCTTTCAGGTTCAAGTATGGAATAGAACACCAACGCGATTGCTCACCCGAAGTCGGCCGAGAAGCATAGTGTCCAGTTGTGAGGTGAGCAAAAACTACAGTTAGCCACGTTCCATCCTGTCCGGGCCTCCATTTTTTGTGCACAGACATCAAATAGAAACGTTAGCGACAAGCGCATAGTAATAAGTTAATAAGGTTGTTAATATTTTTATACTACGAGTTTGTTGTCTAGGATCGCTCTGTTTCTTATAACTAATGCATTTGTTTTTTGGAGCACGTCTATGATAGGCGTAAATAAATAAATAAAGTTAAGAAGATTTAGTAGGTTTAAAAGAGGAATATTTCAAGAAAACAGGTTTCATGGCTAATACCCTGTGTATTAAATGAATAAATAACGCTCCCCACGAACGAAGCTACTCACGTGATTACCTTTTTTGTGCCTATCAACGCACAATCAAACATAAATCTTCTGTTTGTTAAGAGCGACCAATTATAATATATAGAGTATGACTTTCTTTTATTTTATTTTTACTTTCGCGCACAGTTCTTTTGTGGATCGGTTTTCTTTTGTTCCATGTCACGACTTTTATTTATACCAGCCATTTATACCTGCCGGCCGTCAAATGAACTAATGAATAGAAGGAAACATATATAAAACATTTATAATAACAAATAAAATGAAGATCGAAAAGCATGCAGCAAAAGACGACGAGGAACTGATGAAATACGTCACTGGGAGTACGGTAACTGGCAATCGCAGCGGGACCCTAGAGTTGACAAACAAACATCGTGGTTTCGCTTATTTATTGGTAGGATATATACTTACTTCACTTTATATATGCAAATTTTTTTATAGCACCAACAACCGATCACCTCCTTTATATTTCTTACGGGGAGGAGAGGTTTTTCGCCGTCTAGACCAACTACTTGCTTTTAGCGAAAACAAATTTTGTAATCCCCATTCGACGCTCTACACGATCGTGATGGTCCCTTCGAGAATCACTCAAAATCAAAATGAGAAAATTTGCTAACTCGAACAGTCTCAGGTACGAGCTGATGATCCAGTCAGTCATATGCATCTGTCGGCACCGTCAAGTATTCAAGAGGTACGCAGTGATATTCGCTACCCAATCCTTTTTTGACAGCTGAATCATTTTTTTAACGTTTTCAGACCCTCGACTGGCAAACTGTCGAAGCGAATGCTGATCCAGATGTGGGAATCCATGAGGAAACGGTGATCGTGCCAGCGCATCGATTCGTACCCCAACCCCCACCACCACCGGCAGTGGAAGCGGTGGGTTGTTTTTATGGAAACACCAGCCGTTCAACGGCTTGCAGGCCGCCAAGTGAACTAATGAATCGTAGGAACATACATAAAACATTTATAACAACAAATAAAACGAAGAACAAAAAGCATGTAGCAAAAGACGGTGAGGAACTAATGAAAAACGTCGTATAATCGCGGCGGGACCGTAGAGCTGACAAACAGACATCGTGGTTTCGCCTATTTATTAGTAGGATAGTAAACTACAGTACCGGACATATCTTCTGATCCGTTCCTGGAAAAACCGCTTAGGAACGTTCCAAAGCGGCTTTTTCAATGACTTTGTTGAAACCCAGTTGTTAGATTGTAAACCCTCCGATGAGAGATTTTCACGCAGTTTTATTTTTCAAGTTTATTACTTTGAAACGGAATACAATCAAGAAATACATGAGCTGTTGTTGTCGAGTATGCATGAGGTAGGAATGCTATGATTGTACTATCTATAGGCACGCAAAAAACAAATGCAGAACCTTTTCAAAAGTTGATTGACTTAGATACTTGGAGATGCTAGGTTATTCGCAAAACACTGACATCGGGCGGGAATAGAACCCGCGTCTTTCTGTTTCCGGCAGACTGCACTAACCACTGTGCTACCGATGTAGTACATTTCTTTTCAAAAGTTTTAGCACAATCATGAAAAAACCTCTCAATAGAGGGCTTACAACCTAATATTCATAAAAATATACATATGTTTGAGCTCAGCAGTTCGAGCTCTATCCACCGGTATCTAAAGATCGGTGCAACCGTAGATCCATAAGAAACCTTAAACCTTCCATCAATCCGGGGTAAATTGGTACCCGACCAGTCAAGATTTGAGGGGATAATATTTCGAAAAGCTCGGGCAGCTGCCCTCCACAATGTGCCTCCTTTCACGAATATTTGACACTTGAGGGAGTTATTCCAAAAAACGCCGCTTTGGAACGCTCCCAAGCGGCTTTTCCGGGAAGTGATCAAAAGACATGTCCGGACTGTATCGAGCTGAATACATCTTGGATCAATTTTCCCTTTCCAAAACTTCATTTGTGTATTATAATGAGCCAAAAACCATGCTCCTAAGCGAATGAGTTATCCAATTGCAGCCAAATGAATTATTCAAAAAAGCCGCTTAGGAGCGTCCCAAGCGGCTTTTTTGAGTAAGTAGGTATATCAACTATCAACTCAAACTAAGTATATCAACTATTCGTGAAAGGAGACACATTATGGAGTGCAGTTGCTCGATCTCTATCGTTTGGCGTATAAATTATCCACATCTGGACTTTTTTGAAATATTTTTCCCTCTAATCTCGCCTAGTCGGGTACCAATTTTGCCGACCCCGGATTCTGGTGCCAATTTACCCAACCCCGGATTGATTGAAGGTTTAAACTTTCCTATGGATTCACTGTTGAACCGATCTTTGAACACCAGTCGATAGAACTCGAGCTGCTGAGCTCAAATATATGCATATTTTTGAAATCAATTGAGTTTTAACAGGGTTATGGAAAAAGCCGCTCTGAAACGCTCCCAAGTGGCTTTTCCAGGAAGTGATCAAAAGACATGTCCGGTACTTTCATTCATCCATCTCGTATAAGATTGATGTTCGGTTTGTCAAGGGTAGACGAGCTAGCGCTGGTTATTTTCTTAAGCTCATGAAGCATGTGGCAAGAACAGGCACAAGTCGCTGACCCATTGCTATACCTATTAGTTAATAATAATTTAAGCCTGACCATTTGAAAATGTTACAGTTTGCACTATAAACAATAAAAAGAGCTGTGTACGGCAGATTTCCGCTGAAAGTTCCAAAATCTTTCTGAGAAAAATCGTCTGTTCAAGCAACGTGTTTCAGCAGCGAGCAATAATGCGAGTTCGTGGTGTGGAAATGGTGCCGTCGGGCGACGTTCCAAACATACCCACCAGCACACCGCCGAACAGAGCAGTTAGTCCGAAAATTCGGCATGACATGTTCAGACGGAAGGAGAGTCCAGGAAGCGGCGGCAGCGGTGGCAGCAAGTGAACCTGACCACAAGCTTTAGTTCCGTAGGCGATTGTTCACAATTATGGCCATCGTTGTGTGAATTTTCGGAAGTTAGCTGGTCCGGGATGTGCTTTGTACGGGATGCTTCAATGTAGTGCCGACGGTTTATATTTTTGTCGCGCTGCGTTGAAGTGAAGCGTCAGGTACACTATATCGAACCACTGTCGACTTAAGAACTCATCGAAGAGGTGTACATTCGAGAGGTGTTTTCCAAAACAGTTTACGAGTACATGAATGCATCTTTTCCCTCATGATTCTAATGATCACGATGTCTAGAGCCGTCTGTGAACTGTCGTTCAACTGTGACTCACAGAAGTTATATTGTTTGACGAATGTTTGTTCGTACTATATTCTCGCGATCGTCACCAGAGATGAATAAATTCTATGTATCTAGGGTCTCTTTCTTTTTTTACAGTTTATTCATTTGATATCGGAAGCAAAGCTCAAATAGACTTAACAGTCCATATTGGACACTCTTTAAAAACGTGATAATAACCCTCTCTCCAGTGAGGATGGAGGGGGTCAACTTCGGGACATTCGAACCCTGCTGTCTCGTTCACAAATCTGTGTCCTGATTTTCAGGTCCATCACATCGAATTGTTTTATGTCACAACTGGTTCCTATATTAAGGTCACATCAGGTACAGCACGCCAGGCAATGAGCTGCGTCAGAGGATTATTCTGAACAAAAACCTGGGCCAAGATTCATGATGGGTGTCGGCGTTATAGACCAGCGAAGAAAGCACGTTCGGCGCTCATATTCGCATTCATGAAGGCGCCACGGAATTTATTCTGGGTATATGACGGATTTATTCTACCATTTTTCGAAGTTTTAAGGAGAAATAATATTGCTTATTAGCAAGCAGAAAACACAATTAAATTTACAGCGAAAAAACCAAAGCGAATAGCAACCGAATACGTTCTAGGAAAAATTCTTATAAAAATCGGACCTATCGATTTATGAACTGACGGCCAGTTACTCATAACAGCCGTGATTACGGCCGTTGCATTGCATTACGGTGGGTGTCGCGAACTCGACTGTCATGAATGCGAATTTCCGGAGATAGAGCAGGTTTATTTCGCCCGGAGTGTTATATACCCCAAATTTCCGTTCATGAGTTTCGATGCTGCGGTTGATATGCCGCCGCAAGATATTACGGGAGTTATCCGAGCTAATTTGTGTTATTTTTGTTAAATTTGAGATTGCCTGCGAAGTTGCGAGCTTCGTCGACAGTCGGAGATCAACTATGCAGTCGTCTGAGTATCTTGTCTCTTGTTGAAAGTCAGGTAAACCGGCCGTGTTACGAGTTCGCGATCGATGCGACTATTGGTGTACGAGGACCGACAGTTACTGACGAGGGAAGTCAGTCAGCGTGCTCCGGAGATTCTCAACTAGACCTATGTGGTTTTGTAGAGCTTCGGATGGCGATTAGAACGGTAGAGTTTGTTTTTGCTAAATAGCAATGGGCGGTCCAGAAAGAGGTCGAAAAACCTTGACCACAAACTTGTGGCGAGAAAGTAGTGCCGAGACGGATTCTAGGTGTTAACCACCAATGAGTGTAGCAAGGTGGCTCAGTCAGTAGCATGTATGGCTCACAATCTGGTTGATAGGGGATCGGTCCGTTCGCCAGCCCCTCCTTTTGCCTTCATACACTGGATACCAAATTAGGCTCCTTTTGCAATTTTGCCGCAGTTTCGGGATAGAATCGCGTTTGGGACGAGTATGACCAACAGAGTACGCACGAAGGAGAAAATCTACTGGCACTTATGTATGTGACCCACATTTACAGTAATCAACCCAAATCAACCCCAAATTCAGAAACAAATGTCAGATTCGTGATCAGCGCCCCGAATAACCCCGTAGACAAAAATTGGGCTAAATCGGTGGTTTCGAACCAAACAGCCTTATTAGTGTCGAGTGAGTGGTTGTATGAAGGTCCACTTGCTGAAAATATTCTTCATTTCTTCATTGCTCCACTTTTTCGACTCTAAAGGACAGAGACTCTATTTTGGATGAGTTTATTTCATTGTTCATCAAGATAGATCACTTGACCTGTTGACAAATCCGCAATTCACAAATCTAACATCGACTTTTTTCTTTGCGTTTGACGTGCGCCTGCAATGGTTCTTACTGACAAAGTAGGGTGATTGGGTCGAAATCACCGATTTAGCCCAAACTTCGTCTTCGGGGGTTATTCGGGGCGCTGATCACGAATCTGACATTTGCTTCTGAATTTGTATCGATTCTGGTGGTTCCTTTGGTGGTTGCGATCTAGAAGCCCGTTTGCCACTGGTTAGTGGTCAAGATTTTTCGCCTTTTTTTGGGCCGCCCATTGCTATTTAGCAAAAACAAACTATACCGTTGTAATCGTCATTCGAAGCTCTACAAAACCATATAGGTCTTGTTGAGAATTTCCGGAGCACGGTAACTGACTTCCCTTGTGCGTTCCACGAGACCTTAGGAGAACTAGACGGTTCACCTTTTCGATGGTCGGACTTCTTCGTTTAATCTCTGAGCGAATGGACCCTCTTTGTGTTCATCGAGTGAGCAGGACGTACTGGCACACCCTGCCACATGACTCGAAAATGTTTTCCAAGCGTTTGTGTATAGACACAAAGCCTCACATGTGTGGCCATCCTCACCTGTCGAATGCCAATAAAATTCTGGCAACACCGACGGTTTCCAAACATTCCGTCGCCAAATCAGAAAAGTTCTCTTTTTTAGCAAAGTGCAACCAAAGTGACGCATCCAATTGTGAGCGCGGACAGTTATGGCGTATCGGCTGTGTTTGAATAGTAAGAGGATCACAACAGACAAAAAGCTGTAACGAATCACGTAGTATTTAACGGTGGAATCGCACTTTCCGACCGTGCGTACACATCTATGGCACTCAGCTTCCTTGCTCTCATCCTATTCCTCAAGGTTTTAACTGCGAACAGCGGACCTGCGTACAAGGAGGTACTTCCAGAAAATCCACCATGGCTTCCAAATGGAATTCCTGACGTGAGCTACCTGTTGTTTTGCGAGGGGAATCAACCGCTGATGAGACATGTTTTAGGACTGTCGTGACAACAACGTGACCGAATGCCAAGCTATCCTGAACGAGGGATACTTCTGTCATCACTACCAGGTGTTGGAATACATGAAGAAGAATTGCAGAAGATCGTGCTTATTCTGCTAACTCAACGAATAAATGGTATTGATAGATATTGTAGAGTAATCAGACGGCGGGGAATGGTGTTGAGGAACGAGCTGATCGAGAATGATATTGATTAGGATAAGGGCACTGTAGTATCACACGAGATACTGCAATATTCGTACGTCGGTGGGTGTACGACCAGTTTACCTATACTCACTCCAATGAGCCGGTTCCCAAAGAAGGTTAGTTAAATCCCACTACTGCGCTGGACACTGTCGCTGTCGATGCTTTGTCGCTGATATCAGATTTGCTGGGATTTTGCCTCGCTATGTGGGTTGGGGTGGGGGGGGGGGGAGCGGGGGGAGGAGGGTGCAGGGTGGTGGTCCGCAACTTACGTCGATTTAAACGTGTTATCCTTGTTATATCTGCTATTGTTTACGATCAACTCGATCGGTTTTGGATGCTATCTATTTGGACAGACAATTCCGTTGGCGTATATTATGTTGTGTCGTGTACCAACACACATCCACGTCATGGTACCGTAATCCATAAATGATAGAAGTGCTCGTGACGACGCTTCATACCACACAAAAGGGTGTTCATATTGGTTCTATCGGCTTCTGCAGTGCACGTTCTAGATTTGAACCCACAAGGAATGTGGGGTGGCGAAAAATAGGGAGAGAATTGAGCGTAGGGTCCACTATGGTGGGATTAAATAGGTAAAGAGGAATGGCACTATTCAACTTAACGGACTCCAGTCCTCGATTTTTTTCAGTCGTCGAAATTCGCTGAAACTTTGCGCAGGGGGTAGTTGAGTGCGCTGATCACGAATCTGCTGTCCGTTTTTCACGTGGGTGGTCTCGGACCACCCAACTCGCTACGTGGGTGGTCCACTCGGGATCACCGATTTTACTGAAACTTTGTCTATGAGGGTTCTCTGGTGTCCTGAACACGATGGTGAAATCCGTTTTCTAAATGGCGGGCGAATAAGGTAGTTATAGGTGAGCTTCACCAGGTAGGCTAAGTAGGTACCCACCTATAACTACCGTCTTCCGCCGCCATTCCGAAAACGGACTTTACCATCGTGTTCAAGACACCAGAGAACCCCATAGACAAAGTTTCAGCGAAATCGGTGATCCTGACTGGACCACTCAAGTATTCGATATGGGTGGTCCGGGACCACCCATGTGAAAAACGGACAGCAGATTCGTGATCAGCGCCCTCAACTACTCCCCTGCGCAAAGTTTCAGCGAATTTCGACGACTGAAAAAATCGAGGACTGCAGTCCGTTAAGCTGAATAGTGCCAGAGGAATAAGCAGAATCATCAGTCTCTATTCACTATTTCTATGAGTACGCCTATAGTGAGGAAAGAACAGCGCAACGGATGGAGCAGTAAGAGGTTTCACTAGCTTTACTGGTCTACCATTTTACTTTTATCCTTCTACCATAATACCGGCCAAAGAATTTGGTTTTGGAGAACAGATTTGGTGGAAGATAAGAGTTAATAAAAATGACCTTACGACTATTTTCACAGCCGAAACGACCCTGAAGGAAACTTTCGAAGTGTGCAGGCCAGTTTTCTACGCGACACCTCCGCAACATAGATCTAGGTGTTAACGACCACAGATAGTATCCTGCTGGCTCAGTCAGTAGTATGTAGGGCTCACAACCTGGTGGTCAGGGAATCGATCCGTTTGTTGTGCTTTCCTTTTGCCTTCATGCGCTTGATCCCGAATTAGGCTCCTTTTGCAATTTCGTCGCAGTTGCGCGATAGAATCGCGTTTGGGAGGAGCATGGCCAACAGAGTACCCACAAGGGATGAGGATGTGCTGATGTATTCATCTTTCACCCAGAACAGAATAGGAGTGGTTCCGCCTATGCCATTTTACCTGCAAATATTGAATAGAAGACTATGAGTTCCAATCGCAATCTGATGTATTGAGCGAAATCGCAAATAAATGCCGTGGCACTCAACAACATACGTGGGCGTCGTCACGAGCACTTCTATCATTTATGGATTACGGTACCATGACGTGGATGTGTGTGGGTACACAACACGCCATAGTATACGCCAACGGAATTGTCTGTCCAAATAGATAGCATCTCGGTTTTGACATGTCTGACGTGTGATCACTTCAGAATAGTTCACACTTTAACATGTTAACCAGCACAGAGTCGACGCAATATTGCAGACCAGCACCCTGCACCGCCCAATCCACATAGCGCCGAGTTGTATGTGGTCGTGAGCACATGGCGATCACCCCACATAACCCCTTGACAAACTATGAGCGGCGCTGGAGGAGGAAACCATCTTGAGCACTTTAGTAAATTGACACGGACCTCGAGCAGGCGGCCTTTTGTGTGTGCTTACGGAAACGATTGTGACTGTGGTTACGAAATATGGGCCCAGAATCATGAACGGACGAGCGGTCCCCGAATCCGCGTCGGCGATAAAGCCGCCCGATACCGTAGAGGTCTCCCAAACCCTGCCTCATCGCGAGGTTTGACAGACCTGCGACAATCCGCGGGGTATGTTCACAGTGGAACGTTTTTGGAACAGGCGGAACGGATTTGCGCCCACCTCGGAGCTCCTTCCCTAGTCTGACCGCGTGGACAAGCCATGCGGTGACTACTCACAATGCACACTGTTTCGTCGCCAAAGCAGCAACTGGGCAGAGAGTCAGAAAGAAGCGAAATAGTCTGCGTCTTGAGTGCGCTACGGGCAGAGACGCAGGGTCTCTTGCGTCTCTGCCCGTGGCGCACTATTTCGCAATGACATTATCGCGCTAGTCCGTTCCGCCTGTTCTATTATCGCGCTAGTCGTGTTCACGAATCCCGGCTTGCGCGCAATTCAGGGTATTTATAAGTGTTTTTATTTTTAAGTGGATAGGTCCACCCTCCTTGTCACTGCCCTACTTTTGTTTTACTGCCACAATAGTAAGTGGGCACTATTTAAGATGTTGTACCCCACCGGTAACTAGCGCGAAAACTTTGCCAACGGAACGGGTTCCCATTGCGCGTCAAGAACTACGCGTTGTGTGTGTCTGCACGATGTTGGTGGGGATGTGCCGCATTTTACGACAATACATTATTCTCAAGGCGTTCTAGAGGTTCTAGAGGCGTTCTTTTCATTGTTCAAATTTATACTGCAAAGGAGGAAATCTTGATCTTCCCGAAGCTTCCCAACCTGCACTCTAGCACTTCTCCATGGGAACACATATGGATGAAGAATTGAAACCGCGTGGCTTCGCCACGCGGTCTAGGGGAGGAAGTCCGGGGTGGGTGAATGACTGGTTCCCAACAGATAAAATCTACTAGCACGAAAATTCCACAGCCGAACGGATTTCCATTGCGCGTCGAATAATGCCCAGTTGCTGATTTGAAACAGTGTGCACAGAGAGGAGTGACCGAGACCGCGGCCACGCGGTCATGCTAGGGGAGGAAATCCGGGATGGGTGAACCACTACTTCGCTGCAGATGGAGAGTCTGAAACCAAAACGCAACAGGACGATAATTAATAAGCCTATAGTATTGAAACCGCGGGGCTTCGCCACGCAGTCAGGCTAGGGGAGGAACTCCGGGGTGGTTGAACCACTACTTCGCTGCAGATGGAGGTTCTAAAGGGTAACAATCGAAAGCAGGACAATAGTTGAGCCTTGTACTAAGTATTGCAAAACTATGACGCAGAAAGGAATCGAACCTTCAAGCCGCGGACAGCAATCACCTTCGCTATCCACTCAGTCATACCGACCACAAAAAGAACTGTTCTTGGATCCCTTATGTCGATCCCACCCGTATACGGCGGCGTGGACGTGAAATCCGTACGGCGCTGTGCAGTCACACACAACGCGCATTTCCTGACGCGTAATGGGAACACATTCCGTTGGCAAAAAAAACGTTTCACTCCACCGGTATGTTGAGCTGTATTCGCCAAAAGCCTTGCGAAATAGTGCGCGGCGGGAGGAGACGCAGACGCTGACTCTAATCAAGACACACACTATTTAACGTGAGAAAGCTCAACATAGCGGTGGGGTACAACATCTTAAATAGTTCCGTATGAAGGGTCCGTAAGATGCGGAATCTACTTCTACTGCCGAAATGCTGCAGCCAACCGTCAATTTGGCAGCAGCAGTAAGGAGTGGACAGTGTTTTTCATAGATGCAGTGCTGCGTACGTTGCTCTTCATTCTACGACACCAGCGGCGTCCTATCGGCCTTTAGAGTGATTGTTAAGAAATGCCACACCTTACGGACCCTTCAAATAGACTCAGGATAGACAGTGCTGAATCTTTTTATGGTTCCATCCTGTCATGCTTGGGAGCAGGTCTTGTATAATCTTTATTATGTAGGAAAGGACAAGACATGTGGGCGCTATGTGGTTTGGGGGGTGCAGGGTGGTGGTCCGCAACTTTACGTCGACTTTAACGTGTTATCATGGTTATATTTGCCATTGTTTACGATCAACTAGGTCGGTTTGTACATGTTTGGCATGTAAAATCTTCAGAATTCTTCACACCATCACAATGAAACAATGATCACCTGTATCACCTGTCGTCCCGTTGATCATCGATTTGCTCGAGCGGGCGCCAGGGACGTCTCCATTCGTCCCTGTCGTGCGCCATGGGAGACGATTGGGTGGTGCTCGCTCGAGGAACACGAAGAGCATTGAATCGATCGTTCAGGGATTTGACGAAGAAGTCCGACCAGCGCAAAGGTGGGCGACCTGGTGTTCATCTGACGTCCCGTGGAATCCAGTCAGTAACGGCTCTCGTCCAACGGTCGTCACGAAATCGCATTACGTGTCGGCCCCACCTGATTTACGACAACTTGGCCCATGCGACTTCGTCTCTGATCTTCGACTGTCGACGTAGCTCGGAGCTCCGTATGCCGTCTCTCGCCTGGATGAAGCGTGTCACTCCGAGCATCCTTCTCTCTATACTTCGTTGCGCAACGCAAATCGCATGTTCATCCTGCTTGCGTAACGCCCAGGATTCTGAAGCGCACGTCAACGCAGGAAGAACCGTAGAGTCGAAGAGATGGGCGCGGAGTCGGGCGTTCTTCGTCTTCCTCACTACTTCTTCAACACTCTTGAATGCGCCCCAAGCCGATCGTTTGAAACAATGATAGATATGAAAATGATAACATGTTAATCAGCTAGAGTCGAGGCAATATTACAGACCAGCACGCTGCACCCCCAACCCACATAGCACCGGTTATTATAGAATCAAAGATAAACACTGTTATCTGCAATGAATCTAGTATTAATGATGAATATCACTCCCACGTATTCTAGGGTTCCTATCAAGCGTCGTCATCATCAGATGAAGTGAGTGAAGCCTTATCAAAAGAAGTGTTTCGTTTTTCATTTTCTAAGCTAGCTAATGATTAATTATGAAAATCTTGTACAGTATTGGAGTGCTTACAGAAGAGGGGAAGCAAATCAGATTCCAAAGGAAGTAGTGTACGTTCATCACCGTTGGTAAGCGTGATCTCTGACTGTTTCCTTAATTCTTTTGAATTGCAGGGCGAAGTTGTAACAAAGCTCAAAGCTAGGCAGGTCAGCGACGTGGTTATTTTAACCTCCACTTTTTTCCATAAAATGAAGACCTCTCCAGTCCTGATTTTGATTTTTTGATTTTTCTCTGACAATACTCCTTAAAAACAGAAGCAGACGTTTTCAGAAGTTCCAACGCTTTAAAGCAAAACCGAGCGAGAAGGAAGATGAGGCGAAGTGGGAAATTGTAAGTTCACCTACCGTACCACAGCGACACCTTTATGTGAGCTAGGTACCCTAAAGAGCCAATCTTTTTACAATCAGGACGAAAAGGATCCCTCAGAAGTTGCAAAGTCCGTTGAATCAGTGATTGAAAAGTTAGGAAAGAGCGGAGCACTGAAAATGATCAAAGATGAATTTATGTATGCCATTTCAATTTTATGCTTTTCCTACACAGCTATGAGCAACGTCTCCAATAGTATCTGTTCTATTTATAGGAGATCGAGAAACTATTTTCCTGAAGGATCGAAGAAAGCGTTCGCGAACAACGAAAAGCATAATCGTTACAGGGACATTCTTCTACTCGACAGAACCAGAGTTGTTTTAAAAAATACAGGTGTTTTATGAAACGTTTTCATGGTGGACCTTGGCGATCCCAAAAATTATATTACATCCGAAAATCGAAGGGTAAAAAATCGAGTGAAAACAAGTTCCACGAAATTGGGAAAAGTGAATGTGGAGAAATAGAGCTCACGCCACTGAGCTCGAAAATACGCAGTACCAGACATATCCTTTGATCACTTCCCGGGAAAACCGCTTAGGAGCGGTTTTCAGCAGCGGCTTTTTCTGAGTAACTTTGTTGAAACTCAATTATTTCAAAAAATAGACATATATTCGAGCCCAGCAGCTCGAGCTCTATCGTTTGGTGTATAAATTATCCATACCTGAAATTTTTTCAAAATAACAACTTTTTTGTCGACCCCTCATATCCATCGATTGTTTCGTCGTTGATGGCGGGGGGGGGGGCAAGAGGGGCCCGTCAACGAACATGCCCAACGGGGGCAAGCGTTTTAGCTTCTTCGAGCCACCCCGTGGAGACCTCCCACTCCTAGCTCGGTGCAGCGAGCGCCGCATCTACATATAAAGAGACGATGAGAAGGATGCGGAGCTTAGTCGGTGATGAGTCACTGAGCGCGGACCGGAGCGGCAACTGGATCCGATAATCTCGGTTTTGGAAATAAATCAATTTTAAAGAAGTTTTTAGTAACGGCAGTTTTGGCGCTTCGAAGCACCGCTACGCCGCTTTATCGTTGCAGCGTGTCCGGTGCTGTATTTGTCTGATATTTGTCTTATTCAATAATGGACTCCTTGTTAGATTAATAGTTATGCAAAATTTTCTGATCCAGGTCACGACTACATCCATGCCAGCAAGGTTTCTGTTGGGAGAAATGTGTTTATTTGTGCACAAGGTCCAATGCTGTGTTCTGTAGAAAATTTCTGGGCAATGATTGTACAAGAAAGAGTGAAGGCATGACGGATATTGTCCTTCTGGCCTTCCGACCTTCCTCTCATATTCTACAACTTTTCAGGTTATTGTAATGTTGTGTAGATTTATCGAAGGAGGACAAGAGAAATGCTGCGAATACATACCGAAAAGTAGAGGTAAATTTTGGGAATCGAATCACCGCTAAAATAAATGAATTGAATAGGTTTGTTCCAGGAAGACTGGTGTTCGGATCGTTCAAGATAGAATGCACAGCTAGGGAAATTTTACCAAATACCGATGGTGCAACTTGTGGACAAATAGAGGTGACATTTATAGGGAGGACCTATAAGGTAGGGCGATTGTAAGCCATTCATTATTCTTATAGGTCACGATTCGATAAAGGTAAAGGTTAGTGGTCAGAATGAAGAAAGACCTCACATCCTTAGGGTGAAAGGTGAAGGGTAAAAGAAAACGTTGGCGAATTCCTAGATTCTGTGAATATCGGGTTCTTTTCTTTGTTCTTGAGACTTTGATCAGATGTATGAAATTGCCTTAAAGGATAAGGGTAAAGGTAAAATCGTCAGCCCCTTAGGCCATTGTTATACCGACGCTCACCCCCCAGCGTCTGCCAGCGCAACTCGTCCCATTCAGTATCAGACACCGTGGTAGCAGACGTGCGTGTGTTAGTTGTCCCGCCAGCCGCCAGCAGTGTCTGATACTGAATGGGACGAGTTGCGCTGGCAGACGCTGGCGGGTGAGCGTTGGTATAACAAAGGCCTTAAGGACGTGCCTCCGCGTTCATGTTCCAATCAGAATCGCTAAGGCATGTTAAGGGGGTCTAGCCGCTACTGCATCAGCGTTTCAATTTTCCCAGACAAGTTTGGTATTAACTTACCGAACCCCGGAGGAGGGTGCGAGGCTTGGTTACTTGGTAGCGTCTCACTACTGACACCCGCACGGTCGAGCGATCGATCCCCCCCTACTGACACCCGCACGGTCGAGCGATCGATCCCCCCCCCCGGGGTAACCAAGCCTCCCACCCTCCTCCGGGGTTCGGTAAGTTAATACCAAACTTGTCTGGGAAAGTTAAAACGCTGATGCAGTAGCGGCTAGACCATCACAACCCTATCTAAACTAGAATCAGTAAACAAAATACTCATGCTGTTCAGCTCGAGCACATATGGTACGAGAACTGGGCCGATCACGCAGCTCCGGAAAATCTTGCTGCTACTATGGAATTGCTACGGGTTTGTCGTAAAAAACGACAAAATGCTCCAGTATTAATACACTGTTCGGCAGGTGAGTAAGTTTCGACATCGACGTTTCATTTTTGACAAATTTTCACACAGATCGATACTTTTTATCTGGATGAATTGCGCTGACTTCTTGAGTTTCCAGGTGTCGGACGGTCCGGTTGTTTTGTGGCCATCGAACTGGCGGCACATCATGCGGCAACACGGCCGGTGTTCAGCATGGAGGCGGTTCTGAAGGATCTTCGCGATCAACGAATGCACTGTATTCAGAACGATATGGTCCGTTTATAAGCTTTTTTACCGGGAAAATAACTTCACATGTTACTGCAAAAACCACCCATATCACCAACTATGCACTAAACCAGTACTCCGGCGGTCTATCGGCCGACTCAAATGAAATGGAAATTCTGGAAATTTCGGCATTATTCCACTTAATCAGTCACAATCATTAAGGCAGATTGAAAAGAAATGAAGCAATTTCAGCTCCTTTGTCGCTTGAGTGCATTTGGTGTACGGTAACAGACTATCGCGCCGGGACCCATATGAGCCACCCATGACAAACATCGCTTGGCTTTCGCTTGTTATGGTAGTAGGACTTATTATATTGTAGGATAGTTTGTTGACCAACGACAGCCCAGCGGACGGCCGGAAAAGCAGTCTCCTATTGCGGAAAAATGCGCACCCCTTTTTATTGATCTACTTTGGTTTTCTGCCGCAGTAGGGACTGAAGGGGCTATTGGGCCTATGTTTCACACCCTATTCCAAGACTGTGACGGGCAGCAGCAAGAAATGGTCGCCCAACAAGGACAGCCGGCAACATCTCGTCCAGCGCGTTTTCCCTTGAACGACCTTGGGAAATCAAAGTCCTCTAGCGTACTCACTGTTGTCAGAGCACAGTGGTAGCCCTTATAAGAGAGCACCCTTTTATTGTTCCATTTCAGTTTACTACCGCGGTATAGCCTGAAGGGGCCCTTACACGTTGACGACAGTGTGGCGCAATGCTGCGCCACGCTCAAGCGGCCGCGTGGGACCGTGTGGCGCAATGCCGCGCCACAGTCTTGTATCGTATTTTTCTCGATACATTTCAGAAATTCGAAGGATGTTTTTGTGCCACTTTTTAGTAGACCTTTGCACATTGTTATAGGAAGCATGGTCCATGAAAATGATTCTTAGCATCTGATTTACTGGAATTTTTGATTGTGCACTAGTTTTCTTTACAAGTAAAAACAAATAGTGCTTATTGCAAGAAACAAATAAATGCAAACAAGTGCTGGTTACTGAAACAAACAAATAAATACAAGAAATTTTCCTTTATAAGAATAGACAAATCATGGACAATAAACAAATAACAATTTCCTTTTAACCCGGATAGAAAAGAAAGGACATTCTGAAAGCTTCCAGCTGTTATTTTTCTATTTTCATTGCGAAAAAGGAATAGTCACAATCCCCGATATTACAGGACTGTATATATATATATATATATATATATATATATATATATATATATATATATATATATATATATATATATATATATATATATATATATATATATATATATATATATATATATATATATATATATATATATATATATATATATATATATATAGTCTTGGAGATTTAAATTCACTTCCATTTTGAAAAAAATTCGCCGTATGCCGGCATCATGCCACAGCCTAGGCGCGCTAGAAAATCGGTTGGTCCCACGCGCCAGATACGCGAAAAAGGCGCTGTCGTCAACGTGCTAATATTATTTATTGCACATCTGTCGATCGATCGGCGATAAAGGCAGTGGGTTGGCATGGACCAGCAGTTGGTATGGACCATTAAAAATGCTGTGCGGTTACCTCCTGTCTTGATCCTGTGAGCGGTGATAAAGGTGATCTCGATTAGACAATATCATAGTGGTCGTGTGATATGTCAAATGGCTGGAGATTGACTAGCTCAACCACGGGAACCGCTTCCTGGACCATTCCTAGAGTATGTTGCCTCGGGCAAGTGCCGGCGAGAACGGAACCTGCAATGAAATGAAATTGACTCCGGGACTGTGATCATGGATATCGGAAGCTATTCAGAGCATACCGTAATTGATCTTGTTCCACTGATCGCAGGTCCGACTTTGGCCGCTAGCTTCTAAGCCCGAAGTCACGAGCAAAACTCGTGCGTTTCTTCATTGAACCTTGTCTTCTCTATATTCAGCTGAATGTGATTTTGACATCCATAGCTTCTGAAAATGTAACCATTTGACATCACCCACTACTGCTCCACATAGCTGTCTTTAGAGAATTCACTGAACCTTTCCTCCTTCGCTTTACTGATAGTTTTGCGAGTTTCAGCAGTATCTTTATGTGTACCGTGGTTTTGTCGAGATGCTAATTGATCGTGGAATCGTGAAACGGAACGATGTCCTGAAATTCATCACCGACTACGAGCATTTGCTAAAAAGAAAACGATCCAAACGTAGGTCTACATACATGAGTCTGCCTCTTTCTCTACGTTCATCAGCTTTGAAACTAATAAGCAATTTCAAGCGACACCGGACTCTGCCGAGAAGAATCAGGAATCGAAAGAGAAGGAATCGAAAGAGAAGGAATCGAAAGAGAAGGACGAATTCATTCCATCGGTGTACTTCAACGATCCCTATCGTTATTATTAAAATGATCAGTATAGTCGTATAACATGTGAAATAGATATAACGTCCCAAGTTCTATCTTATTACGTGATTCAAAATTAACTTCAACTGAGCGGAAGAATAAACCTCTTTTCAAATGCTGTTGATTGCAGTTGAAGGCACTCCATCGACACCTGAAATCACTTCCATCAATACTAACTTTACGGGGCGTATAGGTTTCATCACCTATTGCCTGAGGGGCCGCGGAGTGTAGTGGTATGAGGTGCTACTGACACCCGCACGATCAAGCGATCGATTCTAGCCTGGGGTAACCAAGCGTTCCAGCCCTTCTGGGTCGGGTAATTGGTACCAGACTCGTCTGGGAAGGTAAAGACACTGACTAAGTGTAGCGACTGGCCCCCGCAAGTCATTGTGTAGGCCAAATACGCATTCACAATGCCTCTTCGATTCTGAATTGAACGCGAATGCGACGACGAGTGCCTAGGGGACCGATCAACGCCGACACATTTACCTTAACTTTATTAACCCGGAATAAAAGCAAACCGAATAATAAAGCCCTGAGGACGCGTCGCCGCATTCGTGTTCCATTAAAGTCAAAGATGCATAGTGAAGGCGTATTTGGCCTATACGATGACCCATGTGGGGGGGGGCAGCCGCTAAACCAGGTCAGTGCCTTTAACTTCCCAGACAAGTCTGGTACCAATTTACCCGACCCTGGAGAGATGGAAAGCTTGGTTAGCCCAGGCTGGGATCGATCGCTCGACCGTGCGGGTGACAGCAGCGCCTCTTACCACTGTACCACGCAGGCCCTGCAAACCGAATAATATAGAAAGATAAATGCTATTCTCACCTCAAAGTACTGGAAGGAACGTTTCCATCTCCGAGTCGTGCACTATAGCGTTCTGCTGTTGCGCCCACCATAGAATTTGATCCCATACCGGCGTACCCTCCAGTGTTTCCCGGTGTCCAAGTACGAATAGGCCATGACGGCATCGAGTAAGAGCAACATTCACGCGCCGTGGATCACTGAGGAACTCGCCGGCCTCAGGGCTGAAGTGTGTCCTGGTGATAAGCAGTATAATCACATCCTTCTCCCGCTCTTGAATACAGTCGACAGTGGACAGATCGATTTCCATGTTCCGGGCGAACTCTGCCAACCGGCGACGCTGCTCCCGATAGAACGTGATGATTCCGATAGTGGCGGGAGCGATTCCCCTCTGTGTAAGACGTTCGACTATTGACATACAAACTTTGGCCTCAAATTCGTTGAAGTGCGATCGAGCTTCTTTGAGAAGCTCCTTCCACATCGATGAATATAAAGGGCAAGGAATCGTTAGGGAACGACACCACGTCGAGCAGGAGTCGGTGAGCATCACTCGTGGTTCCGCTGAGAACGGTGCCGCCGGATACGATCTGGTTAGACAATTCGTTCAAGTTTGGGTGTGCTCTGAAAGTGGTGTTTAAGGACACCATTGGTACTGCTCGAGCTTGACTAAGGACATCAATCACGCTTCTGGCTCCGAGTAGTGCTGCAGTGCTTGTCCTCGAGCAGCGCACATGAGGTTCAAGCTGGTGCACGTCGCCAATATGAATCTGGCGTGCGTGGGGTAAACGAGTCAACATTGCGGCGAAAACGGGCTCCGGCAATTGTGACGCTTCATCACAGAGCAAAACGTCGAACTCGTCCAGGTAACCACGGAAGATACCGTTTTTGGATGTTGCATTGAGGAATGAGGACGTCGTGATGACGATGATGTTCGGACGATACCACTTGAACATCACAGAAGCCATCTGCTCAATAAGGTCGGAAACATCTCGTTCCGCCAGAAGGAGTTCTTCTCGTTCAAACGCCGACAGAATTCGTCCTCCAGAAGCTCGGTTACGATGGTGATCATCGATCAGATTTCGACCTTCGCGGAAGCGTTGACACTGTTTGGAGATATTCTTCGGTAGCACGTCTCTGAACCTATCGGCGAACGTCTTCAAGACTTCGTTCATGTCCGCTGGAGTTCGCGGAACGGAATCATCGAACAGAATCGTTTCGGCCACAAAACGGCACATTTTTACGCCAGCTGCAAAGCTCAGACCGAGAATCGTCTCCGTGATATGTGCGACGGCAGCATTGGTGGAGGCTGTGACGATGACGCGGTGACCACGATGGACAAGAAGCGAAGCTACACAGGCGCCAATGATGGTCTTACCCGTACCGAAAGCGCCCTGTATCCCAACGATTGAAAAGTTAGACAGGCCTAACGTCAGTGCTTGCCGCTGCTCTTCTGTCAAAACCAGTTCATGACCATGGTAGGTGATGGAATACCCGTCTGCGAAATCCGATGCTGAACTGTCCTTATCTGGTTCCGGAGCAACCGTCAAGGGCGCCGCTCCGTAGACTTTGTCCAAAATTTGGCGACCCAGACTGTCTTCCGGCACAGTTCGCAATAGACCAGCTTCCGACACTGCTTCATAGGCGGGCAAAGCACAGGTAGTAACCCTGAACAACTGTAGGTAGACGTCCAAAGTGGCAGAATTGTTTTCATCGTCTACTCGTCCAACTGTCCGTACCACTCGTCTTATGGCACCATCCGAGTAGGGTAGAGCACGCGAAGAAATTTGGAGCTGATGGATGTTAGGACCCGGTATCACACTGTCGACTTGAAATCGGAAAAACGACTGGGCATCGGGAACCCAGACGCCGATCCAGCGATGTGGTCTCCAACCACCATCAGAGGTCATGTTGTAGAGCGAGAAAGTCAGCTGAAGGGGATGGTCGGCTAGGTCGGGTATGGTGGCTTCTAAGCGGTGCAAGTTATGGTCGTCATCGAGGTGGACGTAAGCTGCCAGTGTTGATGCCGCTACGTTAAAGACTCTAAACATGGTCACGATGGCATTCGCTTTATCCCTGTAGTAATTATCGAAGTTGGCAAGGCGATCATTGATCCACGACTTCTCCTCCTGCGGAAGTTGGTGAACCTCCATTGGCAATAGTGCGTCAGAAGGATTAGCCGGGAAGAAAAGACGAGCGTACTGACAGAGCACGTCACGAGCCTCATCCGAGATCGGTGGCTCGGAAAATCGCACCGCACACGAAATCTTACGACGGGTGATGGCTTTCAAGACGTCACCTTCCCGGATTAGATCAGCGTCGAAGTGAATCAGAGACGTTGGAACGACGACGGATTCTGTGGTGCCCTCGAGCGCCATTCGCACATTGCTAACCGCATTTCTGTGGGTAATTACTGACATAACTATAGCGTACCGAGGCTCGGAAATGACGGCTGGAGTGACGAAAGCGTAAGTTCTGACGCGGAAGAAAAAGCCGACCTGAGGATCCAAAGCCGTCATTCTCGGGATCCGCGCCCTCTTCAATTCTGCCTGCGGATCGTTCAAAACTGCAGCGACGGGGATAAGCTCGTAAACCCACACGAGATCGCGGATTGAGACGACGCCACGATCGAATCCATAGGAGCCGCTCTCCAGGTTGAGAGCGAATTTATCGAGCAGAATGCAATGCAACTCGCGATGATCAGGAAGAAAAACGAAGAAGTCCTTCGCTTCAAGAACGAGTGCATTGGATATCAATGCTACAACTTGGTACAGAACAGGTCGACGTCCTAAGTGCTCTTGAGGCAGAAGGCGAGGTGACCAGATGCCCTTGGGGCTGAGTTTGTCTCGAGGAGGTCGAGGAAGAGGTTGGAGGGCTCGTTCGAAGGCGAACTGAATGAGAGTGTCGGCAGCTTCTCGGAAAAGTACAGCGTCTTCAAGTGAAGGAATCTCGATACAGGAAATATTTTCGGGAACGACTCCGTTTGAAAGTGTTTCGCGTGGAAAAAGTGATCGACAGAACTTCGCAGAGAGATATCCAGACAGTGGAATCTGTCGGTACAGATCATCAGGAAGATCAGCTGTGACTTGCTCTGGCTGTAAGTCCTGAAGACGAAGACTTCGAGGTCGGACCAGATGTGCCCATGGGTGGTTGAGAGCGGCGCCGGCAGGAAACGATCCTGGTGAAGAAGAGGGGCAAATTAGACCACAACCAGGGCTAGATGACGAATCGGCTTGTGAGGATTCACGTCCAGATTTGCGTCCACGAATTGTGCAGGAAGAAGGTGATGAAAATTCGCTGGTATCCTGTGGAGCAATCGAAAGCGACTTTACGTTGGAGATCTCATCCATGTCTTGCGGCACTGAAAGCGGGAAGATGGGAAGGAAGAAAATAGAAAATTGGTGAGAATTTAAGGTAGAAGAATGAAGAGACTAAAGGTAGGATTAAGCGATAAGAAAGCAGCAGAACAAGTAGTCCAACCTGAATTAGATGATGTGCTGATCGTGCATTCGCGTTGCGGCGAGCCCTGGTGGCTGGGCGAAGCGATCGTCGTCTCGGATTCCGCAGGCGCCGAATGAAGAAAGGTTGAATTTCAACAAAAAACAGAAAAATGCGGAATAAAACAAAAAAGGAAGTAATAGGAAACCGTACTGTGGAGTTTGAGTCCAAAGAAGCCGATGGTGTGGACACGCGGATAAGGGTTCCGTCGAGGTCGCCCAAAGAAAAATTGGGATCAGAAGTCCCAGGAGGACGTTCACCTGGCAGAAGCATAAGAAAACCATAACACTCGGGGAATGTAATGCACGATTCCGTGAGGCTTACCTGTTTGATCCCCTTCCGTCGTAACAGTCGTGTAGGGCACTACGTGCAGAAAAGAAGAATTAGGCTGAGGTATTCCGCTACCTGTAATGCGTAAACTAACGGAGGAAGGTAAGACTGGAAACGTATGAGAAAATATGCAAAAACGAAGTGAACGAACCACTGAGGACGCGGTCACTCTCCACAGGCTGGGAAGAGTTCGAGCCATTATTCGGAATTTCCAAGGACGTTGAGAATGAAGTCACTGCGTGACTTGAAGGGTTTGGATCAGCACCGTCACGAGACCGGTTCCCCACACGCTCCAAACGAGGAATGGACAGACGTTGTGGAGACACTTCTGCTGAGGGTGGTCCACCCAGACGACGCATCATCGAGTTAGTAAAGGAGAACTTGGCTGCAAATGAAACATTATGGAATCGGCTAGGAGAATCACTAGACGACGCCGGCAACGGAGAAATACTGCAATCACGACGATTGCGACCGCCAAACACGAAACGATAGGGCAGTTCTACGGCACTGGATGTATCTTTTGATCCGTTCCCGGAAAAGCCGCTTAGGAGCGTCCCAAAGCGGTTTTTTCAATACTTTGTTGGAACTCAATTATTTGTAAAAATATACATATATTCTATCCGGTATCCGGAGTCGCCTACTCCCCCGACTTGCAGTGCTAGCCTCCCACTGCTCTTCATCATCAGGTTTCCACACTCACACTGCGTGGTAGGGGGATCTGGATCGGAGGTGTTATTGTCAGCTTCATGTTTGCCATTTTTTTTGCCGATGTTTTGTTCTACGTTTGTTTGTGCTTCAATTTTGATATTTTATATGATTGGCTCTCAATGTCACTCCTTCTTGGCTGTATGATCACAGCACCTCTGATGTTATTGTTATTGTGTTTTCGTTTGGGCTGTTTGGTATTTTCTTTTTGTTTTTGGAATTGTGCGCACTTCGGTGCATTTCAAATAAATAAAATAAAATAATATATTCGAGCTCAGCAGCTCGAGCGCTATCGTTCGGTATATGAAATGTCCACACCTGGAATTCTTGCGAGGGACCGAAACGGCAACGGGATCCGGAAATCGAGGGGTCAAAAAATCGGCTGAAAGCAAGTTCCACCAATTTGGGAAAGGTGTATATGGATGGATAGAGCTCGAGCTGCTGAGCTATATGTATATTTTTACAAATAATTGAATTTCAGCAAAGTTATTCAAAAAAGTCCCTTTGGTACGCATCTAAGCGGCTTTTCCGTAAAGTGAAGGATATGTCCAATACTGTACTTCGTGGTAGTCTGGGGAGGTATAGGGGGGATAGGGCAGTTCTACGGCACTGGACATATCCTTTAATCCGTTCCCGGAAAAGCCGCTTAGGAGCGCTCCAAAGCGGTTTTTTAAATAACTTTGGTGAAACTCAATCATTTGTAAAAATATACATATATCCGAGCTCAGCAGCTCGAGCTCTATCCATCCACATACATTTTTTCCAAATTCGTGAAACTTGTTTTCAGTCAGTTATTTTGCTACCCTCGATTTTCGGATCCCGTTGCCGCTCCGGTCCATCGCTTGGTGACTCACCACCGACTAGCACCACCTCCTCCTCGCCGCCTATAAATAAGCGGCGCGTCTTTTCCTAGCGTAACAAGCTAGGGGTACGGGTCCCCGCGCGGTGGCTCGAAGGAGCTAACGCACGGGACCCCCGACGGGCATGTTCTTTAACGGGGTCCCTCGTTAAGGCCTCCCGTCAACGACGAGGCAATCGATGGATACGAGGGACCGACCAGGCGAGATTTGAGGGGTCGGGAAACAGGTCGTTATTTTGAAAAAAGTTCAGGTATGGATAATTGATACATCAAACGATAGATCTCGAGGTGCTCAGCTCAAATATATGTATATTTTTTTTACTCATAATTGAGTTTCAACTGAATTATCCAGAAAGAGCCGCTTCCGAACGCTCCTAAGCGGCTTTTCCGGGAATTGATCAAAAGACATGTCCGGCAGTGTAGCTGCGAAAGAGAGGTTATGAAGTAAAAATAGTTTTAAGAGTGGGAGAGTAGACAAATAATGGAAATTGTTCGTATGAAAATCACGAACACCCTCTTTATGGTGTTTGCTGTGAAAATAATGAAATCACTGGGCAATCTCAGATGGTAACGGAAAAATCGAAGCGCGAAATATCTGATTGTGAGGAACATAACGCGCATACCAGCAGATCTTCGTGAAAGATAACCAAGAGCTGCTGAATGGTAAACATGAGGACAACGCGGTTGATAGAAGAGAGTGGTATCCAAGACTGTTTCCAACGATAATAGCAGGTGTTGCTCTTTGGCACACCTTTATGAAACAAATAAAAAATTCATCCAAAAGAAAAATAGACGGCCGAACATGAGAAAATTTCGACACTTCACGGTGTGACCATATTAGGTAGAACCCGCACAACTACAGCAGGTTCTATGTTGGTTGGGGATGCAGCCGGAGAAAAATCACCCTAGGCCGTATTTTTTGAATGAAAAATGCTCAAAGTGGTGTTCGAGAGTGGATAGATCGGAAATGAATGTTCATATTCTATTTAACTTCGTAGAATTCTGGGAAGCACAGCACGTATTAGGTTGGTAAAAAAGTTTGTGCCGCTTTTTTTCAAGGGACCGTTGTAATCTTGCTATGGAAGCTTTCGGAGAGCTTTATATAGCATTTAAAAGAGAATTACTTGTTGTGCTTTAGCTGTTTGTCAAATTTCGGAATTTTTTAATTTTTCATTTTTTCACTTTTCACTTTATCGGCCGAAAAAGATTATACAATTTTGAAATTCGACAAAGAGCTTAAGCACTTTTTGAAGGAACAAGTAATTCTCTTTCGAATGCTGAATGAAACTCTCCAAAGCTTCCATAGCAAGCGCGCAACGGTCACTTGAAAAAACGGCACGAACTTTCTTACCAACCTTATACAACACTTCTACCGTAATGTCGGCTCATGCAATGGAGGTCCACTTGGCCTGTGGGACCAATGCACTCTGTTAATTGGTCCATTGGCTGAACGGACCACTTTGAGTCAACCGACATTATGGAGAAACGTCCTGCTACCGACTATAGGAATGGATGGAGAGGAGAAATCAACAGGCATGGAAACGCAGCTGACAAGGAGAGCCTTTCTGGATGTGCCAAGCTTTCGTGATGCAACTTTTACAGGATGTAGGGTCCCTTGTAGGTACTCGAAAACCATACTTCATTTTTCCTCTAGGCACCTCTGTATTGGGAAAAACGGCTGCCAAAAAAATGGAAGGCGAACACATCACTCAGACCGCGCGAGCTCATTGGGGACCGCTGCGTCCAAGAGAACGTGTTCACTTGGCGCAGCGGTTGTGATGCGGCCTCTCAGGCGGAGTTTGTGGGTTCAGTCCCGCAAGTGGCGATAATTTTTGCACTTATTCGGCTGTCGTTATTATGTGCTTGCATAATCACTGGATGCAATTTCTACGGGGATAATGCTTTTTTGTAAGTAAATAGCACGTATTCCTGCGCTTGTATGAGTTACTTTCCTATGGATCGGTCCTGCACGTCATTAAATCACCGTAGATACCGCAAATGCACATGAATACTCTAAAACTAATGTCAGATTCGTGATCAGCAACCCAAATAACCCCCACATGCGAAGTTTGGGCGAAATGGGTGACCTTGATGTCTCGAGCCTCGTGTCAGGTGTCGGTAGAGTTGCCCAAGGTTCAGCCTCTAATGAACCACTGGTAATATTTTGCCACCATTCAGACTCTAGTTGTCAGGAAATCTTCTACATCCACTGCCTTCGTCCCAGGAACTGCCTGAAGGTCTCACCTAAACTGCTGATCATGAATTTTACTCTCGTTTCTTGAGCTCTGACTGGTGAGCGCTAGCTATGGTAAGGGTGGGTGAGTGAGGTGCCTGGGTCAAAGTAACCGATTCGGACCAAACATCGCATGTGGGGGTTATTTGGGTCGCTGATCACGAATCTAGCATTAGTTTTTGAATTCGCGTCCGTTTAAGGTAAGTTACGGTGAATAATGACCGTGTGATGTGCTCGCCTTCAATTTTTTCGGCAGCCGTTTTTCCATCACAGAGGTGCCTAGAGGAAGAATGAAGTATGGTTTTCGAGTACCTACAAAGGACCCTACACCTTGTAAAAATTGCATCACGAAAGCTTGGCACATCCAGAAAGGCTCTCCTTGTGAGATGGAGATAATGAGAAGCGGAAAAGGCATGATGGCAGGCGTGAACATAGAGCGAAAGAAGTTTCAATTTGCACTGAACTTGGGTCTGGAAATACGAAATAAAATGCAGAGGTAAAAAGCCAATACCTAGCCCAGTATAAAAGAAAGACATAAAGGAGATAGAAGAAAAGACGCTGACTATGGATGTTCCTATAGGAGTCACCATTGGTGAGAAGCATTGCCTGAGTGAATCACCCCGTTTGAACGGCGCGTTCCTCGCGGCGCAAAGTGCATTCTGAAAGGAGCACAGCAACCGTCGACGAATTGCAAACCACACACGACGAAAATTTTGACAGCGAGTTGGAGCGATCATGAACCGTAATAAAATGGTAAAGGTAGAGGTAAAGGTAAAGGTGCCGGCGTAGATCAGTTCCTGAGGACGCGCCGCCACATTCGTGTTCCATTCAAGAAGTAGAGGCATAGTGAGTGCGTATTTGGCCTATACAATGACTTACGGGGGCCAGCCGCCTTACCAAGTCAGCGTCTTTAACTTCCCAGACAAGTCTGGTACCAATTTGGTCGACTACGAAGAGATGGGAGGCTTGGTTAGCCCGGGATCGATCGCTCGTCCGTGCGGGTGTTAGCAGCGCCTCTTAACACTGTACCACGCGGGCGAATCATAGTAAAGTGGTAGCGTGGATAGTGGAGAAGAGCCCATCTTCTGAAATTATCCTTTTCCTCGCTGCCTCGAGAAAACTTGTCGAACTCCTTCGCCGGTAGACGTGTTAGGAGCCCAAAATAGCGACAACTACATGCTGGAAATAAATCTGTTGCGAAAATATCAAATTCAGCAGTGTTCTTTTTCATGGTGGTAGCATTCCCGGCGGATACTCCGTTGGCTAGGCTTGGGGGTCGTAAGATAAGCAGCGGAACTTCTGTGAGCTCTTCCCATAACTGGATCATATGAATTTAAAAAACAAAACTGACTATATTTTGGAAGTCAGGGCAAGAAGACGAGTCCACACTCATATTTTGAAATTCTCAAGTAACCCCATATTGGAGAAAAGACGCCAAAAAACTTTCTGGAGCATTCAGAACGTTTTTTCTTGGAACACAAGGCATGAGTGGTATTGTGAGCGAAGCACAAGTGAAAATGAAGAAGATAACCGTACTGATTGCTTTATCACCTTGTCACACCGCTGAGCTCGCTTGTGGCAGAGAGTGCCTTATACTTCATCCTGCATATCGCATTCGGTGTTCTGTGCTATTCTCCAGGATACGATCATCGCAAAAACGATAACTCCCTGCAGATTGTCACCCGCCGACATCTTTTTCTCGGGTGTGCCGAATCAGATTGTATTGCTTAAACACCTGTTATTAGAATTCGGCGGTCACCGTAGGAGAGAAAAAACCGCAAGGGTGTTAATTGTGCATTTTATGAATGTTATCAGATAATCTTTTCGAACACTTCATTAACTTCATCAGCATTCCACCAATTTGTTTTATACTTTGTTCTACGCACGACTGTGTTCGTGTAATAAATAAATAAATAAACAAATAAATAAATAAATAAATAAATAGGTCAATTTCACGAATGCGGAAGAGAACTATGACGTCAAATAGGTTAAAATACAAATAGAAAAATATAACATCCAATCACGGCATTCGCGATTGGTGTAGAGAAACGCCAAACGTTTTCGTGATTTGTACCTTTATTACCCTTTGTTAGAGCATTTTTGCAGGTTGCGGCTCTCAATGGGGAAGGGTGTGGTGCAGTGGCAAGAGGCGCTACTGAAACCCGCACGGTGGATCGATCTTCGCGCGGGCTAACCAAGCCATCGCCCCCTCTGGGGTCAGTAAACTGGTACCAGACCCACGCTAGTCATTGTATAGGCCAAATAATCACCAAGCCTCTACGATCTGAATGGAAGACAAATGTATGGCGCGTACTTAGGGGTTAATCAACTTCGACCAATTTTCCTCAATCTGAGGTGGCGCGTGCTTCGGAGGTTGATAAACGTCGGCATCTTTACCTTTTACCTTTTGCGGCTCTCGGTGAAGGGGTCAAAGACGCATTTTTTCTATGACCCGTGCTCCATCATTACCTCAACCATTTTACTTTCCATAGACTCTTCGCAGTTTGTTGACGAAATCCATCTAATGGCCTATTCAAACTATTTCTAGAAGTGAAATTCTAGTCTTATTACCGCTTTTCTGCGGGTTACTATAATACATACTAGAACAGGATGTTGCAATGATGGTGCTAGGTTTGACGCAAAAATCACATCTCAGGCGGAATTCGAACCCACGTCTGAAGCTATGCGGGCGGATTCGAATTCCGCCTAAGATGCGAATTTTGCGATAAACCTAGCACCATCATTGCAACATCCTTTTTCTAGGAGTGTTTTACAGTGTAGCCAGTGGCTCGCTGAACCAACAACAAGTTTGCCGATAGTGTGCTCCACAATGGTAGCCGAAATCACTCGTTAGCCATAATATATGCACGAGAATCGAGGCCATGGGGGTCTATTATGCCAGCACATGCATATCACCACTTTTTAGGCCATTAATAATTTCTCTCTTCCAATTCCTTTAACATTCGCTTTTGATCTATCTAGAATGATTTCTGAGGAAATGAAGCGAAGGTGGTAGTGAATGAGTAGCATTTGATTTGCATATCCTGGTCAAGCCTGGTATGAAAACTTTATTCGAGCTCACATTTCTCCGTCTTAGCCTTTATTTATTTGTTTATTTATTTATTTAAGACGTGATCAGGTCACGTGAGAATGGAAAAGAACCTGAGCAAACTTTAAATGTGATGTTAAGACAACAAAAATTTTCATGACAACAAGATTACAATTCCAATATTTTGATAACGAGATAAAGAAAAACGTTATAAAGGATAAAAATATAGCAATGAAGATGCGAGAAACGCAAGAAGGAAGCATCATTCAGATATCGACGTTCATTTAGCCGCCGGTTCAAAAGCTTTGTAAATAGCATTAAAGACACTTGCAAAACTTTTTCCTTGAACCTTCTTCAGATCTAAAAATTAGACATATTTGATTCAATTACTTTTTGTGTTGTGGCATAGTGTTTTTGTTTTGTTAATATTTGTATTTATGGTTGGCGCGTCATTATGTGGTGTAATAAATAAATAAATAAATAAATAAATAAATAAATAAATAAATAAATAAATAAATAAAAGCGCGAAAAAAGAAGAAAAAGAAGTGCTGCGTCAGTTTGTGACTGACGACTCTTCAGCAGGTCATCCATTGTCGCCGATATTGGTTTTCTCCAGCGACCGCTGTCGCCCTATTGCTCCTCATAACTGATTTCTATAGTTTTCTTACGGGAGTTTTCGTATATTTTTCTCGCGAGAACTCCATTTTCCAGCTTTTTGCACGTGCTCGCTTGAATATAATGCTGCACAATTAATGAGAAATCCAGATTCTGTTAGAGTTATCGAAATGGAGGCGCTTATTATCAGCAATCGTTGGTGATTAAAAGCCCCGAAACTGATGAAATCGGTGTCTGTCTAGTCGTTTAATTTGTTGTTTTTTATTATAATTTTTGAATTGAGGTAACTATCAGTGCACCATTGCTCGAATACCTCAAGCTGTATCAGAGGGGTTCAACATGCCAAAATAGTCGACCACCTGGGGTGTCTCGATACCTTTCATGGGCATTTTATTAGTTTTCCACCACGCTCACTATAAGGCCGAATAAAAAGTAGATATTGCTCCACTCGACATGCTTTTCAAAACCTCATAAAATTCGCGAAAAAAACCTAATTCTTCAGTGGCACTGAATCAACACGTGTCGGTCTTTTATTATTCATATTCGTGTTCATATTTATATTCATATTATTATTCATACTATTCATGTTATTATTATTGTCACTATTATTGTGTAATTTTGAGTATGAGCTGCCACAATTTTCACAATTTTCAGGCGATGAATTGCTTCCAGCTGATTATTCTACTACTTGCTCTGCGGCATGGAGTTGCACCACTTTTACGTATCCCACCACAGGTAATATGATCATGGTTAGTGGGTTATATGTTAGCAATGCATTTTATACCCAGCTCCTAATCGACTGAGTTAACACTTACCACGTGCGCCACACACCGAAAACGTTTGTCATTGAATTCGGAGCTAAAAGTTAATATTCAGATTACTGTCGATTGTACTTTGCCGTGAGCCTTTGCAAACCCTATTATATTAACCCAATAAAAATAGAAATTCTGACCAGAGCTTGAAGGACTGGACTCGGTCTTGGATGGGTCAAATTGGGTCCTAACAAACTCCTTGGAAATTAGAAACGAGCTCTCAATCCGATGCTAAGACATAAGATCTCAACTCCTCCTCTACTGTATTGCCCAAATACCAAATGATTGTTTAGCGTCTTTTATGGAACAATCCAGACATTTCATCTAAAGTGTTTTATGCGAATACCCCCGTAAACAGCTTCAATAAACTCTTGCTCCACCCACTGAAGAAGCACATCATCTTCTACAGAAATTTCATTTGGACAGGAATGTGAAGATCGAAATTTCTCTCATGATAGACGGTGTGAGAACGTATTTCTCGCTCACAGATTTACATTTTCACAAATTTTCCATTTCCCATGGGAGTATGCTATACAATGCCTCTTAGAAATGTTTTCAAAACGAGGTCGAAATTCCGCTTCAAGCCCAAATTCTAGCACAGACACCTCTTATATACACAATGTTACAAACAAATCATTTATTCGTGTTGATTTGTAGGGGCCGAGGAGATATGCCAAACTCAGAGAATATCGGAGATTCTATCGTCGTGCCGTTCCACCTCTTCCTCCGCAAAGACGAGACGGGAGGCCAGCTAACGCGAACGACTACCTCGCGTTCGGTTTAGGATGACAAAAACCACGTGTCACAGAAAAATAAAAAATAATAATTCACTATGTCACATCAAGCTGTTCTAATAGGGGATCTGCCATAAAGTCTCGAAAATGTTTCGATGCAGCCAGCGCCGTAGCTGTATCAAGTGAAAGTTCACGCTAATGATAATGCTGATAACGATAGTAATGCTTCATTTTCATGGCAAGTAAACGGAGGTGGGGAGGCGCTGCTGAGCGGATTCATCCGAGGCTGAGCACTTTGTTTCTGTACTACTGCAGCCAAAAGATGATCCAATTGCCAGTACTAGGGTAAGGTAAATAGCCCCGCATGTCTAATGCAAGGTGACCGGGAATGGATGTAATTTCTCTCAACTCAGTCCTGACACCTTACTGCGGTTAGTATTTGTCATCGTCGCAGCATATTAACTCCATTCCCATTGCTCTTACTGATTTTACTGCTCGCATTGTATCCTGTTCTATCTTTCATCTTTCCTTTTTTACTACGATGCTTTTCTCCAGAGTATAAATGTGGGCGCTATCTTCGTTGGGGGTGGAAGTTGGTGGTCCGCAACATTACGTCGACTCTAACGTGTTATCACTCTCATATCTTCCATTGTTTACGAACAGCTCGGTCGGTTTTGACATGTTTGACATATAAACTCTACACAATCACTCACACAACCACAATGGAACAATGATAGGTATGACACTGATAACATGTGAATCAGCAAAGGGTCGACGTAATGCTGTGGACCACCACCTGCACCCCGCAACCCACATAGCACCCAAATGTGGAAAGGGGAGCATCGGGCCAATCACACTCCAGTTCGACAGCAAAGAAGGAGCAGGATAGTTACGGGAAGGGTGCGTATTTCCATCGCTGCGTCTCTCTGCCGAAGTTCTGCAGTGACAGCAGCATTTTGACCGGTTACTAGTCATTCGCGCTGGGACCGTCGTGGGATGAAGTGTGGGCCCGCAAAAATTTCAAACATGGCTGCCTCTAAGGTAGCGCTTGCGTCTCTTCCTTGTTCCTAACCATTACTGCTTTACTGTCTCAGAAAGGTATGATTGGGCCTTATAAATCGGTCCCACTCATTGCACTGCTGCTGGCGCCATCTCCGGTACAGTGCAGTGTACTCAAGCTTCTCTAGGCAAGTGAGCGCTGTATGAGGTGCACGGTGGTTTTCTGCAATATTGCGTCAAATCGGCGTCAATGTTCACAACACGACAATGATACAATGGTAGATATGATAGTGTGGACATGTCAGTCAACGTGAATCCGACATAATGTTGCAGGAAAGTACCCTACATCCCCCCCCAACCCAAATAGCACCGTGAAGTGGTCATATTAGCTACTGTTACTAGCCTTTGCTATGACTCAGTGCTACCAATGTTTCTCTAAAATAACCTGAGACGAAGTTTTATTCAGTATCTATTCCCACAACGACTGGCTAGTCACGTTAGTGTTTCTTCTTTCACCTCCCACAAAAACTTTCAATCTTCTGATTAGTCTTGCCAGTTTCGGATTGTTATCTGCCGACTGATCCGACGTTGCAGGTGGATACACTCCGTCTTTGTATGGTAAGTCATGTGAGAAGTACATGTCTTAATGCACGGATTAGGATAGCGTTTACATCTCTGATGATCAAAATAATTCGATTCTAACTAACCAGTCGGCAGCAGTGTTAGTAGAAAATGAGACACGATCCATTGACTTGTACTTCGACATGGCATTATCTCGGTCGAAATTACTATTAAGGTCCCTTCACACTCTACTGCGTTGCTGCTGCGGTGACGACGAAACAGAGACCGTCGTCGCGCGGTAGCAGTGCAGTAGTGCAGTATCCGGTTTCTAATTTCTTTGCAGGGCCCGTTTGGTACAGTGGTAAGAGGCACTGCTGACATCCGCACGGTCGAGCGATCGATCCCGGCCCGGGCTGACCAAGCCTTCTTCCCCTTCGGGGTCGGGTAAATTGGTACCAGACTTGTCTGGGAAGGTTAAGACACTGACCTGGTATAGTGGTTGACCCTCGCAGGTACGCAAGTATTGGCCATGTGCGCATAAATCATGCCTCAACGATTCTGAATGGAACACGAATGCGGCGGCGCGTCCCCAGTGGACTAATTAACGCCAGCACCTTTACCTTTACCTTTAATTTCTTTGCGAAAACCACCCATACGCCAACTAGGCACCGAATAGTTTTTTTGACCAACGACAGTCCAGTGGACGGCCGGAAAAGCGCGCATTTATTGCGGAAATACGTATACACGCCTTTTTACTGCTCTGCATTGATTTACTGTCGCAGAAGAGTCTGAGGGGGCCCTTGGACCAACGTTAGACACTCTATTACCAGTCTGTGGCGGCCAGCAGCAAGAAATGCGCAGCCAGCAAGGATAGCCGGCGACATCTTGTCCAAATCACAGTGGAGCGCGTTATTCCTTGAACGACCGTGAGTAATCAAAGTCCACTATCTTACCCACAGCACAGAGGCAGCCCTTTTCTTCGAGACGCACTCACTGAGCCTCTCTAGAGAGCTCAGTGAGCGCATCTCGAAGATTCTCAACAATAAGGTGAGGACAGGTAAGGGTCCCTACCCGTGACTTCCATACCTCGAATCCCTCTTGCTAACCACACTGAGCCACATGGTCACAACGAGAGGCGCACCTAGCAGTCGGATCAACTGGAAGCGCAACTTCAAACAGCGCAGCACAACCACCATATTGGGCAACTTCTACCAACTTTGGCGGTTGTCTGCAAGGCATGATACTGTTCTGAAGACCCCACAGGAGGGTTGAATTCTTGGAAATTTCATCCTCAAAAGGTACCCAGAAGGATTAAGAAAATCATTCAGTTCTTATCAGTTTACCAAGGTGGCAAAAGCAGAATCAACGGTTAGGTAAGGGGGCCTACCCGCGACTTTCACAAAGTGAGTTCGCTGTGCCAACAACTGAGTCACTTGGGCACAATACCAGGCGTATCTATCAATCTGAGTATGACAGATGTACATGAGATCACGGTGCAATCTTTACCCAGTTTGGGTTGCCTATAAAGGTAAAAGTAAAGGTAAAGGTGCCGGCGTTGATCAGTCCGCTGAGGACGCGCCGCCGCAGTCGTGTTCCATTCAGAATCGTAGAGGCATAGTGAATGCGTATTTGGCCTATACAATGACCTGCGGGGGCCAGCCGCTAGATCAGGTCAGTGTCTCTACCATCCCAGACAAGTCTGGTACCAATTTACCCGACCCCGGAGGGATGGAAGGCTTGGTTAGCATGGGCCGGGATCGATCGCTCGACCGTGCGGGTGTCAGCAGCGCCTCTTACCGCTGTACCACGCGGGCCCTTTTGGGTTGCCTTTACAATTAAAAATGGCACTGGTCTCAAGATCCAGCAGGACAGCGCCAATTCTTGGAAATATCAGTCTCAAAAGGATATTTAGAAGGATCAAAAAGTTCATCGAGTTTTAATTCCCATTTATCAATGTGATAAAAGCAGAAGCATCAGACAGGTAAGGAAGCCTACCCACGACCTCCAAACGACGAGTGCACCGTGCTAACCACTGATCCGCCGGCCACGATGACAAAAGCAGCTGTCAGTCCGATCAACCGAACCTCCGTATTGAGCAACTTTTACCCAGTTTGCTTGTTTGTTCGGCTATAGTTAGCGCTGTTCTCAACAGCGTCAATTCATGAGAATTTCATCTTCAAAAAGCTGCGCAGAAGGATCAAAAAATTCATCTAATTTTATGTTTTATTTGTCGTCGAGCTTTGCACAAACACGCGACGTACAATAAATCTGTTCCGACAGAATGAATGAATATATAGACATTTCTTGAGAAACGATGACCCGTATGAAAATGAACACAGCAAAGACATTTCGCAGTGGAGGCGAAACAAGAAGGAGAAAAACACTCGCAACAGAAGAACATTCAGGAGACAGAAGTCAGACGTCAGATTACGGAGAGTTTTTGGCATCGAGGATTGCTGAAGCCGGAGTCGCTGGCGCGTCCCTGAAAATTTACGATAAACGATATGTTTAACCAGTGATAGAAAACCAGTGATAACCAGTGATTACATAAATTCAAGCTCAACGAATCCATGAACCCTGACAAAGCCATACGATTCAATAAAGGTACTAAAGGAGGCTCAGTTAAGGGCTAGAGCGCTCGAATCCCGCCTGGGTTTTGTAATGGACCCAGCATCATCTGGATAGCGTCTACTCTTACTGTACATTACAGTAACGTGCTAAAATACGGTAGCAAAAAAGTAGAATATCAAACCATTCATATGTACAAGTAGGTGAGATAAAGCAGATGATGATAAAAGGTAAAGGCAAAGGTGCCAGCATTGATCAGGACGCGCCGCCGCATTCGTGTTCCATCCAAGTAGTAAAGGGTTGGTGAATGCGTATTCGGCCTTTACAAAGACCTGCAGCCGCTATACCAGGTCAGTGTATTTACCTTCCCAGAAACGTCTGGCGCCAATTTACCCGACCCCGGAGGGATGGAAGGCTTGGCTAGCCCGTGCCCGGATCGATCGCTCGACCGTGCGGGTGTCATCAGCGCCTCTTACCACTGTACCACGCGGGCCCTTACCCTTACCATTATTGAATGGTATTGTCTAGGTAAGAGCTCATAGGCTTGAGGTGTAGCCATTAGAGAAGGAAGGTCGGTAAACGGTTGGTGAAGTGCTAGGGTTTTTAGAGGAATGCTGAGTCAGGCTTATTCAAGATGCCAGAAACGACGTTGGGTTAACGGTAGGGAAGTTGCTATCCTTCCCGTTCATAGTGTAACCGGTCTAGGATGTTACGATGTTGGGTAAACGGTTGGGAAGGTGCGACCTTATCCGATGGATGCCAAATTAGACTGATTCAGGATGTCAGGAACGTGGTTAAATGAACGGTTGGGTAGGTGCTAAGTTTTGAAATGAACGCCAGTTCAGAATTGGTTGATATGCAGAAACCAGGAACCGCTTGGGTAGAAAGTTCCCTGGGCGTTGAGAGAACTGCATAGGTGAAGGACAGTGAGGCGGTGAGAAAAATATTTGTAGACCTGATGGAGATAATTACCCAAAAATAGTTGTAAAATGGGGTCTAAACCAGTAAAGAGTTCCGGAGACCAACCGATCAAGGTAAGGGTAGAGTGGTCGGTGTTGGTCATGATGCGCCACGCCCCCGCGTTCCATTCAGAATCGTAGAGACATGTTGAATGCACTCTGGCCTATACAATGATTCACGAGGCAAGCACCGGTACCAAGTCAGTACCTTTACCTTCTCAGAGAAGTCTGGTATCACCCTACCCAACCCCGGAGGGATAGAAGGCCCGGTTATGCTTGGGTGAGAATCGATCGCTCGACCGTGCTGGTGGAAGGGGCACCTCTTATCACTGATAATCGCCCGAGGAGGAAACAATGCACGTGGTTATGGGCTATGAGTCCTTTGAGGCTAGGAAAAGTAACAATTGGATTAAAAGTTGGTAAATATTTTCACGTTTTTATTTCTTTATTTTCATAACTAGAAAAGAAAAGTCCGTCATCAATTTCAAACCCACATCTTTCGAAGAAGCCGGGAAGTACTGTGAGCCATTTTTATAGGTCGGTGACGAACAGATGCGGAACACCGTGCGCCGGAATTGACGATTAAACCAGCAGTAGATCAGGATGTTCGAAGCGCTGAAATAAATTAGACTAAAAATGGATCCAAAAAGGCCTAACTATACCATGTAGTAGTAGAGTATACTTAGGGACAGGTAAGCGCACCTGTTCACACAAACCAACAATGTGGACAGCGGAATACGATGACGATACATCTCCCGGTACTGTGGGGCGTACGACTCGATGATGTTGTTGATAGCCGGCGGAATGTTGCACAACACGAAAATGCCCGTCATCACGATCGTCATCACCGTCATTCTAAAATTTACTAATTATTATTATTTACTTTGATTTCCAATTATTTACTTTAATCTCCACTATAAATACTATTGAATGCTTCTGTGACCATGTACAGAGAAAGGCAACGGGTGAGTGCTCGTTGTTAACTATCATCAGTCCTGTTAGGACGCGCCATGCGTTCGTCTCCCTTTGGCACTAAACATAGTTGGACGACGTTGACGTTCCACCGTTGTTGGCTCCCTGCCAACGTACGACATCTATCACGAGACGGCCTCCTCCGCCCGTTTCGTGCTAGATGTCGTACGTTGGCAGGGAGCCAACAACGGTGGAACGTCAACGTCGTCCAACTATGTTTAGTGCCTTTCAGATTCGAAACCTGTTCGAACCAGGAGAGGTACATTGGAAAGGCGAGTTATCCCAAATAGGTATTTATAAGAGTTCGATATTAGCCATAGTTAGTATTCTTGCAATATCCAGCTCGCTTATCATCAGTCCCGCAAGGGCGCCCCACGCGTTCGTCTCACATTCAGATTAGAAGAATGTACAAGGATAAGGCGGGTTATCTGGATTAGGTATAGGTGAGGGTTCGAGTTTAGCCACAGTCAGCATTCTTGCAATATCCAACCCGCTTATCATCAGTCCCCTAAAGACGCGCCATGCGTTCGTGTCCCATTTAGATTCGAAGGACGTTAGAACTAGGAAAGGCACATGGGTAAGGCGAGTTATCCGGAGTAGGTCTGGGTAAGGGTTCGAGTTGAGCCATAGTTAGCATTCTGGGAATATCCATTTCGCTTATCATCAGTCCACTAAGGACGCGCCATGCGTTTGTCTCCCATTCAAATTCGAAGGCCGTTCGAACTAGGAGAGGCATACGGGTAAGGCGGATTATACGGAATAGGCATGGGTAAGGATTCGAGTTGAGTCATAGTCAGCATCCTTGCAATATCCCACCCGCTTATCATCAGTCCCCTGAAGACGCGCCATGCGTTCGTCTCTCATTTAGATTCGGAGGACGTTAGAACTAGGAAAGACACATGGGTAAGGCGAGTTATCCGGAGTAGGTCTGGCTAAGGGTTCGAATTGAGCCATGGTTAGCATTCTGGGAATATCCTTATCTTATCATCAGTCTCCTAAGGACGCGCCATGCGTTTGTCTCCCATTCAGATTCGAAGGCCATTCGAACTAGGGAACGTACATGGGTTAGGTGGGTTATCTGGAATAGGCATTGGTAAGGGTTCAAGTGGAGCCATAGTTAGCATTCTAGCAATAACCAACTCGCTAGTCGTCCTTAGCACTAATTCCTAAATTCTAGCCTAATATAAAGCGACATTGTTTGAATAGGTAGACCAAGTTTGCCAGCCAACAAAAGAGACGAGCCTCTGAAAACGTATTTTTCAAGGAATTTACTACGAAAAATCACGTTTCCATGGTATCGTCTTCTTAGAACAGACTTTACCTCGCTTACCGGATAAGAAGCTGTCAAACGACTTGAATTTTGGAGCGAGCGTTCGTAATTTTTTGGGCCCAGAAAGGACTCCATATCGAATCGTGGTGTTTTAATTCAGTAACAAATGTTCTGTTTTTTTGATTTATTCGGTTTTTCTCCACCAAAAGCCGGAAACAACCGGACAGCTCAATGCCGAAACTTTTTTGAAGTACTTCCGTTTCAATAAATGGCCTAGTTCCCGTTGCACGAAACCGAAAAAGGCAGAGCGAAGCTCGACATCCGGGCCGCTGAGGCCCATTCGGTTGGGTAAAACGACCGCAATTCAAGCGGCGATGGTAGATTTATTATGCATTATTTCTGCGAAATCTCGTTCTTTTTGTTTCCGCACTGACGTGAGGTATTGAAGCTTGGAAGAACTACATAAACTCGATTCGATTCAAGTCGTTGTCTGCTTATTTGAAAGCTTGCACTGTTGTTACACACGCCTACGAGCAATCTATCAATAAATAGTAAATAATTCAATAAGTAAGCAAATAAATAAATAAATAAATAAATAGGTTAATAAATAACTAAATAAATAAACAAATAAATGAATAAATAAATAAATAAATAAATAAATAAATAAATAAATAAAAGGAGCTCTGGAAGGCAGCTGAGAGCCTCATCCCAGATGGTTGAATTCCCAGTGATAAGAGGTCGCACGTACCCCAGCGGCACGATCAAGCGGTCGGTCCTTGACTATAGGGCCTTCATCCTTCTGGGGTTGGGTAAACTGATACCAGACTGTCAAGGCACTGACACGGTACATCAGCTGGAGCCCGCAGGTTTTGTACAAGCCGAATACGAATTCACCACGTCCCTACGATTCGCAAGAGGATACGATTGCACGGCGCGTCCCAGGGTGATGGATCAACCACCACACTTTTACCCTTTTTTTCCACAGATTAACGTCTAATAAGTAACACCTACTTCCTCTCATCGGCGTCTCGTCGACCTCTGGTGTTCGACTGTGTCAGCTGCTCATGAGTACGGTAGGCTTCTCGAACCTTCAAAAAAAACATCGTAGATAAGAACAAAAACGGAGTTGGAACTGCTATTAATATCACATTTTCAGCAAAAAGAAGGTTCATACTGCTTCTCAACGCTTAATTTTACAAAAAATGGAGTTAAAACTTCTGATTAGGAGGTCTGGAGTTAAAGCTGCTATTAGGTTGAGTCATAAGTAATCGGACATTTGCGCGCGTTCGGGTTCAAGATTCAATTTTTAGTCAATGAGGACACCTACCAAAATGAATAAGGTATCATTCGATAGAGGGAGAAATGCACTACCAAAAATTTTGCCACATTTGCTTTAGTAACGTTGACCGTTGTTACAATGGCTCCGGAATTCATTCCATTGAAATAACGTATTTGCAACATCATGCTTTTTCTCTCCCTACCTGGTCACTGATTGAACCAATCTTTTGAGTGCTCTAACCAGATTTATAAAGAAAGTGCACCTGCTCAAAACATCATCTACTCTTTGTTCCCGAAGCTCTGTACTGGCTACTACACCATCGAGAACGAGGACAAGTCAGGACACCCGAGGGAGTTGTTTCTGGACCTGTTGAGGAACGAGGTGTAGGTCGTTCCATGCCAGACCACAAGTGAATTATGAGACACCTTCAGCGTTCTTCAATCATCTGATGATCATGGGCTAAAGTCAATCAGTAAAGTTAGGAAACGTGGTCGACGGATACCTCGATCACTGACAAAGTTTGCGCGGGTGACAGAGTGGACGCGGCAGGTTTTCTTCTCATTCTCAAGCACAGGAATGAATAACCCGAACAATCTAATCACTGCCGATGAGAAAGGAGCGATCTTCTCTAACCATCTCACTCGTACACAGTTGGTCGATAAGGGTAGAAAGGCGGAAGGTGTTAGAAAACCTGACAATCGCCGAATTTGATGGTAATGTGCAGTTCCGGAGCCTTTATAGCAAAGAGCTACGTCACCAAAGGGAATGTGTTGAATCGTTTTGTATCGCTTTTCTCTCTCTATCGACTGGTACCTTGCTCATTTTGAAAGGGGCCTTCATTGTCGGAAAATTTGATCTTGAATTCGAACACATGCAGAAATGTCCGATTACTTATGACTCAACCTAATATTAATATCACATTTTTAGCGAAAAAGGTGCTCAAACTGCTCGTCAACGCTTAATTTTACAAAAAATGGAGTTAAAACTGCTGCTTTTCATACCTTATTGATGACGATCGCGTTCAAAACGATAATCGCCGTCCATGGTAGTAGCAAGATGAATATCAGATACATATAAGTCATATAGATCAACTGATACGTGGGATCAAGACGTAAGGCCGACGGCATGATCTGACCGGACTCGTTGAGAACGATCTCGAAGAACGCGGGCAGCTTGAACAAAACACTGAAATACTCTTATTTTCAAATTCAAAGAGCCTACAGGGTAAATTTCTGGGGTAATTTTAACTTCGACTAACCAGAGAACAAATCAGAGAAGATGTTCGGAAAATTAGTTTTCCTTACTTTATGTACTGGATTGCTCTTCTTAAGTTTGGCCGTAACATTTCAAAGGTTTTTGGTAAAGGCGATTTTATTTAGAAAAAATTATCTTGTTCTATATTTTCATAATAAATTTTTCGACAGAGCTTTCGCATCTGAGCCAAGCAGAGTGCAATTCCAGTTGCACTACTTTTTTCCCGTAGACTATTACGCCAATTTTTTTTCGGTATTTTTTTTCCGAAATCGAGCTCATTAGCTGACGGCTCGCTACTAAACCTTACTCGGGCTTTAGGTGCCAATTTCATGACGAATAGTGCACTCAGAAGCCGTCTAGAGCTTAAAAAAACAGCGAAGGTGCCACTAATCTGGTAAAGAAATTGGAAATAAAAAATAAAAAATATTTTCTCAACACGACTTGATTCCATTGCTTTCACGAGCGCAGCGATCTGAATTCTCCTCAAGCCGTGGAAGGCATGTTTCCTACTTTTTTCGATTCCCTCTGTCTTCCCGGTTGGTACATTTTGATTAAAAATATCAATTTTTTCAGAAAATTATTTGGAAAGAACCCACCTAAACAACGCTACACCACAAATGATCGTTGTGGATGTGTGTGGTGTGGCCCAATATCGCTTCTTGATCGGGAAGAATACAGCAATAAATCGATCGAAAGCGATCGCCACACAGGTCCACACCGAGCCTGGAACAGTCGGAAGTAGAAATTTTACCCAAAAAATCTGGTATAACATTACAGTGCTTCGGATAGGCTCGAAACGCGAGTTCGAAACCTGCCTGAGCCGCCATTTTTGTCATGATTTTATCACCACTGTTACAATATTTACTTCTAGTATACTTAGTAGTAACGAGCAAAAACATGGTAATAATACCAGAGTTGGTAATAATACCAGAGTTTCATATTGCCTCAATCTTCAGGCTCAGTGAGTAATTACGAATGACCGCTTCATGGGTATGAATTAGAGATACCCAATGAGTTATCGGGAATCGGTAGAGCAGTAGCAATATGGGTTTAACATACCCAATGGGCGTTCGACTATTATTCCACCCCTCCTCCCTACGATGGAATATACCTATCTTAATCGAAAACCGACTGGAGCGAGGAGAGAAGAGAACGACAGAAATGCCAAGGATTCCTCGGCATTCCTGTCGTTCTCTTCTTAACCACATTATGTTGGTGTTATACAGAATCCCAGCCCTTTAATCAGTGACTCCGCCCACTCCTTGCGGTAACCACGCCCCTAGTTCGAAAATCAGTATCAATCATCAGCACCTTTTCTATGAAAAACACATACCGGCTTGAGCAATTAGTGATAATGGATAGGCGATCAGCGTCGATCTCCAGAAAAAGTGGCAAACCCGGCTGTCGATCTGAAAAATTGCGCATTTCAAGCAAATTACACAACTCCACCCAGTGTGGTTGTTACCCAGCTAGGGTATATATTTGATTCCAATAACAGGTAAAATATCTATTTAATGAGATGGGAATTTCCAGAAAAATTAAAATGAAGGGTAGGAGAATTCAAAAACCAAAATGAAATAGCGAGTGGGTTACGGCCCCGCGAAAACAAGTGATAATCAACTTAGATATAAAATTAGGTTCAGGATTTTCTTTCAACAATTTTCTGTGGTGCTATTGCATCTTTCGTCTCTCGAGTAAGGTAAGGTTGAACCTTGGTTAGCTAAGCGTTTTTTAGATAGGAATCTTCGGAAATAAGTATAAGAACCACTACCAATCGGTGTGCGCGTGGTGCAGTGGCGAGAGGCGCTACTGACACCCGCACAGTCGATCGATCCTCGCCCAGGCCAACCAAACCTCCATCCCTCCGGGGTCGGGCAAATTGGTATCAGACATTGCTGGGGAGGTAAAAACTGCGACTTGGTATAGCGACAGGTCCCGCCAAGTCACTGTTTAGGCCAAACTCGCATTCATCATGCCTCTACGATTCTGAATTGAACACGAATGCATGACGCGTCCTTCGGGGACTGATCAACGCCGACACCTTTACCTTTACCTTACTTCCTACGTACCCAAACAATTCTGGTAACACTTTTTCCGATCCAACGTTCTTTCTTTTCTATCGTGCCGTAAACCACATGCGATTACCCTTACAGAGGAGGTAAACTCTATTTATATAGATTTGTTGTTCCCTTTTAACCTTTTACAAATCGGTATAGAGTGTCGATTTATGGGGCTTAAGTCCTGATCCTCAATCGATTGAGCTTCCAGCTAATGATCAAGTAGTTCTCTTGCCGAGGATTTCCATACAATTATCCTTGGCCTGCTGACAGTGTCAGTCTTCCTGCTGTTGATTGCTGCCTCGACTTCTTCCGTGTCCGTCGTGTGTTTCAGAGCTTCTTTCTCTTCAAGCGATAGTATTTTAATTGGATTTACCTCTCGGCCAGTTCTTCTCGCGTAAACAGAGAGCGATCGTCGTCATAAAATTGCTTCTCTCCTCGAGATATTTGCTCACTGCACAATGATGTTCGGTGAGCCACCACCAACAGTTTGAAATGTTATGTGGTCGTCGTTGATCAGCCCCCTGAGAACGCGCCACGCCTTCGCTTTCCATTCAAAATCGTAGAGGCATGTATATCGACTATAGAATGACAAGCAGCAGAGGTTGGATTTGTCACCGTTCCTGACAAGCCCGATACAGATCTAGTCCTAAATCGGGTAAAGTATGTACTGCTCAGACAACGTCATGGGTATACCTGGGTATATTACGGCCCACTGCTATGAGTGTATGGTCAACGTCAGATTCGAGAAACCGCTCTGCAGAGAACCGCTGTACTAACAACAAAAATAAGAAGGGGTCTTACCTGGTAAAAAAGGATCTTTACCTTTCCAAACAAGTCCGGTACCGATCTACCCAACCCCGGCAGAGATTCAATTATTCGGTTAGCGTCGGTGATGATTGATTGCTTGACCTTATAGGTGGAGTTATGTAGATAGACGAATGGTTAAAATATTACTTCTGTTTTACCATAGTTGTTGGGGACCTGTTTTATCCCACTAATCTTTTTTTGGTTACACAAATGTAGGCGTATTGGACACAAGAAAAAAACTAGCAAATATTTAAAATTTGTAGCCAATATTGTCAATTTATAGTTTAGTTGGCAAAGTTAATTTCCTAGTTAATATTTATTTATTTTATTTATTTGATATGAGGGTCTGGATCCACATGCAAATACATAAGAACAACAAATTACAAGTTAAGCTCATGACAGCTATGTATATGGTGCGCAGGAAACCATTTTGACAAAAACCAGAAACTAAAAAAATATCATCATATAATCAAAGTGTTTTATGTGTATGATGACGCTAGATTTTCAAATGTTTCATAATCCTTTGCTGCTTGCTTTTACGTCAACTTTTCGATGAGGGAAATTCCTCTCGCCCTCTTTTCGCTTTCTCTTCCCTTCCTCTTCCTTCTTTTTCTTTCCTACCGCTCCGTGGGAGGTCATGTAAAATGAAAAATTTCCAGAAATCTGCAGCAACTTCTCGTCTTCCGGCACATCGAATTTCCCTTTTTCTCAGCCAACAGCGCCCACTCGCCGCTGCCAAAGAAGCAGCGACAGACGTTTCGGCCGAATTTCCAACCGCTCAAAATGCAATTACCACGAAATACCGCCATTGTTCTCGTCGAACGGCGGCCATCAATGAATGGAATTTTTAGAATTTTCGAAAGAATCTAATAAGAACTATTGTAAAGAATAGCAGCTCGAATTGTAACGAGATCAATTAAAGGGAAGAGCAAAAATAGTGACCAAGAGTTGCAGATCCTGCTGTTTTTGGAGCCCTCGGAATTTTCAATGGAAGAGTAAAACAACTTTTCAAGGTGGAAAAGGTGTAAAGCTATCGATATGCCTGGCCAAAAGAGAAAAAAGTGAAAAAAACAGAAACTGTAGTTGTTTTCTCTTGCTCTGAATCCGATTGTAAGCTAAAATGGCACGGATTTTGACGAAAATCGCTATATGAAAAATCATTATATTAAAATTTTTGTTTTCCTATTCAACCGATCATGTTCCTCTCTGAATTTAGCTAATTTTTAAATAAACAAATGAATGAACAAATAATTTTCGAGTAAGTTTAATAAAAACCGACCGGATCTGGTTCGTTTTGGCAGGCGTTCATAGCCGGATAGATGAGCAACGTGGATGAAAGCACCAGTACATCGAACAATGACAGACCGCATAGTAGCACCTGAAATGTTCTTATTTAGGATTTCGATCAATCAATAAATCCAGCAGGTTGCGCCATGCACTCGACATTCGTTCGAAATTCCATTAGGGCGGTATAAGCCAGACGTTTCTGTTGTTTCTCCTGCGAAAGTCCTTGGTCTGCCGGCGCCAACGAACAACTTTCATATTCCCGCCCAATCAGGGAATTTTTAGTGAGAGTTTTGAGCCCTTGAAAGACTGAACGATCGCGGAGCTGTTACAAGGTGCTTTCATGGCATCTTCCATATGCAGAAGGCTCAAGGGAAATCCTTTCGAGCCTGTCTATTTACAGCCGTGCGGCTTTTTTCGCTCAATCGTAAGTTTCCTATAAAAGAGTGATAGCTACTGCTTGGATTGAAAAACAAAAGCGGTTGTTTTCGCGTCAAATCTAAGCCCCGACGGATTTTTTTCGAATGTTTCCCTTAGGTGCCATTTTTCAGTTTAAAATGAACTTTTGCAGAGCCTGTCGGTGCAGTTCACAGAGAGGAGAGCCTAGTTTTTTTCGTTTTTGGTGGACTTGCTCAACAGATCGATCTCCTCCCTAGGAAAACTAACCCATTATTGGTATGGTAAGGGAGTGGCCTAGCGACTTCGTGGTTTATTCGAAGATTCTTTCCAAAGTTGCAGTTTTGGCATACGAAGCTCAATTTTTACTTCCTGAGCGCATAGTTGATTTCCAACCCAAACTTTAAAAATGGAATGCGCCATGCGGTGCCTCTCATCCATGAATTTAAAGTCAGCTGAGTTTGTAACTGTCCTGCCTGATGAAAAACCAGAAGCCCTCACCGCTGGGTAAACCAACCAAAATCAATAATCCTTTACCCTATCACAAAGGGATAGTTGTCCTTGGGAGAAATCGAAGTGTACAAGTATACTCTTAGGAAATTGTTTGCCGCTTGGTACTGATACTGATTATCTAAGAATACGCCACGCGCTCGTCTTCTATGCAGAATTCATTGAGAAGCGTATTTGGACCACCAGCTTTTTCGTCTTTCTTCGTCTTTAATCCTTTAGTAGCAGAGTTTCTGTTTGTTTGAATTTTTGTTTTTTATGCCTGGGTGTTTCTACACGTGTGGAAGCATACGTGTCTACAATAAATGAATAAATAAATATATATTGAGAAGCGTATTCGGACCACCAGTAACTACTCGAAATCTACGACTTCCCACAAAAGTCTGGCACCAATTTACCTGACCCCGAGGACGATTGATCGCTCGAAGGTACTGGTGAAAGAGCGCTTCTTACCACTGCACCACGGGCGACATAAATGGTAAAACGAAAAATGAACGAACCTCGAGCGACGAGTGTCGCATCTTGGCGAATACCACCGCTGAGAGTGCTGCTGCCGCAACACCCGGAACGCATATCTGAAAAATTGAAGGTTTTTGATTTTCGAATTTTTTGTCATCGTCATTTTTTCTCTAATCCCCATTTGGCTTCTCTCTCGTTTTCCGCTTATTCGCTCATTCATTCGATCGTTCACATGAAACCACTATACGAACACATTGTGAGAAAGAGAATTGGTTTTATCAACGACTTCGTCAAAACAAGCTTCCGCCTTGCAACCAGTGATCATAAAGCTCTGCCTTGAGCAGCCTTTTCTGCAGAGCAGCTCAGACATTTCAAACCACTTGGTCAACATTGTAGAGCTTTCTGGAGAGTTGCGAGGAGAAACGGTAAAGTGTCCCTAAAGGACGCGCCACGCTTTCGTGTTCCATTCAGAATCGTAGATGCATGGTGAATGCGTATTTGGCCTATACAATGACATACGGGGGCGGCCGCCACTTCATGTCAGTGTCTTTATCTTCGCAGACAAGTCTGACATCGATTTAGCCAGCCGCGGAGGGATCAAATACAGTCGATTCCGGGACCAATAAATGTTTTTAATTAGTTTACCTCTTGGGTAAGGGTAATCGCATACGATTTACGGTAAGATAGAAAAGAAAGGACGTAGGTTCGGAGAAAATTCTACTAGAGTTGTCTGAGTGGGTAAAAGGTAAGGTAAAGGTAAAGATGTTGGCGTGATCAGTCCCCTAAGGACGCGCCGACGCAATCGTGTTCAAATCAAATCGTAGATGCATAACGAGTGCGTATTTGCCCTACAAAATGCCTTGCGCTGGGCAGCCGCTACATCACGCCAGTGTCTCCACTTTCCCTGACAAGTCTGTTACTAATTAATCCTACCTCGAAAGGTCGGAAGACTTGCTTGGCGCGGGCGAGGATCGATCGATGGTGCAGGTGTCAGCAGCGCCTTTTGCCTCTGCACCACGCGCACCCTTGAGTAGGTAAAGTCACGTATATGAACAGCGTGTGGTCCCGTGAGTCACTGTATAAGCCATATACTCGTTCACACTCCTGTGAGATTCTGAAGGGACGATGAGTGCATGGCGCGTACAGCTTCCTGGAATATTCATTTCCCTTGTTCCCTCAGGCTACCTCATGATCATCAACCGAACTGGCTTCAGTGACACCCACGTGAGCCCGTCAGTCGTGAAACGCGGCCAAAAGACTCGTTCGTCGCGCCTCATTGCCTCCAAAAATTAATATTTCTTCTGCTGGCCGTCATACTCTCTTTTACGAAACCTATTAGTGGAGCTATGAATTGGCTAAAACAGGAAGTTCATAAGGGAAGGGTGAGGTCCGACTCAAACCTCTTACTGTCGGTATGGGGTAAAGGTAAACACACCGGCGTTAATCATCCTTCTAAGGACGCGCCACGCATTCATTTTTCATTCGGAATCGTAGGAGCAGCCAGCCGCTATATCAAGACAGTGTTTTCACCTTCCCAGACTGGTCTGGTACCAATTTTCCCGCCCCGGAGGGTTAGAAGCCTTCGCTACCCTGAGCGGGGATCGATCGCTCATCCATACGGATGTCGGCAACGCCTCTTGCCACGGTACCACGCGCGCCCTCTCACTATAGATAGTCTCGAAAATTTTGAGATCTGGTGGCCAGATAACCAATCAGATGGATGCCTATGTAGATAATCAAGACTCAGATGTTTCAATTAATGCATCAGTAGTGTCTTTTTCTATTTGCCTTATTTAACAGCTTCGAAATATTTATTTTATTTCATTGGTCTGTTTTTAAGGGCGCCAGGGCAACTCTACCAGTACCCTCAGACCCGTCGGTTATTTCTCAGCGATTCACCAGAACGCTGTCGTATTTTAATGAGTTTTTATGGTCTCATTGTGACTGGGGAGACGAACAAAGCCCCGATGACAATTGGCTTTAGTTGCTCTGAAAGACGCTCAGAAAAACCAAAGACACAAAAGCTCGTCGGTGTTGAAGACATTCTAAGTGTTCATGCATGAGAAGGAAGCCACGCCGCCACTCTGATGACCGTCGAGCATGCTAGTTTGTGGAATTCATGACGAAACACTGGCGTGTCCATGTTATTCGTCTTGAAGTCTCGTCTGTGGGTCCTACACCGAATATCGTAGTCCCCGACTAAACAGCTCCCCTATCACCTTGGTAAATGGTAAAGATAAAGCAGCGGATCCATCTCCTAAGGACGTGGTTACAAATCGGCAGGTATCCCTCGAAGTTGTCGCGATTAATTCAACAACCGCGACCCATCAAAAAGCGTCGTGTTAACTGTGGGGTAATGAGGTGGTTTAACAACAACGTGTACCCCAAAGGCAAAGCCGGGTATCCGATACTTCGCCGTAGAAACGGTGCTGATATACGGGGTAAGCTCACAGAAAATAACGTGGTTTTCTGACGGCGCGATGAGCAAAATCGGCGGTTTTCTCAGAGTTCACCTATATGAATCTTCAATGGTCTTCTTAACCCAATCTGGAACACCCTAAAAAGGTAAAGGTAAAGGAGCGGATCAGTCTCCTAAAAACGCGCTACGCAATTGCGTTCCATTCCGAACCCTGGAGGCATGGTGAGTGGGTATTCGGCCTATGCAATGACTTGCGGGACCAGCTGTTATACCAAGGCCGGGGTCTTTACCTTCCCAAGTCTGGTGATAACTTACCCAGCCCCGATATGATCGGAGGTTTGGATAGCATAGATGAGGATTGATCGCCTCACCGTAAGGGTAGCAGTAGCGCCTCTCTTCGTTTTAGTTTAACGAAAGGAGAACATGGAAATTGTTGAACGATATACCTTTGGGTATGATTTTACTCCAGCTCGGGTTAGAGTGTGCCGGAATTACCTAGGGGTGTTTTTTGCTGTCGTCACGCTATGGAATACACACACATCCATCATATCATCATACGATGCATTAATAAGCAAACCTATAAATATTTGATAAGGTGATGATGTTAGAGTATCCGATATATCGCAACTCCGAAATTCCGCATCAATGTTTTTTGCCACACCACCGAACAAAGGATCACTGACCTTTGTAAGACACTAAGGTCCAATTCACCAATAGGTGGAACCACTAATTCCTCTACGATTCCGAATTGAACACGAATGCGTGGCGCGACCTAAGGGACTGATCAACCCCCACACCTTTACCTTTACCTTCACCTGATTCAATTACAGTATCATTTTGAATTTCTAAAAATTTATATAAATTTCACCAAAGATAATCGGCCAATTTACCTCTACCTTTTCAGTACTCAAAAAACAGGACAAAGGTCTAGAACGCAAGCTAGGAATAGTGCGAGACAGCTTCACAAGAAAGCTCTTCTTGAGAGTTTATGGGTTTAACTACAGAGGTATCCCGGGAAGCAAAATAAGGAACAGGGCTGTGGGACTGCAAATATTGAAGCTCAAAAGGAAGCGTAGTGACCTGGTGATGCTTTACAAAATTAGGTAAAATTAAATGACTATAAGGTTCTATGCCTCCGAGGTTCAGTAACTCGCGGCCTTGCATCAAAATTGGTTCTGCCAAGATTTCGATCGAAAGTGTGAAAAGACGCATCTGCTCATTGATCAGCAATTCAATTTGACACATTTTTCAAAGCGAACCCAGTTCACTAAGGAATTGCTTTCTTTCAAGATTTCAAGATTTGGTTACAAAGCTCTTACTCGAGTCGTCAGCTTAAACATTCCATTAGAGAGCTCTGGTTGTTGTGTTTTATAGTGGTTTTATTTCGTAATGTTTTCCGCTTTATGGTAGTTTTAAAGACCATTCAGACTTTACTGCTGCAGCAAAGCAGTAATGATGAAGGATAGGAACCCCGTCCATAACTACCCAAACGAGCTATTTCGCTATTAGCTAATGTTACTATGATATTCCTCACCATCAAAAACGTACATACACAAATTCTAGGCACGGTGCCTTACCAATGCAAGAAGTTTTTCATTTTATTTTTAGTTTTTTATTTTTCTCGCAAGAATTTTCATTCAAAAAATAAGGATAGGGACTGGTGCAAAATTATGAGTTCACCTTGGAAAAAACTGACCAATGTTAAAAATTTCAACAAGCCAACTAAATTTAATGTTTCGTTACATTATGTATGTCATTCCGAAATCGGATCCGACATCGATCGAATTATTTTTCGCTGAGAATTCGCTTTAAGCGGTTATCGAGGGCGCTGATCACGAATCTGACATCCTTTTGCAAGTTTATGGGCGAAAACCCATCCATATTCTCAACAAAATTCTAAATATCTGGTTCACTGTCATAGTAGAGTCTGAGGGGCCCTTACATGGCGTTGGTCCATGTCAGGTAAAGAAAATAAATAAATAAAATTCTCAAAATCATCGCGAATTTTGCGCCAGAACATTCGTCTTTCTCAGCGTAAACAAATTACGACTCATATAATTGAGAGTTATCGTGACGTGGTGAAAAACAGCGGCATTTCAGCAGCAGCAGCAGCAGCCCCTGTTACCCCCCATAATCAACTTTAAGTGACAGTTTGGGTATTTGTGAGAAACGAGACTGACACACGGGAGTCTTACCGATCACATGGGTTCTCTACAGGAAATTGTAGGTTAGTTAGCATATCCGATCGGCTTAGTAGAATACCAAGCAGTGCTCGAAGGAGACCGACTAAACGGTGGTAATGATAAATTCGACGAAGTTTTTGTGCCTCATCCGTCGTCTAGAGCAGTAGAAACAATAAAAATGTAATGGTTAAGGTATTGGCGTTGAGGCCAGTGGTCAGAAGCAAGAAAGACCACATGTCCTTTGGGTAAAAGGTGAAGAGTAAAAGACGACGTTGGCGAATTCTTGGATTGTGGGGATATTCTTCGTTTTTGAGGCTTTGAAAAGATGTATGAAATTGCCTTCCTATTTCATGTCGTCAATTATATCTTTACTGAGAGTGATTCACAACTTTAGGGCAAGGCGTAAAGGTAAGATGGTCAGTCCCCTATGTACGCGCCACGCATTCGTGTTCGACTCGGAATCGTACAGGCATTCTAAATGCGTATGTGGAATATACAATGAATTGCGGGGCCAGCAGCTACACCAAATCAATGTTTCATCTCACCAGAAAAGTCTGGTACCAATTCACCCGACCCCACGTGGACGGAAAGTTTGGTTAGCCCGGGCGGGGATCGATCGTCGACAGTGCGGGTATCAGTCGCCCCTCTCACCACTGCTCCTCGTCCGCCCTTTAGAAGCAGTGGAGCTCTCAATTCTAATGAAGCAAGAATTTTGACAATGCTTAGGCAGCCATCGATGAAAAAAAGAAAAAAAAAGTAAAAAATTTTGCTCTTGAAAGAAAAAATATTGCAAAAGTAAGAAGGTTCCGAAGCACAGGTATTTGTTGGACCGCTTATCGACTGTCTGTTGCGAGGGTTAATCCTTCTAGATTTCAGCTAGGGCCTTTCTTCAACAGGATTATTATTTTCATCTGAGACGGTTCTCTTGACACTTTTATTACCGGCTTCCCTTGATAGCTCGGTTTGTTTGTATTAGCTAATTAGTGTTTCACTTAATTCCGATGTTGTCCTATACCCCAGGTATACAATTTCCTCTACGGCCCTGTTGAAACGACTCGGACGTTTGTAAAACAATATGCATTTACTATAAATTTAATGCTTTGAATAGAATGCGACGGAGCCCCTCTGGGGTGTTCCACCTCAGCCAGACGCTGGCTGCCCTCAGGCGGCCGTCAAATTTTGTTAGCAAAACGAGTGACCGGAATAACGAACGGGCCGATTCGAGCTCCTCGGGAAAGAACTTTTTACAAACGATGTGGTTGGCGAGTGGACAGTAGACGAGAAGAAGGAAGGTTCCGAGCTCTTCTTGAGTCTCTTTTCTCTCAAAAACTAAAATCTGGTACCAATTTACTCGACTCTAGAAGGATAGAAGGCTCGGATAGCCCAGGCGTGAATCGATCGCTCGACCGTGCGGGTGTCAGAAGCACCTCTTGCCACTGCACCACTCCCCAGTACTTTCTCAGCAATGCATAACTGCTGAAGGAAGCGACAACTAGTTTCGCTCATTTGATAGTTGAAAGGCCGTCGAGTACGCTTGGATGACTCGGCGATCGAGCAAATAAATGAGCTCGTCTGCGGTCACTAATTGGTTCGCGCAGTGAACTTGCAGCACTACTTCATTCAAATGAGCTCCCCATGCACAAAGTAATATTTTCGTAATCATTAAAATAGGGTGCGCGTGGTGCAGTGGTAAGACTCGCTGCTGACACCCGCACGGTCGATCTATCGATCCCCGCCCGGGACAACCAAGCCTTCCATCCCTCCGGGGTCGGTAAATTGCTACCAGACTTTTCTGGGAAGGCAAGGACACTGACTTGGTCTAGCGGCTGGCTCCCGAAAGTCGTTGTACAGGCCAAATACGCATTCATCAAGCCTCTACGATTCTAAATTGAACAGGAATGCGGCGGCGCGTCCTTCGGGGACTGACCACCTTTACCTTTACCTTTAATCAATAAAATCCTCGTTTTCCGGACATCCTCGATGTCAAAATCCTTGGGATTTTCGGGAAACCGGTTCACTTGGAGGATCGTCTTGTAGAGTACCCCAGTCCAACCATAACCGCCCTATCATCCGAAGTTATTGGGTGTTTTTGAGAAACTGATTCATGAAGAACAGGATCTAACATCTAGCCAGGTCCAGGTTCTTGAGCAGGCGCTTCCAGTTACAGCAAAGTCACCGTTACCCCAATCTCGTGCCACAAACACACCATGGCATCTGATCCATGGGGACCACAATTAGCATTCTGCAGTTGCTACTGCTGACTATCCTATACCCGCGCGAGTCAGTGAAGTAGGTGAATTTTACCTCGAATGCACCTCGGTCCATCTTGCCGAATCATATTTAGTGGGTTAACCACCGTAATTTTTCAAAGTATCGAAAGTTTTAAAAACCGAGCAATCGATCGTCGCCAAGGCTAATCAAGCCTCCCTTCCTCTGAGACCTGGGCTCGGATTCATCATTGGTAAACCCCCGATAAACCCCGAAATATAGCGTGTGAACGGCGCGCATCTTTCTCTACTTATCCTAACTTCCTATGTTAGATGCAATCTCTCATCGACTCCGCCGTCTGGTTCTGGCTGCGCCGCGGTTTCAGAGACCGCTCGCCCATTCATGAATCTGGACTGTCAGAGAAGGTAAAAACTCTGACCGATAGCCCCCTAAGGGCATTGCATACGCCAACGATGCATTTACCATGCCTCCACGATTTCGAATGGAAGACGAGTACGTGGCGCGTTTTAAGGGAACTGATATGTGAGCCTGGCCGCGCTGTTAATTAGGAAACCATCCGAATCAGGGGCGGTGGCATAGAAAAACAGTACGGCAACCAAGAGAGCCACTCCGATGGGAGGAAATTGCAACCAATCTCCGCCCAAGACCGTCAACAGATCCCTAACCCATTCTGCCAGGGTAAGTAGGGAAGGAAAACAGAATTCTAGTTAGCAGTGAAGTAATTCAGTTATGACAACGAACATCTAATTAGCAGAAGAAGAAGAGGAAAATGAGCAAACATTGTGAGGGTCTAATTTCGAAAGAATTTTTAGCGAGGAGTAAACTATGAACTGAATTTCCTCTAAGCACATTTTCGAGATTTTTTGTCGTATTTTCAATACAACTCTTCAGAAGAAAACTAGGTAATAAAAACGAATGAAACATCAGAAATTCTCCTTGGAAGCGGTCCCTAATCAAGAAGACGTCTTCCCGGCTCTGTTCAGCATTGGTAGATAGGAATTTATTGGATGGTCGTTGACGTTTTGGCGATGTTTGGAACCCATGAACGTCACCAAAACTGCTCATAGTTGCCGAATTAGACCATTCGTGGATATCAGCCGGAAAACGGCCGTGCTCCGGAGAGCTGTTTACCTTTTGGTTACCAAACGAGAGGTGGAGATGAAAATCCTTTGATTTCGGTCGATAGAAACTATAGAATAAAATTTTGGACGGTATAAAGCGTCTTAGAGAAGTTCAAGGTTCTGTAATAGTGTGTGTCGTGCAGTGGTAAGAGGCTGCACTTTCATTTGCACGGTCAAGGGATCGATCCTCGGCCAGGGTAACCAAGCTTTTATCCCTTCAAAATTGGGTAATAGGTACAGCCCTGACCTCTCGAGTTCGTGATCATTAATGATAATAGTCCAAATTCTCTCCAGGCTGTTATTAGATGCAAGGGTAAAGGTAAAGTGGTTAACGTTAATTTGTCCACTGAGGATGCGCCGCGCATTCGTCTTCCATTCAGAACTGTAGAGGCATGGTGAATATGCATTAGGTGTATACAATGACTTGCTGAGATCGCTGTTGGAGTCAGTGCCTTTACCTTTTCAGACAACTCTGGTACCAATTCACCCTTCCTCGGAAGAGCGGAAGGCTGCGCTAGCCTGGGCGAGACTCGACCGCTCAACGGTGCAGATGGGAGTAGCGCCTCCTACCGCGACCCATGCCTGCCCACTGAACCGATGTAGGTGCTTGAATTCATCATTTCAAAGTTGGTAACTAAGTGAGCGATCGTTTAAAACCTCAGAGATCATCGAGGACGCTGTCGTCAATCTAGCTAAGAATCAGGCTTAAAATGACGGAAAATTTTGCAAATCTCTCGCGGTGATGAATCGCTCCCTGGGCTCGTGACCAATAGATGGCTTACCGATCTTTTTGTGCAAAGATTACTGAGCTTTTACCTACTCATCAAAGCTCATCTCCCATAAAGAATGTCAAAGACCGTAAGAGCGCGACGATTGTTGATCATCGCTTTTTGCTAATCCTGATAGGATTTCGTCAACTGGCAATGAGACGGCTTCTCATTACTGAGGGTTGCTAAAAGTTTTGGGTGAGCTTTTGAGGATGTCGCAGAGAGAAAGACGGCAAAACAAGCCCATAAACATGACAGTTGATGAGCTGCGTAGGCGGCAAAACTTTGACGGAAAACGCAAAAAAGGATGCCTCTCGTCGGTCAAGAAATGACGTGTTTGAAACCAGCTAGGATTAATCAACCCCTAGAATCGTGGAGCTTGGTTTATTTCGATCTTGCAAGTGAAAAAAAGACTTTAGGCCCAATCTTTGTCTTCAGTAGCCAAGTGCTACAGTGACATATTTTAATTTTTGCCTCCGCCCAATTTTGAGCGTAAACTTTTCTCAGGCTTGTTGTTTATTGAAATGATCTCTCGACTTCCTCTCTTCAGATATGGTATTCTTTTCGATATTACGTAGTTCCGATATGTTATCAATCCCCCTCATCTATATTCATTCCTATCACATTTGAGAATTTCGAATGGGTGTTAAATTATAATTTTAATTTGGTATTGAACTATTAATACAATATAAAACTTAGACGCGATTTGATTGGAAATATCCACAGGGTATAATTAGCGAGGAACGCCTAACGATGTTGAACTTGCTTGGAAGCCGCCTTGATGAGGTCAAGGAACACACACATAAAAATCAAGAATTCAAAATTCTGGCCACGCGTCCTTCATTGTTAGGTAGGTCATTCTTATTTGATTCCGGCCAAGTGTTTTTTATTTAATACAAATACTTTTAAAGTGATTGATGACGAGTCAACGGTACAAACGATCCACATCGTTCAAATCGCGTTTTGGCAGAAAAATACCGACGGTACTGTACACTGCCATTTCAAGTCTAGAAATTTCATGAATAACACCAGAGCCTTCTGGGAAGGCAAAGACATTAACATGGTACAGGGTCTGGTTAAGTCATTGTATAGGCCTTAAGTCATTGTATAGGCCAGGCACGCGTTATCCATACCTCCACGATTCTGAGTAGAAAGCGAATGCTTGGCATATACTTACGGGGCTGATAAGCGGCTTCCATTTTATTTTAGACACCCATTAGAAATTTTCAAATGACGTAAAATTGAATATGGGTGAGGCGGAGCCTGGGTAATTTGTATGCGTTCTACATTTTCTAGGGATTTGTGGTTCAATTTGAAGAGTTTCGATGCTGAGCCAGCCCGCTCACCGAATCCAATTAGGAAAAAGCCAGCAGCGCCCTAAGTTCGAGTTCTTAGAATTGTTAGTATCCTAGAATTGAACTGAGAACTTCTACTGCAAATACGAAAGAAGAGACATCGGATTCTTCTCAGAATTCAATCGAGAGATCCCAGTAGACCGGGTTTTGATCTAGTAGCCTACTAATTTATAACGGAGCTCGTGGAACAGTGGTAGGAGGCGCTACTCACAGCTGCACGGTCGAGCGATCAATCCGTGCCCGAGCAAACTAAGCATTTTATTCGGGTATATTGGTACCATACATGTAATGTGATCATGGAGACACTGACTTGGTATAGCAGCTGGCCTCGCGAACCATTGTGTAGGCCAAATACGCATTCACCGATTCCGAATGGAACGTGAATGCGTGGCGCGTTCTTAGGGGCCTGAATGCCAACTTTTTTACCTCTACCTTTACCCCGTCGGTTTTAGTGAGTAAAAACACCTCCGTGGTCTGGTCTCGTCGTCATCGCCTCATAATTTATTGCGCTCGCGATGCTCATGATGTATGATGATATCTGAGCAAATTATTCAACGTTTACGAATACGCAAATGAGGGGTAGGGCATAAATAGAGCTCTGTGGTAACAATTTACCCTCTCTTCCTTCACAACAATGCTAATAATTGTGCCCTTTAAACACGAATAACAGACAAACAAATCAAACACCATCGAGCTAACCAGGAGTTTTTGCTGTTCGACTTGACTCCTCAGTGATTTGAGCGAATTTGAATTTATAGGGCGCAGTGCAGAGGTAAGAGCCCTAGTACCACTCACACCGTCGAACGATCATTCCTCGCCTAGGCACACGAAGCCTTCTATCGCTCTGGAGCCGGGTCAATTGATATCAGAGTTGGCTGGGAGAGTGAACACACAGACTTGAATAGGGAGTGGTCTCCGTAAGTCAGATCATAGGCCAAATATGCATTCATCATGCCTCCACGATTCTGAAAGGAAGACGAATGCGTGGCGCATCATCAGGGAACTATTCAACGCCGGCCACTTTACCTTTACCTAAGGGTAACAGGGAATAATAAGGGTAATATTTCCCATAATCTAAGGGTAATAGCATAAGAAACCATTGCGAGATGTGTTAATTTCTACTCTACCAGTCGTAAAGGGCGGTGATGACTCTTCTTTGTGTCTGGGCCAACAAATTCTGAACGTGAGGCATCTCAAAGTGGAAAGTTTACACGACAAAGTCAAATTCGTTGCGCTGACGTGAGAAAATAAAAAATGGCAATAGAAAGTGATAAAAGAAATAATGACAAAAACCGTGAAGTAAGATGTTTCATCTTCAACAGAAAACAAGAAGATAATTTAAAAAATAAGAAGGGAAGGAAGAAGAGAAAAAGAAAGAGAGAAGAAGGACTGTCTTTCATTTTTCGCTTCGCTTATTTCCTCTGCAAGGTAACAAACCGCACGAAACGCAATTCTAAAAATAGTAGAAGGCCGTCATTAGAATCTCATAGTTAATTTTCAAAAGACTAAATTGTATTGTAAAAAATAGAAATCCCTCGAGAACAAGATGCCTATTTCCACCAGAAATCGTGGACATCAACGCACTTTCTGGAAGAAAAAGCGGGTGAACAGATATATTGTTCAAACATAGCCTCAGGCGAAATCAGAGTAGATGCTTTTCTCATAAAATAGAAAAAAGTGAACAAACACAGCGCGCACAGCTTGTAAACGGAAAGCGTTCAGGGTTGTTGGTGCCGGTCGATCGAACACCAAAAAATCGGTAATCGGAAAGGACGTTTCCGGTGGCTCCCATAATCAGTCTAATTCAAAATTAATCCTATGAATGCGTTTTATTGATTCAGATGGTCACCTAAAGTGTATCTTCGCTGTTTTCAATTGATAAGGCGATAAATTCGGTTAAACGGTCTCAGGGCCAATAATTTTCTCAGAAACCGCTAATCCCTGTGATCCTCTCTCTGATATTTCTTCGACAGCCATCTGAAGCGCTCATGGATTGACGTTTTCAGTCGGTGCTAGAATGCCCTCAGGCGAGATTTGAATTTAAAATTCATGCAAAATCAAGACCGCAGTGAAGAAAGGATGACAGGTGACGTCGCGAAATAGCCTATTGAAGAAAAATTCTATCAGGGGCCTAACGAAATTTTTGCCAGAAAAATTAGAATGAAAAATCCGTTTCGATAGCTGTTGACAGCTTGATAGTCAACAATGTTAATCAATTTCTATAAAATCGAAGGCTACTAAAATCGATGAGCGATAGGCATAAAACAAGCGTAAGCCGATAAGAGCCGAAGATCGAAAGCTTAGAATTTCTGATGAAGAGAATCCGATGTGTCTGAAGGCAGTACACAAAACGGTAAAGGTAAACTTTTCCGCGGTGGTCGCTCATGTGATATCGCGCCACACATTCTTCTTCGCATCAGAATTGTACAGGACTGGTGAATCCGCATTTGCCTTCTGCAAAAACTTTTGGACCAGGTGCTTAAAAAACACTAGAAGAGTATTTTTGAGAATAGCCCCTGAAGTCCAGAAGATAGAGTTCACTAAAACGACGACACAACATAAAAATTAATATTTAATGGAAGGGGGTTCTGTTTACCCAAAGCATTCTCTATAAGGATTTCCAATGAGGAATGGAGATTTACAATAGGAGAGAGTAGATGCTCTTTTAAGGATACAAGATGGAGCGGTCCGCGTCGATCAGTCCCCTAAGAACGCGCCATGCACTAGCTTTGTATTCCGTAATGAATAAATGGATATTCAGCCTATGAGATGACTTACGTGGACCTACAGCAGGTCAGTGACTTCACCTCTCTGACAACTCTTGCATCAATTCACTCGACCCCGAAGGGATGAAAATCTTGGTTAGCCCGGAGAGGGATCGATCGTGGGCAGTGCTTGTGTCAGTAGCTATTAGTGTGTCCACTATACCACGCCCTTTTTGTACGAACTGAAGGAAAATTATTCTGCACCGGCAGCACAATTCTCAAATGCTTTCCGCCTCCGTAACGGTTTAATTAACCCAAAAACTCTCAAGATCTTTTTTGCTTGAGAAAGGTGACAAGCTGCAGAGCGAGGCTCATTTAGAATTCATAGAATTTCTCGTATATCTCCACCAGTTAAAAACATCTTCCAAAGGTCAGCCACTCGTGGCAGAGATTTAATGAAGTTCCCACAATTTTCACAGTTCAGGGGCGTTTTTGTATTGAGAGGAACACGGCTTAGAAAATGGAACTCAGAAGTTTTTGTGAATTTTTCTCACCTAACATAGCTTTCTCAATTATTCTCCATGCCGACGGCGGCCTGATTAGCTTATACTGAAAAGAATGTTCGAAAAACTAGTTTGTAATCACAGTTCCGTTGGACTTATCAGCACATTGGTCGTTCTACGGCTTGGAGGCAAGGAGTTGAGAAGAATTTCACGTGATAAAAGCGAAGATAAAGGTGTCAACGCTGAGATAAGTGCCTAAAGGACGCGCCACGCTTTCGCGTTCTATTCAGAATCGCATAGGCATGGTGCATGTGTATTTAGCCTGTATAATGACGTACGGAGGCCAGCCGCTATACCAACTCAGTGTCTTTACCTTCTCTGACAAGTCTCGTCCCAATTTACCCAACCTCGGACCTGATTAGCCTGAGCGAGGATCGATCGCTTAATCATGCGGGTGTCGATATCGCCTCTTACCACTGTGCGAGGCGTCCTTTCACGTTAGGGAAAGGAACAAAATGAGTTAACACCCACGAAGGAAAAGAAAAAAAGGAAAAGGAAAAAGGAAAAGGCTGAGGCGAAAATTTGACTGACGACACAGCGGCTGACGTCTCCTCCGTGAAGCTGTTTTTGCTGCTTGTAGGACGAAACATCACTGCTCTTCTCCTCCCATGCATCTCCTAAGGAAGTCAGACTGGAAGGTTACATTTACCCTTCTTGGAGTTAACCTTACCAGCGGTTGATGTGACCCATCAAACGAGAAAACGGCCATTGAAAAGGCTTCATCTATAGGAAATCTCCAAAAATTTGGAAAAGCCTCCCCTAAGAAGGTCTACCTCAGGTGTCTGCTGTTTAACTCAGGGATATGAATTTATCTCGAAAAGCTTAAAAATCACTATGTATCCTTCGCTTCAAGTGTTTTTCCTGCATGTCACTGACCAGATTCTGGGTAGGCCCCAGTTTAATGGTCCGACGGTCTCCTTGGGTAAGAAATTTTTAGTGACTTGGGATTCTGATCGTGAATTCTTCAACTACTTGTGACAATTCAGTGACTTCTGTCATTTGCAGTTCAAGTAAGAGGTGAACTAGTCGATTCGATCGATCAGTCCTTGAAGGACGCGCCACGCACTCGTCTTCCAATCGGAAACTCATACCTACCGTAGTATACCGTAACAGATCGAATTTCTGGAACAAAATAAGGTTTTCTTAAGGAGCACGCCAAAGTGGCCAAAAGAATTAAAGAAGCATCAGCCGAAACCACCTTAACCAAACCGTCCCACCCTTCCTTACCAGTGCTTACCCGAACCTGTCGTGATTGGGGTCATCGACAAGAATAAAGTGAATAACACCCCACACACCCCCCTCAACCAAATGTTTCCCAAAACATTTTCCGGAAAAAATTTATCCCTGGAATCGGAATTTTCAGGTGGTGCTATCGGACTTTCGTCCTTATAGGGCATCGTCTAGTAATTCTTCTGTAGATTCATTTACTTATTTGTGTACGCTGTTTAAGGCAGACGTAGGAAAATGTAAAACAACAAAATCAACACAAAAAATGAATGTGTCTAGAACAATTAATTAATGAGAATAGAGTTTATTTCAAAGCGTCTGAAAGAAGCCTCAGAGTGGGGGATGGGAGCAGTTCTTACTCTAACAGTAAAGAACCTTGCTCTAATGGTTGATTTGGGTCTGGGAAAAGGTGCTATCAGATTTTCGTCGTGATAGGACTTCGTCTAGTGAATTTTTCTTAACCACACTTTTTGAGGGAGAGCGTCTTCCAGAGACTCCAAAGTGGGTCGGTCAGACCCGACAACATTCACTGAAGTGGAAAATGTAATTCCAGCGCGGTATTGAAGTGGCCGCACAATTTCCTGGTCTCCCGGCGTCGGGAAAGCGTTTGTATTTACGAGTGTGTGTATGTGTGTGTGTGTGTGAAGTGAGATGATAGGCACACGCACACACGAACGTTCACCGCCGATGACGCCCGGATAAACAACAAACAAATTCTGTAATTACGAGAGCCGAGAGAAAAACAATACAAATTTCCGGCGCGAAACTCATCATCATTCTGCTAGCCGGCCAGCCAGCCAGCAAGAATCACTCAACGACAACAAACCGTCAGCGAAAAAAAACAGCAAAAAATCAGACAACTGCAACGCAAAACGGCAAAAAAAAAACTCACAATGGGTAACAGCCACGAGTACACCACATACTCGAGGGTGTTATAGTCGACCAACATGGCGGCGCGCGCGACTCGCTGCAGCAAAAACTCGTCCGCGAAAAAGTGACAGTTGTCCGCGCCGTCTAAACTACAGCTGTATGGAGAAGCGGTAGAAACCGAGAGGACTGCGATGACGATTAATGTGTGTGAATTCAACGATAGACAACCAACGACGCGACAACTGACCTGCTAAGTGGGCGTGGCCTCCAGATCCGTCGACGATGCTCGCCAGAAGTGGGCGGAGTCGCGCGTGAGAAAAGCGACAAAGTTGCACACGTGGGCGGCTTACGAAAAGCTGGTGTTGTGATGGGCTACGAGGCGATTATGGAAGTCGTCGGACCTCTGAAGAATATGTTTTTCTAGGGACCATTGAAACTCCAGAACGCGATCGTGGTTACGAAGGCGGAATAATGGTAGGAACAGATTGTCCGTTAGCATTTTGAACGAAAAAAAGGAAAATATCCTTTGCCCAGAAGTGAGCACGAATATGGCTAGAGGACAATCAAGGAAAGAATATCAAGAAAGATATTAGTGGAACAGTATGAAGACAAAGATAATAGTAACTTTCTCGGCGTTGATCGGTCTGAATTTCATGGCGCGTCGTCGGAATCTACTCTATAATAAATAAATAAATAAATAAATAAATAAATAAATAAATAAATAAATAAATAAATAAATAAATAAATAAATAAATAAATAAAACCGCCTGCTTCGCGATCTAACAACCTCGACTAATGAATCGGGAACATCCAGTTGGGGAAAAGGAAAGATCACTTCTCACATCGATTTCGCCTTGTAGCATTATCATTCCGCTAAGGTCGCGCCATACAGTCGTCTTCTATTCAGATTCGTTGAGGCAAGTTAATTGCGTATTTGATCTATACAATGACTTGCGAGGGCTAGCCGCTATACTAACTCAGCGTCTTTACCTTCACAGACAAGTCTGATATCAATTTACCCGATCCCGGAGAGATGGAAGGCTTAGTTAGCCCGGACCGCGATCGATCGCTCGACCGTGCGGGTGGCACTCGCGCCTCTTATTACTGCATGACGCAGGCCCTCGGGCGCTCCAGACCTGTTAAGTAGTTAGTTATATATTTATTTGTTACACCACACAATTCTGTTCTAGATAATTGACGTCATTACTAATTAGGCGATTAGTTCCAAGCGAGATAAGGAGAAGAGCTACTCTGCAAGGAAAAAAATGAAATGTTGCAAACATTCTATCCAACTACTAGCAGCAATCGTGTGGCCACGTGATAAGAGGCGCTACTACACCCGCATGGTCGAGCGATCCATCCTCCCCTTGACTAACAAAGGCTTCCATCTCCTGGGTAAGAGTTATTTTTTCCAGATATATCTGAGAAGGCAAAACCACAGACTTAGTAGAGCAGTAAGCTCTCCTGGGTCATTATGAGTGAAAATATACTTTATTTTTTTCAAAATCCAACACAGAACAAAAAAGTAACGTAACTGATAGCGAATCACTGCTGGACATTATGAACTAAAGAACAAGGTAGAACTAATTACACACACTACGAAGCCCAGATTTCCGCACTCATTTAGGACCCACCAGTATACCATTTGAGATAAGGGAAAAGACTAGTATACTAATGGAACAACCCTACTAGTAAATTAGCGAAACCACGTTGTCTGTTTGTCAACTCAAGGGTCCCGACGCGATGGTACGCCACCGTACTCTCAGCGACGTATTTCATAGGTTCCTCACCGTCTTTTGCTGCATGTTTTTGTTCTTCGTTTTATCAATGTTGTTATTATAAATGTTTCATATATGTTTCCTACTATTCATTAGTTCATTTGGCAGCCTGCGAGCCGCTGAATGGCTGGTATACTAATACTTTATAATGTACTTCACTCCTGTGCCCAGATTCATGAACGGACGAGCGGTCTCCGAAACCGCGGCGCAGCCAGAACCGGACGGCAGAGTCGATGAGAGATCGTTCAACATAGGAAGTTTAGGATAAGTAGACAAAGGTAGGCGACGTTCGGGCTATATCTCGGGGTTTATCGGAGGTTTACCAATGATGGATCTGGGCCCTGGTCTCATTTCTGCTAGCGCTACAGAAAACCCTGTTTTGTTTTGCTTCTTCAGCTACTCACGGAAACCGCTGCCTTTCCACTGCGATAGTATTTCCTCATTGGAAAACACCGTTCTGCACCGTTTTCATTTCCTCCGACGGGAAACTTTACTGCGATGATGTACGTCATTTAGCGGAGCTCTCTTCCTGGTTGTTCCGCTGAGTAGACGACCGAGACATAGGTCCATAGCAGCTAGCTTCTAGTAGCTGAACATTTCTAAAGCTTTGCTGTCTATAATTTATTGGGGTATTTATTAACCCTACCGGGTAATCTTTTATGAAGTTATCAGCGGTGATGAAAATGACCGACGAAGTACGACAGCACTCGAAACAAAGCGAAATAATTGTTCAACCAGCAATAAAGCGGTCCTATTCCCTATAAGCGGCCCCACATTGTAATGCAGAAAGGGCGAGAAAGTCGCCCTCTTTCATTTTTCACATTTTATCTCACTTTTTTCGTTTTTTCTCACTTCTTCGCGAAATGCCTCCTATCCGAACCGCGAACACTCGCCTAGACTAACAAGGAGAGCTAGGAGAAGAGTAACGAGACCCTCCATCCCTCCAAGGTCGGGTAAATTGGTACCAGACTTGTCTGGTAGGGTAAAGACATTGACTTGGTATAGCGGCTGGCCCCCGCAATTCATTGTATAGGTGAAGTAGGCATTATACGCCTTAACGAAATGGATGACGAATGGAAGAAGTCTGAATGGAAGACGACTGCATGGCGCGCCCTTTTCAGAATGGTAATGGTACAAGACGAAATCGATGTGAGAAGCGATCTTCATCTTTACCTTTACTTTTCAATTGTTAACAACCTAATATGACGCCGATTTACTCAGAATTGACAAGATGAGCATCCGTGATAAAATAAGCGATTACAGATCAGATTAGGTTAGCGAGATAATGTGTCTGCGAATGATTTAGTCGAAAACCCTGCACATTCTCATACTAACCACCATCACTTTTAGCTTGCCTATGTGTAAAATCATATGAAAAAATAAATAAATAAAACAAACAAATAAATAAATAAATGATTAAGTGAATAATTAAATAAATAAATGAACAAAGATTCGTTCCTTAAGGACGCGCCGTGTTCCATTCAAATCGCATAGGCCACATAATGGCTTGCGGAGGCCAGCCGCTGAACAAATTCAGTGTCTTTACCTTCCCAGACAAGTCTGATATAAATTTACATGACCCCGGAGGGGTGGAAGGTTCGGTCACCCCGGATGAGGATCGTTGGCTCGACTGTGCGGGTGTCAGTAGCGCCTCTTACCACTGTACCACGAGCCCTTTCACGTTAGGGAAGCGAATGAAATGGGTTACCCTGAACGATAAATAAACGAATGAATAAATGAATAAATGTGCATAATCATACAAAGAATAAATAAACAAATAAGCAAGTAAACACATAAATTAATAAATAAATATCTAAGTTAAAATTTAGCTTACAGATGGAGTCTTCGAGCAGAGAGCTCGCGCAAGTTGCTATCTATGGTCTCTGGCTATCTGGATGCAGTGATGGGAATGTTTACAGGAACTCGATGAGGCTATAATCAAACTTCTGAAGAAGCTTGCTTTTCGATTCTTTAGCTATGACAAAACGCTGGTGGAAAGTGGAAAATAGAAGGATGCCCTTGGAAAATGAGCTTCGTGGCATTGTAGCGACTAAAATAGGAACAGTGGAGCAATTAGCGAAAGGTCATCAGGCGCCTAATTCGACGCCGACAGACGGCTGGTCTACGGGCGGGTCCCTCGAGGCAACACCACGTAACATAGTCTATGAGGCACCTCATTTTTCAGGCTTTGAAGGAGAGGAAACACGTGGAAAAGGGCGTGCACATAGCTCCCGCATTTCAGGGGGTTTGGCACCTCACCATTGGTAAAGGTCATGCCCAAAAAAGAAAAAGAAAAAAGAAAAACTCGAAAAAGAACGGTAAATATAAATAAATATGAATATTTATTACATAAGCGTACACGTATGTTGGAAGGAGTTACTTCAACGATGCAGACATGAGCATAAAAAATTGCAATGAGGCAAAATTAACAAAACATAAATGTGGATTGAAACGCAGGAATGTGGCGGCGCGTCCTCAGTCCCCTGAGGACGCGCCGCCCCTGCGTCCCCATGCTCTTTCGCGCATCCAATCTCGTCCGCTTATCGTGCAGATGTGGTCTAACGTCCGCATTGATCACCAGGTCGTCGTTCGCGATGCAGTAAGACCCGTACTCCATCCAAGTCGTACAGGCTCGGTGAATGCGTATTTGGCCTGTATAATGACCTGCGGGGCCAGCCGCTATACCAGGTCAGTGTGCTAACCTTTCCAGACAAGTCTGGTACCAATTTACCCGACTCCGGAGTGATGGAAGACTTGGTTAGCCCAGGCCGGGAATGATCGCTCGACCGTGCGGGTGTCAGCAGCGCCTCTTACCACTGTGCCACGCGGTCCTCGGAAATTGAATGTAGGCCTAAAAATGGGAAGTGTATTACGGATACTGATACAGTTCCATTGCCTCATATTAATGAGCCTTCCGGCAAAAGAGAGGATGGTTTTTATTCGAAAAGCCTTGTTGCCAACTGCGAACCAAGTGTTCTCGGCGGTAGTTGCTGGTTTCCGCTGTCGTCAAAGTGCAAGAGCCCTTGTATGCTGAAGTCACGGATTTCTAGCGAGTTATCCGATTTCTGCTACTTCATCTTCGAATAATTCTGAGCCGACGGCCCTTTAGAATTTTTGCGGGACCGCAATATCGCGTCGAGTCCACATTGGCTACACTATTTCTGTTATTAGGTTGGTGCAAAAGTTCTGGGACATTTGGGATACAAAACAATTTATTTTATCGCCTCGGCAACCACCATTAAGGTACGCTTCTGTTGGCTCATTTGTACTTTTCTTTTCCGTTCTGTGAGACCATAGAATGATCTTTTGTACTAAGAACTGGTGTTTGTGCGAGTAGTCTTTCAAATATGTATTCGACCTTCCAGGCTCCGACGAAGGCGACATCGCCGAAACGTTAGCCGAATAAAGTTCCTTAACCATCTCGGTCCACTGCTCAACAATAAAGGAGATAACGGACTTATAATGCCGAGATTTATTGAGAGTCGCACATGGAAGTTCATTTTATAATTTCTGCACAATAGCAAGGAGTCCTTTGAAGTACGCACCGTTAATATCAATGGTCTTATCTTCTCTATAAAATTTTTTACGAAAATACCGGGGAAATCCTTTTAAAATTCAAGAAGTCGCGAATGTCCGGAAACATGTGCACCAACCTACTAGCTATAAAACTGTACGCACCACCACAATGAAACAATGGTAGATATGATAACGATAACAATGATAACCGGCGTACAGTTGACGCGATCTTGCAGACGGGCGCACCGTACCATAAAGTGTTGGAGTGGTAGAATGCAGAAAAACGCTGCATTTTACGACCAGAAGTCAGAGAACGCCAAAAAGTCACAAAAAGCTGAGAATTACAGTTAGATACTCTCTCATGCTTTTCACCTTAAAAACTGAGACTAATCACCGGGCGCGTGACAATTTACATTTCGTTCCAGGTGCCGAATGAAAGAAATGTTCATTTCCAAAAAACCGTCCTGAGAAATGTTCCTTATTGTCGTGAATGGTACGGTACCAGAGTTACTTTAGGCACTGGCAACAGTAGTTGGTATTATTTGCATTTGCAGAGCCGATGAGAGGGAGCCGAAGAACAGAGACTACAACAGCAGGGAAGCTTCACGAAAATATCACGAATTTATACACGAAAATGCTTACAAATTGCCGTGTTCGACTCTATATGAATCTCGACATGATGGAGAGCAATTGTAGGTTTAGGCTTGAAGACTTGGAGTCTCCAACTTGGGTGATTACCCAAGTTTGAGACTCTGAAGTAGGCGATACACGCCGAAACGTCAGTCTGTTCAATAAATATCCGTACCAATCTCGGTCTTCGAGCTTCAACCTAAACCTACAATTGCTTATAAAGTTCATAGAGGATGCTGAAACAATAAGGACTGGATAGAGCTGTGATCAGTGAGTAGGGAATGAGAAATGACATGCTCCGCCTCTTCGTGTGATTGTTCAGCTGGGTTCTTCCCGAGCGGGCGCCAGTAACGTCTCCATTCGTCACTGTCGCGTGTCATCGTAGACCAGTGGGTCCTGCTCGCTCGAGGAACACGAAGAGCATCGAGTCGATCGATCAGGGATTTGACGAAGAAGTCCGACCAGCGCAAAGGTGGGCGACCTGGTGTTATTTTGACGTCCCGTGGAATTCAGTCAGTAACGGATCTCGTCCAACGGTCGTCACGAAATCGCATTACGTGTCCGCCCCACCTGATCGTCGACAACTTGGCCCATGCGACTTCGTCTCTGATCTTCGACTGTCGACGTAGCTCGGAGCTCCGTATGCCGTCTCTCGCCTGGATGAAGCGAGTCGCTCCGAGCATCCTTCTCTCTATACTTCGTTGCGCGACGCAAATCGCAGGTTCATCCTGCTTGCGTAACGCCCAGGATGCTGAAGCGTACGTCGACGCTGGAAGAAAAGTAAACTTGAAGAGATGAGGCGTTCTTCGTCTTCCTGACTACTTCCTCAATACTCTTGAAAAGAGCACCGCTCACTTGAGGACACTTCCACTTATACTTACTTACTTAGATACTTAGATGGCCCGGCTTCACTGGACGTGCGGGCCCCAACGCGACTTCCATTCGCGTCGTTGTCTCGCGATCGTCATCCAGCTTGTTAGTCGGAGTCGACTGTGACGAAGGCGAGAGTCAGCCGTTCTGGAATACAGCATAGTCTTAATACGTTCGACGAACACATCAGACCATCTGGCAGGTGGTCTTCCACGAGGACGCGTGCAATCGCGCAGCAGCCATTCCACCGTTCTTCTTGTCCAACGGTCGTCGTCTCTTCTCATTATGTGACCGGCCCATCGATGCTTGGCTTTCGATGTGTAGTCCGCAGGGTCTCGCAGACGGGACATCTGCCTTAGATCGGAGCTGCGAAGTCCGGCTCGGTGTTGGGATAGCCGGGTGAACTTCAAAAGACACCTTTCCAACGCTCTGTGTGTGACTTGCAGGGACTTCGCCGTGGCTGACGTATCAGGCCACGTCTCAGCCGCGTAGCACAGAGCAGGAAGAACTGTCGAGTCGAACAAATGAGCACGGAGGTCAGCATCATGGAGTTGGTCGGTGGCCTCTTTGAGAGACCCGAAGGCTGACCACGCGGCTCTCCTTCTTCTAATGAGTGGCTTCCACTTATAGTCAGGAAATTTTTCCAAGGCTTAAGATGGCTCCCTTTTCCGGACATTCTTCATGACGTACGCCTCAATCCCACTTGCTGCTTCACTAGAAGATTTAGTCAGCGGAAATACTCCATACGCATGATTGAATTAAAACCATTGTTCTATGCAAGCACTTTCAAGAGTGTGGCTGACCAAATCACTATCAAGAGTATTTCCATAGAACAGCAAACTTAATTCAATCATTCGTATGGGTCATTCTGGAGGATACCGTTGAGCATTCCTGCTGACTAAATCGTCTAGTGAACAAGCAAAGGGAATCGAGGCGTGCGTTCTGGAGAATTTACAGAAAGAAGAGCTTTCTGAATCCTTGACAATCTACTGACTATAAGTGGACGTTTCCTCAAGTGAGTGGTGCTCTACCTTGTTTTGACACGGCTCGCCGGCCGTCATTATCGCTCGCTTCTTGTCCTATTAAGGCTTTCGCCTTTCTCTGTTGTGTTCATTAATTGCGTACGAGCACGCAAGGCCTCTCTTTTAGACATTGTCAAAAGCAATCGTCACCGAAGCTGTCGGTTGCTGAACTTTTAGGCGTCAGAGATTCTGCAGCATTGAATAACATTCCGTGTTTCGAGCATATCTACACGATGCACTACACTCATCAAGCAGAGGGATATCGGCTGTCCACTTCATCGGCGCAGCTCGGAAAGAGCATAATCAGGGGTGTGAGGCATTTTTTCGTTGCTTAAAAAGCGGAAGACGGAACGGAAATGGCCAAAAATGACAGGAAACCGGAACACGGGAAAGGAAATACTGCAAAAATCTACGAACTATTGGAATTTAGCCGAAACTGGACCACAAAACGTTTTCCCTTCTGTTTCTAAAGGTACCTATAGAATGCTCGTTTTGTTTCCACTAGAATGTGTCTACTATTTTGGTGAAAACGTTCAACATTTAGTAATTGCGTGAAAGTAACCGGTGAAAATTCATCACCAGAACAGTATCGACTTCAATAATCTTTTATTTATTTATTTATTTATTTATTTAAAATGCACTTATCGTGCGCCGGAGAAAACTCGATTTAAACAAGACAGTAAAAATAAACAATGGTAGAAATCAAAACAAACACCAGTTGAACAGTAATCCGTAAATCTAAAGCCTGACTGTTTCAATAACAAGATGTGAGCAATCAGAGCCTAAAGCAACACGAGACCATTTGTCTGACCTATCTATCAAAAACTATGAAGTAGTCAGGCTTTAGATTTACGGATTACTGTTCAACTGGTGTTTGTTTTGATTTCTACCATTGTTTTGATTTCCACCTATTATTTAAAAAAGGGGAACGGAAGGGTGAAAACGACCGGAAACCGGAATTCGGAACACGGAAACGGAAGTTTCGCACACCCCTGGTGATCAAGTGCTCGATTGGGACGAAAAGGACGGAAAATTCCTCTCGAACGCCAGCATTCAGTTTGGTCATACGGGTCATGGAGCTGCTTACTTACTTATATTCAATGTAATTGCGGGTTCCAACGCCACTTCCGTTGATATCTTTGTCTCTCGAAGACGATAAGTGAGTACGAACGGAGGAATCGATTTCTGTGTGGTACTGACGATTAATCCTGCCAATGCTGAACATCACCCAAGGGCGGTAGGCCGGCATTTCCCTCGCCTGTTTCGCCCTAGGTACTCCCCGTGCACACTGTCCTCATTCCCTTTGCCAAACATAAACGACATTGGTCATTATACTGCGGCCTTAAGCCATTGAAGGGCAGTAATGGGCACATTTTCGTAACTACTGCGCTCCTTTATAGCAGTGTTGCTGGGAGACGGTTACTTTCGCGTTGGGACCAGCGACGACGGTAGGGCCGCTGCTAACAAGTGGGGCAGTAACACTTTCTGCAATAGCCAGCAGTGGTCCAAACTTCGCTGATTGTCCCAACGCGGAAATTACCGTCTCCCAACAGCACTGCCGTAAAGCAGTTGTGGAAATATGTACGTCCGCCTTCGCCCGTTACTGCTCTACTCTGGCTTTGCTCCACTGTCCCTAGTCATTCCTACTTTAATGCCTCGATAGGATGGGGATCCCATTTTAATGTTCGAGGGAAACCGGCTAAGGCGTATGGAAGTATAGCGATTCCCGATGGGAAGAGGCGGGCCTGTAATACAAGCCCGTAATCAGAAGTGGGCGGAACTACCGTTTCCGTGTTCCGAACTCCGATTTCCGGCCGTTTTGCCTTTCCGCTCTTTTTTGGGCGGAGCACGGAAGCGGAAGTGGAAATCGAAGAGCTCCACTGTGAATGCTAACAAAAGGGAGACTGAATTTATTGTGCTGATGCCGATATCATCCATTCGAATTCTAGAACAATGAAACCAGTGCACACCCCTAAGAAAACTTGCAATGAAGTATTTGTCGGCAAATGTCACATCGTCAAAGTGCGAGAGATTGTTTTCTACTGCAGGTTTCATCGTAAACGATCTGAGAAAGAGCCTCTCTCCCGAGAATCTTGGAAAAACTACTGTTTCCCCACCATAACATGGTCGTTTGAGACTTTTAATTCCATTTTGAGATCATTCTTCTCTATCACCTCGATAAAGCCTGTCTTTCTGTACATACGTGTGCCGGCTTTGGTTTATAATAAAGTATATAAAAACGAATGAAACTGATATGGCTTTTGTGCTGAATTTCCGACGTTTACTTTGAACCTACATATCACCAACATAGTAGACGCATTCGAGTGGAAACAGAACGACCATTCTATGGGTATCTTTGGAAACAGAAAGAAAACGTTTCGTAGTCCAGTTTTGTCTAAATTCCAATAACTTGGTGATTTTTGCACTATTTCCGTTTCCGCGTTCCGTGTTCCGTGTTCCGGTTTCCGGCCATTTTTGGCCATTTCCATTCCTTCTTCCCGCACACCCCTGCCCGTAATTCTCCCAGGAACAACACGACTCAAGATAACAGGATGATCGTTTGGAATAAGTAGTACTGTAAATACGACCTCCTAGGCTGCTCGGTGGCAGCTTTTCCTTCTCAATTCGATTCTTTCAGATTCTCGACCAGCCTTTCTTCTAAATCTGGTTATCTCTATGTTCCACTTTTTGAAGGTGCACTTGTTACTTCATTCATCTGTGCTACTATAGTAGAACTTGAAGTATTTTTGTTATCTTAAACAGACTGCTATATAGCTCACTTGGTGTGGTTCATATAATCTGTTACTAATGAGATTTTTATTGTGAATTACTTCTAATGGTCTACTAACAATATGCGTTTTTTCTTTGTTTTGGTTAAGCTTCTTCTTCAGCAAATCCATGACTGTCCTACTAACCACTTTGACTTGTATTTTTAGCGCGCCAATGTGCGTAGTTGAATAAACAAATTAATTAATCAATTAATTATTAGTGCTCATCGGCTAAGAGGTTAGTTCATTTTCTCATCAAAGTATTCTGTAGCTCATCACTTCGTAGAGGTAAAAATCAGTTTAGTAAAAAAAATTAGTTGCAATGCACACTAGACGTCTTTTCCAGCTACGACTTTCGATGGTTGTTGGTGTTCGTCTGCTGGCGACACTGCTGCTTCCCGTCACGAACACCCGACAACTACAGATCAAAGCGCTAAGAGCGACGACTACGCTGAGTGCCAGATAATTCCCATTGAAAGGCAAGGCAACAAGGCTAATTCGAGATAATTCTGTGCTACGTAGACATATTTTTAGGTGATCTCTTCGACTACACGGCACTTGATGCAGTAACTTACGCCTCAGAGTGCTGCGAGCTAAACACCAGGGGTGTGCGGAAATTCTTTTCAAAGAAGCGGAAGGCGGAAGACGGAACGGAAATGGCCAAAAATGGCCGAAAACCGGAGTGCGGAACACGGAAGCCGGAAATAGTGCAAAGTTCACTAAATTATTGGAATTTAGCCAAAACGACCACAAAAGTTTCCATTTCTGTTTCTAAAGGTACTCATAGAGTGCTCGTTTTGTTTCCACTGGAATGTGTCTATTATTTTGGTGAAGGTATTTAACGTTTGGTGATAGCTTCAAAGTAAACGGTGGAAAGTCTTCTGTATAAGTTTCATTATAAGCCGAAGACGAGTACATAGAGAAAGACAGACTTTTTTGGCGTGACAGACAAGAATGCTTTCGAAATAGATTAAAAGCCTAAAACGATCATGTTATGGTGGAGAAACAGCAGTTTTTCATGATTTTGGGGAGTGAAGCTTTTTCTCACAATCAGATCGTTTTTCAATGAAACCAGCAGAAGAAAACAATCTCTCGCTATCGGACGAGGTGGCAGGTGCCGACAAAACTTCATTGCAAATTTCCTTAGGAGGGGAGGGGGGAGTGTACTTCGCTTCATTGGTTTCATTCTACTAGAACTCTAATGGATCACATCGACGTCCGCACAATAACTTCAGTCTCCATTTTGTTAGCTTGCACAGTGGAGGTCTTCGATTTCTTCCGTTTCCGTGTTCCGCCCAAAAACAGAGCGGAATACGAAACGGAACGGAAGGGCCAAAAACGACCGGAAAACGGAATTCGGAACACGGAAACGGAAGTTCCGCACACCCCTGCTAAACACGCAAGATAAACCCAGAGGGAACCCCAGGTTTTGAGCCACAACTGGTGTTATGTACTCGTTTTGATTGCCTAATTAACCATCTAAGTGTTTTCTTAATTTGCGTTTCTTGGTGTTTTCATGTCCATTCGAAGTCTGAGACATTATAAGAGGAGTGAAATGGTTGGAAGTGGTGACGCAAATGCCATACATTGCGTGCCTCAAGAACATCCATCAAATGAATGGCCGAAACGGACCGCTTTATGGCTTTGGTGATGTCACACAAATGTTGTGGCTCGTTTGGATTGTTTGAACCCTTTACCCTTGTCTAGCGGTAACCGATGTTAATCACGATAGACACCGGAAAAAGCTCACTGGATGCCGGAGCTCTTGGTAGTGTCGAAGACAAAAACCACATCAGAAAGACGAGAAGGCTGTCCTTCAAATGGCCAGCATTCCGTCAAGACAAATGCCGAATGTGACGAAAATTGAGTAAGCAAAGTACATGTAAGCGTGTACAGCGGGGCAACAAAGAGCGTACAGGGCGGAGTTTTCCATGAGACTGAAGCTAAGGCAGGGTAGTAATGTGGGGTGACTAAAAACAAGGTAAAGATAATGGTGAAGGGAACGGAATCGATCAGTTCCCTAAGATCGTGCCACGCATACGTGTTCCATTCAGAATCGTAGAGGCACAGCGATGCGTATTAATTTATTTATTTATTTGTTTATTTATTTATTTATTTGCTTATTTATTTATTTGATTATTAATTAATTTATTTATTTATTCACTTATCTATTTGATTGTTTGATTATTTATTTATTTATTTGATTATTTGATTATTTATTTGTTTATTTACTTATTTATTTATTTACATCTATTATTACTATTTATTCAATTATTTCACCTTTACAATGACATGCGCTGCCACCCACTATACCGAGTCAGAGTCCTTAGTTTCCACGGCATGCCTGGTACATACCTACTTACTCAACCGCGGAGGATTGGAAGGCTAGGTTAGCTCGGGCCGGGATCGATCGCTCAGAGGTACAGGTGTCGGTAGCGCCTCACACCACTATACCGCTCGTGCCCAAATATAGATGATTATGAAATATGCAAAATTTTATAGGAAAACTCGGTGCTTGTAATCGCTGTGGTTCGGAAGCTCCGATTAAGACCAGGAACAATCAGGGCTCAAATTCATCATTGGTAAACCCCCGATAAACACTGAGATATAGCCCGAACGGCGCCCACCTCTGTCTACTTATCCTAAACGTCCTATGTTAAACACAATCTCTCATCGACTCTGCCGTCTGGTTCTGACTAGGTCGCGGTTTCGGAGACCGCTCGTCCTTTCATGAATCTGTGCCCAGAGGGGTTACAGGACAGTAGGAGTTCCGAAAGATGTAATGGAAGTGATGGTGATAATGTAAAGTGTAGGCGGAGGAGGATGTGATAAAAAATAAACAAATAAAGTAGAGAAGGAAACAATACCGACAAATCAAACACTATCAGTATGCGGCTCTGGAGGTAAAAAGAAAAGAAGACAAAAAAGTGTGCCCAGAAGTCAAGGCGGAAGCGGCTATGATGGCTGCCAAATCAGGTAAGCAGAACTTTCGCGCCGCACATACACCTAGGCCTTTTGTTGTTATGCGTGATGCTCGTTTCAGAGTTGAGCCAAATTTTAAGCTCTTTTGGCAGATAATCGCTCTCGATTCGCGGAAAACATCTCAAATGAGACACCACTGATTGCATTCCGAAAGAAACACCGAAAAGCTCCAAACGTCGAAGAACATGTGGGTCCACCGTGATTTAGCATCCACCTTCGAGGTTAGGTATAATCCCCTAATATGCATCCGAAAAATGAAGGCTTGTCTTCGAAAGAAGCATTGAAGCTGCGGTATACACGATGGGACCAAAGAGCTGACAAACAACAAGCTAATTTCTGAGGAATTCTAGGAACCGCAAAGCCGCCGGAAGGGCTTGAAATGTGACAAAGTGCAGGGAGAAACCATCAAAATGTCCTGGAGTGCATGTGAAGCTGACCTTTTTTAGTCTGAATCCACGACACAGAAATGGCTCCATCTCACACCAACGTAATTACGACCAAACTTCTTTGACAAATCGATCTTCCCTTAGGCAAAACAAGCCTTCCATGGCTCTAGGGGTTGGGTAAATTGGTACCAAACCTGTTTGGGAATGTGAAGACACTGATCTGGTATAGCAGCTGGCCAACAAAAACCATTGTATAGGTCAAATATGCATTCACCAAGTATCTGTGATTCTAAATAAAACACGAATGCGTGGCGCGTGCTTAGGGGACTGATCAACGCCGTTATCTTCACCTATTGTATAGCAAGCAAGGGTAATGATAATGGGCCACAATGAGTCCAAGCACACAAGAACAGCTAAGATGTGCTTCTTACTCATTTTTTTGTTGTTAAAATTTCTTGCGCTAGTCAATAACCGTCTTACATCAGGTTCTGTTTTGTTTTCCTATTATTTAGTTGATATTGTTGTTGCTGCATGGACACTAATGTCGGTAATTCTACATGTGCTTCCCATTTGTTCTCTGAGTTGTGCGCACTTTGGTGTATTTTGAATGAAACAAATAAATAAGAAACACGAAACACGGAAATGAATCTTCTCATCTTCTTAGCAAATTTCATGAGAAACTAAATAAGTACGGTGTACTAATTCCTAGCAGCGTACTTTGCCTCTAAATTATTTTATTTATTTATTTATTTATGCACCATACTGCGCACCAGTTGAAAGAACCAAACAAAGCAACAAGTAACTTTAAACTAAGAACAGTAACTCATAACAAAACCTCAAATAAGCAAATAAGCAAATCATGTGAGCAACTGAGCCTCAGTGGAAATGTAGAAATGCGTTATACCCGGCGGTTAGTTTTAGACTACATAGACTAGCATACCTACATATTAAGATGAGCCATGCATCGGCTGGAAGACATTTGTTTCATTCAAACCTCTGAGAGACAGATAATTTGAAAAAAAAACAGAACTGATATAAAGGCATCATAAAAACCTGTAAATGAATGGGCCAGCGAAAGACTAAATACAGGGTGTCCCAAAAAATGTACCCGCTGTTTGAAATGCCATAACTTTGAAGAAAGTGAACCACTCAAAACGGATCATAGTTTACATGGAAGCTAAGAAAAAAGGAAATTTTCTGGCATATGTTTGGTGAGGATTGCGCCATGTACTCGACTGAGGCCTCGTATTTTTGTACCTGATTGATAGTACATGGGTTATATGCTTGCTCTATTTTGATCGAAAACAGGTGATATCGCTGCTATGAGTTACTTCCCAGGCAGTCGAAATATCGACTTGCCGCAGCTTTTGATTAAGCACAGAACAACAACAATATCGATCAATAATAGTAACCACTGTTTGAGAAGCTAATGCAGTTCCAACAGAGATGCAATCATAAGAAAATAAGTTAGAGCAATGTAAAATGTGTTAACCATAAAGATTGCGCCATGCACCTGTCCAAATCATCGGATTCTTTACCTGATTGAAAGTTCACGGATAACATGCTTGTTCTACATAGTTCGCCAACTGGTGATATCGCTGATACGCGTTTCTATTGGTGCAGTAAACATAGAAACATCAACACATTACAAGTTTAACAACATAACATTTGCTATTACATGCTCATTACAAGAGTCCTGGGTTTTTGAACAGAGTGAGCAGTACTGTGCAAAAGCATCTTAAAGTGCATGTTGAACTTGTTACCTATTGATGTTCTTATGTTTACTGCATCAAGAGAAGCGCGTATCTGCGATGTCACCTATTGGCGAACTAAGTAGAACAAGCATGTTATCTGTGAACTTTCAATCAGGTAAAGAATCCGATGATTTAGACAAGTGCATGGCGCAATCTTTATGGTTTACACATTTTGCATTGCTCTGACTTATTTTCTTATGATTGCATCTCTTGTTGGAAGAGTTTTAGCTTCTTATACAGTTGTTACAATTATTGATCACTATTGATGTTTTTCCACGCTTAACCGAAAGCTGCGGCAAGTAGATAAGCTCACTGCCTCAGAAGTAACTCATAGCAGCGATATCAGCCGTTTACGACGAAAATAGAGCAAGCATATAACCCATGCACTATCAATCGGGTCCAAAAATCCGAGGCCTCGGTCGAGTACATGGCGCAATCCTCACCCAACACAGACTAGAGAATTTTCTTTTTTCTTACCTTTCATGCAAGCTATGATCCGTTTTGATTGGTTCACTTTCTCTGAAGTTATGGCATTTCAAACAGTAGGTACATTTTTTTGGGACACCTTGTAGGCTAAATTATGATTACCTATGGCGACGAGGGCCATAATTCTCGACTATGATGACATCCCAACAAGAGCTCGAATATACCATCATCCGAGTCGACGCAACATGCCCTCTGGTTAATGTTTGGTTTATTTTATGGGGAATGGTAGATAGATAGTCCACTAGCCTTTGCATAAAACATGTTTGTCGATAAAGCCCTCATCTACTGCCTAATCACACTGTTATTATCCGTTCAGAGGCTTCTTATTGACTATGTGATCCTTTCAACGGCCGAAGATGAGTCAGAAGATCGGAAAACTAAGTGGGGATCACCATCTGGAGGATCGGGCGAGAAACGGTGATGAAATTAAATAAGACAGCTATTTATCTATACATAATCGCGTCAACGGCAATCCGTAATTGGCGAGGTGTCACGTCCGATACGAAAACCTGTGGGGAGAATTGGAGAATTGGCGAGAAATGTGGCGATGTGGACAAGATTCAACGGGAGAAGCGCTAGACAATTCGCAAAAGTTTATTGAATTTGGCAATTTCACGAAGAAAGGAATCAGGCAGCGAAGAGAGCGAAAAGCACGGAAACTGAAGCGATGGAAACGGCGTGAGACTTTCAATCGTAGGCAAGGCATCAATCAATCACTGGGACAATGTTGTTTATAACACGAAATTATTCTATAAAGCTATAATGTTGTTTTTCATAAAACTTACTTCGAAACGCGTGGCGCAGGGGTAAGAGGCGTTACCGACACCCACACGGTAGAGCTATCGATCCCCGTCCCGGCTAACCACGCCTTCCATCCCTCCGGGGTCGAGTAAATCAGTACCAGATTTTTCTGGGAAGGTAAAGTCACTGAGTTGGTATAGCGGCTGGCCCCGCTAGCCATTGTATAGGTCAAATACGCATTCACCATGCCTCTGCGATTCTGAATGGAACGCGAATGCGTGGCGCGTCCCTAGGGGACTGATCAACGCCACCATCTTTACCTTCACTGTATACCTTATTTCAAAAAGAACATAAATATTTTGTGCAATCTCTGTACAAAATAGGTGACGCAGTTTAGGACGTCCATCTCTCCCCCACTCTTTCCTGGTGATCAACGAGACGCTGCTGGTAACACATGAGACGGATAGAATTGTTGTTCCTCTTCGGCCTCGTAGACCACAAACCTCGAAGTGACTGTTCCAAGAATACCCTGAGGCTATTAAAGAGGCTCATTCCATCGAACCAGTAATTGTCTCCAATTTCAAATATGATGAGCAAGAAAACTCAGTGGAACAAGAATTATGGTGACCCAAAAGTTCGTGTGTATTTCAGATCCTGACTTGCTTTATTCACAACTCCTGAAAAGCGATAACGATAGCACGGTTAAGCGCGATTCATTGATGGATCGCTAGAATTCTGTGCAATCGTGATACCTAATTGATTACTCATCTGTATTTTTCGAGTATAAATAAAGGAAGTCAAAACCTGAAATGCACCCGAACTATTGGGCCACCCTAATAGAAGCACAGGGAGAGCCGATGCTTATCAGAGAATCTATGATAAGATTAAATCTCTAGCAATAAAATCCAGAAAACCCGTTATAGCAGCGTCAGACTGTCCCTATAGTAAGCGAAACCCATAAGCGAAAGATCTCGTTCCGACAGGAACTACTAGTATATTTGTCAGTAAACCTATGTAGGTTTAAAAGTCATGCACGAACTCAGGCAATGTACCAGGCGCCTAAATGATAGGGGGATTATCAACAACTCTTCCAAACGAAACCTAGCCCTCGGATTCTTCAAACCATGGTAACTTGTCCTGTAATAACTGGATTAATTATCTTTAGGCATGAACTGAACAATCGCCTTTTTACTAGTGTCGCTTGTCTGAGATAAATCGTCACGTGAATGCGCTGAATGGAAATGCCCACCGATAAGTGCGGACCGATACATAGACATCAGATGAAGTACAAGTCTCGCAATATTCGTGGGATTATCTCAGGATGTCGGAGACAAAGAATTTGTCTAGTACTACTGGCTATGCTAAACTGCTGATGGCTTTGTATTAGATGAGGTTCGCAGCCAGCCAGGAAGCAGCCATCCAGAAATAATTCCAAATTTGTGACTGCCACAAGCATTGTCGAAGGCATCAAGGTAATAATCGAAAATGGGAACAAACACGTGGTCTGAAGTTTGTTGATGGAATATAGCACGAATATGGGTCTTTTTAAACAATTCAAAGAATTCTCAGGTCTCTTTGAAGAATAATTCTGTGAAGGACTCGTATCACCTTTTTTGTTATAATACATAGAAATATTGTGGACAGGGGTGTGCGGATTTTTTTTTGAAAAGGCGAAGACGAAACGAAAATGGCCACAAATGGTGGGAAACAGGGCCCGCATTCATCCTTTCTCTACGTATCCTAAACTTCCCGCGTTAAACGCTATCTCTCATCGACTCTGCCGTCTGGCTCTGGCTGCGCTGCGGTTTCGGAGACCTCTGGTCCGTTCGTGAATTTGGGCCAGGAATACGGAACATGGAAACGGAAAAGTGCAAAAGCCACTAAATTACTGAAATTTGGTCGAAACTGGGCCACACAACGTTTTCATTTGTTTCTGAAGCTACCCGTAGAATGCTCATTTCGTTTCCACTAGAATGTGCCACCTGGAATCAAGGAAATTGAATGTCACAGTTGTATCTTCTGTTTTTCTTCTATTGTAGGCACATCGTGCAGGTTCATCACTATTACTGCTTTGGCATTAGGGATAAGAAGCCTAGGCCTAAAGCTTATGCATAAGTGCAGGTAAGGATTCTTAAGCCACAGCATACCACCACGCCAAACGCCTTGTTGTCTAAAAATCCAGGTTTGAATCTAACCGCAAGTTTAGGCCTGCGCCTATCACCCTTAATGTGGCGGAATCATGGAGCCAAAAAACACACCTGAAATGAACGAAAAAGAGCAACAACGTTCGGAACTTTGCCCCAAAATCGTGAGAAACAAGCTTCGCCCGATGACCGCCCGACCCGCACAGCGAAGTTACTGCAGGGAAGATACTATACTCACCGTGTCACCCTCTCAAACTTGTCGACGTCAGCACAATAACTTCAGTCTCCCGTTTGTTACCCGGCACAGCGGAACTATTCGATTTTTTCGTCCTTATTCGACCAAAAAAGCGGAACACGGAAACGAAATGGAAGGGCCAAAGACGGCTATAAACCGGAATCAGGAACATGGAGACGGAAATTTCGCACGCCCCTGATTGTGCAGCTTAGAAATCCAATCTCCATTATTAGTAATATGTCAGAATAGCTGGGTACCGCTACACGCGATACTTAATGTAGAAATGATATGACACACCCTACGTGTCGTGATGGACATCGAGATCTATCGGGAACATTATCCTTAACCTTCGTCGACTGTAAAAAGGCTTTCGACAGCGTCGAAACGTATGCTAACCGGTGCTATGTGGGTTGGGGGATTCCGGAGGTAGAGGGTGATCTGCAACACTGCCTCGACTCTATGCTGGTTAACATGTTATCATTGTCATATCTGATTAATTCAATGTGGGTGTGAGAACAATTGTGTAGAGTTTGCATTTTAAACATGTCACCGAGCTGACCGTAAATAATGAGAGATATGACAATGATAACACGTTTGAGTCGACACAATGATGCGGACCAGCACCCTGCACCACTCAATCCATATAGCGCCTGCTAACCTGTCCGCGTTAAGGCTTATTCAGACGTTACTGTCGCAGCAAAGTAAAATATAACAGAAAAAGGGAGAAGAGCGCATTTCTGCAACGGCTCCGCGCTTTTGCGGACGTCCACTGGTCTATCGTTGGTCAAAAAACAGCGCACTTTAGCAGCAGACGGTTTTTCTTTCAACTACTTTTTCCACAAACTTCGCCCACGAGGTCAAAGCAAGGTGATAGTATTTCGCCCATGCTGTTTACTGGCGCTTTGCAGTGGATGATCAAGCCGCTCGACTGGGACGAAAAAAGGGAAAATTCCTCTCCAACATCAGCATTCACTTTGGTAATACGGGCCATGAAGCTGCTTACTTACTTACTTACTTGCAGATGGCCCAGCTTCGCTGTAACTGTGGGTCCCAACACGACTTTCGTTGACATTTTTGCCTCACTATCGTCATCCATCTTTTTGGACGAATACGACTGTGAGTGATCGACTTAACGTAGTGTAATTCGAACGTCCCTTCGTCTTTCCCAGTCAGCCTTATCAGGTCGCATCCGTCTGGATGACCACGTTAAGCCCTTCAGGCGAACAGCCACTTCGGCGAAATTCCGCACCGACCGACGCGTCTTTCCCCCAGGGAGGTAATTCTACCGATGGCCAAGACATCGTATTTCATCAGCTTGGACGTCAAGATGGAGCGACTTAGAGGCGGTTTTTCCACTGTTCCCAGAAATCGGAAACACGATCGTACATCTTTACGAGATCGTTCTGTGCGGGGTCGCACAGAAGAAACCGATTAAGGCACTGCTGTGCAATGCTGCCTAATGGCAGCCATTTTTTCATTGCTCGAAACAGATTCTCGTTTCAGACAAATATATAGATTTGCTGAAAATCATGTGTTCGAAACTTATCGCGTAAACATTCGCAATAACTCAATAATAGGAAAGTTGTACAAGGACACTCCCACCCATGAATCGATAACAAACCTGACATGATCTACCATCCTTACTTCATTTCAAAAAAGCCGAATATTCTACTAATAAGTAAGCGAAACCACGATGTCTGTTTGTCAACTCTAGAGGGTCCCGCCACGATACCTGTAACCGTACTCATAGTGACGCATTTCATCAGTTCCTCGCCATCATTTGCTGCATGCTTTTTGTTCTTCGTTTTGTTTGTTATTATAAATGTCTTGTATAGCCGCTGAATGGCTGGTTCTATCCAATTCGATGTCTACCGTTCTATAAGTGTGAATCTGGGCACTGCGCTGCTGATCCCTATCGACCGACTACAATATTACTCCACAAAAGGAAAAAACTGGGAAAAGAACATGCTGCTCTAACATCCGCCAAGGGAGCTAGGCTTCGAGAGCCTATTTTTACAGAGACTGAAAAATTTTCCACTAAAAATTACTGAAATCCGCCGAGACGATCGTGTTATAATTCTCGGGCAATTTGCAGCCATCTCAATGCGCTCATTGAACAGAGATTAGCCTAGCGAGTCGTTAAATCATGAAAACGTGACGAAATTCGTAGAGTGGAGGTAATCGAAGCCATTTGCGAAGCGCATAGATCGGTAAAATTAGACGAGTTTGTCCCTCAGGGCATGATAGATATCATGAGAAACATTAGATTCACGGAATCAGACGCACAGTAAAACTATAAACTAAATCAAATCAATAGTAGAAGCTGAACAAACCGTTTCTTCTGCTTTCATACCTTACCTCTCCCATTATTTTATATCAACATTAATATTAAAGATTGAAAAAAAAGCATGGCTTGAAAAGAAGTTGGTAACTATATCAGCAGCTATGCGTAGCTATAGCAGTAACACTCTAGGCTTGCTAAGACCTGCGATTTTCGCTATAAATTTATACATTTGTAGGTTTTTACCCAATCAATAGTTTACCCCGTGTAGGGTGAAAAGGTTAATCAGGAAGAGAACAAAATGGCCTCGTACAAATCCCTCTCCTGGTCGGAAAAAAAGGCGGTGAAGTGTTTTTTTTTCAGAAGCTATCTCAACGGGTCGTCCGTTCAGGCGTCTCATCCTTCAAACCTCATTTTTCCATCTTCAATCTACTTTATAATATCTATAATTACTTCTAATAATTGCTTTGAGAATCAATATGCGACGGCAGACAAGGAAGTCTGTTCGCGTGCCGGTAATGGGCAGGCAATTTCCAGTGAATGACACGATCATCTTCACCACTCTTTGGTCGGGTCGAGCTCAGTGCGATAGGAGCTGTGATTTTTGCTTTCGATATGATTATTTATAGAACTTGAAGGGCCCGCGTGGTGCAGTAGTAAGAAGCGCTACTGACACCTGCTCGATCGAACGATCGATCCTCGCCCGGGCCAAACAAGCCTTCCTTCCCTCAGGGGTCGGATAAATTGGTACCAAACTTGCCTGGGAAGGTAAAGACACTGACTTTGTGTAGCGGCTGGCCTCCGGAAGTTTTTGTATATGCCAAATACGAATCCACCATGTCTCTATGATTCTAAAAAGGAAACGAAAGCACGGCGCGTTCTTAGAGCACTAATCAACGACGACACTTTTACCTTATATTTATTTATGGGACACTGTTCGTGGCACAGTGACAAGAGGGGCAAGTGACACCTGCAGGGTTTAGCGATGGAAACCGCGCAGGCTACCCAAGAATTCGACACCTCTTTGATCGGGTAACTTGCTACCACATTTACCCGAGAAGGTACGAAAAATGACTTGGTATAGCGGCCGGCCCATGATCTGATCAACGGTGGGCCTCTACCTTTTATGTGATATAATGTATATGATTATACGTGTATATTTGTCGCGGATTACCAGAGAGTTGCTCTATGAAAACACCTCTCTCCGTCAGAGAACCTGAATGTAAAAAAACCCAACCTCCTCCCTCTGGGGTTGTTGTAGACCAAAACTCTGCTCTTTATAAACCAATCGGGGAAGCATTTTCGCCAAAAAATCGTTGGTCTTCAGAACCGCCGGACGTTAATAAACCCGTTAGAGATCTGAGAGCGGCCTGCAAACAATCCCTCGATGGGCATAGCAAAATTGGTACACTTCCGCTTAGGCGAGAGATCCTTCATAGAATAGATTCCCCTTTAGGCAAATAGGGAAAGGCGATCCCGGTCAAAGTGTGGATGAGGATGAGCGGCGGCGGCAGAGCAAGGGGCGAAGACTTCTGAAAAAAAGCGAGAAATCGTGGATAGCAGAAGGATCCTCAGTACATATTCCCTGTTCAGGTTATCTTTAACCCTGTTCGTTACCTTCGACGCTTTATGTTCATTACCCAGGTCCTTCAAGGAAGTGACTAGTCTCGTGTGGCGCAGACTTTGCGGGTAATATTCATCCGCTCAGTACACTCCGATCAGTACAAGGTTCGTATCGTGGGTTAGGACTACGGTAACGAAAATCGATACATTGATTTTTGATACATCAGCAATGACGATTTCCATGTGTTTGGGCAGACGAAATTCTAAGAGATCAATTAGTCAAATTGTGCTCTCTAGGGCAAGTACATAAGGCCAGCTTGTTCTCGACATCTGCCTGATACATTGAAGTTCGGCCATTTATATCACTTTATTGTTGGAATAATTAAAATTATTGTGCAAAAAAGAGGCGGGCATAATGGTCTGCGCCGAACATCTGCGTCCAACTCTTCAGAATTCGAAATAAGAACCAACTAGAAAAAGCGAAATATGAGAACTCTTCGAGCGCAGGCACTAATCTGGATTCTATCAAGTGGCGAAGTTTTTGCCGCCATGAGAAATCCGGCCCTGATTTCTCCAGTGGGAAGAAAAAAGTGTGTTATATGAAACCACCGGCCCTTCGTTCTGAGGAAATTTGAACGAGCTTTCAAAGCTCAACGAACGAGCAGTTAAGTGAGAAATTGCAGGAAAGGACAGATTTGCAACGATGACTCCCTTTCTACCCAAACGGTATACCATAAACAAACTCCAAATATACCGTAAATGGCCGGCCGCGGTTCATGAACGAGAGCCGGCCAGAGTTTGTTCGTGTTTTATACAATGTTTAACACAAACCGTTAGTACCCGCAAACTCTGAAAGATACCCCAAATAACAAGCAATTAGTGATTCATCAACAATAGAAAGGTTCATCCTGGGCCCAGATTCATGAACGCACGAGCGGTCTCCGAAACCGCGGCGAAGCAAGAACCATACGGCAGAGTCGATGAGAGATTGCGTTTAACATAGGACGTTTAGGATAAGTACAGAAAGGTGCGCGCCGTTAACAGGTTATATCTCGGGGTTTATCGGGGTTTACCAATGACGAATGTGGGCCCGGGTTTCATTCAGAGTTTTATATGAGGTTCCACACTACTCGTTAGCGCGCGAAGATTCAGATATCTCGAATGCGTCGAAAAATTCGATTCATCAATTCGGAGAAGGGCTTATTTAGGGTTTCTTCTGGGCTTACACGGATCTAACACACCTCACTGGCACAGCGAGGATTCGGAGACATCAAAATACGTAGTAGGCGCATAACTCCTGAGCGCGTTGATGAATCACGGCTCGCGCACTGTTTAGGTATATTTTCTGGTTTATCTCTGGTATACCGTTCATGAATCAGGAACAATCAATGTTAGCGGGCATGAATTAGGGCCGTTCGTTCCTGCACTGCACCTAGGCGAGTCAAGTACAATCTGAGAACTATCGCTTCTGGACCTTGGATTCAAAATTCACGAATTATGCCTAGGCTATTAATCGTATGTCTCTGACGTAGTGTCCTGAAATAATAGTAATAATGATAATTACAATAATAATAATAAGGGGAAGAGGAAAAAGGGACCACCACCACTATGCCAGGGAAATTTTCTACGAAATTCCAGGACCTAAAGAACGACGAGGAATGGAGGAAAAAAGTCAGACATTTTTTAGGATGACCGGAGAGAGCGGATAAAGGCATCCGTCAGTGGCGTCATATCTCTTGATTAGGAGATTGAGGAAATCAGGAAATGCGTTAATACGAGAAGCCTGGAGCAGAGCGTGAATCTTTGTTCCAATTGAAGCTCCGAAGGTTTTTGCAGCGAAAGAAATTTGGCCTCAGGCTAAAATTGAGCGAGTTATATGAAACCGATGCCATTTTTTCTAGAGGAAGCTCGAATTAATAAGCTGCTCAAAGACTCAGACAGCGAGCACGCACTTCAGGAAGGCAAAGTCTGATCCTTTCTTCACAATAATGGATGAAAGAACACGTCTGCATCCGAAACGTCTGAAACGACAATTATCGTTCTTCCGGTGACTGGAACCAATCAGGAAATCAGGAGATACGGAACGGAAAAAGTCTTCGTAGTGGGAACCTGCAAGAAACTCAGATTCTTGCCAAGGGAAGAATAAAGCTCGAGAGCTCGAAGTTGACGTCCATATAGTTGACTGTCAGCGATTTTGTATGCAAATGCATTTTTTTGTTCTGCGTTGGATTGAAATAAATGAAAAATACGTCCTTTAATTACTATTAGGTTGGAAACTAATTTCGTGGACTGTTTTGCAGTTATTATTTCTAGCAAACACAACTTGCTTGAATTTTCACCTAGTTCAGTGCTCTTTTGAACGCTCGATAGCGCATATCAAGTAGTTTTCAAAAATATTCATAAACCCTGCTGATTTTGTTTGCTTGGAATGTTTTTGTGCTTGAAATGAAAACATCCAAAACCAGCTTTCGCCAAGGTCTTCTTCATACGTACCTTCTTAGCGACTAGGTTACTGAAGCGTTACAATTTGTGTTTGCAGAATCTGGGGATGATGTAGTGAAAGGATTGATGGTACTCAAAAATATCAAGAGATTTTGAGCAAGCAGTTCCAAACGAAAAGAAAAGTGTACCTCGGATGTCATACGGAGCTCAGTCGGAAGGCCGTAATTACTCCCTCCGAAAGAAATCGGAGCTCGGCAACACCTATGTTGACACTAAAAATCAAGTGGTCAAATAGCTCAACTGAAGAAGTTTTGGCCTGTTCAGGTTTTTTGTAGGACTGGCTAATAGGTGCCTTGCGATTTGACCCACCGCAGAGATGGGTGGGTCGGACGCCGCACTTGAAAGTTCCGATTACTCCAAAACTCCGAAAATGGAAGCTGGGAGATCTTTGTTCATGCAGGTTATAACACAGATAGAGCACTTCATGAATATCATTTATTTTTGTTTTTCCTGCATTCTCTGGCACAAAGACGATCCAGTACTGAGTGTAATGTATGTAGGTCGAAATGCAACTAAGAAACCAATTCCCTTCAAAAACTCAGCGTTTCTTAAGAAGTGGAATTGGGTAGCTACCTTAGAATAGGGAATTACCTGTTTGTTTCAATAGTACATATGTCGTTTGGGTAACGTTTCTCTTTATTTGGTAATAAACGCTTTTGTTGAAGGTGCGTGAGAGTCCACGAAATTGGTTTCCAACCTAATATGAACATAATAATCATCTCTGCTACTATAATAGAACTTCAAATATTTTGAAACGATTTGCTATGTGGCCTACTTCGGTGCTGTATTCCATTATGTAAGATGTTACAGATAAGATCTTAATCACGAATAATTTAAGCTGCTATAAGATCTTAATCACGAATAATTTAAACTGTCCACTAAACAGCTGAGTTTTTATTCAGTGCTCTCAAATGGATAAATAAATTAGTAAATAAATAATCGAAAAGGCAAAGTCTCGCCGTCACTGGTTGCCACAGGTGGTAATTAACGGTGACAGCCTAATGAGGTTGATATTAATATTATAGGGTCGTGATCTTTCAGTGACACCAACTTGGTTCAACAGGTATTTTGTGGAGTGGAACATGGTGGAGGGTAAACCAGCTTATACCCTAGAGCTGTCAACCTTCGGTTCCTTATGGACCCTGTAGGCGCGACCCAGTCGACACTACATACCATCCCCAGGGATTGGACCAAACCTGAAGCTTAACCGGCTCCTGCTTGGTGAATATTAGGTTGGTGCAAATTTCTCGGACATTTGCGACTTCATGAATTTGAAAAGGTTTATTTCGCCATTTTTGGCACCAGTCAAAAAATGTTATAGAGAAGAGAAGAACACTGATATTAACGGTGCCTACTTTAAATGACTGCTTGCTATTGTTCAGATATTATAGAATAAACTGTTTTGTATGCCAAATGTCCGAGAACTTTTGCACCAACCTAATAGAAGGATTGTGAGGGTGCAGAATGGGGAAAATCATGGAAGAAATTGGATCTACATAGAATATTCAGTGTTCAAACTTTACTAGCGACACCGGTAGTTGTGGAGTGCCGAGGATCATGGAAAGTCGATTCTTTCGTTCCAAAACACTAGAGGAGTAAGTCGACAGATCGAAGGCGGAACAAAGAAAGAAAACTGACAAGGAGAAAAAGAGGAAACCCCTGAAAGAACAGATCGTAGCCATTTCTCCGCACTGTTGCCGTGAGTGAAGCCATTTAGGCACAGAAAATAGAAAAATTAATTTTCTACAGATATTTTGTAGGCGCAGCAGAGGCACGAGGATCAGTATTTGATCAGATCCACTCGAAGAAAACACGAACGACCCTAAATTTAGGCCGGAAAAATTCGACAAAATTGGAGCTATTGCCCGAGGGCAAGTGAACAAACACACAAGTGCACCAGTGGTTCGTCGTCGTGGATTCGCTCAGATTTCCGCCCGGCTGCAGCCTCTGGCTAATGAAATATCCGCGCGAATATGATTCTCTGAGGGCGAAAAAACGCCTCTCATCTAGTGTTACCCGAAATCTAATCAGCCCCGTTCACTCGTCGAAGCGTTCGCGATGAAGTGATCCACAAATAGGAGAACATTGATCGATTGATCGATATTGATCGTCAGTATTCTGAGCTCTATTCAGCGAAATTCTGGCATATCTACCTCAACTCCTTTACTTAGAAAAAGTGGCAGATGTCGTGAAAACGGCCCTACATCAGACAGATTTCATTATGGTGCTCATGTCGAACGAGAACTCGATTAGGTCGTTCTGGCGAACGTTGCTGAACCTATAAATATAACCACAACCTCCTCAATTTTTCACCTATCGGATCACCTCCGTCATAGTGTCATATATAAGCCTAAGGTCACCTATTTTTGAACCAATCTGCTCAAAATTGAGTCAGAAGAGTCTTCATACATATTTCAATGAAAATGGCGCTTCCGGTGGATTAAACATTTCTAGAAAGCAGTGGTCGATTACCTCTTTTTTTTTGTTGAAAAGCCTTCTCTATCCCTGGTTTCTAAGACTTACAAAATTTAACTCTTAACTTACAAAAATCACCCCTTAGACTTACGAAATTCATCCCTATCAACAAATTCCTGCCTGCCAAGCCCTGCCTCTCCATGCGTTTTCGTGTACCCGACTTTTCTCGGTTGATTAGCTTCGATTTGCGTACAACATATTGGCAGTTACACATATAAAGGTAAACGGTAAAGGTAGCGGTGCAGACAAGTCTCCTAAGATCGCGCCACGTACTCGACTTCCATTCAGAATCGTAGCGGCGCTGTAAATGTGTATTTATTTATTTATTTATTTATTTATTTACCATGCACTTAACGTGCGCCGTACAATATGAAAACGCGAACAAACAACAATACAAAAAACACACCACTTATGACGTCACTATTTGGCCAATAGCGAGGGCGTTCACTGTTAAACTTTTGTTGATAAAGCTTATAAACCAATTGCAGTCATTGCCCAAACCATCGCAGATGAAGAATAATGGTTCAATAAATATCATTTCGGAAACGATATCATATCATTATTCATATTATAGTATATATAATACCATAGTATTATAGTAAATATTTGGTCTATACAATGACTTGTGGGGTCCAGGCGATATAGCAAGTCAGTGTAAGTGAGTGTCTTTACATTCCTAGACAAGTCTGGTACCAATTTAATTAAGTGAACCCAGTGGGATGGAAGGCTTGGTAAGCCTGGGCCGGGATCGATCGCTCGACCGCGCGGGTGTGAGTAGCGCCTCTCACTATTGCACCACGTGAGCTCATGGTTAGCATATCCGAGAAAATCTGAAGGTAAAGTCAAACCATGTTTGTAAAAAAGGCCCGCGATTGTCCGAGTTAGTTGGAACTGAGAGTTGGAAAGTGCGATGCAATAAACGACCACAGAACCTACAACTATCCGAGCACTTTTTGTCGTCTAATTCGCTTCCGTGCCCTTTCCAGATGCAACACATTCGAGGAAGTCACTTATCTAAGGACTAGAATTTCCACCTTTTTCTTGTGTATTTCACGTCGTGAATTACGGTGTTCCGAAGCTCTTAGAGTCCCGCCAGCTCTCTTGCACGTTCGAATTTGCTTGAAAATAGATAAAATGGATAACTGCGGGACGCCAAAATTGCCTACATAGTCGAGCCACTCGCTAAAGACCAACCGTATACATATTCTATGCCTCAAGGGGTTTAACTATGCTAGAAGAGATAGCTGAAGGGTAAGTCGCTTCCGCTTCTGGTTTTCACTCAGAAGCAAGATTCGCTCGAAATGGAAAATGTAAAGGTAAAGGTGGTGTTCCGCGTTTTTCAGTCCTCCGAGGACGCGCCACACACTCGTTTTCCATTCGGAGGTACGGTGAATGCGTATTTGACCTACACAATCCTTGCCGGGCCAGCCGCTTTACCAGGTCAATGTCTTTACCTTCCCAGACAAATCTGGGCCCAGATTCATCATTGGTAAACCCCCGATAAACCCTGAGATATGCCCCTCCCCTACCTTTGTCTACTTATCCTTACCTTCCTGTGTTAAACCCAATCTCTCATCCTATCTGCCGTCTGGTTCTGGTTGCGCCGTGGTTTCGGTGACCGCTCGTCCGTTCATGAATCTGGGCCCTGGTAGCAATTTACTCGACCCCGGAGGGATGGAGGGCTTGCTTAGCCCGGGCGGGGATTGACCATTCGATCGTGCGGGTGTCAGTAGCGCCTGCTACCGCAACAACAAACGCACCCTTGAAAACAACAACGAGGACGTTTTGATATATTAGGCTTACAAAATAGCCTTAGTTTCCTCGCTAGAATATAAATGGAAAAAGAGAGCCATGAAACTGTTTAAAAAGGAGAATTCTGTTGAATGTGTTCCAATTTATAGTAGACAAAGGAAACGACTGAGGGGTCAACTGTTTGAAAGGAAGAAATAGAAATAGAAATAGAAATAGAGAAGAAATTTCATTGGAAAGGAGAAGAGGAAGATTCCTAGCATTGAACGTATCTAGTCATTTCAAGCCAAAAAAATCCGCTGAAAAAATGCAAAAATTGTCCAAAACGGTTTGTTGGTTTGTTCAACGAAAACTACAGCTGAACTAGTAGTCAGGCAGCAGGCGAAAATGTTTACAAAGAAGAACATCCCAGAGTTTATTATATAGACGATTTCTGCTAATACGTCAATGTTTCTTCCTGGAGAAGGACGGCTGTCGTCTGCTTCTAGCAACTGGAGCCATTGAACCCATTAAATGCTTTATAAACCAAACCATTAGGGTAAAAACTAGAAATAAAAATAAGGGATCGGTTCTGAATGTTCTTACGGATGACCACAGAGAGGAAGAATTATAGAAAAAAAGTACATGTTTTATCAACTTTCAATTGATCTGACTTGATTACCTCATCAATTGCAGTTTGAGCACACCTCATGGTGTACATAAGGAATAAGTAAATAAATAAATAAATAAATGTTAGCCAGCAGTTTCCCAGGTATAGGAAAGATATTTGGGTTTTCCATGGTAAAAGTAAACTACATAGTCGTTAGTTGATTTAGGTACGCGCCACGCTCTCGTTTTCTATTCAGAATCGTTTTCGGGGGTCAAACGGTGTTCAAGTCAGTGTCTCCGCCATCCCATACAAGTATGGCACCAGTTCATCCAACCTCGGAAGGATGAAAGGCTTGGCTAGCCCGGGTGAGGATCGATCGCTCGACCACGCGAGTGGAACGAGCGCCTCGTACCCCTGCAACATGCACGCCTTCTACAGGAGAAAATTTCTGAATTCTCGAGGCAACAAGACAGGGGTAAGACGAATCTGACTGTTCCCATGGTGCCCATTTGTGTCACTCACATTCCTGCTCAAACTTCCCAGCCAAGGGCGTTTTTCTGTGGCACTTTCTCAGTCACACTAATGAGCCGCTCGCTCTCCGCACTGCAAAGCTCACAAAGCCCTGTGACGACAGTCGACAAGAATTTCAAGAGCTGAGAAAGAAGTGGAAATTCGTGAAGGGAGAGAAGAGGGAACGTCATGAAGTAGCAACTTCTCAGCTGACAAGTCTGGTACCAATTTACCCCACCCAGAAAGACTAAAAGGCGTGTTTACCCCAGGTGAGGATCGATCCTTCGACCAATGAAACAGTAGGATTCCAGTTGGCATTCATTAACATTTATTACATGTGGAGACCATAATAGAATTAGAAATAATATGAAATGGATAATAACATAGAAGAAAAGAATTAGAAAAACGAATTAGAAATAGAATTATTTTTCGTAACAAACATATCAAAATTGCGCGGTTCAAATTCACACAGCTATGAGAGTAACTAGTTCAACAAATCTTGATGACCTATAAAACGAACGTTGACGGAAGTAAAGAATAAGGCGGAAGCAGCGAAATAAAAAGTCAATATAACTAGACAGGATAAAAAACACCTTAATGTTACGGTTTCAGTGGCCGGGAACCTAAGCACCTTTTCAATCACTTTGCAGTATTCAGTTCCTGCCGTAAAGGAGAAAAAGTGTTGTCTGAGTGCTGTGGTTGTTTGAGGACCAACTTATATTCTTGCCTCGAGTACGTGACCGATTAAACGTGAAAAATCTGTGAGAGCGAGAACTTGAGAACGATTTCATTATTTTGTATGCTATAAGAGGACCGTTTCTTTTCCTCCTCAGGTGGAGACTATTAAGATTTAGCATACTACTCCTTATTAGGCCTCGAGGTATACTACTGTAAGTGAACCCAAGAGCCCGAATGAAAACTTTTCTGGTGAAACTATGTTACACTACTTATGGACTTCCCAAAAGGCGTTCACTGTAGTGGTCCGAAGCGATCTGCAACTCAAGACCGCTGACATACCGCTGACGCTGACGTATGTTGATGACCAAGCTGATCACATTCCATTCAATTTCTTTGTTGCGTTCGAAAAATTGATTATTGGGATGTTTCCCACTGATAAACGAGCACGTCTATACACTTTCTTGCGACCTTCTTGCGACGGATTTCTTCGAGTCCCACGGATTGTTCGCGAGCGACCTTCTTGCGACGGATTTCTTTGAGACCGACGGATTGTTCGCGAGCGACTTTCTTGGGACGGATCTCTTCGAGTCCGACGGATTGTTCGCGAGCGACTTTCTTGGGACGGATCTCTTCGAGTCCGACGTATTGTTCGCGAGCGGCTTTCCTGCGACGGATTTCTTCGAGTCCGACGGATTGTTCGCGAGCGACTTTCTTACGACGGATTTCTTCGAGTCCCACGGATTGTTCGCGAGCGACTTTCTTACGACGGATTTCTTCGAGTCCCTTGAATTGTTCACGAGCGACTTTCTTGCGACGGATTTCTTTGAGTCCGACGGATTGTTCGCGAGCGACTTTCTTGGGACGGATTTCTTTGAGTCCGACGGATTGTTCGCGAGCGACTGTCTTGCGACGGATTTCTTTGAGTCCGACGAATTGTTCGCGAGCGACTTTCTTGCGACAAATTTCTTTGAGTCCGACGAATTGTTCGCGAGCGACTTTCTTGCGACGGATTTCTTCGAGACCGACGGATTGTTCGCGAGCGACTGTCTTGCGACGGATTGTTCGCGAGCGATTTTCTTGACGGATTGTTCGCGAGCGACTAGTCCGACGGATTGTTCGCAGGCGGCTTTCTTGCGACGGATTTCTTTGAGCGACTGTCCGACGGATTGTTCGCGAGCGATTTTCTTGTTCGACGACTGTCTTGCGACGGATTGTTCGCGAGCGATTTTCTTGCGACAGATTTCTTCGAGTCCGACGGATTGTTCGCGAGCGACTGTCTTGCGACGGATTGTTCGCGAGCGATTTTCTTGCGACAGATTTCTTCGAGTCCGACGGATTGTTCGCGAGCGACTTTCTTGGGACGGATTTCTTTGAGTCCGACGGATTGTTCGCAGGCGGCTTTCTTGGGACGGATTTCTTTGAGTCCGACGGATTGTTCGCGAGCGATTTTCTTGCGACGGATTTCTTTGAGTCCAACGGATTGTTCGCGAGCGACTTTGCTTTGCAGGACAATAGATTGTACGACATCCTTGAGACGCTTGAAGTTTTCAGCCGGAACCGGTTATCGGTTGACGGTTGACATTCCATTCACTTTCTTTATTGCGTTCGAAACACACATTCATTATTGGGATGTTTCCCACTGATAAACGAGCACGTGTATACACTTTTTCCGATGTGAAAAGTTGTGGCAAATTTGTTGCGACGGATTTCTTTGAGTCCGACAGATTGTTCGCGAGCGACTTTCTTGCGACGATGATCCTGGTTTTGATGATCCTGATTTTCGGTTTCCATCGCTTCAAGGGTTCGCAAGAAGGTAGGTTGGAAAGCTTGGTCAGCAGGATATGGCGTAATGCGACTTTGTCATTATAGCGATTCTCTAGGATTTCCATGGCAATCTCATAATTTGCCGATGTTATAGTAAGGCCCAGGCTCTGCCCCCCTGACCGTTCTGCATCTCCTTTTAGACACGATTTGAGCAGGGATAATTTTGTCACTTTGTCGAGGCCTCTTCTATTTCCGACAAGGGTTCGGAATCCTCCAGAAGATTCAGGGAAATTCAAAACGTTTCCGAACGCGGGCAATTCCAAATTGTTAAACAACGAAATACTCACAAGATTTGGTCGAGATGTACAGTAGTGTCGTATCCGTTTGAACGAGGTTCGTGACTGGATCTTGATGTTCTTCTTCCTTTTCTGTCTGCCGTGGTCGCCATGTGCTGGTTTTCTTCTGAGTAGACCAGTTGAGAAATGATAGTTTATTCGAATACCGGTACAGTGAAGCTGGTGTACAAGAAGAAGAATGAAAAATACTTTTTTGTGGAGTCACTTATATACAAGACAGTCTATTTACAATGATTATTATGATTATGACCAGGAGTGTGCGGAAATTTTCTTCAAAAAAGCGGAAGACGGAACGGAAATGGCCAAAAATGGCCGGAAACCGGAATACGGAACACGGAAGCCGGAAATAGTGCAGAAATCACTAAATTATTGGAATTTAGCCAAAACTGAACCACAAAAAGCAAAGAAGCCAGCAGAAGAAAACCATCTGTCGCACTCGGACGATGTGGCAGGTGCCGACAAACGCTTCGTTGCAAGTTTTCTTAGGAGGCGGGGGGGGGTGTACTTCGCTGCATTGGTTTCATTCTCCATTCTATTCGAACGGATCGCATTGACGTCAGTACACAGTGGAGGTCTTCGGTTTCTTCTTCCGTTTCCGTGTTTCGCCCAAAAACAAACCGGAACAGGAAACGGAACAGAAGGGCTAAAAACGGCTGGAAACCGGAACACGGAATACGAAAACGGAAGTTCCGCACTCCCCTGATTATAAATATCGATCGGATAAATCCAGAACCTTCCAGAACGTTTTTTTTTGCATTTTTCTTCTTTGGGGCCTTACAGACCCGACGACACGACGACGAGCATTCTCGCCCAACGCGGCCGACCGCGCGTTGCAACGCGGTATCGATTATCGATTGAGCAATGCGGCCGCCGAAATCGTCGCGTTGGACGAGAATGCTCGTCGTCGTGTGTTTCACTCAATTTCATGCTCGACGGCTAATTCGTCGCTCAATTTGCACGTCGTCGGGTCTGTAAGGGCACTTTGACAGCGAACTGCATGAAGAACCTAAATGGCTCGACTGGTATGATTAACTCCACAATTTCACAAATTCAATTTTGAGGAAAAAAGCCAAAAAAACGGAACATTCTCATGGTGGTAGTAATGGTAATATATGGCTAATGAGAAGGAACCACTCAAAAAAGAATAAAAATTAATTGGTAATGAAACAAACCGAGGAAATAAAGCGACGAACAAGTGAAGTATAGGCTTCTTGCTATTCGACTACATGGGTAAAGAACTTTATGCTAATCAACAGGCTCTTTTTCACGTACGCTTCCAACACAAGAAGTAGCCTAGACGAAATTATCGCTAATATTGAAGAAATTGATAAAAACCCGACCAGGGTAACAGATTACACACAGACTTTCGCCAACAACGGTTTCTAGAGCTCGCTTGATTTACTTGGGTTTCTTGGGCATTAGGGGCTTCAGGGGCTACTTCCAAGTTCTAATATTTCTCTTTTCTTTTGGGTTCAAAAGCATTCATGGAACACTCGAGAGGCATTCATACCCTACTACGACACTAGAGCAGTAGTGGTTAAGGATATGGTGAAGACCCACCGCAAGTTTTTGCAAACACGCACTTCATTCAGTCGCCTGGCAATGATCCAAACGCCGCCGCTGGTCCCATCGCGCAAATTACCGTTTCCCAGCAATTTTTTCTACTCCTGTAATTGGATTGCAGCCAAAAGATAAAAATACACCCATTCTTCTTCAATGTTATTATTTACTACTAAAAAGCTGTCCGAAGGTATTCTTTACCACTAAAAGGCTGTTCATCATGCACCAGTGCAAGAGATGTTCTTATTGGATTACGCGCACCGCCAGCTCGACGATGCCTGAGGCGATCGGCTTTATTTAGCGATGTTTCAGTTCAGTGATCTATGGTTTGAACTCGACTCGCAAGTCATATTGCCCTTTGCGTTTAGTCATCTATGCGACGAGCGATAATCAGCAGATGATTCAAATAGCCTCATCTTCCGTTAATAATTCGTCGACACCGAGAACCCATTAATGGAAAACGCTGAATGCCTAGGGAGATATTATTAGTTTCTGTTGAAGTCGGGTGATCGCTTGCTGAAAGAAAGCTGTGGTTCAGGTTTATAATTACCCTCCGGTACCTCAAAGCTCCTTCCTTAAGAGTTTAATCCACCAAAAACAGTAGGCGTCAGGAAAGGCTTATTTTGAGCAGAGAATTTGATCAATCGCCTAACTGAATTTTGAGCAAAATGGTCCGAAACAGGGAGACTCGAGGGTCCAACCGTCTGGATTGACAGCTAAAGTGCATATGTGAAACCTCTCTGAAATGGTTTGAAAGTGCCCTGGGCCCATATTCATGAACGAAAATTTGGGGTATATAACACGCCGCGCGAGGTAAACCCGGTCCATCCCCCAATATTCGCACTCATAACAATCGGGTTTGCGATACTCGACGTAAAGCAATGCAACGGCCGTGATCACGGCTGTTATGGGTCAGCGATAGGTCGATAGGCCGGATTTTTATCAAACTTTTTCTCGCATGTATTCGGTCGCTATTCGCATTGGTTTTTGAGCTGTATTTTTAACTACATTCTCTGTTTGCCAACTAGCAATACTATTTTCTCTTTGAACTTTTCCGCGGCGCGTGCATGAATGCGAATACGCGCGCCGACCGGGGTTTACTCGCGAGCCTATAGCACCGATACCCGTCATGAATCTAGGCCCCGGGCTATCTTTTCCACCCGTTAGCTAAAAGAGGAACTAGACCGCATTTTAACCATACCTAGTCACATGCATTACCTGGGAAATACAGTGGTGAGAGGTAAAAGATTAGAGGTAAAGGTGAAGGTATTAGTCTTAATAAGTTTCCTGAGGACGCGCCATGCATTCGTATTCCATTCGGAATCGTAGAGGCTCAGTGAATGCATATGTGGACTATTCAATGACTTATGGGGGACATAGTAGTCGTTGATAGGATGACTGTAGCCAATTAGCCAAGATGGTGCAAGTTTATTTCGGCTGACGTTTCGGCGAGTCCGCCTTCTTCAGAACCTGGAAGAGAAAAGAGGAATTTGAGAAATCACTCGTCCAAGAACAAATTCAAGTTCCAGCGGCGAATCAGAAGGCACTAGGAGAGAGAGACGAATCGCGAATAGGGCAACACAACCAGACCTGGGCAAGTAGAACACCGATGCAAACCACAAGCTACAGGCGATACATAAGGTAATGTGGCCACCCTAACGAGCCTCTGGCTGACTGTCCTTCGGGTCAAGCCCGCACAGGTCAGCGAATGCTGCCAGCTCCTGTGTCACCTCCACGCGTTCTTCCTTCCTATTGATCGTGTGGGTTCCCACGGCAATCCACAGCGCTTCGAGGGTCTTCCGCGCCGAGATTTCGGATTCGCGTGACAGTATCGCTACCGCCACCTCCACTATCGCGCCATCGTGACACCGCAACCGATGCTCACCCAGCGGCTCCGATATATCGCACCTACGCAGCGTGCCCAAATGCTCCTTAACGCGCTCCCCAAGGGGTCTACCCGTCTCGCCAATATACTCCCCGTTGCAGACCGTGCATTTTATGAGGTACACCACTCCCGCGACCATGCAATCTCCCTCCTTTCCGTTTGGGCAGACTATGCACTGGCGTGTTCTACAGACAGAATCGTATAATCGATTCCTCACGAGCCGTGCTTTGAGATTGGAGGGTGGTACTTCGACTACACGGATCATGTTATCAAGGCCATCCTTGCGAAGGCAGTTTCGTATCTCAGTGCCGATTTCGTCTGAGACAAAAGGCACCTTGAAAACAATTCTACTATCGTTCGGCCGTTTTCGTCCTGATACCACTGCCGGTGGTCGAATACCTCTTGGCATGTTTTTATGGGGGACAGTTTTTACCCTCATAGACGAGTCTTGTACAAATTCACCCGATCACGGAGGGATGAAAAGCTTGGTTAGCACGGGCCAGGATCGAACAGTCGTCCGTGCATGGTGACAATAGCGCCTCTTACCAATACCAAAATGCAGTTGTAGTGGAGACATGCATTATCTCTTTAGAGTTGGAGGTTCTCTTTTGAGATGAAAACGTAAAAGCGTGCTCAATCCAATGGGTAGTGAACCAGATGTGAAATGGAGACTAAATAAATGGCCAAGACTTAGCTGAAGATCTCATCTATAGTTGGAGGCTCGATTTCTTTCCGCCTGAATGAAACATTTTGTCGTCAATAACCAGAAATCGGAAAAGATAGACGAAAACAATCGCAAATAGTGATCTTCGATGCTTCATAGCGACCCGATTCTGGGGTGTCTCATCTTGAAAATTCATTTCGAACTTTTTCTTTTAGGTAGGTGACGGAGGTAGCGTGCAGGTTCGAACTTGAACTTTTTGGCAAATTGAAGAGCGAAGAACAAGAACAACACTGAAGAGCTTCCGCATTGCTGTTGAGTGGAATGAGTTCGACCGAAGACGAGAGTGAAATCAAAGAATAAGAAAAGAATAAAGAATCAAAGAAGAGTGAAATTAACATCAGCATCCGCTGCATCACTTTATTTTCCTGATTCTTTTCGTTTTAGGTTGTTGTTTTTTGGATTTTTAGTTGCTGTTTTAGAAAGTTGTTTTAGTGGTTTTGGAAATGTTGGCTTTTTAGACTGTTTTCGTGGTATTGAAAGTTGAAGTACAGAAACTTACAAAAAGAAACTAACATTACGTTTCTTTTTGGGCCTCGATTGACAGACTATCTCATCGTGACCGTGGGATATCCTACTATTTGCAACTGGACATCACAAGGTGCAAGCAAAACAGTTATTAGACCTTTGCTACTTCTTCCTGTTCGGCTTACCGTCGCAATGCTGTTGTCGTGGCCATGTAAGCTCCGAGGAGCCCTTCTTGCTCATTTTCCTGGGGAGAGCATCATACTTTCGCGGTGTGGACAGTCGGAGGTAGGGGCCACCATGGTTGCTGTCCCATCAACGGCAAGGATTTTCTTTTTCTTCTGAAGACTGCCTAAATGCTGCTCTTGAAATCTGTCGCCCAGAGGTTTGGACGGAACAAATGGGCTCTAGCCGATGCATTGCTTAACTTGGTTGGTATGCTAGTCTAGTCTAAAATTGACCGCCAGGTTTGAAGAATTCCTATATTTCCACTGAGGCTCAGTTGCTCGCATGATTTGTTTATTTGCTTATTTGAGGTTTCGTTACGAGTTACTGTTCTGAGTTTATTGTTCTTGTTGCTTTGTTTGGTTCTCTCAACTGGCGCGCAGTATGGCGCATAGCTAAATAAAGTTGAAGTTGAAGAACACTGGCAAAAAAACAGCTGAGATGTAAATGTCCTGTCCGCGATCTGCCAGAGCCACGTAAGCAGTAGATTGGCATTTTGAGTTTTTCTCCAACAAAAAAAAATAAAGGAAAACTAACACATGACTGAGAGCTGAAACCCGAAGAAGTGTTAGAAAGTAAAAGCGAATAGTCCTCCGTAGCTACCCTATTTTTTCGCTAATTTTACAAAGAACTGGGTGCGCGGGGTGCAATGGTAAGAGGCGCTGCTGAAACCAGCACGGTCGATCGATCGTCGCCCGGGCCAACCAAGCCTTCCGCCCCTCTGGGGTCGGTAAATTGGTATCAGAATCTTGTGGGAAGGTAAAAGCACTGACTTGGTATAGCGGCTGGCTCCCGCAGGTCATTGTTTAGGCCAAAACGCATTCGCCAAGCCTACGCATTCACCAAGCCTCTACGATTTTGAACTGAACACGAATGCGCGGCGCGTCCTTCGGGGACTGATCAACGCCGACACCTTTGCTTTACCTTTTTACCTTTTTTTGCAACGCTTTTGGCAAGGCAGATTCGAAAAAAATATGAGAGTGAGGAATACGGGTCTGCAAGGGGTACTCGTTACCTGCAAGAGCGGTCCATTAATCACATCCAAGTACCGCCTAATCTTCCTGCAATGAGTTGCCGTAAATTATACCCAAATCAGTCAGCATTGCCGAGATTCTGCACCGCTCCTTGGATAGAGGTGAATACAGAAGGCGGAAACAACGGGCCGGATTCTAAGCAGAGGTATCGTAGAAGCATACCGGGCGTAGCCGTGGTGGCTTTTGGCTACCACGGGGTAACCGGAACAGTTCCTCACCGTGAACTCACCAGCATATCCGGCTGTGTCAACATGATACCATTAAATCAACCCTGATGCAGTTCGATGGTTAACGAGCATTTGGGGTTTTTGTCCGGTTTGTCAACGACGAATCAAGTCGATGTTCCGAAAAAAGGAGATTTTATGGCCACTTTCATTCGCAGCTACATATTTTTATAGGACCTAGTTTTCAGAATCAGCTATCCATCACCATTAGTTTCAATATCTAATGATTTTCTTGGAGGAAAACCGAAGCACTATTTCCTTCTGATCAGTCCGATCGCTGTCAAATATCTACCCACTGATCTACGGTCATGTCATTCTGTTTTTCTCTTCGTTACTATCCGAGTTGTTGTATTTTGATTACTGGCTACAAATAAATAAATAAATAAATAGCTTCTCTCAGGCTCACTCCGACTCTATGATGCTGAAAGATCACTCAGATGATACCTTTCTGTTGCTCTTAACCCAGTTTCCTTTTCAGAATTCATGCACACCTCTTGGCACTCTGGAAGAAGAACCTCATGTTAGAATTTGATGGCAACCTGTGGGACTTCCTCGATCATCTGGCAAAGGTGAAATAAAATTCGGTGTTCGAAGAGCTTTGGCATCGTCAAACAAGAGCCTCATTTCAAAATCAACATGCCGCTCCCAGGGAATTCCCAGTATTACTCTCATATAGCCCTCTGCTCAGTCAAGGGATTGCTGTTTTATTTTGGAACAAGAGGAGCGCGTGGGGCTAATCCAATCCTTCACGGTTCACTGCTGAATTCATGGGCTATAGGGAAAAATCTAACTCTCGTTTCCCAGCGTCATAACTCCAACGGCAGTTATGACGCTGGGAAACGAGATAAGAGATTTTTCACAGAGCAGCCTATAAATTCAACAGTGAACGATGAAGAATTGGATTGGCTCCCACGAGCTCATCTTCCGAGAAAAAACGGCTATTCCTTGAGCATGACGAATTTCCATCCACGAGGATTTCGCACCATCGGTGACTGAGCAGTCGGATATATGAGAGCAGTACTTGACCAGCGTCAACGAGGTAAATGTCTCTATAATAACCCCACTAACGACGGGGTAACTTCCTCGTCAAGCGTTCTATTGGCAGAAAAACTGAGAGGCTTTTCCGACGTGTCGGTGGACCAATATCGCTCCGACAAAGGCGATAGGAACCAGTTTCCGGTTACTGAACGACACAAAGGGCTTTGAATGTATCAGCGTTGACAGAACCAATTCCCAACCGATGAATTATCGGAGCACTTGAAGTTGGCGGACTTGAGAAGCAGTCCTCAACGCACCAAAAGATTCGTGAAAATAGAGGAAGGGGAGCGGAAAGTACGGAAGCTAGGAAGAAAAACCAAAAGCGACAAGGACAAGAGCCAGGAGGACAACGACGAAGGCGAGAACGAAGAAGAAGAGAAGGGAAGGAGCAAAAATGAGTTGGAGGGGCAAGATAGTGGCGATCGCAATGTCGGTGACGAGAGCAAGGAGGAAAATAGCAAAAGGAGAGGAAGGAGTAGAACCACAAGAGTAACGACGAGAAGAGGAACAGGAGAGAAGAGGAAAAGTGGGCGGCGAGCTAGGGACGGAGAAAAACGGCACGTTCGAGAGTAAAAAGGAGGTGTAGGAATGAAAATATGAGCAGATTGAGAGACGTAGACGCGACGACGAAAAAGGGGATGGAGATGAAGTAGAGGAAAATAAGAGCAGCAGTAGAACATCGGCTAGAGCGACGACAACTGATGCCAGGAGTAGGAGTGGGAGGAGGAGGAGGAGGAGGAGGAGGAGGAGGAGGAGGAGGAGGAGGAGGAGGAGGAGCAAGAGGTACGTAGAGTATGACGACGGGAGGGAGAGGTAGTAGGATGAAGGCGAGAGTGACAAAAAGGGAAAGGAGGAGGATGAGTACGCGGAGAAGAAGAAGAAGAAGAAGAAGAAGAAGAAGAAGAAGGAGAAGAAGAAGAAGAAGAAAGACTGAGTAGGAACTGTGGCACTGTGACGACATCGACAAGGAGTAGGATACGTAAAGGATTGGAGGAAGAGGAAAAGAGAATACGGTGAGTGGAAGCAGATTACAGTGGGGAGACAGAGGACTGGGAGCCGCAGAAAGCCAAGAAGCAGGACGGCGGTGACGAGGTGGAGGAGAAGAGGAAAAAGAAGATGAAGAAGAGGGAGGAAGTGCAGGAAGAGTGTAGACAGGAACGCGATTCCTTCGACAGGTGTGTGCCGTTCACCGGAATCCTAGCCCTGAGTCTCAAGGAATTCGATGAAGGGTCCTGAGGTGCGATTCTCGAGAAACTTCAAAGGGGACGAAAAGGAAAAAGGAGAGAGAGGAGAAAGAGAAAAGGAGAATAGAAGAATCCCCGTAAAACTGCCGCTTTATGACCAACTACTCAAAGACACATTGTTACTGCACAGATATCATTCAATTTATGGTGACAGACAAACGACAGCTGTTGGGAATAAGAAATCACTTTGCCTTTGAAGTTTTCTAAAAGCCGTCGTTTGGGATTTCCAGTTTGATGAGGTTTGCAGATAAGCTCAGCTCTGTGCCCGAATTTTTTCAAATGGAACAAAATTTGATGGCTAAAACGTAAAGTCTAAAAAACGGCACAGAGTTAGTTCACCATCCCATCTAAAAGAAAGCAAAACCACTTGGAAGAGAGCACCCCGCCTAGATAACACAGCAGACTGGATAAATGGTTGCGGTAAAGTTGAATGAGGACAGCTTGACAGCATTTGATTGAAACCCAAAATAGAAAAACGAGAGGAATGCTGGGAAGAAAGGAACGAGAGCGTTAAGCTGTCAAAAGTGCGACAAGCAACTCTAACATATCATTATTTGAGTCGTCACTTACGGCTAGAAAGTAGGACAGACGGCTGTCTGCTTTTCCTACTCAGGAAGAACTCAAAGAATGATAGACATCTAAGCATCCTTGAAGGAGGGGCTCAATACTTCATACGTGGCTGGAATCGGAATAATATGATATATCTTTGGTGCGGTGGTAAGAGGCGCTGCTAACACCCGCACGGTCGATTGATCCTCGTTCGGGCCAACCAAGCCTTCCATTCCTCCGGGGTCGGTAAAGTGTTACCAAACTTTTCTGGGAAGGTAAAAACACTGACTTGGTATAGTGGTTGGCCCGGGAGGCCCATTCATTGTTTAGACCAAATACGCACTCGCCATGGTTCTATAATTCTGAATGGAAAACGAAGGCGAGGCGCATCCTTCAAGGACTGATCAACGCCGACACCTTTATTTTAACCTTTACACAAAAAGCTCAGAATTTATGAAATTCCTAATCTGAGCGCTACTTGAGCCCGCCTAATTGGGTAGCTAATTGGGTCTGTAGCTGATTATTCCGTCCTCTTACGGTATGTCTATATGATCAAAGGGTAACTAAGTGTTATACTGTCTTTATTATCGTGTTTATATGGACACTATTATTTCTTTTATTTCATTTTATTTACACTGTTAGGTGCGCCAAATGAAACAGAAGCATAATACTAAACAATAATACTGTGCCTAATTTTAACTAAAGAAACTAGAATTAAGTAAAATGTTGGTAACTTATGCGGCATCCCGATCTTCAAGAGGAGAGACCAACGCCGTGATGTGCAAATAGATGCGAGGAAAGCCTTCCTGGTCCCATTAGAAGATAGTCGAATGGTATCAACGTTGAGATCAGTGCTACTAGGATAACTTTTTTACCAACAGAGTGGTACCAGCCTACCTTAATTTCAGCAAAAAACAGTCTATTCCTGTGAGTTTTGAAGCATTTAAGAGACTATTAGACAATTCACTTTAGCCACGACGGTGTCCGGTTTTCTTTGCGTTTTTCTGTTTTTCTTATTCATGCGTTAGCCTTCAGTTCTGGCCCGTTCGTTTTCTCCTACTTCTCTCATTTCACTGTCTTTCCTTCAGTTGTTTGTTTCTATGAATATACTTTAAGGTGCTTCGATGATTTCGTTCAGTTTTTTCTTTGTTTCCCTTTGCCGATTCTTTTTCGTGTTCGTGTTTTGTCAATTACACATGGCATGCCCATGTAATAAACAAACAAACAAACAAACTTTAGTCCGACAGGCACTAAGGCCTAGCCAGCTTAGTGCAACAAAAAGGATAGAAAATACCAAAACGTCCGGACTACAATAGTGCGACTTCGGGCGGATTTTGTCTCTTTCAGTTTCCACAAGCGTTGCAGCACAAAGTGCCTAGTAGCGAACTAGTAGAAATAGATAACTCAACCTTTAGCGAATCTCGAGGACGGAAGATAGAAGGTTTCCTCGAAGGTAAAGAAAATAGGTGGGCAAACACTACTCCAAATGAAAGTTTGGGATGCTGCAAAAATCACCCACACATTGAGGACAACTGTCAAACGAAAACTAAAAAGTCACATAATCGTATACATTTAACATAAATGACAAGAGAAAACACAACGTCGTTATGTACAGACGCTGTTAAACGTTATGTTTAGTAGACGTATATAAATGCTCTTCTGATGGTGCTAGGTTCATGACAAGAACCGCGGCTTGGGCGCGATTCGAAACTGGGACCATGCCTAATTGGTTACACCGTCTCCAAGCATTCTAACGAAAGGGAGGTGAACGCAAAAAGCCGTCTGGCTTGAGGAAGCTGCTAGAGGAGTGCGGATGACCGGCACAGTTGATGTCTGGCAAACTCTGCAGTGCCTCAGGCAATCTCTTCGGGGCGCAACTCCTCTGCAACGAAAAAACGTGGCAAATGGTCTTCGCCGGCGTGAGACCGGATGCAGGGTAAAAGTCGGCTAGGCGTTCTTGAAGTGGATTGGGAGAGGCTGGCCGGAGAATATTCAATGCGTTGCAGAAAGGACTGATTAAATATAACCGAGACAGCGAGAAAAAATCGAGAAAAAACACCGAAAAGCATTGTTCCAGAAGCGGTGCAATTCTGAACGGCCTCGCGCGAACGTATAAGAGCTGGCGACGAGGATGCATTCAGTCCTTCTCCGACGACAGACGGAACGCTACCGTATTTTTGAGCTTTCAGCGAAAGTGCAAACAACACAAACCTGAGCAACTGTCTGAGTAGCGAAAGACTCGGAGCATAACGAAGCGCGTAAGAGAATAATTGGGAAGAAGTTATGAAGAAGATCGACTTCAATCAAAAAGTTCGTGATCGGATTTGTGCGATGATTAAGATGCAAAGATTACGGCAGATGGAGTTCACCGGCCTAGTCCGGCCGGTGAAGCGACCAAACTGGATGCTGACCTTCCCGCTCAATTGATCGACTCGATGGTTCCTCCTGCTTTGACATCCATTAGACGTGGAAAACGATAGAATGGACATATGAAACGGTCAGATGGTCTCTACGAACGACAGGCAGCTAAACTGCGAAAATATGAGCTCAGCGAATCAGCCTTGAACGTCGCCTACTAGGTAAGTGCAAGCATGTGAGCGGAAATCGAGTTGGGCTCCTACTCTTACAAGGGAGGTCAGTGAACTTTCCCCGACGATTTGGAACGAGACGTATATGGTCTTATAGGGCTTCAAGCGTAGATCACAGATATGTAATTTGTTTTTGCTGCATGGCTGTGGTTGTTAGAGAGCGAAGTCTCAGCTGAATCTTTCAGTTACCAGTGCATGCAGAAGGGAATCTTGATATTAGTTTATTAGTTACATTTTTATTGAATTTTCAGCTCCTGTTAACTGAAAATGCACCTTCAGCATATCATCACTTCCTTCCTGTGGCCAAATAGGCTGCTCGGCACTTTTGCAGGTTTTTTGGCAAAGCTGAAGTTGCTCGTTCTAATAGAAACGACGGCAAAAATAGACAAAGCGTGGGCAAGATGGGCTCTCAAAGCTTGAGAAGTGGGCTCGCATCTCTCAAGAGCACCGTGTTTGTGAACATTCGGCTATAAATAAAGATAAGAAGAAGTTCTACCAACTTTGGAACTGTTTGCGAAAACATGAGAAAAACACAGCATCCCTCCGTTTTCTGGAGACAGAATAAGTGTCTCTCGGAAAACGAAGGAGAAATAATCATTGAAATTATTCTGTTAATCGCTGCCCGTCCGATGCCAGTGTTTTGCGAATAACCTAGCATCTCCACATATATAAATCATTGAAGTGACTCGGAATACCGTAAATTCAACTAATGCACAAAGATAAATAATAAATAGTTCAAATACATAGACGGCATGATTATAAGCCAGTTTGCCTATTTCTGGAAATTGAGAACCCTTCCCAATAGTACACATCAAAAGCGCCAAGAGATTGCGCTTTTCGCTGACCTTCGTACTGTACGGAAATTATACCCAAATCGAATTACCTATGAAGCTGTCAACACCTATTTACCGGTATTTTTCATAGAAACTGGTAAGAATTTCTATATTGTTGGAATAATTTATGAAGGAATAAATTGTAGAATCCTCAAAACGCTCATTTTCAAGACCATTTTTATTTATTTATTTATTTATTTATTTATTTATCTGCGTCCGAGGACGCACCGAAAACAATACCAGACAGAAACACATTTAAAAAGAAAACCAGACTTCAAAACACAACAACGCAGAACATAATAGGGAACGCTAATCAGATACAAATTTTAAAAAATATTCTAAAAAAAATTCTAAAATAATAAATATTTTCTCCAAATAACCAGAATCGGTGCCCTCAGGTGAAAAAAGTTCTCCAAAAAACTGGTAAATATCCGAAATTCTGATATTATTAAAATATTGTATGGTGTAAGAGGCTGTAGAATCTTCAAAATGATCCAAATATTCCTTTAGGTATGCCAAAAATGGGGTTTGCTTTGGGACCACGTCCATTGGACGCCTCGGGTGCCCAGTTTCAAACGAGACAGCGAACGGCATAATTAGCCCTATCGAGGTCCTACCTGTAGCAAGATGGGTGACAACCTTGGACGGGTAATTTGTGGTTCAACGACTGACCGGAAGTAGATGCCAAGCAGGAGTGATAGAAGTTCAACTTCCTACAGCGATCATTAACTTATATGTATAGTCACCTGAATATAGTTACCAGTAATAGATGACTGCAATAGCTGGAGGCAACTAAAATGCTGCAATAGGCCATTTTTCGCCAGTGATTGAGAGATCCTATTAGCTATGCAAAGCTTGCTGCTGCAGAGCTATTGTCGCTACCCAGAATCGCAAGAAATTTTGGCAATAAACATAACAACGCAAGATCCAGCACGTGGTACGTCGGTAAGGGTAGCTACTGACACGCGCACGGTCAAGTGACCGTTCCTGCCCCGAGCGAACCAAGCCTTCCATCTCTGCGGGATCTCGGTAAATTGGTACCAGACTCGTCTATGAGGGTAAAGACACTGACTTGGTATAGCGGCTGGCCCTGCAGGTCATCGTAGAGATCAAATACGCTTCCAAAAGGCCTTCACAATTCTGCTTGCAAGACGGAGCCATAGCGCGTCTTTAGGAGACTGATCAACGCTGACCACTACGGTTACCTTTCTGCGGCAATTATCAGGTATTTGCAGGTGAACAAGCGATGTGATAGGTGTGCTAAAGAGGATCCAAGTATTACATTTCGCTCATTTTTTCTTTATTTTTCCATTTCAGACATTTCTTCGAAAAAATGCACTTTCAACATAACATTCGTGTGTGATTTCCCAGTGGATACACCATTTAACGCCTATGACGTTGTAGACTGCTCGTCAATCTGTCACTTTTTTGACTGACGGTTTTCTTCCAAAATGACGATACTTTTATGATGAAGAAACATCTAAGCAGTTTTTTTGCTCGGACAGATCTTTTTCAGAAAAAGAAAAAAGCGTTCTATAAAGGAAGTATTGGTCTTTCAGGATATGATTAGAACTACAAGGTCTGACAAGAAAGTGCGGCAACGAATCCAAGAAAACCTAGGAGAACTGAAGTAATAAGGTGAACGCAGGGAAAGAAACTAGAAATTGAGAAAATGGAAGAAAAAGTTATAGTACAGGTGTTATAGAATCCAAATCTTAAAGACGAAAGGTTGGCAGAAGGATACATAGAAGAATGGAAGCAAAAGGAAGGAAGATCGCACATTGTTGGGTGCGCAAGGCGTCACCCATCCGGTCGATTGATTGACCATCATCTGGTCAAAGATCAGTCATGCCTTCACCCCTGGAACTCCGGGTAAATAGCTACCAGACATGTCCCAGGTGGGTCCTGACTTGGACCGTGGCTGGCCCTCACGTTCACCTTTCCTCTACGATTCTGACCGGAAAACGAGGGCGTGGCACGTTCTCAGGTGTCTGATGGAAACCGTCCACCTTCCATTTCGAACTGTCCCGAGAAACGCCGGGTAACCTTTGTTCCCTTTCTCATTAAATTCCTTGACTCTAATTTTTATGACGAACTTTTATAGTGATTAATTAAGTTGAATATTCTGTGGACTTATAAGTGGAGGGCCCTTATATCGCATATGTCTCTTCACCTTTCCTTCATTTTATGATATTTTTCTTTCACATCTTCGTATTAATCTTTATCGATGACTTTATTCGAATCGTTGTCCTCATTAGGCTGAATCCGCACACTGCAAGCGTGAGAAATCGTACTCAACATCATAAATACAAACAAACACTAATAAAATGAAAATCCACAGTTTGTTCCTAGCGCACAGATGAAAATCAAAAATTTGAAATTTTGACTATGCGTCCTTCACCGTTGGATTGATCACGCTCTTTTGATTCCGGCCGTGTTTTTTTCTATCCAGTAAAAATGAATCTAAGATGATTTGAGACGAGTGAACGGTAAAAGCGATCTATATCGTTTATATCGCGTTTTGGCGGAAATATTCCGACGGTACTGTACTCACTCCATTTTATAATTCTTTATTTTGCCAAAATCTCAGGATCTGTTCCATATTTTCATATAGTTCGTGAAATAGAGTTCCTTCTCGTTGCTGACGTTTCGCATCATGTCCAATCGCCGTACGTTGTTCTTTTGTGCTTTTCGAATCATCGCCAAGATGATCAATGGAGTAACCACTGTGTAGTAGGGAATGAGCTGAAATCGTCGGAATTACTTGTTTTTCAGCATTTTTTGAATATATAAAAAGAATTTTTCCGAAGTTTTCCTGCTAAGTTGCTTCACTGTCCAAAGTTCTTCTCTCATCATCCTATTATTTCTTTCATCCTAACACGAAGGATAAGAGCGTGCAGCTCAGTGGTAACAGGCGCTGCTCACACTCGCACGGCCGAGCGACTGATCCCCGACCGGGCTAACCGAGCCTTCCATCCCTTCGTGGTCGGGTAAATTGTTACCAGAGTTGTCTGATATGGTAAATACACTGATTTGGAGGAGCGGCTGGCCTCCACAAGTTACTATTATATTTAGTCCAAAAACATCTCTGTGACCCCCAATGGAAGGACCCTTACAGACCCGACGACATGTAATTTGAGCGACAAATGAGCCGTTGAGCATGAAATTGAGCGAAACACACGCCGACGAGCATTCTCGTCCAACGCGACATTCGCGACGGCCGCATTGCTCTAATCAATACCGCGTTGCAACGCGCGGTCGGCCGCGTTGGACGAGAATGCTCATCGTCATGTCGTCGGGTCTGTAAGGGCACGAACACGAATGCGGCTGTATCTCCTAAGGGTACAACAGCATTCGTGTTCCACTGAGAATCATAGAGACTGATCCATTTACTCCCTTACTTTTTACAACAGAAAATGAATGTTAACGACTAGTTTCTCACATGAATCTTCTCCAAGATCAACTCACATAGGTGGCGCAGAAAGCGGTACGGAAAATGATCGGCGCCATTGAACCTCTGAACGATGGCAGTATAGCTCCAATCGTCGTGAATACTAGCAGAAATCCGGCCTGGAACAACACCAACGGGAAGAGTAACTGCACAATGTGTCGATTTTCGCGAAGATGGAACGAATCGCGCAGATTGTAGGTTCTTCTGAAATCGATAAATCGATCGATTACATGTTCACTATTGAAATGCTTACGTTGAATTTGATTCACTCCAGCTGTTGAAACATTTTGTGTCGATACGCCTAGGCGTTGCCGTACGGGATGTGTAATAAGAAGAACGTACATAACGAGGCCGATCTCGTTTGCTCGTCATTGGCGCGAGATCAATAAAGGTTCAACTCGATTTCAAAATTTTCAAAAATTTCAAGTGCCTTTCAAACCCGAGCCTCGATCGTGATTTGCTGATCATCCGACTAATAAACCTATCCTACTAATAAATGAGCGAAACCACGATGTCTATTTGTTTGCCAATTCTATGGTCCCGCCGCGATTGCCCGTTACCGTACTCCCAGTGACGTATTTCATTAGTTCCTCGCCGTCTTTTGCTGCATGCTTTTTGTTCTTCGTTTTATTTGTTATTATAAATGTTTCTTATATGTTTCCTACTATTCGCTGGTATTATCATAACTGGAGCGTGTGGCACCGTAGTAGGAGGCGCTACGGACCCGCGCACGTTTGAGTGATCGATCTCTGCTCGCGTTAACCAAGCCTTCCATCTCTAGGGGAGCGTAAATTGGTGCTAGACTGGGAAGGTGATGACACTGACTTGGTGTAGCGTCTGGCCCCGCAAGTCATCGTATAGGGCAAGTATGCACTCACAGGCCTCTCCGATTACGAATGGAAGGCGAAGGCATGGCGCCTACTAAGCGTGCTCATTAATGAGGAGTCTTTACTTTACCTTTTACCTCTAAGTTTCGAAGGTTTTTGTTTTACCAGCGGGGAACGTAAATAAGAACAACATCATGTTCAAGTTGAGCATGAATCAGGCATCGTTGTATTGCAAAGAAGAAGAGAGATAAAGGTGATAGTGAAAGGAAGAAGACATCATCTAACAGAACTTTCTCCCTTAAAAAAAGAAGGAAAAAAGGACATCATTACTTACCTATCAACGGCATAACGATTGTAGAATTTGAAGGCGACAATTCCTACTAGAGATGTCATACACAGACCGCAGAGAAACATGTTGATCAGTGAGAGCCGATTGATGGTCTGATTAGATCCGGACGAGCAGTACGGGTAGACGTTCGTGAATTTCTCCGGCAAAATCGTCCACGTGACCAGCAGGACGGAGGATGCTAACTGAAATTTTTTTTCTCGAAAATCTTCTTATGGTAATAAATATATTAGGCTGGCAACTATGTTCGTAGACTCTCAAGGGCCTTCAACAAAAATGTTATTAACTGAACAACAAAAAAACAACCAAGGTGTGGTCCTTTAGAGGGTCCATGTACTTCAGAATTCTGCGGTTGCTGTTCTATTCCACTTCTTTAAAATATTTACATAAATACCCAAAATGATGCAGGTCCTTACCAATTGCTCCATGTGAGCATCTGAAGTTGGGTTCCAACTTACCTTGCTGCCAAACCTGGATTTCCTTTGGCAGCAGAACTATAGCATTCATTATGTGCTTGCTGGTGTCTTTTCTTTTTGGATTTGATGCTGATTTCTCGAAATCTTCTGTTATTTCTGAATACCATCAACTGACTACGGACATCACCACCGGTGCAGCACATTGCCATTGTCGAGTTTCAGTAACCTATTGGCCGAGCAGGTACCAATGAAGGCCTTAATAAACGCAAGTTTGGTGGGCTTTCATTTTAAGCGGAAAGAACATCCTAGAAAGCAAAAGTCACAGGTTTCCCGAATGGTTTAGGGAACTACGTGACACACGCTATAAAACAGCGAAGAGAGCAAGAAAATTAGTGAACGTTCAAGTAAGTTATGTTTGCCAGAAGTAGTGGCTGCGAAACAGTCCACGAACTTGTTGCCAACCTAACATTTCAAAGCATTCACTGAATCACCCAAATTTAGGGTAAACGGAGTGATTCATACACGTATTCTTGCACAATATATAGGAGATACATAAAGAGCTGAAGCGCCTTTCTAAAAAACCTAAGGCCACTTACCGCAAACAACGTAAAACCAATTCCCAGCGATCGCCCAGTTTTTTCGTAGCTGGACCTTTTCACGGTGGCAACAATTCGTTCGAGAATCATCATAAACTGAAAGGAACCGTTGTGAATTCGAAAGGAAGCAACACGATAAAATAAAAGGCGAAAAATTAAAGAAAAGGTATAAATAAAACCGAACGGCATACCTGAAGGATGACGAATGACGTGAACGAGGTGGTGAGCGGAAATCGAAGAATGGTACAGGTGAGAGCTGACGTGACAATGTCACAAGGCGACTTCGAAAAGGAATATTTCCATAGGTGCATGAGCTTAAAAAACGTTGAATAGAGAATAACTAAATCGCGAAATCCTACACCTTAACCCAAAATCCACAATAATGCCAAATGGTTCACCTGTGTGCCGATAATGAAGACCGAGTGCACGAAAAAGATTACGAGCTGAGCAAAGATGAGCGTCTGAAATAAAGTAAAGTAAGTAAGTAGTACGCGAACATGGAGAACAACGAACAGAGAGTATTGCTTTATCATTGGCAGCGACTTGGTGGAACTGTATTAGGAAAGTGGCCGAGGAGCTGGTCAGCTGATATGAAGGGAAAGAAGAGTATACAGTACCAGACCTACCGCAACAATAAAACGGTGGAAGTGGCGCTTTTTCGCGCTGAAAGATGCCGCTTTTGGGGTCCACGCGGGGTGACCCGGACAAAGTCTACTGCAACACTTTACGCCGCATGCTCAACGGAGATCCTCGCGCTGTAGCCAGGCCAAATGCGGAGCCCTGTCGAACGAGACCGAAAATCGAGGGTGTAATATTATGTATACTTGAATTGTTACATATGTTATTGATGCCATGATTACCGTGTATAACCGGTGCTCAGTTATCCTGTTATCCTCACCTCATTCTATTATCACTTATCCATGTATTGTTATACAGTTAGCCTCGATATCCAGTTAGCCTATTTCGAAAGTCTTGCCATGGGTGGCCCTCGGGTCATTCGTATGAATCTCTAAAACTCATGAATCCAATTCTATCTCGCCTTATCCTCGTGTACTGCACTCTTCCCAGCCAAGCCGGCTATGTAAGAAACCGTCCCAGTCGCATTCGCTTCTTTTCTCGGTTCTCCTCTCCTCAACTGACTTGCCGCACCGTAATGGCCGGCTCGGTTCTCATACGACTACTGTGGTAATAAACTGTGAGTTAAAGCCTCGCAAAAACGCAGAAGCACCGGCCTCACCCTGGCCGAAGCCCTTACATGGGGCCAAACCAGTTGGCTTCCACTAGACGTACGTGAAAGCCTAGTGTAGTCGTGTCGTGGAAAGTCGAGGAAATCTTGACTTTCACGATACGCACGCCCGAGCCGCTAGCCGTTAAGAGCGGTAGGCACGGAGATAATTCTGCTAGATTGCAGTCCCTCCAATATCGATCGATCAGCAAAGTAGTACGGTCGAACATAACTTAAGGACAGAGGGAACTAATTTTGCAAGGCAGTACGCTGCGCAACTTTTTTGCAAGCGTTGATAATTTCCTCGCCTATAACCGTCCCAGTCGCTGCGTCCCTCCATATTATCGTGTTCGTGTAGGTAAACCATGTCTCCCCTTGGAGATATGGAGGACGACCTGGATCGCATCCTGGAAGAAGATGCGCTACGAGATGACAGATTCGAGGACATGCAGATGGAGCTGACGCAGCTTCGATCACAAGTGCTCCAAATGGCTCAAGAAGCCAAACAACAGGTATCAAAAACGATCGAAGTTTTCAATGAGGCGCTGGCCTTATGGCAAGATTGGCCACAAAGAGTAGCACAAAAGCTTAGGGAAGGCGCAATTTCATCTCCTGAGCATGCAGAGGAGGAGCTCACCAAAATCCTAAAAGCTGAAAAGGAACCTTTGGTAAACGCGTTAGTAGTCCTAAGCGAAGCTTCAAGTTCTTTCGTACGACTCACCGCTGAAGTAAACTCAAAATACTGTCGGGAGCTTGACACTATTCTCGTGCAGGCCCAGCACGATGATAAGTGTATGCGTGAACTTTCGTGAATACTTGAAGTTCCTTCAACGGACGTAGTAAAAGCGGTGAATTTTCTCGTTAAGGAGAGCGCAAAAGAAGGGGCATCTTCCGCCTCAAAAACTAAGTGCTCCCAACAAAGAAACCATTGATGTATAATGGCCAGACTGTTCAATTACAGGGTCCATCGACGTCTACCGACATCCCGTCGGCCGAAAAGAAACCCCGTCAAGGGTTCAATGCGTACTACCTTAAGGACCCTAAAAGTAAGCGTAAGGAGTTCGATCACCGTATGAAACAAACGGGCCGTCGCCATAATGAGAGGCAGGAGTCACACCCCCGAGGAAGACGTCACTAGTTAAAGCGTCGGAGCCGTCTCCCCGGAGGGAGAGCGTGTAATGTTATGTATACTTGAATTGTTACATATGTTATTGGTGCCATGATTACCGTGCATAACCTGCGCTCAGTTATCCTGTTATCCTGACCTCATTCTATTATTACTTATCCATGTATTGTTATACAGTTAGCCTCGTTATCCAGTTAGCCTATTTCGAAAGTCTTGCCATGGGCGGGTCATTCGTATAAATCTCTAAAACTCATGAATCTAATGCTATCTCTATCTTCGTGTACTGTACTCTTCCCAGCCGAGCCGGCTATATAAGAAACCGTCCAAGTCGCACTCGCTTCTTTTCTCGATTCTCCTCACCTCAACCGACTTGACGTACCGTAATAGCCGGCTCGGTTCTCCATACGACTACTGTGGTAATAAACTGTGAGTTAAAGCCTTCTCGCAAAACCGCAGAAGCACCGGCGTAACCCTGGCCGAAGCCATTACAAGGGATCAAAAAAATCGCTTGGTAACAAGTTCCACGAATATAAAAAATTTGTGCATGAAATTGCTTGGTAACAAGTTCCACGGATATAAAAAATTTGTGCATGAAATAGAGCCGACATGCTGAGTTCGAAAACATACAGTAGCGGCCAAAAATCTATTAGCATAAGTACGGTAGCGGCCGCGCTGAAATTTTCACCCTTTTGACCAGCAGCCCACGAAAGCGTTCGGAACTTTCGAGGAAGCTGTGCACAGTTTCTAGTAGAGTAAGTCTCCCTCTTTCTAACAGTGTACGAAAAATCTCTAGATGTGCTGAATCTAAAGAAATATAAGAGGTTTTTTGAGACATACATTTTTCTTCACTCAAAAATTTACTTTGGTGACTTGTAATTTTTCCGCGAACAGCTGTGAGAGAAAACTAAATAAACTTTTAGGCAGTACAAACAGTTGTCTTTCAAACGGTGTATTTTGTTTTCAATGTTTTTTCACAAGTCCAGAATTACAGACAATTTCAAAGTGGAAACTCACGAAGAAATGCAACACTACAGGGTGTCTCAAAAAATGTGCTCACTGTTTGAGGAGCCATAAGTTTACTGATAGTAGAGATCCAAAGATAGGTTATACGCCATACGAAAGCACATTAGAAGCAGATCTTATGCCACGCCATTGGTGTGGATTGCGCCATGCACCTCTACGACTGACCAATTTTTACACCTGATTGACAGTGCTCAAGATAAATGTCATCAGTAATTCAACAGTAGTGTACTTAATAGTTGTAGAAGATGTTCGCAGACAAGCGATGTGCAAAACAAAAAATGATTAAGAAGTTTTTCCTCTAATAGACCGCGATTCGCGGATGCTATCATAAGCTATCATCCTCTTATTTTTTGAAAATTCATGGCGCACTGCGCTAACAAGATATCCTGCTCAAGATTTTTTCGTGAGGGTAATCTGACACGTAGATTGCTACGGTGTTCTTATACCCCTCGAGATCGCGCTGTTGGTGTACTATCAACTAAATTTTGAGCGGACTTATAGTCTTGCAAAACTCAACTAGATGATTTTTTCAAAAAACTCATGGCTTTCAGCGTAAGCGAGATATCTTGTTCACATTCTTTCATGATGATAATAAATCATGTGGAATACGATGGTTGTATTTCCTGTATTCGACAGCGCGCTGTTGGTGAGCTATCAGGGAAATTTGAGTCGGACCCACAATTTGGCACCGCACTGCCAGCTGGAAATTTGTTCAAAAATTCCTGTCATCCTGCGTTCACGAGGTATTTTGCTGAAAGTTGATGCATAAAGGCAATAAGGCATGGAAAACACAATACTCATATTATCTAGCTCCCTCAACGCAAAATTGGTGAAATACCGAATAGTTCACTAAAAAGACTGTAATTCTGGATTTGTGTAGAACGGTTGAAAACAGATTAGAACACATGAAAGAAAAATGTTTGCACTGCCGGTGAGTTTGTTTATTTTTTTCTCACAGGGGTTTGCGGAAAAATTACAAGTCACCAAAGTAAATTTTTGAGCGAAGAAAAATGTATTTCTCAAAAAACCTCTTATATTTCTTTAGATTCAGCATATCTAGACATTTTTTGTACACTGTTTGAAAGAGGGAGATTTACTCTATTAGAAACTGTGCACAGCTTCTTCGAAAGTTCCGAACTCTTTCGTGGGCTGCTGGTCAAAGAAGGGTGAAAATTTCTGTGCGGCCGCTACTGTACTTATGCTAATAGATTTTTGGCCGCTACTGCAATTATGCTTACGAATAGATCAATTTCAAAGAAGATATATAAAAGCGGCGGTGTCGGCGCAAGAAAGCGCCGCTGGCGCCGTTTAATCGTAGCGGCACGTCCGGTACTGTAACTTGTGGTAAGAATCCAAAAGGAAAAAAATATCTGTAGCAAATCATGTTTCCCATTAAAGAAATGTCTTTTTTATTCAATAAAACAATGCTAGAGTCAGGGAAACGGTAAAGAAGGTTTGTAGAATAGTTTATATTGCAGGGTATATTAACCGAACAAACCTTGCAGTTCACATGGAAGTAGAGCTTCTTGCACTGCACCAGGGTGGGAATGGCTAGTGAGGCCGAGACGAACCCGAAGATGACCTGCATCAGAATGGCGACGTGAAATGGCCAATACGTGGCGAACGGCTCGTATTCAGAGCAGTTCCTTTCCATCTGGAATCCAAAGTATCAAGGTGTGGAATCGAGAAAAAGCTGGAATAGAAAAGTTTCGATCAATTGATTGATTGTCTATTTGATAAGCACATACATAAGTGTACAAACCGACGAAAAGGTTAAGAAGAACACATAGTCATTAGAGCACTAAAGAACGCGAACTAAAAATAAAACTCGAATTTTTAGGTGGAAAAATTACTGCTACGTTACTAATATGTTGGTAACATCAAGGTAGAGGTAAAGCTATCCGCGTTGATCACTCTCCCAACGACGCGCCACGCATTCGTGTTCCATCAAGAATCGTAGAGGCATGGTGAATGCGTATTTGGCCTATACAATGACTTGCGGGGCCAGCCGCTATGCGAAGTCGGTGTACTTACTTTCCCAGAAAGGTATGGTACGGAAAAGCAGCAGTAACTGGTAAGTGCGGAAAGTGTTAAGTGTTAAAGATTTATGAGGCGGTTTCGCAAAAAAAAAGTGCTCAGTAATATTAGTGATTAATGAGCGATATAAATTCTAAGTGCGTCATAAGTGATAAGGTGTTTTTAGATTAATATTTACATCGTTGATAGATCTGAGCTATGAATCAGTGAGTGCATGCTACGCAAGGCCGTAAAAAATAACGACAATCTATGAATAAACAAATGAGATCGACTTCACCAATGACTTTGATTAAACCACAAAGTACTGAGTTTGACGTAGATGATTGAATAAATAAATGCATGAAAATGTATAGATATAAATCTCATTGTTGGAGCTGAGGTGAGCTTGGAACACCCAAAAGAAGAATGTCGTAGAGTAAACTAAATGACAGCCCTGCCAGATGACATTTGAAGATATTAGGTTGGTGCAAAATTAATTTCGGATTCTGAGTACCTTCACATAAACAACTTTTTCAACCCAAATTATTTCATCTCAAAAAAAGCCAAGCATACCATTTGGTAGGTTTTTTCCTGCTCTATACATGATTGCTGCCCTAACGCTACTAGGCAAGTTTTTACAGGGCTTCGTTCAATCATGAACCGACGCGATTATCGAGTCATCATGGCTTACGAATATAAATTAGGACACTCCGCTGCGGAGGCGGCTCGCAATCTTAGCATTGCTTTTAGGATGGATTGTCCTTGCGAACGGACAGTGCAACTCTGATTCAAAAAATTCGCATGTGGAGATTTTGGTCTTGGAGAAAAAGCCGGCCGTGGTCGTAGGGCGTCGCTTGATGACGAAGATTCGAGAGCTGCTGTAGAAGTAAATCCAGAGACGAATACACGGACGCTAGCAGCGGACCTAGGCGTACATCACACCACAATTGGATGGCACTTGGCCGAAATTGTAAAGGTGAAGAAAATGTCAAAATGGGTACCCCATGAACTGACTGAGGAGCAGCGCCTCAAGCGTTATGACATCTGCTCTAACCATCTGATTCGCCTGAGATCTGACCCGTTCGTCGGCCGTTTTGTGACTGTTGATGAAAAATGGGTCTTGTAAGATAACAGGAAACGAGGGTTCGTTTGGGTAGACAAGGATGGCCCACCAAAATTTTTTCCTAAACTTGACCTTCACCCGAAAAAGGTCATGTTGACTGTTTGGTGGTGCTGCAAAGGGCTAATTCACCACAGCTTCAGGCAACCTGGTCATTCAGTTACAGCAGAGTCCTACTGTTGTGTTTTAGACCAAATATGTGCAAAGTTGCAAAAACTGTGTCCGGCAGTGGTGAACAGAAGTGGACCGATCCTGTTGCATGACAACGCAACGCCGCGCTCCTCGAAAACCACCCGGCAAAAATTGACCCAATTAGGTATAGAAGTTCTCCCTCACCCACCCTATTCCCCTGACCTCTCCTCAACAGACTACCACTTTCTCCAATCTCTTGACTCCTATCTACGTCAGAAACAATTCGCTGATTTGATCGATGTTGAATCTGCCTTCGTTGAATTCTTCGATTCTCGTGATCCCAGTTTTTAATCTAGAGGCCTAGAAATGTTACCAGTTCATTGGCAGAAATGTGAAGATTCTGATGGTTCTTACTATGTTTGATAAAGTTGAGTTTGAGCTGAGTTATTGCACTTTAAAGTTTGCGGTCCAAAACCGAAATCAATTTTGCACCAACCTAATACATAAGCGCCCCGCATGAACTTATTACTTAGTTACTAATTACTACTCACTTAGTTAGATTCTCACATTTATTCAATAGAAATAAATTTTCTGCTGATCAGAGCGAAAAGAGTAGAGTCGGTTTGAGGAATACACTGCGTCCAGAAAAGATAGGGACACCTCCTAATTTCTTGTTTCAAGGATTTGCTTGACACTATTCGATTTCAAATCTATTCTAGTAAATTCAGCATGGCAAAAAACATTGGACTGAGCGATTTGAGCTTCTGATTTGAACGGTGAACGTTTTGAGGACGATTTTTGCAATCAATGCGACAAAACCACTGTCCAGAAATGATAGGGACACCTACAAATAAGAGTCGGTTGAATAGGCAAAATGGTAAAAACTACTTTTTTGAACAATATTCATTTCAACAAAATGTTTCGTGTTAGCGCAGACCATAGAACGTCGTGCTCAATAGAATAACAAAGCCAAATTAAGGCTCTTGAAGAAATAAGGCCTATTGTCGCGGAAATTCACCTACGGCGAAAAACTCGAGAGTGATTATCGGCGAATAATGACAGATTATGAAATGAAGAGGTTTCCCGGAGGTTCTAGGTCACCCTCTGATCTAAAACAAACAGACGCTGGCCAAATAATATCTGATGTACAGCCTAACTGGAGCAAGTAAGCAAGAGCCCCCATGAAAAAACAGTAAATTTATCTGCTATTGTATGAAACAATACAAAAACGTTCCTTACATAAATTTTAGGTTCACTTCACGTTTAGCAGACGCGCACGAGGAGAACAGTTTTGAATTTCTCAAGAGAAATTAAATCCGTTCCTGGATTAAGGCACGATAGACGTCCACTTGGTTCCTAGGCTGATTATTCTGAGGTTAAATTGAATTTTCCGATGCGAAGCGACTTTCCTGAAGCTGTCCAGATGGCATACAGTAGCACAAAACGGTTAAGTCGAGAAGAACTAGTTTTTAACGGAGGAGGGGCTTGAGGTGCGGTGCAGCCTTAGTGTGGGTGGCAGTTTCACTCTGAATAAAAAGCCTTGGTTGAATTTAGTTTAGCAAATTCGACTTGATTTGAATACCAACAGGTACTGGCAACTTAACTGTTGCCGTTCCTAGAGGGTGACGTGCGGCACAGCTTGTCTTTCCAAGAGGAACGTGGCCTACTTCATAGAATCAGGTTGACCCCAGGCTTTTTAAGGGCCTGTTTCGACGATATTCTCGAATTGCCAGCAGGTTCTTCTATGATGATTCTGATGAGGAACCTCTAAGAACACCTTTATCAGAGAATTAACGCGATTAACAAGATCTACTCCTGCGTTGAAGAGCCCAGGACAGCGATCCATCGGTCTCTCCAATAAAATTCTTAAAAACTCTGTCGCCTTAATCCCAATTCCACTTATTCACGTGGCATTGAATAGTGAAGCGTCCACCAAGTACTAATTTCACTGACCTAATTAAGCTCTGGTTTACAAAGCTGTTTTTTCTCGGGTGTTCCTATCATTTCTGGACAGTGGTTTTGTCGCATTGACTGCAAAAATTATCCTCAAAACCTTTACCGTTCAAATCAGAAGCTCAACTCGCTTGCACCCATGTTTTTTGCCGTGCTGAATTCACTAATGTAGATTTTAAATCGAATGGTGGTAAGCAAATCCTTTAAACAAGAAATTAGGGGGTGTCCCTATCATTTCTGGACGCAGTGTATTACATAGAATATGGGTGTGGACTAAGCAAAGAATGTCCGCAGCTCCCTTATATTCCTTAATTAACCTTACCGTGATCATGAGTGATAAAGGTCGCCTTGATGAGGATGCGCCACGCATTCATTTTACACTAAGATTTTATTGATCACCGCTGTTCAAACATTTAAACATTTGTTGCTGTTTGTTTGAGTCAGTGTCTTCTTCTTCCCAGCCAAGTCTGGGAGCAGCTCAGCCTACCGAACAGAAACGAAAGACTTAGAAAGCCTTGGGCGAGGTTCGAACCTCCGACTACGCGAGCAAGGAGGGAGCACTCTACCTTTTTACCATACTCGTCCAGAAGCCACGAAGCCGGTTTTGAAATGTCGTCTGAAGGATCACGGATTTCAACAGTTACAAGATTCATGTGGGCGCACGTGGTAGAGAGGTAAGAGGTGCTACCGAGAGCCACACCGCGGGCGATTGATCCTCTCACGAGCTAACCAAGCTTTCTATCCCTTCTGGGTCAGGTGAATGGCTACAATAAATAAAACATAATGCTGTAGTAGAATCAACCTCAAGTTACATATTACATCATGAATGTTTTTACATGATATTACACATCCACTTTCACATTGTACATTATTATTACATAATAGATTCTTCGTATTTTTTACTCTGTTTCACCTTTTAGCCCCATACACGAAGATGTATGTACATTAATTATTATGTATTACAAAGGTATTATTATGCAAAGTGCGGCAAAAGTTCTTGGACACAGATTCTTGACCGTCTAAACGGCAGATCTCAGACAAATGAGATGAAATTTGTAAAATTTATTGCATGTATAACACACAGATAACAAAGCATCTAACTTTCGAAATGACCTCCTTTCGTACGAATACAGGCCCTAAGTCTCTTGGGGAACGCGTCTACGGCAGCACGCAGGTTGTCTTCATCAATTTCCTCCCAGGCTTTCTTCAAGGCTTCTTTAAGAGAATCAGTGCTTGCGTGGAATGTTGTGCAGGCTTTGCTCTTCAATACGGACCAGATTAAATAATCCATCGGATTAAGGTCCGGGCTATTCGGTGGCCACTTTTTTGCTGAGATGAAATCAGGAAAATTGTCGGCGCACCACTTCTGTACGACTTCGTCACTATAGGCAGGTGCAGTGTCCAGCTGATAGGTCCAAGTGGTGTTTTCGAAGTGTTGAAAAGTCCACGGAATAATTTTTTCTTCAAAACGTCTTCCAGGACTTGTTGCTGTCGATTTTTCCCGATGCGTCGGTGAACCTGCGTGCCGCCGTGGACGCGTTCCTCAAGAGACTTAGGGCCTGTATTCGTGTGAAAGAGGGTCATTTCGAAACTCAGATGCTTTTTTATATGTAAGGGGTCAAAGGCAATAAATGTAATACATTTCATCTCATTTGCCTGAGATCTGCCGTTTGGACGGTAAGGAATCTGTGTTGGAGAACTTTTGCCGCACCCTGAATATTATAAAGGTATTGCTGAAGTATGGTAACACTCCCTTAGGATCATCAATAGGGCTGGGAGTGAGGATGTTAGTACAGGTATTTATACACTATAGAGATCAAACGCTGTTCATTTATTCATAGTTATCCAATCAACAGAATTCGCACAGAAGAAACACTCATGTAACATGCGACTATTGGATTTGGGTAATGATAACAATAGTAATGATAGAATATCAGATAAACTAAAAGGGTGATCCTAAAGAATTTGATCACTTTGTGAGGTTACACTGAAAAAATTTACAAAATCTCGAATAGAATAAGCCATTGGTGTGTGAGAAGGAAGGGCAGTAGGATCACTATTCATTGCGGTTAGAGCGGGAAGAGTAGACGCTGAAGATGGTGTATGACCTCTGAAGGTTACTCAGTTCTTTGACTAAGCCATGTAAATTTTTAAAATTTTGTAAATTATTATACTTATGATAAATGAATTCATTACTATTGGAGCAAGAGGGCATATCACCTCCGCTTTTGCTGATCATTGTCGCTCTACCTATAATGAGCCTCACGAGGACACAGAACAACGACCTTCCGATAATAAAAGCGTTGTCGTTATCTACGCTCATTAATTTTAATCATAACAAAAGTTTACGATCAGATGATTAGATTAGTTAATTTCACACGGATGTGTGGTGTTAGATGAGCGACTCGCTTGTAGAATGAAAATCCCTTGAACTCGATCCCTGATAGAGTTTTTTTGGTGATAATTCGACAGCCATGAGAGTATAAAATTTTCAAAATCTCTATTTATTACACTTTCAAATGAAGAATAAGAAAATAGTGAAATAACCGAAAATTTTGAGGTCAGTATACATTGATGGTGTAAGCACTGGCCGGATCATCAGACCTCTAATTATGAAAAAGCATATCTCCTTAGTGCAGCTTGTCTTTATTTTGTTCAAAATTATCTGCTCCACGATAAGACAAGCAAATAAATGAATAAATAGAGGCAGCGAAAAAGTTAGAAATATTAATAAAATTGGTATCATATGTATTTCTCGTTTCGTGCCTTCCTTTCGACGAGCTAGATAGATATGTATGTGGTAATATTAGGTTGAGTCGTCGAAGTAATCGGACATTTCCGCATGTGCCCGAATGCAAGATCAAATTTTCTGACAATGAATGCACCTCTCAAAATAAGTGAGGTACTATTCGATAGAGGGAAAAACGCGCTATACAACGATCCAACACATTCCCTTTGGTGATGTCGCTCTTTGTTACAAAGGCTCTGGAATTGCACATTACTACCGAATTGGGTGCCTGTCAGGTTTAGAACGTCTTCTGCCTTTCTACCTTTGTCGACCAACTGGACACGGCTGGAATGGTTAGTGTGGAGCCCTCGTTTCTCATCACCAATAATTAGATTGCTCAGTCAGTACTTTCTGTACTTAAGAATGAGACTAGAATCTGCCGCGTCTACTCTGCGACCCGCGCGCACTGGGTCAAAGCTTGAGGTATCCGTCGACCAAGTTTTTTAACCTTACCGATCGACATTAGTCCTTGATCATCAGTTGACTGAAGAATACTAAAGACGTTTGATAATTCACATGTGGTTTGGCATGGATCGGCCTACACCTCGTTCCTCAATAGGTCCAGATCCAACTCCGTCGGGCATCCTGACTTGTCCTTGTTCTCGATGGCGTAGTAGCCAATAGAGAAGTTTGAAAACAAAGAGTAGACGGTGCTTCGAACAGAAACACTTTTTCATAAATCTGGTTGAAGCGCTCAAGAGATTGGTTCAAACATTCGCCAGATAGAGACAGAAAAAGCATGACGTTGCAATTACGCGATTTGAAGGGAATGAATTCCGGAGCCATTGTAACAACGCTCAACTTTACTAAAGCGAATGTGACCTATTATTTTGTAGTGCTTTTTTCCCTCTATCGAGCGATACCTTACTCGTTTTGATAGGTGTCTTCATTGACTACAAATTTCACCTTGAATACAATCACGCGCAAATGTCCGATTACTTATGACTCAACCTAATATTTTCTTTTTCTACTTTTCAAGTTTTTTTTCCGAAGAAGCATCATTTTGTTCGTTTACTGTAGCAATGAATAGAAGTTAGCAGATAAGAGAATCAAAAAATCAATAGAACCGATTTCTGCAAATACATTTTCCAAAGGATGGATTCCAAGGAACTTAGAAGCAGCACAGTGACACCGTTGAATTCTCCGATAAATTCCTGGACCAAAGGGCCCCACTGGTCTACCTACCTAAGATCTCATGGCACGCAATAGGGATCAACGGAGACAATACTGGTGCCCCTTTCGTCTAATCAATGACCAACAAAAAGATCTGAAGATCGGATTGGAAGAGGTCCACTCGTAGGGAAGCAAGCAGAACTGCCGCATATGGACTGATAGCGAAATCCCCTGATGATTCAAATCAGTGGACTGTTGATCCCAAATGGTTCAGTTCCGGCAGTTGACGAGGAAATTTCCGCACATTAGCGCAAAATTATAGGAAAATTGAAATCCGCCTGTAATTTTCAAAAATTAAAGACCAATGTTCTTGTGGGATTGTTTCACAGTACATGTCTAAAAAAGAAAATATCACTGAATGAACAGCATTACGTGTGGCACAATTCATTCTGAGAAGCGAAATCAGCTGCAAATTCCGCAACAATTCATCATAACTACCAGCAACATTGAATATTTACATGAAAACATGAGAAAATGAAATTGACGCAGGCAAACCTGATTTTATATTCACACAATATTAATTTACGAGACCATTCAGAGTGTACGGTATGAACCGCCCCACAGTTTAAAAACGAATGTAAAAAGTAGAAATAGAATGGGAAATACGAGAAAATTCCTAACACTGGAACTAACACTCTTCTCAAGCTCGAAGTCTCTCAAAAAAATGCGAAAATATTTCTAAATGAAGGTGTTTGTTTAATGAGAACTACAGCTGAACTAGCAGTCAGGCCGCCTGCGACGATGTTTACAAATAAAGGTCTTTCCCCGGGTTTATTAACCCAGTGATTTCTGCTAATCCGTCGATGTTTCTTGCTGGAAGAGGACGCCTGTCATCCAATTGGAGCCACTGACAAGGGAAGGTTGTGAGCGATCGGTGACGATTCATAACGAAACCCAAATGAGCGTGTAGGGCTTTGCACGAGGAATGCAACGATGTGTTCACCAGGTGCCGTCGCCACCTGGTTGATCTGAAAATGGCCGGCGAAATTTTACACTGCCGCACACGTAGGCTACGGACTTAAAAAAATCTGATGACCGGGGATCGATCCCTCCGTGTTGCTTTTCTTTTGCCTTCATGCGCTAGATTCCAAAATACGCTCCTTCTGCGATTTTGCCGCAGTTTCGAGATAAAATCACGTTTGGGACAAGTATGACTAACAGAGCACGCACGGAGGTCGAAATCTGCTATGTTCGCGGCCCATACTTACCGTAACCAACCCAAATCCATCCCAAATTCAGAAACTAATGTCAGATTCGTGATCAGCGCCCCGAATAACCCCCGTAGACAAAGTTTGGGCTAAATCGGTGATTTCGAACCAAACAGCCTTATTAGTGTCGAGTGAGTGGTTGTATGAAGGTCCACTTGCCGAGAATATTCTTTGTTCTATTGTTCCACTTTTTCTACTCTAGAGAACAGAGACTCTATTTTGGATGAGTTTCTTTTCATAATCATCAAAGAAGATTACCTCGGCAGCTGACAAATCCACAATTCACAAATCTAACATCGGCTTTTCCAGTTATGTCTGGCGTGCGCTTGCTAGGGTTCGTAGTCAAAGTAGAGTGATTGGGTCGAAATCACCGATTGAGCCGAAACTTTGGCTACGGGGGTTATTCGGGGCGCTGAACACGAATCTGACATTAGTTTCTGAATTTGGGATGGATTTGGGTTGGTTTCGGTAAGAACATAGTAGATTTGGTCCTCCGTGCGTACACTGCTGGTGATACTCGTCCCAAACGCGATTCTATCTCGAAACTGCGGCAAAATTGCAAAAGGAGCGTAATTTGGAATCTAGCGCATGAAGGCAAAAGAAAAGCTGCACGGAGGTATCGATCCCCGGCAGGCTCAAGCGTGAGGTTCGATTTCTGCAAAAAATTTACGACCCCCCTCTATTAGTGGCGGTCTCAGCACGATCCCCCTAGTTACATAGGCTTGATCAGAGAGCAAATATTTTGTAATGAACATTCACTTTTATGAACTCCGAAAGAAGCAAACAAAAATTTTCAAGAGAGAAATGGACGAAGAAACATCGGCGAAACGATGGAAGCATCTTCTACTACAAATGGAAGGATAGAAATGTAAATGAAGAAAGTGACCGATTTCGAATCAGCACTTGATAAAAAAAATGAAAATAAAAATTTGACTGGCAAATTCCATACATATCAAACAATTCTACTCAAAATATCAGCATATTTTACAATTAAAACGCGACCGATTTCGCCGCGTTGCTGTTCGGTAGCAGTGGCAAAGGAAAAATTAAATATTTCTCAGGAACGACTGGACGTATCGAAGTGAAGTTCTACACACTATAAATTCGAGTATTTTCTTAACATTCGTGATAAAATCAGGCTCGAAAATCATGTTCTTCTTGGTGAACAGGGTAGGTTCGATTTAGCTTCGATTTTCGCCTGAAATCGAAGCAAAATCGAACCTACCCTGTTCACCAAGAAGAACATGATTTCCAGAAACGGTTACCTGATGGAAGGTAGTACAAATCCTCTAGTTTCGAATACCCTTTGAAGTTTGACGAAACTCCTGAAACTGACAGAGCTATAACTGTTTTACTGACACCACTGCTGGTTCACTGCAGCACGTCGCGCGGCGACCGATTTCGCCGCGTTGCTCTTCGATAGCAGTGGCAGTGAAAAAATTAAATATTTCTCGCGACCGACTGGACGTACTGCAATGAAACTTCACATAATATAAATTGAAGTTTTCTGTTATTATTGTTGTAAAAATTAGACTCGAAAATCACGTTCTTCTTGGTGAACAGGGTAGGTTCGATTTTGCTTCGATTTTCGCCTGAAATCGAAGCTAAATCGAACCTACCTTGTTCACCAAGAAGAACGTAATTTTCAAGTCTGATTTTTTCACCAATGTTGAGAACAAGCTTAGTTTCATAGTGTGTAGAGTTTCATCGCGATACGTCCAATCGTTCCTGAAATATATTTAATTTTTTCACTGCCACTGCTATCGAAGAGCAACGCGGCGAAATCGGTGGCCGCGCGACGTGCTGCAGTGAACCAGCAGTGATGTCAGTAAAACAGTTATAGCTCTGTCAGTTTCAGGAGTTTCGTCAAACTTCAAAGGGTATTTGAAACTAGAGGATTCGCGCTACCTTCCATCAGGTAACCGTTTCTGAAAATCACGTTCTTCTTGGTGAACAGGGTAGGTTCGATTTTGCTTCGATTTCAGGCGAAAATCGAAGCTAAATCGAACCTACCCTGTTCACCAAGAAGAACATAATTTTCAAATCTGATTTTTACATCAATATTAAGAGGGAACTTGAGTTTATACTATGTGGAGTTTCATTGCTATAGGTTCAGTCGTTCCTGAAAAATATTTAATTTTTCCGCTGCCACTGCTAGCGAAGAACAACGCGGCGAAATCGGTCGCGTCTTAATCGTACAATATGCTGATATTTTGTGTAGTATTGTTTGATATGTATGGAATATGTTAGTCAAATTTTTATTGAGTGCTAATTCAAGATCGGTCGGTTTCTTAATCTCCATTCCTAGCCTTCCATTTGCAGCAGAAGATGCTTCCATCGTTTCGCTGATCTTTCTTCGTCCATTTCTCTGCTAAAATATTTGTTTGTTCCTTTCGGAGTTTGGAAAAGTAAGTGTTCGGTAGTTAACTTACCTATTTAAAAACAATCAAGGCACTTATATGTTGTTTGAATTCCCTTGTGTTGTTATATCTAAGCGTTATCTTTTTGGTTGTTATAAAACCATAAAAAAACCGGATGCACACGGTTTCTTTCCTCTCTGATCCACATCTTTTTCTTACACTTCAAAAAACAAAATGAGTAAGGAACTGAGTTTCCTTTTTGCATAAATATTCTAATATTAATTAACACTTGTGCAAAGGCAAAATTTTTTATATGACTGCACTAGTCAGAAAATAAACAAAAATAAATAAATATTTGAATAAAAATGAATAATAAAATTGGGATAAAATAATGCTGTGCACAACTAGAGTACTGATTTCCTACGCTCGCAAGAAACGACCCTTCCGATACGACCCCCCACTCGACGCGAGCCAAATACGACCCCCCAGCTTCGATTCTCGAACCTCCAGCTTGACCCTGATCCCCGGTCACCAGATTTCAAGACCGCAACACTACCCACTCGGCCACCTCGTCACAGCGGTCAGGAATTGGCCACGCTACTCCCGCTGGCGGGGAGCCTACGTGTAAAATTTCAGTGCAAAATTTCGCCGGCCATTTTCAGATCAACCAGGTGGCGACGGCACCTGGTGAACACATCGTTGCATTCCTCGTGCAAAGCCCTACACGCTCATGTAGGTTTCGTTATGAATCGTCACCGATCGCTCACAACCTTCCCTTGTGAGTCCTAGAGTACCAATTTTTTATTCGCTATATTTACCCCAGCGGTTTGGTTTGTTACAAACCAAATCGCTGGGGTAAAAACATGGATTAACTAAACCGCTAGGGTAAAAACATGGAAAGGATCAGCTGTGAAGGTGCGGAAAACCTTAAAAAGGCAAAATGATTGATAAAAATATATGGAAGTCAGCGGTTTCTCTAGTGTGTAGGCTACATGAATTTTTTACGGGTAAAGGTATAATCGTAGGACGCGCCACGCACTCGTCTTCCACTCAGAATTGAGGCATGGTGGATCCCTGTTTGGCCTATACAATGACCTGCGTGGGCCAGCCGCTATATAAATCCGGTACATTTACCTTTCCAGACAAGCCTGGTAACAATTTACTTGACTCCGAAGGGCTTGAAGTTTTGGTTAGCCCAGGCGAGGATCGATCGCTCGACCGTGCGAGTGGAACGAGCGCCTCTTACCAGTGCTCAAGTCAGCGTTTTCACCTTTCCAAACGTCTCACATGCAACAATATTAAAAAGTATAATAAACACCTTTATTTATTCAGAGTGATGGAATTCTTTTACGGAATTTTCCATTACATTTCTAAATTTTTAACGGAGTTTCTTATCTGGTATGAAACAAGACGCATATGTAGACCCACCAAGCAGTCATTTGACACCACCACGAAGTCAGTGATTTTAGAAGTTAAATAAGGAGATGATAAGAGTTTACACATGTACGTCCGTAAATATAGGATGCGATATACACGATATCAATTAGAAGTATTAAAGTATAATTTACCGATTTTGCGCGATATAAATTGAAAGCATTAAGAGTAAAAGATACCGTTTTTGTATTGATGGACAGTGCACATCTTCTCACCTCGAACAAACATGTAATCAGTTAAATGAATTTGAAAAGAAGGTAAACAAAAAAAGAAAGAAGGTAAACAAGAAAGGAAAAGTAAACCAAATAACTATATATTCAAATGAATAGATATTCTTATCAATATGACTATTCTTATTCGTTTATAATAAAAAATAGATATAAATCGCGAAAATCGGTAAATTATACTTTAGCAATTTTCTCGACTTATATTGCGATGAAATGAAAAATTGAGTGCCGACACCTCCCCAGAAAAGTCTGGAACCGATTTACCCCACTCCGGGAGGACGGATGGCGCAGGGATCGATCGCTCAACCGTGCGGGTTTGGGTAGGGTCTCCTACAACTGCACCACATGGGCCCTCAATAGTAATCACAAGAATACTTCGTGAATGTTTATTTTAAAAGGATCCCGTAGGAAACTGGGCAATTACAAAGCGGAGGGAACAACGAGATCGCAAATTGATTTAGCGGAATATTTTTTCCTGAATTGTCAGCGTTTCATAAGAATTACGACGGTAGTGTTCAATGAATTTTATTATAGAAACGAGCGAATGAATGCGAACGATAAAATTTAATGAGAACGAATGTAAAAAATGGAGAAACGTCATGTCTAGCACGAAAATTGCAGGAATAGCGGAAGCTTCTCAGTTCTGAGAGTAGAGCCGTCCCGGTCGTAGGCTCTCTCTAAACAAAAACAGTGACGTCTAGCACCGTAGCCGCATCCGCCTCTAATTGCCCTCAGAGGATTTAAATACGCTCCGACACCGTGTAATTTGACCAGCAGCAGCAGCAGAGGTGTCTGAGAAGAGGAGGAAGTACTACTTGGACTTAGAGATCCATTTTGAATAATATAGTTTGTATATAGACTAGGGTGCACGTGGTACGGTGATAAAAGGCGCTACTGACGCCCGCACGGTAGAACGATCGGTCCCGGCCCGGGGCTCACCGAGCCTTCCAACCCTTTGGGTCGGAAAAGTTGGTACCAGACTCGTCTGGAAAGGTAAAGACATTGACTTGGTATAGCGGCTGGCCCGGCAAACACTTTTTGGTCAAATACGCATTTATCATGTCTCTGTGAATCTGAATGGAACACGAATGCACGGCGCGTCCTTAGGAGGACGATAATACCGATACCTCAGCTATGTACCTACCTTTTTATCCAGGTTTTCTTGTGTTTTTATTTTTGAGTGGTACCACCGCAGCTTACCTGATGTATTAGGTTGTTAACTAATTATTTGCCGTTCTTTTCAAGCTTCTGCGATGCGCCTAGTAGAGAAGCTTTCGAAAACGTCCAGATAGCATTCGATAGAGAATTGTTTACTCTTTCACGACATGCATTTGCTCTTTACGAAACGTTGAAATTTTGTTAACTTTTTGACCATTGAATTTGAAATCAAAAATGAGAAAAATTGACCCCACCGACAGTGAATTTTCCCTGCTTCGTTTCAAGACTTCCTGCAAAACTGTATATACCTCCTGGAATTAGACGAACTTCTCTATAAAAAATTGCACAGTTTGTTTTGGTTTTTCTTGGTTTTTGTTTACATACAGAGCGTCAAAGTGGGGTATCTCAAAGAAAACATTAATTTTTGGATGCTTGTGCTGCCTTTCTGCCGGACGTTTTCCATCAGCTCTAAACACGTCACGAGAGAGCATTTGTTGCTCTATCAGATAGTATGTTTATTTTTCCTATGCAAGCCGTATTTTAAAACTTTTATCATGAAAGCGTTTTCAAAATACCTCGACGTGTAAAACTTTTCGTTGGAAACCTTTTGCAGAATTTCAGGCATCATTCGAAAGAAGACGATTTGTGCTATAAGGAGATGGATCACAGTTTTTCAATCGCACCAGGTTTTGTTAACTTTTAGGTCGACAAAGTGGTCGACGAAGTCGCGTTGACCGCGCAGCGCAGCCGTCGAAGTCGCCTGTTACCTTCACTTTGTTCCAGAAAAAGAAAGTTTTTTTCAAAGTTTCAGAAAAAAGAGTTGAAGGTGAAAGAGTCGTAGTTTGTCCTCGTCCGAGGCGAATAGGATGAAACCCTCACGCACGTTTCATCAGAAGGAAAATGTAAATAATGGTTAAACGTCTAACTCGTCTAAACTATTATAACTATGTATAAATTTTTCGTTGGAACAAGTATAGCACGCTCCCGGCTTGCTCTTCGAAAGTTTTTGGGACTTGGAAAACTTCAAAATGGAATAGAGCTTTCTTCGACTCATCTGCAACGACGAGCTAACGAGGTCGACCTAAATAAATCCTCCTTCTCATCTACAAAAGGTAAGCTGCGGTGATATTACATAATAATAGGAACACGTTATCGCCTCTGACCGAAACTAAGAAAATACGAAAACACAAAAAAATTCGGATGAAGAGGTAGGTAGCTGTGTGTCGGGTTATTCCAGGATTTCCGGTCCTGGTCAAATCGAATAAAAGCCTCGACTTCTTGGGAAACAGCAGGACTCTAACTAAAGGTGACAGTATAGAAGCTGCTGACAGCATCCATTAGCAATATTATGTCAGACTGATCATAAATTATTATAAAAATAAGACACCAAGGAAATGTTCTTTGATGTGGAACGATGAGAATGTCACTCATCACTGGAATGACAGGCATGATGGACAAGTGAGGCAGAATGCGTTCTCAGACGATGTTTCTCTCAAAGGAAAACCTTTCTCTTAGCTCAGACATTTTCTTGATCAATAAGTTACGATTTTCTAACATAAAGGTAAAGTTAAAATTGTCGACGTTGACCTGTTATCTTAGAATGCGCCACGCACTTCCTTAAAATTCAGAATCGTAGAGAGATGGTGAATGTGTATTTAGCCTACACCACTTGCGGTGCCAGCCGCTGCACGAAGTCAGTGTCTCTACCTTCCTGGACAAGTCTGATACCAATTTGCTCGACCCCGTGAGGATGGAAGATTTGCTTAGCCTGGGCGAGGATCGATCCTCGACCGTGTGTGTGACAGCAGCGGCTGTTACCACTGTACCACGTGCGCCCACAATTTTCTAGCACAATTTTCAAAAAAAAGAATCAGAAAAGAAGAAAAGAAACTGGCTATATACACAATCGTTGACGAGGTGGTGCCACTTTTGAATTGGATAAGCCGTAATTATTATCCTGTTCGGACATTCGAGCACTAAACTTAAATTTCATAATAAAAAATTATAATTAAATAATAAAAATTCAAAATATAAATTTTTTGCCAATAGTTACATAGATAATATGTCATAAAATGTTATTAAAAATAAAAATAATAATATAAAAATAAAGTCCTTCGGACAACTGCTAAACACGAGCGTCACAGATGACAGCTGACGAGATGTTTTTACAAACAGCAAGTTGGCTAAAAGAAGCAATTTCCGTTACTGTAGATGTTGTTTTGTTTTTAGTTATTTATCCTATAAATCAATTTTCAAGGCAAACGACAAGTGGAATAAATAAAATGACTAACTACTCAGCCGCAGGAAAATATAGTATCATGTCATATAACCATGCATACAAATTTAATCGTAGGTATAATTCATACATACAACAATATCTACTCTCTTTCAACCACTTTTTTTATTTTCTAACTGATTTAAGGACGAATAAGTAACGAAATTGTCTTCGACGCACCAGAAAGGAGCGAAGATCGAAGAACCCTCGTTCAAGTGACTATAATTGTCGGCACACTACTAATTTGGTGTCAATAATTGTAGCGAGAACAAGGAAATCATCTAGAAATCTAGGAAATGAAATGACTAAAGGCGCTGTGAATGTTGTTTGTTTAGAGCTTGGCAGGTGTTTTTCATTGCTCTGAATGAGAAATCCAACTGCCTCATGAGAAATGATTATTTATTCATTTAGAAGCTTATGTAATGGATAGATGGTGAATAGAAACGAATTCGAAAGTGGTGGTTAGGAAGGAAAAATCGAACAGAAAATAATCCGAGACGTATGAAACACAAGTAGAGGTCTAAAGTAGAAACAAAATAATTTGAACTACCGTCGTGTGCAACTGGCGCAGTGCTAAGAGGTGCTACTGAGAATGGCATGAGCGAGCGATCGACCCTCGCCCGAGCTAGCCAAGCCTTTCATCCCTCCGGGGGCTGGTGAACTGGTAGATGTATATTTGACATGTTCCTACGATTCTGAATGGAAGGCGAATGCATGGCGCATGGCTGTTTTTTGCCTTTTTCCTAATGAGTACTTAGACTGCCCTCTCCATTTTCACATCTACCTGAGCACATTCTTCTTTTCATTTTCAATTCATTTATTTGTTTCCAGTCCGTGGTAGGCTAAACGCTGAAATCCAGTGGCGCTGAAATTCAGTGGGTAACATCCGTCTGGGATATAATGCTAGTAACATGGAAAGAAGAAAAACAGCACAAAAGAACACCAAAAATTAGACACGGTTAGTAACAAATCAATGAAATCATTGAGATAATCCTTGATGGAAGCCCTTCGGCAACTTTTGAGAGGGAAAAAGGAAGGAAACATATAGAAACGACAAAGTATGTAAAGATCCGTCAGGTTGACGCCAGGGGTTTAGGGGATAGCAAAAGGTAGCTCGAAAGACGAGAAAGGAAAAATGTCCACCGTAGTATTGTGAGTGTGAGAGCGCTAAAGATACTTCTACAAACGGAGGAACAAGGGCGGGTCTTACCCTACATAGAGAAAGATCTGAGACTGGAGAACACGGAATTTCATGAAGACGCCTGCTATGTATAACAATTCTGTATTTAAAAATATGTAACACTTCTGCATCTAAATAGACCACGTGTGGTGTTGCGGTAAGCGGCGCTGCTGTCACCCGCACGGTCGAGCGATCGATCCCGTCCCGGGCGAGCCAAGCATTCCATCACTCTGGGGACGGGTAAATTGGAACCAGACTTGTCTAGGAATGTAAAGACACTGATTTGATATAGTGACTGGCCCCCGAAAGATGGAACACGAATGCATAGCGCGACCTTAACAGTCCGATAAACGCCGGCACCTCGACCTTTATCTTTTACCTGCTTTATCCTACGTACTTGCTCCCTGAATATGATGTCATCGAATTTTCTTGCTCGAACTGCCCCAGCGAGCAAACACAGCCAGAGATCTCATGGCCAACGATTACAAGTCAACGTTTGAGTGCATCGTGAAGGACGTGAAAATGAAGGTTTGAAATGAGAAAAAATAGGAAGAAGAAGCTCAGAAGTGCAGACGAAGGAGTACAAAGAAAAAAATAAAAGACTCAGGAAAGACCTCGTCGAGATGTTCACTCAGAAAAATGGCCCTCCTAAAAATGGAAACACGACAATGCAATTGCTCTCAATGTAACAGACCGAGCGCTGCAACCATAGCTGAGTAGCCTGAGAGAAACGATAAAATTGGAGAGGAAGAGCCTAAAACCAATAGAGAGATGGTGATTCTTTGATCGGATCAGGCTTGCCAATGTTCCTAGAGCTTATTCAGGCAGATTACTTCAGATTACCCGTCTAACCAATACAAAACTTGCTTAACTGTAGACAGTGACTCATGATATACTCCACTACATGCTGGATAAACCTCTGAACACACCAGTGTGGAGATATTTATCTGCGTAATTGGTGGACTATGAAACTAAAGACATTCATACAGAACGCGATTATTTGTGATTCTCTATTGTGCAGGGTAAATGATGTGGGTAAACATTGTCAAGGACCCGCGTGGAGCAGTGGCAAGAGGCGCTCTGGCACACTCACCGTCGAACGCTCGATCCCCGCCCGGGCTAACCGGGCCTTCCATCTCTCTGAGGTCGGGTAAGTTGGTAGCAGACTTGCCTGGAAAGGTAAAGACACTGACTTGGTACAGCGGCTGGCCGCGCAAGTCACCGCTAGCACTACGAAGCTCAGAACACTTCTCCTTTCCTTTTTTTGAGAATGTCTCAAAATTAGTGATCCTGACTCACCCTTCCCTAGCTAAAAATTACCCTAAACAGTGGAAAGCAAAAGCTTGGATAGTTCCTTGATCTTCTGGTTCCGGTTAACCCAGGCGGGGCACCTCTTATCACTGCCTATGAAGCCCTTAACTATGATAAAAATAGTATTCCTTTAGAACACACCAAGCCTCTACGATTCTGAATTGAACACGAATGCGGCGGCGCCTCACTAGGGGAGTGATTAACGCAGATACCTTATCTTTACCTTTGAATGTCATTTGCATGTTCTCTCCTTGAGGATTTGAACATCTGAACCCTTGTTTTCGATAGTCAGCGTTTCTCTTATTCACTAAGACACTCGTAGATGAGAAAAAAACAAAAGATACCGTATAAATCAAGTAGGCATTCATCATGTTTCCACGATTCTTAGCAGAAGTTGAATGCATGGCGCGTCCGTAAGGGACTGATCATCGGCGGTCACTTTGCCTCACCTTTAATACCAAATAAAGTAATAGATCTCAAATTGTAGAATTCCAGCCTAAAATTACTCGCAGAAATAATTAGGGGAAGTAACTTCGAGCTTGCAATCAGCCAGCACACTGCCAATGAAATGCAGCTGCTTCGAGCAGCTCACAAGGGGTAACGGAACCCTGTCGATTAGTCATCGGCTTTACGTCCACGATCAATAAATTTCTATATGTTTTATAGCGATATTTGCAGGAACAAGCAGCGAATAGCAATATCAACCCAAACTATGTGTAATCGAGCCGATGTCAACAGGTAACGTTACAAAGTATCGCTGATGCAGTGTTAAAGATAAATAGCTATGGTAATGATATTCAGGAATAAATTTGAAAGTCTAAAGCAATTAACTGTTATACTCAACATCATACCAGACTTAACGATAGAGTCTCTACAGGTCTCTTCTGATAAAGCTACCCATTTTATGAAAATTAATGAAAATCATGAACACCTTCATGAAAATAAAAAAAGTGCGCCTCATACCCATCAAAAATGATCTACCTGTGTACGCCACTGACCCGAAACTTTTTGCAGTGATTTCTATGACGATCTTTATCAAAGAAATGACTTTATATTGCAGTGGTAAGAGGTGCCCCGCACGGGCTAACCAAGCCTTCCATCCCTCCGCGTTTTGGTGAACTATTACCAGACTTGTCTGCGAACGTGAAGACACTGACGTGAACAACGGCTGACCTTCGTTAGTCATTGTATACGCCAAAAAGTCTACGATTCTGAATGAAAGGTGGCGAGAGTGCGTGACGCGATCTCAAGCTAGTGACGAATGCCGACTCTTTCCCTTTTTTTATTTATTCCACAACGTTTTTATCCCGATCAGTTACGGGGTACGACTTTTATGACAGTCGCTCCGTCTTCTTTCTCCTTGGTGCTGTTCCCGCCTCGTTGAGGTTACCACACTGCCATCTAGTCTCGGTCTTGAGCTCCTTGTGGGGTGGTCATATCGTCCTCGACCGCAGGTTCTTGAGCGCCACTTCCTTGCATGCGACCATCGATCCGTCTTGTGATCGTGGCAGTTTTCCTCCATCAGCCGACCTGTCACACGGGCCTGACGCTGGTACCGACACCCTTTTCAGCTATTTCTAAGCTAGGCAAGGTTTTCTGCCTGGGACCGGATTGAACCCTGATCATCGAGATCTTGAGCCTAAGCTCTTTCACTTTTTACTGAATATTCTGCCAAAATTTCTATAACCTCCTTGTATCTAACCTTTGTAGAACATGTAAGGCATGGGGAAAACCGCAACGACGTAGAACCACTTGCTAATTCTTCGATGGGACGTATCTTGTAGTAAAAAAAACTATAAAATAAATGTCTGAGCCTTCATTCTACGAATAAACCATCACTCTATTTCACCTTAACTATTCTGACAACGTATTACGAACAGAAATGAACAGGCTATGGTGACATCAAGACGACAACAGAAGCAGAGACGATATCCATCAAGGCCAACTGAGATTCGGATAGCAATGGCAGCGACATATGAGAACAGAGAAGAAAAAGAAAAGAAGAAGAAAGAAAAGTATTATGTACACAAAAAACAGTAATTACTTGCCCAGTTACCGGTATATATAAGAGAAAAGTAGTTTTAGAGAAATTCCCGAGTATCAGTGACGATTCTTCTTCTTCCTCGAACTCTTGCAATCGTCACAGAACCATTTGCCTAGAATTGGAAACAATAAAAGGTAAAGGTAAAGTCATCCAACTGTCAGTCCGCTAAGGATGCGCCACGCATTCGTGTTCCCTTTAAAATCGTAGAGGCACGTTGAATGCGTACTGGGCCACAATTACTTGCGAGATCCAGCCGCTATTAGAAGTCAGTGACCTTACCTTCCCACACAAGTCGACTACCAATTTACCCAATTCCCGGAGAGACGGGAAGCATGGTTGACCCCGGCGGAGATAGTTCGCGCCATCATGAGAATGAAGGTGCCGACTCTCACCACTGCACGCCCAACATTCTTCTCAGTAAATTATCAGAAAAGATCTTGAGAGGAGGAAGAGAAGAAGAGGGTATTATTGTGGGTAAATAACTGGCTGAGTGGGAGTCAACACAGCCTCGAAAGGTATGTTTCAGGGGACAGCTTGCAGAAGGGAATGGATAGCCTGCGTGCCTATTTTGCCTCAAGGTACAACCGTGGACCCGTAGTTGCATGAAATTTTCTAGTGAATGCCAGCAAAAACAGCTTTGGTCTTAACCACTGCATGATACAAATACTGGCAACAAGTGCGCTAATTCCCAATACGTGCACTATTCAATTTTCTCAGCTACTGAACATTAGTATCACTGCACGACTTGAAACCACAAATCAACAAAAACTGTTGCAAATCCTGCAAATCGAATGCAAATCGATTTTTCAAAAATTTACTGAAGTTTTTCAAGGAATCACAAGAAAAGACAGACTCACCGACAGGAGACGAAGTCAACCCTACGCATTGGAAATGGAACCATTCGTTTTTGCAACTGGGACCATCACAGGCGACCATTTGGCCGAATGACACCTGAAGGTTAAGTTGAAAGCACCTCTTGAACAAAAAACAGCCTGATTTCCAAACCTAAAACAAGCGCAACATTTACTCACACAAATGGAAGCGCTCCTATTAGGTTAGAAATCAAAAAGAAAAGCTCACACAAATAGTGTGCGACGAGGAATCATTAGCTATTGAGGAAATTCATTGAAAAATCATAGACATCAAAAACGAAAATTAAAAGAAGAGAGACGAGGGGACCGCCTCATTTTTTTGAAAGCTCCCGATACCTGATGACAAAAGCAATAGGTCGGCTCGTTCGGATCGACCGGCATATCGACGGGAGCAATTTGTGGCGCATTGAAGGGCTTCACAGCGTCTGAAACTGGTAAAAATTGAGACACCAAAAATCGGTAATTCAGGAAAGTAGTGATCAGTGAAAGAGTAAATGGAGAAGAGCACTCAAGTGAAATACCAACCAGAGCTGTTCGCTTGGGAGGCCGCCTTTAGAGGTTTCTTCCTGTGACCGCCTTTCTGACCGGTAGCAGACTCTTTCTGATCATTTGATGATCCTGAAATCAGATCAGGGCATAGAATCTCTGATTTTTAATCTGAAACTAGAAGATGTAGTTGTATGACTTTCGAACATGTTTTCTCGGTTCATTAGGAAATATTTAAAAAACGAATCTCAAGCTATTTTGACACAGAATTGACAAAGATTTTGACAAAGGATACACAAAATTCAGAGAAAATTCTATTATTGACTTTTCTATGAATTATTATAAATTAACTATAAATATAAATCATGCCCAGTGGTGACATTCCACCTTATTTTTTATTATTTTTGTGTTCTGTTGATTGGATAATCGTAAATGAATAAAAATGCAGGAAAATCGTAATAGTAAGTAAATCTAGAACCCAACCTAGCCAATTTCACTGTCTCTGGAAGATAACCAATCCGGTAACAGTATACAGTACAATCCGGAAATTTGCTGACAGAAATGGAGAGTAAAACAAATGGAAGATCAAGGAACTATCCAGGCTTTCGCTTCCCACTGATTGAGGTAATTTTATAGCTAGTAAAGGGAAAGCATTGATAATGGAGTCAGGACCGCTGATTTCGGAACATTCTCAAAAAAAAGGAAAGGAAAAGTGTTCTGAGCACTGTAGTGCTAGCGGTGGAATAGCGTCTAAATCGAAGATCGAAAGCAGTGCCGTTGAAAGCTGGCATGTACTAGGCTTTAAAACGAACCTTGGAAAAGATAACGGGTCCACGCTTGCAGGAGTGCATCGGTTCTATTTTTAGTAATAACAATACAACATAATACTATAATAACTGTCCAGTCCGGATGATAGTAATAGTCAATACCACAATAATAATAAATAAATAAATAATTCCAACCTTCTTCGTTAGCGTTCTGATTTTCAGGAATTTTAACACGAGCATCGTTAAACTCCCTGAAATACTGATCCATGTCGTTGATCTTTAAATCGATCATGTCGTACATGTTTTGGGCGAGCTTGACCTTCTGTTCACTCAGTTTGTCGATTTCGCTGTACAAATCCTATGAAAAAAATCTGTCGAGTTTGAACTACGACGAAGTATAAGAAATAAAGAATAAGTCATAAAAATTACATAAAATAAATAGGCAGAAGGATATGGTGCTTTGTGAGTTGGGCGGGTGTGTAGTCGAAGTCAAACATTTCCTAATGCCTTTACGTTCCGCAGAAACTTGCACTAATTGGGGTTCAAGCACGGAAAATTCGATGTTTTCCAAATTTGAGAACAAGTTGCTCTTTTTGATGCTTTGAGTAAGTACAACAAGAATGCCTTTGATAATGCTTTTTTGGCTGCACCATCCAACCCGCATGGCACTAGCGTTTGTAATAAGAGAATAAGATACACTAAAAATGAATACAAAAAACTGACCTGAATTTGTCGGTACACTCTCAGTCGCTGATCAGGCGTTAGGCTTTTGATATTTGATACATTCTTGACGAACTTTCGACGAGCCTTTTCGACTAGATCTTCTACCTGAACATCAGCGGACTTTGAAATCGAATCCGGAAGAAAAGAGAGATCAGACAAGAAAAAGAAGGATAAAATCACAAAAACAAAAAATGAAAGTTTTAGAGTTGAGAGTTGTACAGAATTATCGCCTTCCTATATTTGGAGATAGTAGGTTATTCGCAAAACACTGAAATCGGACGGGAATTGAACACGCGTCTTTCTGTTTCCGGCAGACTGCACTGACCACTGTGCTACCGATGTACTACGTTGCGAATCTCCTCGGGGAAATGAGCTGGTAAGCCGATATCGGCAGTTACAGTAGAGCTGATAGCATTTTTGATATATTATGAAACTAGTCTGTTAAAAGCGGCAATTAACAGACTACTCTCGTGTTATACCACCTTTCTCTTTTCCATAATAAAATCTTATCCGCAACTGCGTTCCTTGCACTTAGAGATAATCAATAATGCTATGGGTAACCCACAGAAAGCAAAAAAGGTGCTACGTGGGTAACTGGGTGCAGACAGCAGAGATGTTGCACATACTGTACTTACTAGAAACCTCAAGAGATGTATATTTGTTTTCAAATGTGTACTATTGAACCCCCACAATATACACCAATCTGAATGGGATTCTGTGAATGAAAAAAAATGGCATAAAGAATTTTTTCTCTGCCTGCAATCCACCCCCCCCCCAACCCACGTAAAGGTAAAGGTAAAGGTGCCGGCGTTGATCAGTTCCCTGAGGACGCGCCGCCGCATTCGTGTTCAATTCAGAATCGTAGAGGCTTGGTGAATGCGTATTAGGCCTATACAGTGACCTGTGGGTGCCAGCCGCTATACCAGGTCAGTGTCTTTACTTTCCTAGACAAGTCCGGTACCAATTTACCCGACCCCGGAGGGATGGAAGGCAATCGATCGCTCGACCGTGCGGGTGTCAGCAGCGCCTCTTACCACTGTACCACGCGGGCCCCATTTCTGATTGTACCTGACAGTAAAGATTGACAAGAACCCACGTACCACTAAAAAACCTAAAAGCCAAATCTTTCCCTTACAGCCTGCGCATTAGCGCAGAATATTAACAAGACCCCCTGATGGAGTATTGAACAGTGGAATTCATCGACGAGAATGATAGCCTGAGGGCATTTTCTGGGAAAAGAAACGCACCTTCTCATCCAGCTCGCGGATCTCCTTGGAGTTCTTCTGCAAGAACACCGGCACCTCCTCGTCAAGCCTGTCCATATACGTCTTCAGCTTCTCGGTCATGGCCCTATTAATGAATACGTTCACAAAAAAAGCAGGAAAACACGGTGCAGAGAAAAACGAAGCAGAAAAATGAATCGTCAGAGCCGGGTGGAAAGCAATGGTTCTCACTCGTTTCAAAGAACAAAGTTGGTCAACACTTCCAGGAGACTTGTGAGTGTCATGGTAAACACGATGGAGAAAGAACTTGAACTTCTATTCTGCTTTTGAGAATTATTTATATTCATTTATATTTGCATTTTTATTTATTTATATTTACAGATTCTGAGCATGTAATGCCTCCGTCAGCGGTCTTCTCAGTACCATGAGGGCTTGGGGTATAGCCAAAATACGAAATTTCTCGAATACGTATTTTTCCGGAGAAAGCTGTTCAGATCGCTGTTCATCTGCACAGAATTTGAAAATTTGAAACAATTTCACTTTTAAACTATTCTGTTAATTACCGCTTTTTGTTTTGCGGGTTATAGACGAGAACTAGTTGAATAACTTATATATTTGGAGGGCGAATGACCTAGCATTTCCAAATATATAAATTTCACTTGTTTTACGGATTTTGGCAAGCACAGCAAGTACTAGGCTTCCACAAGCATCACCCCGCCCACATAGCCCCTTTTCTCGATACTCACCTAAATTGGTGATTACCTTAGTTTCATGAATAGAACAGCCAAAGTGACTTGGTAGAAAATAAATAAAGGTAATAAAAGCTGTGACCACAAGTGCCATATATAAGGGCGACAAGTAGCATTAAAACGCTAAAACAATACATTGAGGAGCTTCCATTTGAAAAATCGACATTCGCGCGTACCGTGAAAGTCTGATTGGAGCGCGATTTCTCTCCCTGTGCGTAGTGGATCGTGCCAATTAGGGTGATTTCGGTGTAGAGATAGACGTCCGGTGTTCGATCCTTGGAAAAGAACATACCACTATAAGAAAAGGTCAAAACAGTTTTCAGTCTTCGTACTTGGCATTACAGAGAATCATGAGTCCTTCTCGCGGAGCTCTTGGATCGTTCAAACGTTTAGTAAAGGATTTCTCTTCTCAAGCAATGAATATTGAAGTTGTAGTTTTGGTGGTTTAGAGAATTTTTTCAGTGATGTCGTCTAACGACTGTGATCAACCTGGTTGTAGAAATGTAGCGATTGTCTCCTTGCAAATTGCTGCCACAGACGGAAATTAGGGAGGATGGTATATCAAGGTCGACCTCGTTAGCTCGACTTCACATCCAACTCAAGGCATTTCCCGTCTTTCTAAGCGCTTTCTAAATAGGGAGAAGGATTATCCTTAGTTCGATCTAACCCCATATTTCTACTCACAATAATTACCTTCGGTAAAAGTCCAAAGAGAGTTTAACCTTTCATTAATCCACAATACCGGACGTGCCGCAACGATAAAACGGCGACAGCGGCGCTTTTATGCGCCGAAAGATGCCGTTCTCGGGGTCCACACATGAAATGATACACATGGTGACCCCGACTGAGCCGACCTCAATTCATTTACGCCACATGTACAACGGTGGTCCCAGAGTGGTGGCACGGCCGAAGGCGGAGCTTTGTCTAGAGAGGAGTCACCAGACGACGTATCGAAGGGACAAGGGACCAATAATCGAGAAGTCAGAAAATTGATTGTTAACAAGTTCCACAAATATGGAAAATTTGTATATGAAAAGGTAGAGATCGGCCTGCTGAATTCAAAAACATACCTATTTTCACTAATAAACCGATTTTAATGAAAATATAGAGAAGCGGCAGTCTCTGCGCAATAAGGCGTCGCTGGCGCTGTTTTGCCGTTGCGGCACGTCTGGTACTGTATATATTGCATATTGAACGAATTAATCTGACGCCGGTTGTGACGATCGGATAGTGAAGGTGTTTATAGAAGGAGTTGTGAACGTTCCGAGGAAAAGCTGAACATTTTCACTCGACGGCTCCAGAGAGCGGTGGAGACAAAGTCACATGGACAAAAAGTCTTTGTTCTTCGGGCACCATCTGCGCATGGCGTCCGGTCATGATGAATCAACGATAAAACTCACTGCAACTTTTATTTCACTTCATTCTCAATAATGTTTGAAAATTTTATAGTAGGGGGTTGAAAAACAGCTCCAAAATCTTGACGAAAAACTGAGCTTATGTTTCGCTGGGCTTGTGATATGAAACTTCGATTTTCTTCCTTGTTTAAACGTTAGAATATGTTAGAGTATATTATACCAGCCTGTCCACCAATTCTTGTCCGCGAATCTCACCACTTTTAATTCTTTTTCAACTTTATTGAAAAACAAGTGTAATTAACAATATAATCACCACACTTGTCCATAACAGTGGCCCATCGATTGGGCTGGTCACCGATGCCCTCAGTCCAGAACACTGAGAGCTGTGACTCGAAGATGTCGGCGATGTCGGATTCGAGGTTACACTCTGGAGAGCCTTCTCGATGGCCCTTACACTTGTCTGATATTATAACACGATTAAGGAAAATTATAGAATTTGAAAATTTTCGGGCAGGATTTAATGGACAGCCTTATAACTGCCAGTTGGTAGTTGGGATTATTGGGCTCACCCTCGTTGACGTGGTGCTCATTGTTTGGTTTTCCTGCTCGCTCTTCTTGATTCTCTGTCTGCTCCTGCTCCATTCTTTATGTTCTTACCCCTTTTTTCCTCTGGACTTTTATCAGGAAAGGCTTTTTTGTTTTTCTTTTCTCCGTTGAACATGCTTCCATAAGTACGACCTTTTTGTTTTTGAGGTGTTGTCGCTTACTCTCAGCACATGTATTTCCGTTGGTCGTGACGTAACTAAATAAATAAATAGAAAATAATATAATAGTAAAGACTGCTGAATAACATCTACCCTCAGGGTACCGAAAATGCTTAGCGATTTTACAAGATAAGGAAGAGAAAATCCCTACAAGATAAGGATGTGAAGTTGAGAAACGAAATTCCCCGTGAACAGTGCATATGACATTTATGGCATGACTTGAAATCCACTTGTGCACGTTTCTCTCCCTGGCACAGTGGTAAGAGGCGCTACTGACACCCGCGCGGTCGAGCGATCGATCCCCGCACCTGCTAACCAAGCCTTCCATCCCTCTGTGGTCAGGTAAATTGGTATCAGACGTGTGTGGAAACGCAAAGACACTGACTTGGTATAGCATTTGACCACCACAAGTTATTGTATAGGCCAAATTCGCATGCACCATGCCTCTACGATTCTGAATTGAAGACGAGTGCGTGGCGCGATCCCAGGTGAATGATCAGTGCGGCACTTTTACTTTTTGCTTTTTATCTGTCCGCTTCCAATATTTTCAAAGTTCCGTAGAAAAATGAACCTTTATTCTGCATATTAGGCTACGGTAGCGAGTGAATTACCATCTCTCTCAGGTGATTTGTATCTGTCAATAGCGAATCAATCATCAACTGAATAAGTAGGTCTGGCGAGGAAAACTTCAAACGGATGATAGATTGAGCAACAACAATCAGCACACACATTCAAAGTAATTTAAAGAAGTATACGTCGGTGAATGGACTAGCGGATGATCCATGGCCCCTGGGGCATCTATGCCCCCGGGGGCCATGACAGAACAGCGTTCCAGCGCTTCGATGCCCCGCTGGGGCTGGTTAAATGAGTTTTTCGGAGAATTCCTCGTCGGTGATCGCCTCCCGGCCGTCCAAGTTCAGCTTCACCTCACCGGACGACAGCACGTCGGGCCGACCGTCGTTACGCACCACGATTCTCGTCACCACCACACCTTCCTTAAGAGAAACACTGACTTGGGGAAGTTGAACCAAAGAAAGATTTTTTACAAAAAATCAAGCGAATGGTTAAATATGTGGTGCTGACGCCTCTTGACGTCATTTTTGTGTTATTTTTTATTATGTAGGCAACACAGTATATAAGCCAAAGTCATCCTTAGTCACGACATTTTCCATCAATTAGGCTAATTTAAAGGTTTCAACCTCTCTGAACTGAGAAATCCGGGAGTCAACGATCATGTCCTATTCACAGGTTACTTCTCTTATCTAAGGAGACCAAGAACGGGTAAATAAGTGATACTGAGGGGTGGGTGGGTATAATAGATACCCTGTGGGTGAAACCTTACTCCAACCCAGCCCTTCCAATTTTTCATGGATCTTTTTTATGGAGCTTAGGAGGCTTGAGGGTGCCCTTGTGGCTTCGAAATTGTAATAATTAAAGGTGATGAAAACTATTTGACTATACCTACACCTGTAACAATGTTCTTACTTATACCATACCTACACCGACACCTATAATTACTCCTATACACATGTCACACATACCCGAGCTCAGCTCATACAATTTTTCATGGGTAGCTTTAGCTACATGGGCGGCTTGGGAAAGGTTCGAGAGTCCTCATGTGGAACTGGTATTGTAACTGAAGGTGTGGAAGACTAACTGATTTCACCTATACTTATAGCAGTGCCTATATCTATACCTATACCTATACCTGCCCCTGAACCTATACCTATATATCTACGTACACTCATCACATCGATGGCTTCGAAAATGACTAACAAACATCATAGGTCAAGTCATGGATACCTTTACTCAAAAATTCTGACGCACTCAACCAATGCAAGACTTTTTTTTTTACCACACTATAGAACTTTGGAGGAAAGAAAAGCTCAGAAAAGTGGGATAAAAGCAAAAATATTTTAAAATTGCTTCAAATATATAGGACCGGCTAAGCACCCACATCGTCGGAGGTCTTCCTATCGGCCAGTTTCCGGCTGAGATCGTCATCGGAACTGGACGACGACGAATCGAACGGATTCGTGCCGGCACCGTCCATCGTGGATGAACCGCTTTCGGCATCGTCATTGGGCATCGGATCAGTTCTCAGTTGATCGATATTCATGATCCGTTGCGATCGTTGCACCGGTGGCATCACCTCCCGGTCGGCTTCGTCGTCATCGTCGCTGTCCTCTTCGGACGACGTATCGGCGTACATGATCGACTTCGGTGGCAGCGACGGCGGATCGAACGCTTCTGCAAAGGCTCATGTAACTAGTTTCCATAAAAAAAATCAATACTGATCAAGGTTTTATGATTATTCGATCGATTTTACGTTTATGCGATTTCTAAACTGACGTACGCTCCCGTCATTTTCCGTTCTTCCACCTCACTTCTTGTTCAAACTTCAGTTGGATTTCTTACTTTACCTTATTTCTCACTTTTCTTTTTACTTTCATTTGCTCACTGATCTATAATTTTTCATTTTCTTTGAGTTTTGGACTGTTGTTCTATTTCTACGCAAAACCACATTCAAGATAAAAGACAAACCAGTTTGTTTGGTTTGGTAATCAACTAACTAACTGATTAACTATCTGAGGTAACTATCTGAATTTCTGTTTTTCAGTTCAGTTTCATTAGTACTTTCATGTTTGCATGTCTTATTATCCACTTTGTAACTGAGGGCGCATGGTTAAGTGGTAAGAGGCGCTACTGACACCAGCACGATCGAGCGGTCAATCCTTTGCCGGAGCTAACCGGGCCTTCCATTCCTTCGGGTTCGAGTGAATATGTAGCAGACGTGTCTGGAGGGTGAAGACACAGGTTTGAAATAGCAGCTGGAGAGTCATTTTATGGGCCAAATGCGCTTTCAAGCATGCATCTACGATTCTGAATCGAAGGCGAACTCGTGGCGCGTCCTTAGGGAACCGATCAACGCCGACACCTTAACCTTTACCTTTTACCTTCAACAAACAACTATATTCGAGATAAAAAGCTAAGATAAAGCTTACTCTGAACCGATGGCGTCACACCGATGATGACGTCGTCGTCGGTGTCCGAGTATCGTCCCACTTGTATCACACTGGGACCAATGGTCCCCTGTCGCTCCTTTTCCAGAACATTCTCACTCTGACTAGCATCCTCATGTACGGCTGTCTCAACAGATTCACTGCTTTTCTCGGATTGCTCTTCCTCTTCAGAGGCGTCCTCATCATCCTCTTCCTCATCATCCTCTTCCTCTTCGCTCTCTGTCGATTCCTCTTCGCCCTTCGATGTTGACGGCTCGGCAAGGGATATCGTGACTTCCTCGACGATGACTTCGATTTCTTCGTCGTCAGATTGACTCTCGGCAGCTTCTTCGAGAGATTTCTGATCTTCTGCATGGGTAGGTGACTCTGCTGGGTGTAGCGATGTTGAGTTCAGCCGTAACCGGGACAGTTCCACCTCGTCCACTTCTTCGATGACGTCCGTGCTGATCGAGATCACATCCTGAAAATCAAATGAATTGTTGATATTTCTATGAAAATTGTGTTCTAAACCTTAGGTATCTTCTACGTTATTTATTTATTTATTATTTTTATATATTTTTATATATTTTATTTATTTTTCATATTCTTTATATTTTTATATATTTTTTATCCTTACATCCAAGTGGATGTGCAATACAATCTAAATTAGTACGAAACGGACAACGAAACTGACTTTACATCTATAACATCATCCTTAGGGACGTCCACTGACTTACCCTACTGCGCCCAGATTCGTTTCCACGATTCACCAACGCAGGGCGGGGTATGCTAGGGGTATATACCGTGTCGGTACAGCAGTACAAGGCGCTACGAACACCGGCACGACCAAGCGATCGATCTTCGCCCTTGTTAACCAAGCGTTCCATCTTTCCGAAGTTGGGTAAATTGGTACCAATTGAACAGTGTCTGGCCACCGCGATGGATTCTATAGATCAAATACGTATTCACCGTGCCTCTGCGATTCTTAATTGAAAACGAGTACATGGCGCGCTCCTAGGGGACCGATGTATGACAACACTTTTACCCCTAACATTTTGCCTTGAATTGACATCGGATCAGATCCTGGAATGTCTGATAGTAGAGATTAAAATTTCTGTTTTTTCTAAGTTTTTTTGCTTTGAGAACTCTGCGGATCCGAAGGATTGGGACCATTATTTCTGAAAAGTGACCACTAGCGGGGGATCGGCCTAGGATGGACGCCGAAAATCACGAACACTTCTTTCGACAAACTCAGCAAACGCGAAAATTTGTCGGACGCCTGCGACGACAAATGTAATCGACTTGCTGCCCTAACTGATTTAGTAAAGCCGGACGAATGCCGATCTCGGTCTCAGCGATGAACTTCGACGTCTTTTGAAAGAAAGAACTTCTAAAAGGTTGAATTGATATTTGGAAGGCTTGATCACCTTCGACATTTACTCACGACATTTCAAATAACAGGGTTTTACTAACAAGATGTTGAAGCTTCCTTCAACCTCTGTACTTTTGCCTTGTTTTTCGCTTTTTTCTGATGGTTGGGTAATAATGTTGTACGACGTTCTTCCCAAGAGCTTCGGTCGTTCACTCACATTGGGTAAAAGGCCCTGGAGACCACACTGGGCTTTCTACCCTTCTCGGTAGGTAAGGTGTGCACCACACCTGTGTAATACGTTCTCAGGATATCTTTCCGACTCAGAGTGGAAGATGAGTGCACAAAGAAATTACACCTGCCGCGTCCAAAAAAATTACACCCACCGCTTAAGTTTCTCCTCAAATTTTCCTTTTGGGTTTCCCTTTTTTCCCATGGTTCCTTGATGATGATCTACCAAACTTTTTATTACATTCAGAAGCTGCACTCAGTCAGCTTTCCTCAAGTCCTCTCAACATTGCTATCAACATTCGAGAGTTTTCAGGGACTTCTAGGCTCTTTCCTCGAATTTTTAATGGATGGACGCACATGGTGCAGTGGTAAGAAGCGCTGCTGATAGCTGCACAGTCGGTCGATCCTCGCCCGGGCCAACCAAGCCTTCCATCCCTCCAGGGTCGGTAAATTGATACCAGACTCTTCTGTAGAGACAAAAACACTGACTTGGTATACCCCACAAGTCACTGTATAGGCCGAATACGCATTCACCAGGCCTCAGCAATTCTGAATGAAACACGAATGCGGCGGCGCGTCCTTCGGGGGCTGATTGACGCCGACTCCTTACCCTTAACCTTTAATAGATGAAAACAGATATAAGGAGGACAACGATAAAGAAGATACATACAATAGGGCTTTTCCTAAAAAAAGTGACTTGAGTGGTCTCAATCCTTCCGCCGCTGCGGTCCGTAATAGGGTTCTTTGAGTCGTGATGGAATACTGTGGAGCAGTTTCCCCTGAGACTCATGAACAGCTTGCGCTTACGGACCAACAAACCAAGGCCAAACCATCATCAACTTCTGACCTCAACGATGGCTTTGCCATGCTCGTCGTGCTTGTCCTCATTTCCTCCAAGAATCTCGTCCATCATCATGTCGTTCATGGCATAGTCGTGCGGTCGTTTCTCATGAACCGGTGCTTGCGATGGGTCAACGCCATCACCAACAGCTTCTCGGAGACGATGATCTGCAACAGGCGAAGGTCAGCACAATTTATTTATTGTTAAGGTGAAATTCCAGTTCTAATACCGCTTTTTTTCGGGTTATACTATTATATATACTAGAATAGGATGTTGCAATGATGGTGCTAGGTTTATAGCAAAAATCGCATCTAAATTATCTACTTATTCATTGATATTATTTACTGTTTAGTACACGAGATTGTTATAACACTTTAATCGGCTAACTTTTCGGCGATGTCGCCTTCGTCGGAGCCTGCGAAGTCGAATATTTACAGTGCCGGCCAAAAAGGTGTTCGTTTTAACTTTTTTGGATGTGACTACATAGGGACCGAAGCTTCTAAACTGATTTTCTTATAGCTAACGGTGAGTGGCAAGGGTGTACATATGCTAGTTTCGTACGGCCTGAAATTTCGTGAATTTTTATATCAGTAAAGTAAAATGCGCACTTTGGAAAAGCGGAAACTACCATATGTACACGTTGCCACTCTCCGTTAGCTGTAAAAAATCCGTTTCAAAGCTTCAGTGCCTAAGGAGTTACATCCAAAAAAGTGAAAACGAATACATGTTTGGCAGCCACTGTACGACAGTAACAGTATAGAACAGTAAGTATGTGTATCGCGGATTAACAATGCCGAGATTTATCAAAAGTCGAACATGGAATTTTGATTCATTGAAGTAGGCGCACGTGGTACAATGGTAACAGACACTACATACTGACAAGGGTGAAGCGTTCGATTCTCACCCAGGCTCACCGAACCTTCCATCTTTCCTCGGTCGGGTATATTGGTACTAAACTTGTCTGGTAAGGTAAAGGCACTGACTTGTCATAGCGGTTGACGCCCAGAAGTCATTGTATAGGCTACATATGCATTCACCATGCCTCAACTATTCTGAATGGAACACGAATGTGTGGTGCGTTCCTAGAGGAGGAGAACCAATCAACGCAGACCCCTCTACCCCTTTTACCCTTTATGATTAGACTACCTTTTTTTCTTTTGAGAACTAAGACTTGAAAGATCGAACGTTTCATTGAATTCATTGCGACAGCCAGAATTCTAAGCTCAAACACCCGCAACAACAGCGGCAGCGGAGGAAAGCTCGCGAGCCAACATCACCCACACGGCCGCTCTATCAACAACCGACTGAAGATGATGATGATGACACCTTACGTAAACATCAGACGATCGGTGCCGATCACGCCGCGTACCGGTAATCTCATGGCACAGGGTGCCGTCACAAAAAAAATTCCTACAAAAATACGCAGCCGAAGTTCTGCTGCCCAGTCGCCCTGGCATTGGTTTGGACGACTTTGGGTTAGAAAATGGGTTAAAAAGAGCTCCTTTGCTCACCTGTATGGTTAACGTCATCCAGTTTGTCGATGGTTTGATCAGCGACCGAAATGTGGCCGTTCGTGGTCATTGGAGTGGTAGACGTTTGCAATGCGCCAGCTAAAAAGGATTGTTATCGTGCTGCTAAACGAACATAACTGTAATATGAATCCTTGTAGGGTCAGGACGCCTTCCTAAGAACAGCGGTGAGCTCTTTTGTTTCAAAACGGCAGTCAGAACAATAGTCAAACGGGTAGAAAGCGTCATTCCCGTGAGTCAGTCCGCCGCATGGCTGATTTTCAAAGAAGGATGTACTTTTCCCTTTATGGTAAAGGCGGTGATCGGGCTCGATCAACTGGAGGGTTATCAGTTGATTATTCATGGAAGTGCAAAAACAGGACGGAGATTGTCTAAACTCCTCAGCAGCGGGGCAAATTCTTAGAATCCGGAGAAGTCATCTAGAAAGGCTTCATCCTAGGAGACCTACACGTCCGAAGAAAGTCGAAAATGTCGTTGATCCAGAAAATTCAAAGTATGGCAGTTCCCTAGACCTTCTATTTCAAGAATTCTGAGCTATGTATGAATGCTATGTAGGCTTATTCATTTATTTAGTTAGTTATCTAGTTATTTACTACTTTCATAGGCATGCTAACTCATGACAAATATCGAACAAAAGAGCATCAGCGCACAATGTAAAATGGAACCAAAAAATGAAATTAGCTGTGGGTGTGGTGTACGAACGGAGGGCTTGTGGGTTCGAATTTCGCCTAAGCTTTAGTTTTTGAGAATAAAAAATAAAAACAAAGGAGAGGAATTTCACATCGAATAAGCTGCACCGGTGGCTCCTTGGTGGTGGCGGTCATACAGCAGCATATCCGTTGGCAGAACGACGCTTGACGTGGCTCGAGATCAGCCATCCCTGGAGCGGTTTTAGGTATTTTTTTTAATTTCAAGTCTAGGCGACGGAAAAAAGACCGAGAAAAGATTGAAAACACGGAAAAACAAATGTATGAAAATACTTAGGTAGAATTTCACTAGTCTTTCACTGCCTAAATAATAGGAAAACAAGGACAATATGAATTGCCCATGAAACTTTCAAAATAATTGCAAGATCAATTCAACTTCGAATGAGCCTTCTGCCTGGCCAAGATTACGCGAACTAGGCCCAAAGGGTAAAGGTAAAGTTGCCGACGTTTCCCAGTCCCCTCAGTACGCGCCACGCATTCGTGTTCCATTCGGAATCGTAGAGGCATGGTGAATGGGTGTTTGGCCTATACAATGACTTGCTGAGCCAGCCGCTATACTGTGTCAGTGTCTTTACCTTCCCAAACAATTCTGATACCAATTTTCCCGACCCTGAAAGGATGGAGGGCTTGGACAGTCCGAATAGGGATCGATCGCTCTACCGTGCGAGTGTGAGTAGCGCCTACTACCTCTGTACCAATCGCGCCCAGGCTAAAGGTAAAAAGGTAAAAAAGGTAAAGGTCTTTCGTTACAGTTCGTTGTTTGCTGTTGCCGATTCTTTTCGTGTTTGTGTTTTGTCAATTTCACACATCGTGCCCGTGTAATAAACAAGCAAACAAAGGTCTAGGCGTTGATCAGTCTCCTAGGGACGCGCCACGCATTCGTGTTCTATTTGGAATCGTAGAGGTACGATGAATGAGTATGTGACCTATACAATGCCTTGCAGGGGCCAGCCACTATACTAAGTCAGTGTCTTTACCCTCCCAGACAAGTATGGTACCAATTCACAAACCGTCAATTCCCCGACCCTGGGAGGATGGAGCCCAACGAGGATCGATCGCTCTATCGTGCGAGTGTGAGTAGCGCCTATTACCAGCGTACCAAGCGCGCCCAGCCTGAAGGTTAGTGTTCAAAAAACACGAAATTTCAAGTGAACGAAAGCAATGAGATGGCAAAAAGGACCAGAATCTAAAACGATGTCTACTATTCAAGGATAAAAAGCCATTCCTGACGAGACGATAGTGGCCTATTCGATCTGCATCGAGCGGAAATTGTTCGGCTTGATTAGGTGACAGCTCCTAGCTCGTAGTATGCCCCCAAAGACGTATTGAGTTACAGAGAAACGTCGATGAACAGCCGAGAAATCCTGGCCGGACGAGGGGACGGCTAGAAGGGCAGAAGTAGTCGGTGGATTGTGTTTCACTTGGCGATGCAAAGAGTCTTCAGCAAAAACCCGACCAGCAGACGGAACACATGCATGAAAGGTCGCTGAGCAACAATCTGAAAGTTCACGGCCCTCTCTGAAGGAGCCTTAAAGTTTCAGATTCCGCTGGATACCTGATACCCATCGCTATCAGCAGCTCGCTGATTGTCCCTACCGGTTTCAGATACAGGCTCGGTAAACCTGCTCTTAACCCCCACCGTTCCAACTAATGAGGCCAAACAATTTCTCCTCTAAACGAATGGAATGGGACACTATCGTCTCGTCTCTGGATAGTAGACGGGGTTAGCGGCTGGTATATACCTAGTTCAACCAAGAATCATCGGGGTATGCTAGTTGTCGCGTGTCCCAAAAAATGTACCCACTGTTTGAAGTGCCATAACTTTGGAGAAAGTGAACCAATCGAAACGAATCTTGGCTTGGATGAAAACTATGAAAAAAGAAATTTTTTTGGTATCTGTTTGGTGAGGATTGCGCCAAGAACTCGACTGAGGGGATTTTAGACCTGGTTGATAGTGCATAGGTTATATGCTTGCTCTACTTTGGTCGTAAACAGGTGATCCCGGTTAGCCGCAGTGATAAGAGGCGCTACTTCTACATACGTGACCGAGCGATCGATTCTCGGCACAAGCTAAACCTCCCTCCGAGGTTGGGTAAATTGGTACCAGACTTTTCTGCGAAGGAGAAGACACTGAGTTGAGATGATCATTTTTTAGGTCAAATACGCGTTCCTGATGACTCTTCAATTCTGAATCCGAGTTGAATGCATGCCTCGACACATTTACCTTTGTCTTCCATAAATTAGCCTAGGTTTCGGATACCTCGTATTCACCCGCACAGATTGAAAGTGCACCCTAATTCGCGGTAAGAAGTTAAATAGATGCGCCATGCACTCAACTTGTGTTCATTGTCGTTAGCGGATGTGAGCCAATCTTTCAACTTTCTCGAACAAGTCTTATATAATTCTTCCTTACTCCAAGGAATGGAGTATCTGGCTGGTCCCAGGTGGGTTCCCATTGCTTCAAGGCGATTTTCAGTTTCTCACGAACCTCGTGGTTCTTTCGCCGAACAGCTGCCAGATTCCTTCAGAGCTGCTACACGGAAATCAAGCACGAATTCAGCGAAGTAATCGAGTTCGACTGGAATCCGGCTAGTTGACGACTACGGTCATGTGTTGATGATTTTTGGATTGAATCAGTCTTTTTCTCGAGAGCAGTGCATATGGAATAGGCTTCCACTGATTGCATGATTCGTTCGGTTCAATTAAACGAGTAACTGGGAAAATTTCAGGGAACTGGAAGGGAGCCGAGGTCACGTGGCCCGGATTTCGTTCTGATTCAAGAAGAAGCAGCAATAGAGGTTAATTCTCAGTTTTGATGACATATCGAGCGTTAAACAAGCAGAATGTGGCTGGATTTCCAACGAAGTGCGGTACAAAGCTCGTAGTGTAGCGGTAAGAGGCGCTACTGACACTCGCACGGTCGAGTGACCGATCCTCCATCAGGCTGACTAGCTCTTTACGGGTCGTATTATTTGTTACCTGACTGCTGGACCTCGCAAGTCACTGTATAGGCCGAATACGTATTCCTGATGTCTCTGCGACTATGAATGGAAGGAAAATGCATGGCTCATCCTTCGGGGAGTGACAAATTTCGACCACTTTGCCTTCTGACTTCAAGCAAACAACTAGAAGGAGATTCATATGAAGGGAATTGATGAGTACAGGAAGAGCGTGTGCACGACATATTTCCTGCGAAAATTAAAATTTTCTCGTACTCAAAAAGTACGTTAATTAATGACGATAGGTTTGGAATCAAGGGTCATTACATATCTGCACCCATGATTTTCCTAAAAATTATCTCATAAAGCTAGCAAACTATTATTGGTGACCTTTATGACGATGGATTTTTGATATTTTGATATTTTTGATACCTAAAATATCATTATTCACATTTAATAGACAATTGTTAAAAAGTGTTTTCATTATTTGTTTCAAATCTCTTGAATGGATAATCGTGGAAGAAAAATATCAGTGATTTGCTTATGACGAGCGAATTTGAGGCAAATTTGGAACAGCGCTAGAAATGGAATTCAAACAGGATACAGACAGCAATTCCATAACGCTATATATTTCACCTTAGTCATTTCCAATTTATGAGACGGCGGTATCGTTTCCGCAAACGTCCGAAGGAATGACAGCCACGTTTGAGAATTTCTCGACCGCCTGATAAATGCCAAACATTTGGAAGGCGAAAAGATCCTTATTATTTACTTTCAATGAATTCTAATTTAATTCACTTTTTATTCACTTTTATTCACATTTAACTGAAATTACGATGTTATTATTTGGTTGGTATTTATTTAGAAAAAGCTTGAAACTCGGTTAGAAACTTGAGCAGGAGTGAACTCAGTTATTTGTTCATTTATTTATTTGTTTAGGACATCATCAAGTCACATGAAAATGGAAAACAACCTGAGTAAACTCAAAACGTGATGCCATTTCCGGTGGCAGGGCAAGGTGCTCTTCTCTTGATATTTCCTTTCTTCCAACTGTTATCAATGATCTTTCTCTTATAATACTTTCTTCGTAGTTTGTGAAAAAAATTAGAAATTTGTGTAAAAATTCTATAGTCCCGTTACTTTGTTAATGTTTGCGATGGTGACTATGCTTACATTATTCGTTTTGCATGTGCTTGACCACGTGTCTGAAATAAATAAATAAATAAAGACAACAAGAATAAGCAACACAACAAGATTACAGTTCAAGTTTTCTGATAACTAGAATCAAAACTACTTAAAAGATGAAAGAACAGTCATAGTAGTCGGTAGAAGAAAAAAGTGATTACTCTAACCATTAGGTAGGAGGACCGCATACCAAACGAAAACATAAGGGCAGAAGGGAAAATAGTTACCACTAAGTACATTCAATGTGTGACCATGGAAAAATGTGTTCGAAATTTTAAAAAATTAAAAATTAAGGACAACAAAAATTAAACATAGAAGGACAATTTCAAGGAGAATTGTCGTGTGAGTAACATCAGCACTATGTAGTACGCTTGCGAGGTGTCATGAATATCCGCATATTCATGATGACTCATTACACGGCCCTGGGCGTGCCGACAGTAAACCTGTAGCCAATAGTCAAATGCTACTAGATTTCTCCGCCCATATCTGCCGGTATAAAAAGACCGCGCAGCTCCAATCCGGCAGTTCCTGTCAGGTTCTTCACTTCAGCTTAGTTACCTTCTAGTCTTCCTATGAAACTCCTCTTTAGTCCCTAACCCTCATTATGGATCCTGACTTAGTATGATGATCGTATCGCTTATGCCTGCTATGTAGTAATAGTAGTCCGCATTGTATATGTTATGTTAGTAGTCTGGTAGATAAATATATTAATCCAATTGAAGCATATGAACCACTGAAACACAGATGCTCCTCGCACCTAGAGTGTACCAAGCCGGCGGTACATTTTAGACATGGTGCATCGGCCGGGAATCGAACCCGGGCCGCCCGCGTGGCAGGCGAGCATTCTACCACTGAACTTGACTACCACGCACAGAGAATAGATCAACAAAACACTTCCGATTTGCCAGTTAGTGACATTGCACATGCAAAAACGCGTAATTTGGGACCAACCAGAACAATTACACGCTCAGGTCCGATGTTCTCATGCGTATTCTGTAACGGAAATCATTGGCCCAGCGAATGCGCTTTTTACGGTACGCTCAGCGCTCGTCGCGATTGCCTTCAAAAGAAGAAGCGCTGCGAGCGCTGTCTAGGACCTGCAAACCACCTAACCACATCATGCAAATCTAAATCCTTGTGCTACTTTTGTCGCACAGCAGGCAGAACTACAGAAATGTCAACTCACCATGCTAGTTTCTGCTCATTCCAATTCCCAATGTAAAGAGAAACGACATGCAAATATGCAGGGAAATCTCTATTTCCAGGTACAATACCATCAACGTACCAAACCACACCATTCTTCAACTTGCCGTCATTCCAAATCTTCTTCAACAGTGACATACCATTTCCATACTACTTTAAGAATTACTTGATCTAATACCAATCTTTACAGATACCAAGGGAGACCTGAGCGATGGCACCTTCATCGATCGCAGAGACACCCATTCAGTTTATAATACGTGATCACTTCATACCACCAGATTGTGCCATACTTAGATGCATCTACCCAATACTCCATATTATCCATGTTGCATAATTCATTTCGACTGTGCCTTAGATTGCTTATCGCTTGGGAGTAGACGACATCATTGGATCCACACTTTCTTCATAAGTTCCACCTTCACATCCCCCAGTTTGCAATTTGAATTCCTTAAAGTCGCTGTCGCCCGCCGGAGGGATCGTCATAAAGACGCATGAGAGAAAATACTCAACCATAACACTATATATTCATATTTTTTTCTTCTACCTTTACCCTACAATATAACTTACTACAGGCGGTCAGGATGTGGTGGCAAGCACGTTGACACCTCGCTCTGAAGTCCATCAACCATGGGCAAAGAGGAGGTTTGGCAGCCAGTATAAAAGACCAACGGAGCCGCTCACCGCTTTCCAAATCATTAATCTCTTTAATTTTCCTATTTAAAATTCTAGTTACAATGGTTGCGTGTTTTCCTCTCAGGTCGGGAGTGTCATGAATATCCGCATATTCATGATGACTCATTACACGGCCCTGGGCGTGCCGACAGTAAACCTGTAGCCAATAGTCAAATGCTACTAGATTTCTCCGCCCATATCTGCCGGTATAAAAAGACCGCGCAGCTCCAATCCGGCAGTTCCTGTCAGGTTCTTCACTTCAGCTTAGTTACCTTCTAGTCTTCCTATGAAACTCCTCTTTAGTCCCTAACCCTCATTATGGATCCTGACTTAGTATGATGATCGTATCGCTTATGCCTGCTATGTAGTAATAGTAGTCCGCATTGTATATGTTATGTTAGTAGTCTGGTAGATAAATATATTAATCCAATTGAAGCATATGAACCACTGAAACACAGATGCTCCTCGCACCTAGAGTGTACCAAGCCGGCGGTACATTTTAGACACGAGGTCTAGGGAGACATGAAGGAGGGCAACACTTTCAGAATTTATCACAGTGGAACGGAATTGATGAAAATTGAAAAGGTGACATTCTGGCGATTCGTTGTCATCAAGGATAAAATCAAATTGGTCAAGAAAAATAACGAGATTATTTCTGTTCGGCGAATGAGGAGATCAAAACAATAATATGAATAGAATAATCCGGGTAATAACCTACAGCTAACTTTCTTTATGTGAAAACCAGATTAGAGGCATGATGAAAACTATCCTCAGAATTAATCTACGAATCTAGCTTATATGATAGCCAAATTGTTTCTCCTGAGATTTGGTGGTTAACCAAGGGGATAGTTCTTCGATACTTTTGTAACAACGATTTATTGCTACGTACACGTAAGAATATCAACAATATCACAGAAATCATCCTATTTATGCATATATTTGTGGGCGTAGCCACCGAACAATCCCATTGGGCTACTTGGGAGACCCAATGGCTAAATACATCAGACGGCACCGCACCTGAGTGGAGCTACAGATTAGATTCCTAAGTGCTCACTCGCGGTATGCCGCTGGGTCGTACCTAGGGAGCCGTCTCGAGAGATACTTATCTTATATTGCACTCACTCTAACCTACGGGCTCCCTATGGCAAACTACTACTTTCTCTAGATTAGGTTGTGTATCCACAACACTGGGGCGGGGCCCATTGAGCGGTAGCGATTAACAATAATACTCAAATACATGTCAACGATCGCAAACTACACCTAGTGATTGAAATCGTATTATCTATCAACAATCATAGTTATCGAGGAAATATTAATTGCATTCAATAAGTTCAATAGTAGCGAGCTAAAATTAAGAGGATGAGGATCGGTTGTACGTCTACAACACTAGGGCGGGGCCCATTGAGCGGTAGCGTATAATAGTGATGCTTACATACATGTCAACAACCGCGTTTTACAAATATTACAAGATAGAATTTTTGACAAGCATTATAGTTATCAATGAGTTATTAAATGTTATTAACAAGCGAGAGCGAGATAAGGTTAAACGATTCAGTACATCAATTCAATCAATTAACAACGAGTTATGTCATTGTTACAAGTCTAGTGAAGTGTGGTCTTCTGCATGGACTTCTGCGGCAGGATATTCAACCGTCGCCACGGCGTTGAATCGGTCGAATCTGCTCTTCTCCATCATGTGTAGAGCGGAATAGTTGAGTGGCTGGATCCTTTGGTCGTAGTATTCCTCTCGCACGTAACTTGAGTTCAGTTTTTGCCTCGGTGTCTGGTGTAGATGGCGAATCAGCATTGGAGCTAAGTGACTCAGTGGAGATCGTTGAAAACTTCTTCGCTCTCTTGCGACAATTCCTCAGCTTTATATGGTATTCGTTTCTCCGAGATGGCCAGACCTTCTTAGTGACCTTTTCTGCCTCTGAGAGCGATCGATTAACTGCTCTCTGTGGCGAAGACTTGCGGTGCGTTTGATAGTTAGGATCATCATTCGATGTTTTCATCGCTCGAACAGCAGTTTTCGATGGCTTCCACACATATCTTTGTGGGAGATCTGAAGTTGCGGAACCGCTGTCGTCTTCTTTCACCTGCTTGGCGATTCCGTTTTTTCTCCTCCTGTCGAGAGACTTGGAATTGGAATGTTTAGCGGTGCCGTGATCTCTCTTGATTCTTCGTGGTTCAACTTCGGGCACACACCTTCCATCCTTCTTGAGGTTTTCCTCGGATGATGATGAGATTGTTATTATTACAGAACTGCACAGGGCAGTGTTCCTCTTTGATGATGGAGATATTCCGCTTGTGCCGGAAATTGTGTGACCAAATATTGTTGGCGTCAACAATAATCCAGATGGCAGCCTGATAGTAGGAGCTCCGTGATCGATAATCTTATCGAGGAGATCTTGCCCAATAAGTATATCAGGCGACAATTCACGGGAGTATAATCCTTGCTGGGCAACGGTTATTTTCTCCTTCTTCATAAAGCTCTTGTCCTCTCTGGATAACTCTGCAGACTTTGTCGTCACAATCAGTTTATCCTTGGTAAAAACCGGCAGGCGATGTAGTTTTGCGGAGCCGTGGATACTTTTGAGCGTCACATGCACCTCGTTGGAGTTGAAGCTTTCCTGCTGCTCTCCCATTCCCGTGGTTGTGAACGAAGTTGTACTCATTGACGGAAGGCCTAGTATCCTCGCAAATCTCGCTTTGATGAAACTTCTCTGAGCGCCCGAATCTAGCAGCATTGTAACTGGTTCGTACTTGGATTCTGCTTCGTTGAATATGAGCGCTGAAGCCATTTGAAGCACGCACTGTCCTAGTAGCGGTGATTGTGAAACGGAGGTGCTGAGAGTTTGAACCTCGCCATTATCACATGGTTGGTAGCCTCTTCTTCCTTGTTGCATTTCGAAACGGCCGGTGTGCTGGCGTGGAGATGTTGCTGGTTCTTGGAAAGTCGAACTTTGTGGTCGGCTCGGTCTTCTGCCACCTTGATTCGCTCCTTTCATGCCACTCGCTTCAATGCATAGTGACGAATGGTGATCTTCGTTGCACTTCGGGCATTTTCCAAAAGTAGTGCAGAACTTTGATTTGTGTGAGCGACAGAAGCATTTCCAGCAAACTTCTTGTCTCCTGGCTTCCATTCTTCGCTGTCCAGGAGTTGGAAACTCGTCGCAGTACTGCGGTGGGTGAGATCTTCCACACAAACACATCAGTGTCATCCTTCGGTTGGCAACATTTTCTGTTCGTTGAGGTGTTGAAATCGGACTCGCGAGTTCACTCGATCCAGGATTTTCAGTTCCGAACAACGTTCTAGTTGTAAGTTCGGTTGTTTCCTGTAGCGTGACAATTTCGTCGATTGTGTCCATGATGTCTTTCACGTCGAACGACAATTTGGCATCACTCTCCTTTCGTATCACTGTACTGCAGATGTGTTCTGTGAATTTCGAGAGGATCAATCGGCGCCAAACTCTGTCCGCATTAAGAGATGCACCAGTTTGCTCCAGATGTATGATTCGCGACGAAATTGCAGACAGTGTTTCGCGACAGCTCTTCGGATTGTCGTTAGCTCGAGGTATTCTCTCGATTTCGCTAATGAGGATGTCCGCCATGCTGCTGGATCTGTCGTACTGCTTCTTCAGGATATTCACTGCAGCTTCATATTTGTCTCCAATGACTGGAATGCAGCTAACAGAAGTTGCTGCTTTTCCTTTGAGAGCTTGCTTCAGGAAGAGAAATTTTTCCTGATCAGAAAGTTCAGCGTCGTCGTGAACTAGTGACTTGAAGACTGACCAGAAGGCGGCGAACTCTCTGAAGTCTCCCGAGAACGTTGGGACTTCAAGTAATGGACGCCTGATCCGTTGGCTGCGATCTACGCGTGTTTGAAAATGGCTGTCTTGATCGCTTGTTCCGTTGTTGCTGTTTCTGGGAGCTGCTATGAGAGCGGCTTGCTGCGTCAACTCCTCAAGCCGGAATTCTATCTTGTTGAGCCATTGAATAGTTAAGATCTCCAAGTCGTTTGAGTCGTCTTCCAAATGCTTGTTTAGGTCTTGCATGAGCTTCTCCTGCTCCTTTGGTTCCGCTCGTCTATCGATCCTTTCCATGGCTTCCTTGATGTACTTCTCCAATATTTGCATGCCTCGTGTTATTCCTCTGGAAAGATAGTTCAGATCCGCTGTCTTCGCTCTGATGAACTCTTCGCACTGGGATTTCTCATTTGGAAATTCGAAGGGTAGCAAAAGTTCCTCCATTTCAGCTTCGTGGGATCGAATAAGCACACAGGCTTTGGAGATTTTGCTCTTGAACACTCGAAGATCGGCCATTCTGAGAGCGTTTCGATGAATTTTTCACAAAAAAAAATTGAGATTTTGTCGTTTTCCAAATTCACCCGATGCTTTGGAGGCGGCTGAGTGGTTCAAAGCTTTGTTGTTTCCTGCCACGCGGGTCTTTTCGTTCTTTCTCGGAATCCTCTGAGGAAATTCGCTGAGAATTTAGAAATTCTTTTCTGGTTCCTCGGTAGAGGACTCGCGAAAAAAGACTTCTTGAGTTTTCTTTCCTTGTTCGGAAGAGAAAATTTCGTTCGGTCTCTGGAAACTTGGTGAAGAACTCGCTAGAGAACCGTTTTCGTTTTCCTGGTTCCTTGTTACAGGACTCGCAGTGGAAAACTTTTGAGAGAATCTTTTCCTCTTCCTGGTTCCTTGGAGAAGGACTCGCAAAAAAGAGTACTTAGATATTTCTTGATCGAAATATAATCTTTTTCTCTTCCTGGTTCCTCGTGAAAGGACTCGCAAAGGAAAAGTACTTAGATTTTCTTTGATCGGAATCGGATCTTTTCCTCTTCCTGGTTCCTCGGTAAAGGACTCGCAAAGGAAAAGTACTGAGAAACTGTTTGATCAAGATAGGATCTTTTAGTTATCCTGGTTCCTCGTGGGAGGACTCGCAGAGGAAAACTATGAGAAAATCTTTTCCTTTCTCTGGTTCCTTGAAAAAGGACTCGCAAAGAGAAAGTACTCAAAATTTCTCAATCGGAAAAAGATTCTATCTCTCTCTGGTTTCTTCGGAAAGAACGCGCTAGAGAGTTTCTTAAGTATTCCTGGTTCCTCGTGAGAGGACTCGCAAAGGAAAACTTGGAATAGAACTTTCTGTTTCTCACTGAGGAGAAAAAGCGCAGAAAGTTAGTTTAGTCCTGGTTTCTCCTAGGAGAACTCGCGAAGGACTGATGAAAAGAAAGGAACTTTCTGGTTTCTCCGAAGAGAACTCGCAAAGAAAGTCTTCTAGTTCCCTGGTTCCTCAGTGGAGGACTCACAAGCAAGGATAACTAGGGATACCCGTCTGTTTCTCAATTAAGAGAGTTAGCGCAGAGGGTTTTTTTTCCACGGTCGATGCACCAATTTGGTGGTTAACCAAGGGGATAGTTCTTCGATACTTTTGTAACAACGATTTATTGCTACGTACACGTAAGAATATCAACAATATCACAGAAATCATCCTATTTATGCATATATTTGTGGGCGTAGCCACCGAACAATCCCATTGGGCTACTTGGGAGACCCAATGGCTAAATACATCAGACGGCACCGCACCTGAGTGGAGCTACAGATTAGATTCCTAAGTGCTCACTCGCGGTATGCCGCTGGGTCGTACCTAGGGAGCCGTCTCGAGAGATACTTATCTTATATTGCACTCACTCTAACCTACGGGCTCCCTATGGCAAACTACTACTTTCTCTAGATTAGGTTGTGTATCCACAACATGAGATACAAATTTAAACGGTGAAATTTCTCGAGCCTTCAGAAATAAAAATGAAGCAGAAAATTTGGATAGAACAGAGAAACATAGACTTCGAAAGAGCAGAAAAGCCGTCATCGCCTTAGGGCACACAGGGTGCGGACCTAATCAACTATGGACGAGAGCGAGGCGACGCGTCTAGCAGAGAAAAAACGGTGCAGGTGTACTTTGTAACATGGGCGTGGCGTTTGAGATTTGTCTTGGCCTCTTAGTCACACCCTAGCCAAACGAACACAAAGTGACAATGTAACAGACATCAGTGGCTGTCAGATAGTATTGGGTTTTTTCCGGTTTCTTTTAGGGTTTCTGTGTCACATTTTACCCACCTGAAGCCGTATTAATACATAACAAGTTTGTTATTGATAGCACGTTATTGATATTAATGTTGATATTGATAGTAGGAGCTAATCCGTAGGCGGGATTCGAACCCATGCGCAATAGGGCAGTACCGCCTTTAAAAGCTAGCAGCAGGTGGGCTAACTTTAGGAGTTCATATGCTATTTTTACCGTCCCTGGGTAAAAACATGGTGATGGTTAGGTTAGGAGACTACGGTAGGAAAGAGGAGCGCAGCAGGTTATAGCGGGTTAAATCTACCGGTAACATACATGCTCACATCGTCCTTCTAGGCCATGTTTTGACAACCATTTAGGCTTTGGAGCTGCTGAACATTCAGTGGTAGAAGTCTAAATATTTAGACCAGCTGTCACGCCCATGCTGGAAAACAAACAAGTTGTAACAACATGCTGTTGCTGTCGGGTAAAAAACAGCGAGAGTCAGCTTTCATTAAAGAAGCCGATTATTCATGACCTGTTATCACTTCATAACTACAATTATCAGAGGGTTTTCTGGAAATCCATATGCTTGAAAAAATGACAAGGAAAATGCAAGGCGATGGAAGGAAATAGGGAATGTCGCTTGAATGAGAGAGAATAGAATGAACGAACGGACTTCCATTAAATACTGTATAATGCTTCAAGAGGTACACAATTGAAAGGGAAAGCGCTAAGGCTTCTCTTCCATTGGGAAGAGAAGCCTTAGTGCATTCCGAGTGAAAGCCGAATGCATGGCGCGTCCCAATGAAGGAAATGTGCAGGGTGCGCCATAAATATGGTAACACGATAAAAAGTGAATAACATACGAGAAATTGATCAAGAAACAATGAAACTGCTTTAGCAGTTTAACGACAACATAGTTAACAACAGGTGCAACTTTCATTCAATATGGGCTCCTTGGGCATGAATAACAGCTTTTAGACGCTTAGGGTAGGAGTTGATGGCTGCGCGCAAGGTTTCTTATAGGATTTACTTCCACGCTTTCTCCAGAGAAGATTTCAGACTTTCAATTGTGGTGTACCTTTTAGAGCAAGCTCTTCCCTCCAGAACGGAACATACGCAATAGTCCATAACATTCAAATCTGGCGGGTTTGCCGGTCACACAGATACCGCAATGAAATTGGGGAGGTTCCTCGCGCACCAGTCCTGCGTTTCCTTGGACCTATGTGCAGGTGCACCATCCTGCTGGTAGGTCCGTTTTAAACTTCCGAAATGATTATGAGCCCAGGGGAGTAGTTCCTTCTTCAGAACGTCGTTGAGGTAAATATCAGTGTTGATCTTGACTTTCTTGTCAACGAAAACCAGTGGCGTCCATCCAGTGGCCCAAACTCCTGCCCAAACCATCAGAGAAGCTGGGTGAGACTGCCTTTGGATGGTTCTTCCTTTTGTATTGGCACCACCTTCACTGGTTTTAACCAATATCTGCTTGTTTTGGCGGTTGTACGACTGTTGGATAGAAAAAAGTTTTTCGTCTGTGAAGAGAGTCGCGCTATGTCTGTGGCGCGGTAGGAGTCTACGACATCTTTCTTTCTTCCTTCCTTATGCGTAGGTGATACTGTGCTAATGGTGTAGGTTCGAGATTGAATGTAGGATTTATGAAAACAATGAAACGCCAAAAAAGAGCTCCAATAACGGGGAAAATAACGCGCGAAAAGTGTAACCATATTTATGGCGCACCCTGTATATGTGCATTTTTGATTTATTTATTTCAGATCCAACACAAACGGAGAACCAGTAACAGACCAAATAGTGAAATACTGAAGGATATTGAAAAACAAAAAAGCAAGGTAGAGAAGGAGGTAGAAGGTAGAGAACATGATTCCAGATTCCCATAGTTACTAAGGACCGAGCTGTATACTTATGAAATAATGAAGATACAGTAGTTCGCGAAATGATATGTCACCTTGCATTTTTAGGTACAGATCGGTGAAACCGAAAGGAATTTTATTCCAGTTGACAGTTTTAATAACTCTTATTGAATATACACTAATATGTGCCCTTTTTGGAAATTCTAGATTTTTTTGAAAAATTTTAAACTCATTTTTATATGCATTTTCAAACGAATATATCTTAGAAAACACTGAGCTTCTGCTTGTCTTGTAGTGATAGTCTGATAGAGCGTGATCGGCTTGTTCTTATAGGCTATGAATTTTGGTTTCAAGACATTAATAAACCATTGAATTTTTTGTGTGAATTTTTTCATGGTCAAAAAATGGTGAAATCATGGGACCATCTTTCATATAAAATTTCATATATCAGTAACCAGCGAATGAAATATCATCAAATAAAGATATATGATAGTATATGATTTTCTCTTTCCCATGCATATCTAACTTTGGAGAATAGCCGTGTGATTACTGAGAAAATAGCCAATGAAATTGCATTTACACAAGTGGCCGTTTTACGAATACCCGGAGGGCATTCGACTCCAGATTCCTCTAGTGCATAGTAAACTTGCTTGTTAGGTACTTAACAGGTAACAAAATAATTCCCGCTATTACTCAGAAAATCGTCTTCTAGTTGGACCGAGAGAAAATGGGGCACAAACCTGCGCAGCGTACGGTGGCGGGATAGTGATGCATACAACAACAGATGATTTTCTGAACAATAGCAGGAATTATTTTGCCAGCTGTTAAGTACCTAACAAGCAATAAGTCTACTATGCGCTAGAGAAATCTAGAGTCGAATGCCCTCCGGGTATTCGTAAAACGGCCGCTTGTGTAAATGCAATTTCATTAGCTATTTTCTCTGTAATCAGACGGCTATTCTCCAAAGTTAGATATGCTTGGGAAAGGAAAAATCTTATGCTATCACATTTCCTAATTTGATGGTATTTCATTTGCTGGTTACTGATATATGAAATTTTATATGAAAGATGGTCCCATGATTTCACCATTTTTTGACCATGAAAAAATTCACACAAAAAATTCTATGGTTTATTAATGTCTTGAAACCAAAATTCATAGCCTATAAGAACAAGCCGATCACGCTCTATCAGATTACCACTACAAGACAAGCAGAAGCTCAGTGGTTCCTAAGATATATTCGTTTGAAAATGCATATGAAAATGAGTTTAAAATTTTTCAAAAAAATCCAGAATTTCCAAAAAGGGCACATATTAGTGTATATTCAATAAGAGTTATTAAAACTGTCAACTGGAATGAAATTCCTTTCGGTTTCATCGATCTGTACCTAAAAATGCAAGGTGACATATCATTTCGCGAACTACTGTAGGTATTGGAGGCAAATTAAAAAAGAGATAATATTCCAACAACAAGGTATCAAATCAGCAGTATAGCCAGCAGACGATAATTTAAGCCACTTCAGAGCATGAGAAATCATTCACAGGTGAATTGCTACGGAAGAACCAAGTGACTGAAGTACATTACCGAAATGAACTAAACTGCGAGCAAAAACAAACAAACAGCCTTAGCTTCAATAAACAAAAGGTGGAAACAAAGGTAAAGAATCCCTGGGGTTAAAAAACCAAAAGGTAAAGAAACTATATGACGCAGAATTCATACACTAGAACGATGAAGCAGAGTAAATGTTTGCTTAGGGTCGATCGATTCTAGCTGGGCTCATCGCTCACAGGTCGTGATCATTTGGAGACCCTTCGAAGCAGAATTCAATTTCTCTCTTGGGTATCTGTGGCATACGGTTTACCCACGAAGAATACGCCATGTCGTGGACTTTCGTGTCACATGGGAGGCGTGATCGGAAGAGCCGACTACCAACTAATATAAAGTCCAGTCACCAGCACCACTACTATTCTGATCATTTACAGTACCGTGGGTAAATTTCCGCAAAAATACGATATAAACGATATAGATAACGATATAGATAATATACCGTTTACTCGCCATAAATCACATTAGAATTATTTGTTTTCCAAATAAGAAATCTCGAATAAAAATAAAATAAATTTAGTATAATTATTGAAATTGAACCATTTTCGAATAAAAAACACATGGACCTAATCAGAAGAGCGTGATCTATCCAGGAGAAAGAAATTGCTGTAAAGAAAGTGTGGTGGAATTCTAAAAATTTTGATTTTCATGCAAGTGTTCTTTTATAAAGCAGCAGTCATGGCTCGAGCAATTCAGCTGATTAAATTCTAAGCTTCTAAAGTAGAAGGAAATTATTTGTTTCAATGGCGAAAAATGTTTTGTGATGTTAAAAATCGAAAAAAACGATGGAATCGATGAGTTCCAAGTCGAGAAAACATTTTATAAAACCAGAAGAAATGAGCCAGAAGAAATTTATCCACCGACTGAGTCCGTTCGGCAGAGCAGAATAACTCACAGGGAATGGTGTGATGAGGTTTCACGAAGAACGAATTTTGTTCAAAATCCAAATTTCATTCAATTTCAAAAATAATAATAAAATAATTATGTGTAAGAAAATAAATAATAATATTTTTTCTAAATTTCAAATTTGAAGACGAAAAAATTTACGCCGAGAATTTGAATACTATGAAGAAATAGAAAATAGATGAATTACGAAATTAGGAAAATTAAATTTATTTTATTTATTTGATACACGAGTGGGCTCGTGTAGGTTAAAACACTGGGACCTATGAAACCAAAAAACACGATGCAGTACAAATATCGACAACGCTAAAAATGTGTGAATTATGTTGAAACGAATAAACGGAGTCGCACACAGTGGCGAAAATTATAAACAGCTAACAAAAACCGGAAAACATTCGAGACTACAGCTTAAAGGTTGGGGCAGCGACTAAGAAAGGATCTAAAAGATGGTAACCTAAGTGCGACAGCACCTTTTTTCAATAAACTAATAAATGAGCTAGGAAAAATAAATAAAAACGCTGGTGAAGAAGGAGAAAGAGGCCAGTGTCGCTATGTGGCGGTTGTCACGGCAGCACCGCTGCGGGGGGAGCTCAGGAGAGTCTCGGCCCGATCGAAAGCAGGTTCTTCTCGTATTGTTTGCCGGCACTCACTGATATGTTAAGCTGCTGAGCGGCAGCCGACCCGAACGACTAGCAGAACAACGAAATAACGAAAATAGAGAATGGTGCGCTGGTAAGATGCGCTACTTTCACCCGCACGGTTGAGCGATCGATTCCCGCCCGGGCCAACTAAGCCTTTTCCCACCTTTTTGGTCGCGTAAATTGGTGCCAGACTCCTATGGGTAAGTAAAGACACTGACTTGGTATAACAGTTGTCTCCACGATTCTGAATTGAAGACGAATGTGTGGGGCGTACTTAGATGAGTGGCCAACACCAGCACTTTACCTACCCGTAGCTTTTCGGCGGATGCATTCTTGTTCGGACCTTTCTTTTTACGCAAAACTTATTCAACATTAAAGACATACCAAATAAGTACACGGTATGGTAATTAACTAATTAATTATTTAGGGTAATTCTCTGAGTTTTTGGTACTATTGACATCCGCACGGTCCAGTGATCAATCCTTTGCTGGGGCTAACCAGGGCTACCATTCCTCCGTAAATTGGAACCAGGCCTGTCTGGGAAGGTAAGCACACTGACTTGATACACCTGCTGGCCCCCGTAAGTCACTGAATACGCTAAATACGCAGTCACTAAGTCTCGACGATTCTAAATTGAAGACGCATGCGTGGCGCGTACTTGGGGGACTGACCTACACCAATCCTCTACCTTTACCCATAGCGTTTTGGTGGATGGATTCTGTATGGGAAACTGTGCGTTTTTGTGTTTTGTACCCCCGGCTATTCGAATTTCACCCGAAGTCCAACAGACCGTAAACCAGTCGGGTATTCTTAACCGATTCGACCCGTAGTACGTTTTCCCCCGTCCGACGACGACGTCGGAAACGGTCCAGTGATCGGAAACAAACTGGGTCGTTGAACACGGGGCGATCAGCGGTTAAACGGAACCAGTTGCGGAAACGTTTCCCAACGGGAATATCCAGGATATCGGCTTCTGAACCACCCTGGAGGTCTTGTTTTTCTAGTCGTTTCTTTGGACTCCACCACATGCCTGTTACCTCGGTTTAATAGGCTCGCATGTTTCGGTGGAATAGCCCTCTTCGATGGGAGAAAAATGTAAATGGTCAGACTAGTTGGGCTGTAGCAGAACTTGGAGAGGCGAGGAGTCGCTATTTTCCTTGAGGATGTGCTTGCCCTCAAATTAGATAATGAGCAGATGTTCAGCCTCCCTCGCTCTCTCTCGTTCTCACTGTTGCAGCCAACACCCCACCCACTCTGGGCTCAATAAGACAAGACAAACCTATTGGCAATCGTTATATTGCGGAATTACATTGTGATGTTAAAAATCGAGGCCGTTAATAAATAATTCCACTTAACAACCTCGGCAAAGTATGCTAACATACTAACGCCAGAATACTACAGTACCGGACGTGTCTTTTAATCAAAAGCCGAAAGAGTTTTTACAAAATATCGATTTTTTGTGTGTCCCTCGTACCCATCGAATTATAAGAAAATTTTTCGAAAAAAATAATAAAAAATAAAAAAATTGCTTTGGAGCGGTTTTTGCCGGCTTTTTCGGCTTTTCATCACGTCCGGTACTGTAACATCAGTGCCGAAGTTCAAAGAAGAGAGAATCTGAGAATTGCTTAAAGTGTTTAAAATGCCGCGTGGTACCATGGTAAGAGGTATACTAACACCCGCACGGCCGAGTGATCGATCCCCGCGCCGGCTAACGAGGCTCTCTATCCGTTCCAAGTGGGGTAAATTGGTACCAGACTTGTCTGGGAAGGTAAACGCACTGACTTCGTATGGTGGCTGCTCCCCGCATACGCATTCACCATGTCTCTACAATTCTGAATGAGAAACGAGTGCATTACTTATCCTCAGGGGACTGATCAACACTGGCAGCCTTACCTTTACCTTTACCTTATCACACGGCTACACTCTCTGAGTGAACATGAGTAGATTTTTATTTGGTTTTTTTATTACAGTAAGACCGTGCTGTTTGTATGCGACACGTTTCTATGAATGACCACAAACGTCTTCGGCGAAACGTTGTTGACATAGCCGAGTGCACTGAATACGGGTTAGACGGTGGAAAAGGAACATACAACTGCAAAAAGTGGATAAGAAGGGAGAGGAAACGTGTAGGATGCACTGTTGAGCTTTACAAACAGTTCTTATTGCGACTTCTATTCTGGTGAACCCGACAGCTAACGTGCAACAAGATTTGACAAGGAGAACTGCAGTGCAGGAAAGAAATTTTTGGCGATTTGAGGACAACGGAATTGAAAAAGAAAAGGAAACAAGGAGGGTTGCACGGTCGAAGTGGCGAAGGAGCCGAAAGGCCAAACGGATAAAAGAACTATAACGGGAGTGGGAGGGTGAAAGATATGGGCGGAGGAGATGAGGAAGAAATGAGAATCGGTGTCACTCAATCGTGTTTTTGCTTTATTTATTTATTTATCCTTACATCCACATTGATGTGCATACAACCACAATTAGTAACGACACTAATGGAGCAAAAAGTGGAAAAGAACTACACAACACAGCAAAGATGTAGAAACAGAACGAAACCTTAGGACTATGAACACACATTATAATATAGAAGAAACACTGATTAATCTCAACATTCAACTTCATAAATAACCCAATCGTCATAAATGGGTTGTCACACATTCTGGGCAGACAGGTATAAACTATGCTAACGGCTATAGATATAGGGCACCACGGCTAAGTAGATAATTTAAAAAAACAAAAAAGAGGGGTGCTAGGTTCACCAAACACTGGTGCCCTATATCCTACATTGTTTGTTTGTTTGTTTGATTATTTATTTATTTAATTATTTATCTAATTATTTATTCATTTGTTTATTTAATTATTTATTTATTTATCTATTTATTTATTTATTAACTAACACCTATCATAGACGTACTTAAAAGAATAAGTGCATTATTTAAAAAAACAGAGCGATCATAGACAATGAATTCGTAGAATAAAAACACTAACAACACAAGAAATTTAGAAAAAATATTTTATCACATAGAACAAGGCTACCATACGCTTAGTAATTGATCATCATTAGTTTATGAATATCAACAACACTTTCTCCTAAGTAGACGAGACTTGGAAAATTTCCAGCTCATGTCTTGATTAGAATTTACCCTACTTCAGTTAAAGGTGGTATAGTGGGAAGAAACGCTACTGACACCTGCATGGTTGAGCGATCGATCCCGTCAAGGGCTAACCAAGCTTTCCATCCCGCCGGCGTCCGGTAAATGGATACCAGGCTTGTCCGGGGAGGGAAATATACTGACTAGGTAAAGCGGTTGGTCTCGGAAGTCATTGTATAGGCCAAATACACATTCACCATGCCTCTAGGACTTTGATTGGAACGCGTGCCCTTAGGAAATAATCAACGCCGGCGCCTTTACCTGTACCTCTACCTTGAATATAATTAATTTAGAACACCACCAAGCCAGGATATGGCACGGATTAGTGTGCTTCAATGACTGGCGACGAGTTTGCTGCGACGCCACTTAGACGATACGGTCATCTCATCCATTTCATGTTGGTTGTGCGCAGCCGTTAGCAAAGGAAAGTGGCCGAAATGAGCCTGTGTCGTCTTCTCCACAAACTGGGCAGCCAGCCTCAGACGACCATCTCTTAGCGAATGGCTCTCAGAAATGTGCCCATTAATGGAGGATAAAGTGCTGGCGCATCCGAGCCGTATGAAATCCGTAGTGGATTGGGCGCGCTTCATCTTCCACCACTGACGCCATTGGGTGGGGAGCTGCTGAGATAAAATGAAAATTGCTCGCAAATGCGTCAGCGTTTTATCTTCATTTCCTCTTTATAAAAGATGGGCGTATTGAGAGGATATTTGCCGCACGAAATTACCAGCACGGTGGGTCGATATCGTGGACCGCGGATCATTCGTAGTTAGCGATGTATCATCCACAGTACTTCGTTTCGCTGACGGATCACCATTTCCAAAATCGGACGTGCCGCCAACTCTAATCGGACGAAAAGCGGACCCCAATTTCGTCTGAATTTGGTCTGGTCCGAAAACGCCATTTTGAAAGGCGGGTGGTCAAAAAAGGCCGATTTCGAGTGTCTGAGAGCTACAATAAAGAACGACAAGACACGACAAGACACGACAAGTTAATGGACGTTCGGTCCGTTTACTTACGATTAGACCCATAGAACGTCGCGAAATTTGGAAAACTTAACGGTAATGCCCATTGGTGATAAATAATGGTTGAGAGTTTGCATTAAAGCTAATGAGCACACCGCTGCGGTTCACAATTTCAGAGCGTGAGATCACGATTCGAGCGCTTCTGCACAATACAGGCACTTCGTCCCTAGGCGGTCCCAACACGAATCACTGATTACCGTTTCCCAGCAGGGCAGCCGCAAATAAAGTCAACCAATGTGCCACCAAACGATAATGACTTCTGCGAAATTGTCGTATGCTGCTGTGCCCAAATGAGGTTAGTAAGGTTTGTCGTGTATTCTCGAACAGAATCCACAAGCTTGTCGTTGTGGGCTTCTGATAGGCCCTTGTTATACCATCGCTCGTGGTGAGCGTTAGCTGCTTGCGAGCGGTGAGCGCCCAGCCGCTAACCTCAGACGCTGAGCACGCGACGCACGCACGCACGCGCCCGAAGCATACAGAGCAATGCGCGAGGTGATCGACCCACCCCCAGCGAAAGGGTCAATCGCAGTGCAATGCGCAGCGACTAGAGCGTGGAAGGTACGCGAGCGTGTGCATAACAGCCCGTGAGCGTCACCACGCCAGCGTCATCGCGATAACTCGTACAAACGTGTCTTGCCCCACGGTGTCTGATACTGAATGGACGAGTTACGCTGGGGCGTGAGCGTTGGTATAACAAGGGCCATAAGGAAGGGCCGCGCCGCCCGCGGTACAAGACCATCGCTCATCAGTGCCGGCCGACCCTCCCGCGATGGGAACTCCATTTTACTCCTCTTTATTATTGATCATGCATAAATAAACACTGATACTAACAGTCAAGACAGAAGTACATAGGTGCATCATATAAAGGCGTCATGAATCTTTGATATGACAGGTGGAACATATTCGGCCTAATGTTTCGACCTGTTCGTCGTTGTCAGAGGTCTAAAAAGTGGTCCGAAACTCCTTATACTTGGTCTGTCCGGCCAAATGCCGAACCATCCCTCGCATTTTTGACAAACTTGAAAATCTTCTCCAAGAGACTGTAAAAAACAATAGATATCAAATGGCTTAAGCCGTGATCGAAGGGTTGGGCCGAATAAATTTGAGCCACCTTAATAACCTCTTTTCGGCACAGCAACATACGATACCATCATGCCGAGGTTTCAAGAAGAGAGAACTTGGAGAACTCTGGGAAATTTTTGCAGCGCAAAGGGCGCATCCATTACGGAAATATGCCCTCCCTTCTTCCCAATACTCTGCTTTGATTTTATTGGCACAGCATATGATGGGGATCTAAGCTTCACAAGGTGAGAGCCGTGGAACATGAAAAGCAAAGCTCAAAAAATGGTATTATTGGCGCGAACTACGAGCCTGAATAGGCCCTGAATAGGAGAGTGATAAGCGTGTAACGAAAATAGCTGCATATCTGCAGCGGAGCGAGTTGATGTGACGGCGGCCGACCGACCGTTCATTTGGTCGCTCAAACCATCGAGCGCGCTTCATCAACTCGGCTGAAAAACTCCGGACGTCAGAAACGAGCCGACACGGATTGATTATGAAAACATTGTCATGAACCAACACACACGCACACGGAACGTCTCGCCCGTTGCTTTGCCCATCGAACGTTAACCGTGGACTGATGTGGCCGAGAATTTATGACGGGCTGTGCTCTACAGTACCGTCGCTAATTTTCCGCCAAAACGCTGTCGGCGACGGATAAAACCGTCTAAGTGTTCGCCATAACTCCTTTCAAACCTAACCATTTCAGATAGAAAATACACGGTCAGAATCAGAATCTGGGCTGTGCTCTACAAGACACTTGGAAATTTTAAAAATTTCGAAATTGATTTGAGCGTTCTTTGCCCTCTCTGCAACGACGAGTTCATGAGGTCGACTTCATTATCTCGCCCTAGATAATTAGACCGGTTACGTGCACCCTGAACAGATACGCAACAGAATTTTGCAATACTTCAAATAAATCAAATTTGGGCAGCATATTTGAAGAATGGAGCTGAAGACGATCATTACAGCACAAAACACTGTTTGAAAACGTATAAAGATGGATTTGGCTGCAATAGAAAAACTGATAAAGGAGACTATTCACGGCGCGTCGAAGTAGGTAGTTTAACGGTTGTGATATAGCATCAGATACTACGACAAAAACGCTTCCGTAGCCTCTATCGAGCAGAGGCTTAGTCCATAAATTTTGAACTGTTTTGCACCCTCGAAAATGCAGCTCATTGCATGCTTACTATTACACGTGAATAAAATAACGATTGCGGGATTTCAACAGCATGAATTGAGACAAATATGTGGTTCCAGTCCCACTTGAAGTTTGAGATGTTGGTCATTATTGGTCAAAATCTAGAGGAAGAACGACTTCAACTGCAAAAAATTTCAGCCTGAAATGCAAGTTTCATAACTTTTGTCGCAAAACGAAATCAAGCCAAAATTGTTGTACTTTGGAGCACATTTCAGATGCAAGACCGAGAAACGATCGGCTGCGGAAAAGATGCCCAACATGACCCAGTGGTGAGAACGCCGCCCATATTTTCTTATGCTCTAGGCAGCCCTAATAATTATGAGGACACGCAGCGCACACAGGGTCGCCTCGAAGTAAGGGCGCTTGCCCTAGAAATGCTTTCCTCACCTTACCTGCTAATGTTTGTTGCAATATTGATTACAAACCGTCAAACACTATCTAACACTATTCTTATTTTTCGAATGCTTCTATGCCACAGGAGGTAAGTAAGGTGGATCAAAATTTATTATGGCCTGACGTTTCGACCCTTTCGTCGTCTTCAGAGGCCTAAAAAGTGGCTCGAAATTCCTTGACCATATAGAACTACCCGGTCAAATGTCTCATTTGCCCTAGCATTTTTGACCAACTTGCGGTATTATTATTATTATCATTATTATTATTATTATTATTATTATTATTATTATTATTATTATTATTATTATTATTATTATTATTATTATTATTATTATTATTATTATTATTATTATTATTATTATTATTATTATTATTATTATTATTATTATTATTATTATTATTATTATTATTATTATTATTATTATTATTATTATTATTATTATTATTATTATTATTATTATTATTATTATTATTTTATTATTATTATTATTATTATTATTATTATTATTATTATTATTATTATTATTATTATTATTATTATTATTATTATTATTATTATTATTATTATTATTATTTATATTATTATTATCTCTATTATTATTTTTGTTAGTACTATTATTATTAATAATATTATTACTATTATTATTCCTGTGCGACATTAGGGCTGCAGAGGTCCCAGATCAAGACTGTTATTCTTGTGGATCTTCTCTGATACTGTCGCAAGAGAAAATGACTGGAAGATGGTACATGTAAGCCATAAAGCCACAGTACAAAGGGTTCTCAAGTCCTTGAAGGGAAGGTATACCTCACCTTGAAGAGACATACTCCTCTTCCTAGTACGTCCGTCTACTGATTCCTTCCCTATCCCCTGCTGCCTTTGCTCTATGAAAAAGACTCGAAAATGTGGATTGGAATAAAAGTATTTCCAAAGCTGTGTAGGAGCCGCTGCAATGACGACTGCCGTGCGGGACGCAGCAACTCATTTTGACCTTGACGACAAGGTGTGGTTAGATGAGTTTAGTGCAGGAAAAACGGCAATTAAAGCATTTTTCTGACAATCTCTTCGGAACAACGACAGCAAAATGACGGCGCCAGCAGTTTGTGCTGATACATAATTAAAATATACTGAAAATGAGTAAGCAGCGACCTCCTAGAGACGCGCCATGCATTCGTTCTCCATTCAGAATCGTAGAGGCATGGTGGTTGCGTCTTTGGCCCTTACACTGACTTCAGGGGGGCTAACCGATGTACAAAGTCAGTGCCTTTACCTCCGTAGACAAGTCTGGTGCCGGTTTACCCGACCGCGGAGGGATGGAAGGCTTGGTTAGCCCGGGCCTGGATCGATTGCTCGATCGTGCGGGTGTCAGCAGCGCCTCTTACCACTGTACCACGCGAGCCCTATCTCCCAGTAAATTAATAAATATAAGTGAACGGCGGTTGGCACTGGGTCCGAAGTGAACAGCTCGTGGGGCAGGCAGCGAGTGACTCGTTCGCATCGTCAGCATTCCATCGTCGTCTTTTGTGTCATGGGAATGAACACTCACCATAACTGTACAGAAGCTATGAATAGATTCCAGACAAGCGAAATGCCACCCAGGAATTCGAACATTCAATTAGTAAGTGAGGGCCTTTGGTCTCTGTCTCTTGGCCAGAAAATTTATTGAATCAAACTGGATGGATAAAGTCAAAACGTGAAGTTAAATTAATCAACACTGATCAGTTCCCAAAGAACGCGCCACGCCCTCATCTTCCATTCAGAATCGTAGAGGCATGGTGATTGCCTAGGTTTCAAAGATTCCAGCCGGCGGCGACTTTTTTATTTATTTGCTTACGGCTGAGGATGGGCGTTGAGATTACCGCTAGACGACAAGAAATGACGTCAACTTTGAAGTTTTCGTTAGAAATTCGCCCACGTTGAAAGCAAACCAGCAACTCAACGATTCTTCGTAAACATTCGGCCCGCTTCAATCTATTTTTAACCCGCGGAGTGGGAACGAGAATCTGAAATGTGACTTTAGATACTTTTCAACCGAACAGAGCTAGAAAAGGTTATGAGTTATTTCTAGCTAATTATAGAAATTATGGGGTTCTAGAGAAACTTTCTATTTCTGCCTCATTCTTAGAGAAAAACCTTGTTTTATTTATTTCTTTATTATTATTATTATTATTTTTCAACTTAGCGCTGTAATTCTGGAATTTGTAGTCGACATGTATGAGATTATTCTGGTAATTCTATTGAAGCAAAGGTTACTATAATATTTTTTTAGTTTACTTTAGTTTTTAGTTGATATTGAGCATAGTATGAATGTTCAGGATTACTCATGTCTGTTTCACTTGACGCACCTAACAGCGTAAAATAAATAAATAAAATAAAATAACTATTCAATTTATTTATTTTCTTGTCAGGAGACTGAGCTGCTTGCCTGGCTTGTAGGTTTTATTCGATCAAAATATTGTAGATCTTTGGCCTAAAATTAGTTAACCCAAGGGAAGTATTAAAACCCAATGGGCAAGTTGGCGACGAAATGAATTGAAAAATCGAAATGCTCCGCAGTCGTAGGTTTATGGTGAGGTAGCAAAATAAATAACCCAGGGTAGTGGGTAAACAGTGAAAGTCTGATAAAAACACCGTAAATCAACTGTATCGGTGCCAGTCATTGATTCGCTCTCAACAATGATCGCTCTGCACCGTTCGTCGAAGAAAAAACGCACAAATTGTATGGAAACTCTGGAAATAGATGGTAGGTGAGCGGTATGTCAAGGTTACCCAGACAATCAGACGGCCAGTGGACCTGGCTAACCTTGATAACCTTGAACAGGCATCCTAGCAGGTTTGCAGCATGTTCACGGCCTGTGCAAACTTTTGAGGACATCGGTGCTGGGTTTACGACCACTAACCTAACCCTACAGGGAGAGGAACCGGCTTCTGGCAGATAATCCCTTTCTGGTGATCGCCCACTGAAACTGATGTTCTAGCTTCCCTCATGAAGCTTGGAAGCGGAATTCGAGTCAGTTCATGCTCTTTCGTAGGGATTATCAGAACCTGAAAGCAGTCGTTCAGGCTAACGAAGTGTACAGAGACGGGTAAATTGTTACGAGACTTGTCGGGGAAGGTAAAGACACCGATTTGGTATAGTGGCTGGCCGCTAACTTGGTATAGGGCTAAGTCATTGTATGGCTCTTTCATAGGCACCATTAGACCATATACAGTACCGGACGCGCCGCAACGATAAAGCGGCGGTAGCGGCGCTCCGGAGCGCCGAAATGCGCCGTTTTGGTGTCCACCCGCGGTGACCCGAGAGGAGTCAACCACAGTTCATTTGCATCCCACGTCCAACGGGGGGCCCCGCGGGGTAACTCCTTCGAGCCACCCCGTGGGGCCTCCATCCATTAGCTTGGGACGCCACGGAAAGACGCGCCGCACATTTATAGGCGGCGAGGAGGAGGCGGCGCCTAGGCGGTGCAACGAGGGCCGCGTTTATATAGTCGGCGAGGAGGGGGCGGAGCCAAGTCGGTGGTGAGTCACCAAGCGAGGGACGGAAGCGGCAGCGGGATCCGAAAATCGAGGGGTCAAAAAAATCGACTAAAATCAAGTTTTACGAATTTGGGAAAAGTGCATATGGAAAGATAGAGCTCAAGCTGCTGAGCTCGAATATATACTTATTTTTGCAAATAAACCAATTTTAAAGAAGTTATTCAGAAACGGCGGTTTCGGCGCTCCGAGGCGCCGCTGCCGCCGTTTTATCGTTGCGGCGCGTCCGGTACTGTACGTATTCATAATGCTTGTACGATTCTGCATGAAAGACGAATGCACGGCGCACCTTCAAGGAGCTGGTTGATACAGAGCGCTCTATTTTAAAACGTATCAATCTGCTGCATGATCTGCAAACTCCAAAAAGTAAAAGAAATCCCAAAGATGCGGAGAAATCCCTTCGCCAAAGCGCTACCATCCGGCACTTTGTCGGTTCTGCAACTTGGTCATAATTGCCTTGAAACTTTTTTACCCAGAAAACCATGGTTGAGATCACAACTGGATTATCTATATTCTTATCAACATCGCCCAGAGAATCAAAAGCCTCCTGATTCAAGATGAATTAGGTATACTTAACCTGGTGCTGTGAGCTAACGAGGTCGACCTTGTTATTCCGTCTTCCTTGATTGCTGTCTGTGGCTGCGGTTAGGACTAGGATGTTACAATTCTACAGCTAGATCAATACAGTATGCTCAAAGGGGGCACGTGCGTGGTACAGCGGTAATAGGCGCTGCTGACACCCGCACGGTGGGGCGATCGATCCCTGCCCGGGTGGTCTAAGCACTCCAACCTTCCGCGGTTGGCTAAATTGGCACCAGACTTGTCTGGCACAGTAAAGACACTGACCTGGTATAGCGTATGGGCACCAAAAATGCGTCCACGATTCTGAGCGGAGCACATATGAGTGGCGCATCCCTAGGGGAGTGATCAACGCCCGTATCTTTACCTTTAAATTCGAAGAAGGTGAGATTCGCAGAGATAAGGTTACGGCGATCATTAACATGTCAAGACCTAGAGGAGAATATTTCAGGGATAACTAAGCGAGAGGAGAGTTGGTCTCATGAAATACAACAAACAAACATCAATTTAAAAATAAAACTGGTATCAGATGAGGCATGGTGTCGCGACGAGAAAGTGAATATTCGACACGGAGCCAGAAATCGTTGAACGGCAGCGTTTTATGACCGGTCGTTTTTCAAAGCAAAAAACGCGCTCGGCACAATCAGTAATGCATACCACCGATAAATGGGAAAATTGGAATTTGAATAGAAAGTAAAGATGGCAAAGAAGAAAAAATCGCGGAATATTCAAGTAAGCTGAAATCTTCATCTACAAATGAAGACGTAGATGCCGCCATCAATGACCACAGAAGAACAACGAAAATAAATAAGAAAATTATTCTGCAGTTATTCATGAGAATTTCAACCTTCTGTCGTTCCACCATTACAACTTCAATGGTAAAGGTAAAGGTAAAGATATCGGCGTTGATCAGTCCCCTAGGGACGCGACACGTATTTGAGTTCAATTCCAGTCGTAGAGGCTTGGTGGATGCGTAGTTGGCCTATACAATGACCTGTGAGGGCCAGCCGCTATACCAAGCCAGTCCCTCACCTTTCCTGTCAAGTCTGGTACCAGTTTACCCGACGCCGGAGGGATGGAAGACTTAGGTTTTGCCGGGACGAGATTGATCGTTCGACGGTGCAGATGCCAGTAGCGCCTCTTACAACTGCACTAAGCGGTCCGAATTTCAACGTTACAATTGTTAATTGAATTATCTCAAAAGAATTTGGAGACGTTTTGTAAGGGTCTGAGAGAAATTCATACAGCTGACTGTGCCGCTGGTTATAATGTGCGGGCACTGAACAAATATTGGTCGAGTCACATCCACACTACTATATTGACGCTCAAACGTCAATAACAACCGTTCGATTCACTCGAGGTAAGTAGCCGCTTTTCCTGAGGTAACCGTATACCCTGGAGCTAGGGTAATTGCCTCTATCCAGTGAGAACCAAACGGAAACAGCACTCCACTTAGCAATAGTCACATCGTGCTGTCTCGAAATGAAACCATCTGATGTCCATCTCTCTGGGGAGTAAATTTGGCCGAACATGTGGTTTTTGTGGCGAAAATTCGAATTTCTTATGACAATCCATTCAGCAAAGTCACTCAAACTAAAGCACACGTCAGTGCGTCATTTTGAGCCGGCAAAATTTGACGAGCACACGTTGAAGCTGAAAGTCGTCATCGAAACGTCTAGAAAAAGTGCTCCTTCTCCAATATGCATGAGAGGACGCAAAGGGGCTCACCGGGTAGAAATTATTCCATTGAAGCCTTCTGGAACAGTTAATAGCAGGCAGAAAGAGAACATTCCGGGAAGAACTCCGGGAAAATTCCGGGAAAATCAAAGGTATACGTCTGACGTAGCACTTTAATTTTTTATAAAGAGTGCTATAAAAAGGTTATGAAAATTGTATATTGTTATAAGGTATTATGCAAAGAGTAAGCAGAATATGCATTCAAAATGAATATGCTATGTGTCAGCGCATTAGTAGAGAAAGGTGACTGATTGATGATTTCATTTTTTTTGCAAGAGGAGAGAAAACGATGAAATAATGCAGATGAAAACTAAAGAGGACAAGAGCCTCAGAAAAAACACCGAGAACAAAACCTTAAAGATAGCTATAACGTTTCCAAGGCATAGACCGACAAGTCTGGACTGGTGCAAAAGTGCATGTAATTTTTTTATAGCTAAGGCAGAGTAAATTAGTTAAAATAGTACCCGGCACGAATCTGTCGCCATGTGGATCACGATTGTGACAGTCTTTAAAGGATTAAAATTTACTTCAACTTTTTTTCTATTACAGGACTAATCAACGCCGGCCTCTACTATTACCTTTCATATTAGTACTGGACGATTTTAGATGCGCGCACGCTCTGCATTGGTATGAGGCGCTAATGACACCCACGCGGTCAAGGATTCCCCATCCAGGTTAACCAAGCCTTCCATCCCTATATTGTTGAGTAACTTGGTACCAGATTTGTCCGGGAAGGTAAAACCACTTCGACTTGATATAGCGGCTGGCCCTCGCAAGTCATTGTACAGTCATTGTATAGGCCAAATACGCATTCACTATGTCTCCACGATTCTGAATAGAACACGAATGCGCGGCGCGCCTTATCGCTAGGCGATTGATTAACGTCTATACCTTTACCGCTTAACTTTTATTGGACCTCTCTGAAACCAGAGTTATGCTGATACGAAAGTGTACGAGACATAAGCTGAGTAGTCGAGAGATCATCGCCGCGCCAAGACGGCCGATACGCTGGAGTAATTTAGAGAAAGACGTTGAGAGCTCACAATAAACCGCTGATTGCCATGGTGATTTCACTTCCACTAGCGGCCAATACGTCACCATCGGGGTGTGGAGCTGGCCTAACACATGAACACGCACGACTTTTGCATTAGAAGAGCTGCGGCGTTCGTTTGATATTCTCGAGGGAACGAGGCTAACCCGTGTGTTCTGGGACGAGATGCACCCGTACGATAAGCCGGCATGTTTTGCTGCTGCCAGCTCGGTGGAAAGTGAAACCCGTCGGGAAGGTGAAAAAGCACACCCCTAACGGCTCGGAGTATGATTTATGCGCGAACTGTTCAGAAACTATTGACAATTCTGCGCAAGGGTGGTCCGCTCGACAAAGCGATCTCAGTCGGTTTTTATGGCGGGTATAACATAGTGTTATGTCGCATACACTAACCCGCGTTCTATACGTTGCTGAGCCATCATATGATGTAAGGTGTTACTGATGGGAAGTCACTGTTGTCGTGTATACTGCGAGTGAGCATTCAATAATCTACCCTAAAGTCGGTCAGCCAAGTTCGCACTGCGCGCGTAATGCGGCGTATCGATCGATGGCACTCTCTAAATATGCTCTACCTTTCCTGATGAGTGTCCTCTTTCTCAGGACTGTTTCACGATTTTTCTTTTGCTACTCTGAATTACTGAATCCCGAAGCGCTCCTGATTGTGCAGATTTTCCTTTTCTCTGTTCCATCTTCGAATCACCTTTCTATCAACCTCGAAATGAAGAGCTGAAGCAGCAGTTCCGTGTTCCTCGCTGTATTTCACCGCATCAATTTTGAAGGCAGCCGTGTATGATTTTTTTTCTGGCCATTGAAACTATCAATTCACAAAGAAGCCTACACCTATTCTGACCTATTATATTGAACCTCTCCCGGTCTATTATATTGAAACCGCGTGGCTTCGCCACTCGGTCAGGCTAAGGGAGGAACTCCCGGAATCATCCTAAGCATTGTTGGATAGTTCAGGGTTCGGATCCTTTCGTAGCCTTCGGTTTTGCAATGTCAGGATGACTCACCCGTCCCGGAGATCTTCCCCTAGCCTGACCGCGTGGGGAAGCCCCGCGGTTTCAATATAATAGGTCGGGAGAGGCGTTGTAACTATAAATAACATCGATGGGGGTAGGGGGGGGGACGGGCGCTTGTCCTCGATGTTGCTCAGCACCGGAGGTAATATCTCGGTTTAACGATAACCTGTGATAGAGACCACAGTCCAACGATGCCGATAGTGTGCCATCCCGAATTCCGTCAAAATGCTTCTTAACCTTCACGCACATTGGTCTACTCGTCTTCCCAACGTACCTCCATGCACGGTTGTCATTTTATGAGGTACACAACCCCAGAAGTCGAACAATCACCCACTCTACCGAATGCACACACAACACGTGAAAATGTGGGACATGAGCGATCGAATAGGCATATGGGGTGAGCAAGAGCCTCTTAGTCATCTGCAGGCAAATGCAATTGTGCACATTGGAAGTCTAGTTGGTTGACATAGCAAACATCACATAGAAACTAAGAAATCGTCAGCATGTGAAGGCGAACGATTACACGGAGCATCAGTCACACGTTAGCTTTTTCCTGCAGAACTTGTTCTCCTAGACCTTTTGAAAAAGGTGAGAACTTTCAGCGCTTCCGAAGTTTTCGCGCAGATGCTAGCTTGAGTGAGTTTTGTACGACATGGAAGTGAACGTTTGTTGGATGCACACTTTATTCTCGTTCTGAATAAATTTTCAGCAGAGTCCACATGCTTTCGGGCACGTTCGAGCCTTCTTGTCCATGTCGTAGGTCAACGATTTAGGATCACACACTGTGCTCTTGATTATATTACAGCTGCAACAAAAAATAAGCTGATAAATGATAATTCGTTTGATGGACTATAGACGCAGAGCTCATCTTACATTGACTGGTCCTCGCACTTCCAGCCTCGTGGAGTATTGAATGTAAACTTAGGCTTAGGAGTGGATGGCGTTGGTCCTGGTTTTCCGTCAGTCACTGCAATGCTTCCAAATTATTCGCTGTAACAAATTCAAATATGAGAACCATGCTGCAATGCTCTCACCAAAACGGTACTGGAGTTGAATGGTCGTGAGTCCTTTATTGCTGAAGCCCATAACGACAGTCCGGTTTGTCTTTGAAACCCAAGAGCGTCCTACAAAACTGTCCGAGCATATCCTGAAAAACACAGATCAAGTCTATGTACATTCGTGATTTGCAGAGAATTCGTGAATTACCTTCTCCCAGTCAATCTTGGATCACGTCTCATTTTCAGTTCAACTCCGGCATACGGACAGCCGTCGTTCGGATACGTTCCATTCAACCCGGCAACTCTCACTTCGAGTTGTGTGTTCGGCGGCGACTGGAGCACGTTGTCTTTTGTTTTCAAGGAAAGTACTCCCGAAAGCGACTTCTCACTTACCTCAATCCAGAAGAAACACTGTTCGAACTCTTCTTCTTCAGCTTTATTTACGTTACCCAGTGTTATTAGGAGATCCTGATATTCTTGGGTTGCGCTCACCGTTGCTCCTCTGCATTTCGAGTTCTCCGATGATTTAGGCTGAAAATAACATACTGGCCGAGGTTTCTCAGAAGGTAATGTAATTGCTGTTGCTACAGTTCTACTAATGTTTTCTTTTCATTGGTTAATGTGCTCGTAAGGAGGTTTTTCATGAGATTACAGTAATATTATAGCTGATTCAAAATCTTGTGATTTTGTTTATCTTTTCTTGAGCTAAGCTGAGTTTTCCTCCTGTCCACAAAAAGAAAGCCCTATAAATCGGGACGATGCAGGAAAGATGGACGAAGTTGCACTCGCCCTCTCAGTGCAGAATTTTCCTGCGTAGCCCAGAGGGCAAAGGCATTCGTTGCAGTTCCGAGGATTGCGCACTCCTCTGTTTTCGCATGTGGTCATGAAGTTTTTGCATCTGTCTGAAAATACAATCTTTTCTTCGGTGGCACGTCTTTGCTAAGATAACTCTAGCTATTCCTATGAACTTGCCAAAGCAGCGATAATGTTTGTTCATCATTACAATGTCGTAGAACGAAAGGAATCGCGATCCAAGTGTCTCCAAATAGTCGACATCATTCGGCACTAGTACTGGTTTGCCGTTTATGGTACCACTGGAACCGCATCCGAATGCGATCTGTTGAGCAGCTTTTCTATTGGTATTACTCACGCGTGAGCACCGTAGTGCAGGTTGCTTCCCCAATCGTACTTCAAACCGTAATTATCATTTCTGTCCTCTGATTCCTTGCTGAATTGATCCATGTGTTGCATCTGCACGCATCACTATGCGATTTTTGTGAGACGGTATCCAAAATTATTAGAAATACTCACCATCATGTTCACATGATTCACTGTAATATATTTATTGCGATCATGCCGCGAATGGGTATGGAAAAATCCAAGCGCGTGTGCAAGCTCGTGAGTGGCTGTGCCGATCGTCTCACAGCCTTTACCAAGACAAACATCCTGTTCTTTCCTAAGATTACCCACGTAGGACCAGCATCCTTTCTGGTGAACCACTCGAATCCTGTGAGGTGCTGAAGTGATTCCGAGGATTATTTCGCTAGAAATTCTCGCTGGAACCCAACAATATGAAAGAACAGTCTAACGGATGCACGATTTGTTCAATCTCCGCCCACCTGTACTCGACTCTCTGAAGTCGATGCAGGTGTTGTTTCCCCAGATCCACGTTGCCTTTCTGAAGACACTGCGCACACTTTCAGCTGAAAGCGGTTCATAAAGTGGGTACAAAGTTATTCTCCAATATTACCAAAGCCCACGTGTAGATGAGTCGAAGTAGTAATTGACGCCTTCCTTCCATATTTTTTCTTCGTATGTACGGTCTTTGTATGCTTGGCGTCTTTTGCGCGTTTGTCCTGTTGCTTGCTCTTCGATATCCTCAGCAATATCTTCAGCTTGTTCCCTGGCCAAATATCACCCTTGTGGAATATGAAAGGGAAATAAATTTCAGTGATGAAGACTACAAATGATCTGTTGCGGAAGGTAAGTTGGTGTACGGTACTTCTAAATGAGAGAGGTAGCGTACGGTGTTAAGACAATGTCGCTCTGGAAGAGAAGTCCGTCGACTTCGCTTTTCTGGTTAATTTCTTCAATTGAGTCTCCTTCTTCGCGGACTTTCTCACGCTTCATTGGTTTCAGTTTCTGCAAAGCTGTGATTATGTAAACATTATAGTATTGCAGTTTGGGTAGGTTTCTCTATCCACTACAACAGGGCCTCCATATCTGCCGATTTGACTGGATCTCAAGAATCTAACCGATCACTCACGGAAAGTTTTTCCTTCAGCGCGGCCAACCTTTCCGGACTGAGCTCCAGGGTCTTCTTTATCTTGTCGCGCAGCTTGTCAAACTTTTCCCGAATGTTCGCTAGGCGTGTGACATTTAGAAACTGAATAATATTAGTTGAGACGAGTTTCCGATTTCCACACTGAGCAAGGTACCTTCGAAAAGCCCTTTTTTGTAGCGTTCTTTATCTTTTCGCCGAGTGTTTTCCCTCCGCTAAGGAGGTCCTTTACTTTGCTGCCCATACCATCGAATATGTCTCCGCTGACGCAGAGCGCCATGAGGAGGAGGATGAGAAGGCACAGCCTCATGCTGGAAATGATTGTATCGGAATACGTCTAAAGCTAAAGAAACTGTAGACAACAATGGATGTGGTGTGCTCATTGCGCCTGCTTTTATATTGATCCTAGACAGTAAAGTCTGCGCAGTGCACACATCAAAGGACAAAGCTCCTACGTAACATCAACGTCTGTTTCAATTAATGGAAACATTTTGCTCAACGTATGGTGACACAGCAACACTCCCCGTTCATATCCCCTTTGGTAGTTCTCTTTACTGTCAGATATACTGTAGCCTAATGCTTACGTACCAAAGTTATACCTTCACGTTTTCTGCAGTCGTATGTTCTAGAAGGAAGTAATATTTTGCTTGACTCTGCTCTAAGAAGTTTTCCCACTCAGGAAAATTATTGCCTAAGAACATCATGCAATTTTCTTTTCAACAAACGAAAAAGTGAAACAAGCGATTTGAAATGTGGCTATGTGTAGTTTTGAAGAAAGAGTGAATGTCGAAGAGCGCCTTGGTACTAAGAAGTTGAACGAGAAGCTAATAGACGAGAAAAGCACTGTTTCCTAGAGTGGACCCTGTGTTAGGACATTCTCGGTTATTTCTCGTCATTCACTCTTCTCTACCTTTGCCTCTTCTCAACTTACCATACCGTCTCCATCTTTATCTCTGAACATCTTACACCTACGAGACGCTATTCATCAACGTGGGTTCGAAACTTCTCTCCCGTCTATACTGCATCGCACTTTTGGGAAGACTCACTTGTCAATATTTCCCCCTGCCCGGAAAAGGGAATTGCTCAACACTATTATTCTTTTTAGCCGTTCATTGTTCATTGAGCAAAATCGAATGTCGTTCGTGATCACACTCTATGGCTTGTCGACAAATTTCTGCACTCCACCAATGCGTGCTTACTCGAAAAAAGCATTTCCAAAGAACGGAAAGTGGGACTTCGGGGAGTGGTGCTTCATCTATTTTCGATACAAGAAGCTCCAATTCCCCTGTCTTTCATCAAGTTACGTTTGCAACTTCGGTGTGGATGCAATTTGTAGTCTTGGTGTTGAGGTGGGGTGACTTTTTGATTTTTCTTCCAGACGGTATGGCCTTTTAGTGTCGGCGCTTTAAGCCCACATATGCCTATGCTTGAGTCCAGTCATTCTCTGCAGAAGTATGAATGCCAATGAGTGGAACAGATTTCCGATCTTGCATTTTTAGTCACGATTCCACCAGCAGACTTATCGTATAATACTATCGAGGGTCAGGAAGAAGAGGTACGGTGTACCCTTGCCGTGCAATTACCTCCTTGTAAAAGTCACACTCAGGAAGAATGAAATAATACTTACTTACTACTTACTTTGATACTTTGATAGTCCTTTCTTCAGCTGGAGATCTTCTCAGCGGGACCACAACTCTTCCAGACCGCTCGATCTCGATCGGCAACTTGCATCCACTGACAATGAGGAAGACTCCGTTTTCTGAAAGACTTTGCAAATGAGTGTGCCCATTCTGTCGGCGGTCGTCCCAGTGGTCTCTTATGGTCTCTTGGGAGCCATTCTGTTACATGGAGGCTCCATCTATAGTCGTTCCGTCGAAGTAGGTGTCTCGCCCAACGATATTTTGACTTCTTCATGTACTGTAGTGGATCTGCTAGCTGCGATTTCTCCCTTAGCTCTGAGCTTCGTGTGCCTTGATGCCATTGTTGATGAAGGCTCGTCTTCAGGGGGCATCTCTCCAGAGCACGATGCGTGGTCTGCATGGCTTTGGCGACGGCTTTGTTATCAGGCCAGGTATCGGTCGCGTAACACATCGCTGGCAGTACAGAGGCGTTGAATATCGAGGCCCTAAGGCCGGCATCTTTGACCTGATCGGTGACTTCGCGGATCGAACTGAAGGCTGCCCATGCTGCGCGTCTCCTGCGGGCAATTTCAGGAGCCAAGTCGTTCTCCATGTTCAGCTCTCGTCCCAGATAGACGTAGGAGTCGACTCGTTGCAAAGCGACTCCGTTTAGCTTCACCAGACCCGTGTCACACCACTGGTTGACCATAAATGCGTTTTGGACATATTCATGTCCAATCTAATCTTCCTACCTGCCACATTGAGCTCGGTCAGCATTTCTTCGGCCTCTGTTGTGCTGTTAGAGAGATGAAACAATATAGAGGAACGAAAAGATGTTTTTGATGTATCATATGCATCACGAGCATTCCCGTATATTGAAACAGATGCCGATGTTACGTAAGAACGCTGTTCCTTGGTGTGTACGCTCCAGTGAATTAGACTAGAGGATGCGGCAAAAAGTTCTTAGACACACCATTTCAAGCTCATTATGTATGCGCAGCGTAAACCACCTACCAAACTTTTATGCGGTATAATTGTCTGCGGTATAATTGCCATAACCTCGTATATACAGAAATTTCGTGGTTAATCATCACTCCTTCTGAGCTGGTTGGTTTAAAAAGTTTGTGCTGTGAGGATGAAATTGCACAACGAAGGAGTGTCCGCTGCAAACATTGCCAAAAGACTTGAAATCCCAAGGACCACAGACTACAGCAATCTCGGGAAAGGTGCCGTAATTACCACTGGAGTTATGAAGGGCATATTTTCCCAGCCAATCATTTCTTGACCTTCTATCTAAAATGTGTACCGAAGGAGACCATTTTTGGCTTCATATCATTTTTTACGACGAAATCATGAAAGTAGCTTCTAAGACTGAAAATTTTTCGCAGTTGAAGCCGTTTTTCTCGCAGATTGTGACCAACGTCTCAAACTTCAAATGGGATTAAAAGGATATCTGCAGTGCTACTCAAGTCGCGTGACTTAATTGTCTGATTTCATGCTGTTGAAATCCCGAAATTGTGATTAACACATTGACGACCGTGTGACGCAATGCTGCGTCACAGTTTTGAAATTTAATTTTCTGACTTATCCCGATTTTTTGAAAATATTTGTCTGGCCACTATATACCTCATGATTAGAAATCATTGTAAACCACGTGGTCCGTAAAAACAATTCTTAGCTTCTGATTTACTGGAATTTCTGATTGTGCACTAGTTTTCTTTACAAGTAAAAACAAATAATGGTTATTGCAAGAATCAAGTAAATGCAAACAAATACTGTTTACTAAAACAAAGACATAAATACAAACAAGTATTGATTATTAGAATAAAGAAATAATGAAGAATATACAAATAACAGTTTCCGTTTAACCTGGATAGGGAAAAAGGACATTCAAAAAGCTTCCAGGTGTTATTTTTCTACTTTCATTGCAAAAAAAAGGAATAGCCACAATACCCGATATTACAGGACTGCATATGTAGTCTTTGAGATTTACTATTCACTTCCATTTTGAAAAAAATTCGCCGTACGCCGGCACCATGCCACAGCCTCGGCGCGCTAGAAAATCGGTTGGTCCCACGCGCCAGACACGCGAAAAAGGCGCTGTCGTCAACGTGTTAAGCCTCTGCTTGATGGAGGCTACGGAAGCGTCTTCATTATAGTATCTGATGCTACTATCCTTGATGTCACAACTATTAAATTACTTACGTTAGTTTGATGCATCGTGAAAAGTCTCCTTCATCATTTTTTCTGTTGCAGTCAAATCTCCGTCCATTCTTCGTCCCAGCGCGGATTCTTCGTCCCAGCGCGCTCGGGTACGGCTGTCTTTCATCGCTCTCTCCTCGTACAGCTAAGTTTTCGTTTTTCTTTTTCGTTTTTTTATTGCTTGTTCTTTGTATTAGTTTTTCCCTGGGCAGACATAAGTGTTTTTGCGTTGTTTGGCTATATAAAGCGGGTATCCTTTTCATTCTATCAATAGATTAGTGGTTGGTGTATCCGCTCTTGGGGTCGTAACTGAGATTGATTTCTTTCGATCACACCGTGCAAGCATGTCCCAACCACGTAACCGCCAGGCCTCCAAAAAGAAGGAAGTTATCGTAGAGCCTTCAGAAGCTCCTTCTATTGCTGATGCCGACATATCGACAATGTCTGTTAATGCTATCATAAACGCCATGCTGGATTATAATAAGGACCCTGTTATGGCGAAGCTGATTAATGGTTTGATCAACAGATTGCCATTGGAGATGTACGACATGGTGGAGGCCGATAAGCGTGCCCGCAGCCTAGTAATTTCAGGCATTGAGGAGCCAAAAACCACCACTCCACCATCAGTAAGGCAAAATGAATTGGAGGCCCAGGTAACCAATATATTGGACAGTCTAGGGGTAGAATGTCGGCCTGTCGAGGTGTATAGATTGGGGAAACCCAATGATAAGTTCCCTCGACTGGTAAAAGTGGTCCTACCCTCTAGGTCCCACTGGAGGTCAGCTCTGGCGAATACTTTTCGTTTACGCAGTAATCCTGCGTTTTCAAGAGTATACGTGCGTAAGAGCCTGACGCCAGCGGAACGAAAGAGAGAATTTGAATTAAGGCAAGAGTGTAGAGAGCGTAACAAAACTCTCAAAAATCGTGTCTGGGTAGTGTATCATGGAGAGCTAAGACGGGTGGACGAGTTACCTAGGTTCAGGAGCTCGGAAAACGTCTAGCTCGTCATGGTCATTTCCAAGGACTGAATTGTTTCCTTTTGAATGCCCAAAGTCTAAGAAACAAGATTGAGCATTTGCACCTACTTTTGACGATAGAAAATCCAGATTTCGTATTTATAACAGAAACTTGGTTGTCTCCTTTCATTAAAGATTCTGAGATTCTCTCAAATTATCAGTACAGACTTTTTCGATTAGATCGGATAAATCGAAGGGGTGGCGGCGTTTGCTGCCTTGCTAAAAGTAGTATTAACATTGTTGCGATCGATCTTCCATCTTGCCTTAAGTCGAATTCACTCTCTGATATCAAGTCAGATCTGTTGTGTTTTGAAGTCCACGATTCCTTTTCGTCGGTTACTTTGAGGATCATTCTAGTATATAGACCACCAAATTCTTCCGCATCCGACGATGATAAATTGATTGACTGTTTACTAGATCTAAGCGCCTCAAAAGAACATTTGATATTGCTCGGGGACTTCAACATTCAAGTTGATTGGGGTTTCGACCAACCGAAGGATTCCACGTCTTCTAAATTTACCGAATTCTTCAAGTGTTGCGGTCTATCTCAACTTGTTAGGGAACCAACACGTCGGAATTCCACTCTTGATTTGGTCTTGTCTACCACTAATGTTGTAAACAATGTCTCAGTTCACCCTCCAATGGCTGGTTCAGACCACAACGTTGTCAATTTTAGAATTGACAATTCTCAGAATACTATACGCAAAGTATCACTACCAGACTTCAACAGAGCGAATTTTGGTGCTCTTTCTGATTATCTGTCCCAGGTGAACTGGTGGGATATTTTCCACGGATACACTTCTATAGATGACCTCTACGAGAAATTTTGCATGGTTGTACACTATGGTTTATCTCAATTCGTTCCGTTGGTGAGTCCTAATGAAAGAAAATTGAAATATCCAAATCATATACATAATTTGATGGAACAGAAGACAAGACTTTTCAATTCTTACCGTCATTCAGGATGTTTCAGTCCCAAATTCAAGGAAGTCTGTTCTGAGCTTGACCGCCACTTGAAGAAATTCTTGGCTAACAGAGAAAAGCGTATAGTCCTCTCTAATAGCAGTAAAGGTGTCTTTAGGTTGATCAAAAATAAAATGAAAAGTAGGCCTGAGTTACCTGTACTTCACGATGAGCACGGAAATAGGTATTATAATGATTTTGAGAAAGCAGAAGCACTGGCAGAGTATTTCAGCTCAGTATTTACGTCAGTGACTGAGCAGTGTCAGACATGCTATGACAGTTTTCCTACTGAAAATGATTTTGTACCTGATATTCCCTTTGAACCGCGTAAGGTACTCCAAATTCTGAAGGCACTCAAATCTTCTAGCTCTCTCCCAGCTGATGGCATCCCTCAAATTGTTTTCAAAAGATGTGCGAAAGCTTTGGCTAGACCGGTTTGTATGATACTAAACATCTCAATGAGTCTTAGTGAAGTTCCAACGATATGGAAACAGTCAATTGTCACACCTATTCCTAAAGCTACAGATTCATCGTTGCTTTCCACGTTTCGTCCTATAAGCATCACACCAGTGCCAATCAAAATACTTGAAAAACTTCTCCGAAATTCCATTTCTTCCTGGCTAGAAAAAAATAATTTGCTTCCTGGCTGTCAGCACGGTTTCTCCGCTGGTGCTTCTACCACCACACAATTGTCTGACTGTGTCTTTGACTGGACGCTTGCTTTGAACAGAGGGAAAAGTGTAGATGTGATTTATTTCGACCTTTCTAAGGCTTTTGATCAGGTAAATCATGAGAAATTGCTAGTCAAATTACACAACTTTGGTATTCGAGGGTCGCTTCTTGACTGGTTCCGATCATATCTTTCCGATCGTCATTTGGTAGTTCGAGTCGGTGACTATTTATCCACCCGATATCAGTGTACCAGTGGAGTTCCTCAGGGAGGGGCACTCTCTCCCTTGTTATTCCTTGTATACACCGCTGACATACCGGAGGCTCTGAGTACTTGCCCACTAGTCAGAGTCCAAATGTATGCAGACGACATAAAGGTGTATGGCTGTTACGATATGGAGTCTCGTGAAGTCGTTCATGAAGCCTTATCTAATGCGGTGGTCAATATGATGGAATGATCCTCTGTCTGGGACATCCCAGTAAATCTCTCTAAAACAAATGTCCTTCACATGGGTAAAACTGACACCCTGGGTTACTGGTTCGGAAATGCCCAGCTCAAGCTAGTAAACGAGATGCGAGATTTGGGGTTTCACGTTAACAAAGATCTCAATTTTGAGCAGCATATAACATACACAGTATCCAAGGCCTATGCTGCAATGTTCACTATCTTGAGAAACATCCATTGCAAAGATATTACGATATACGTGAGACTTTACAAGGCATATGTGATTCCGTTGTTGGAATACGGATCTCCGGTATGGAATCCGTATAAAAAGAGAATGAAAGATAAAATTGAGAAAGTACAGCAAGTTTTCACGAGAGTAGTACTACAAAGGTGCCAAATCGATCAAGGTTCCTCACGATTCCCTCCCAGTTATCAAGAGCGACTGAAAGTATTGAAATTGAGAAGCCTTTTATATCGGAGAATCTTTACAGATACGATTTTCTGTTTTAAATTACTGAAGGGAGATTTAAAGCTGAAGCCCAGCAAATACTGGACGTTCCGACCTAGTAGGGGACGATCTGGTGTTTTATCCCTGGACTGTCCAAAACTAACAAAAACTAGATTTTCCAGTACGTTCCATTCGCTCTTTTTCAGAGGAGCTAGATGGCTGCAAATGCTTCCGGATCCTCTGTTAAAGTCGCGAAATATCTCTTCTTTTAAAACGAGACTTAAGAATGTTGACTTATTGAGATTTATTGGTGTTGCAGATTACTAGCATCCTGCCTGCTTCCGTATTAATCGATCTGCTTAGATATCTGCATAGGAGCCGAATGCCAAGATCAAATATGCGACTACGTATCGCTGCATATAGGTCGAGCTAGAGATAGGAGTCTTCGAGGAACGACTTCTGGACGTTGATTTCTCTTCTGTTTTTTATTAACCCTTCTGTGTTTATTTTTTTAACTCGATTGCTTGTGGTTTTTGGTTCAGTTCTGTTGACGCCTGCTCATCTTGGTCATTGGTTAATTGTTTTTATTTGCCGTACTAGGATCCGGCGGAGGGTTGACCCTCTTTTCTTCCCCTCAATAAAGCTCGTCCTAGGACGTCCATTCTGGACTGCTACTCTGAATCGTGAAATTATTTTGCAACTCCTTTTTGCCTTATTGAGGGACGTGCTCTTGAAGAGGACGATATAAACCAACCCTCCTAAAGGGGAGCTTGGCACGCCGGACACCAAGATCCAGGACAGCACGGCAGTTCTCCCTTAGGCTTTAGGTGCAGTGGTTTCATTTCAGTTTCTATTTGTATTTGTATCAAAGTTGCTTGGTTTTTGTTTGTTTCAACTCACATTAATCTGAATAGTGGTGCACACTCGTGTGTATTCTTAAATAAATAAATAAATAAAAAATCCATCCTCATACATTTTTAAAGAGGGTTTAGTGTTGAAGTGATCAAATTCAGCTCCACTCTTCAAATATGCTGTCTAAATTTGATTTATTTGAACCATCGAAAAATTTTGTTGCGATTCAGTTCAGGGTACACGTGACAGGTGTAATTATCTAGGGCGAGATAATGAGGGCGACCTCATTAACTCGTTGTTGCGGAGAGCTCAAAGAATGAACTCGATTCCAAAATTTTCAAGTGTTTTGTGAACCATAGCCTAGATCATGCTATGCTGATTCTCACCATGTATTTTATATCTGAAATGGTTAGGTTTGAAAGGATTTATGGCGAAGCGAAACTTAGACGATAGTCTGCGATAGAGACCACAGGAGAACGGTGTCGATAGTGTGCCCGAATTCCGTCAAAATGACCTGCTCTTACCTGAGGACGTGTCCGGCCACATGCAGCTATTCACTACGTTATCACCACAGTCCGGTAACCAAAAAGATTTCTGCTCAGGGCTTAGTCTAAATCAATTAGGAATGTTTAATTTTCTTAGGTTTTTAGATGAAAAATTTGTGAGTTAATCTAAACCACGCTTCGTCAGTGTACAGACTCAATTGTCAAGTGATCACCCTAACAATTACTCCGCACAATTCCGCTATTATGAAAAAAACCATTGCCATTCAGCGCACTATGTAACCTCGATTGGAAGGCATCCATGTTGGCGCACTTTGCGCTCGCCCAACGGTGTTTTGTGAGTGAGTTTTGTACGACATGGAAGTGAACGTTTGTTGGATGCACTTTATTCTCGTTCTGAATAAATTTTCAGCAGAGTCCACATGCTTTCGGGCACGTTCGAGCTTTCTTGTCCGTGTCGTAGGTCAACGATTTAGGATCACACACTGTGCTCTTGATTATATTACAGCTGCAACAAAAAATAAGCTGATAAATGATAATCCGTTTGATGGACTGTAGACGCAGAGCTCATCTTACATTGACTGGTCCTCGCACTTCCAGCCCCGTAGAGTATTGAATGTAAACTTAGGCTTAGGAGTGGATGGCGTTGGTCCTGGTTTTCCGTCAGTCACTACAATGCTTCCGAATTATTCGCTGTAACAAATTCAAATACAGTGCGTTTCAAAATTATAAGACCACCCTAAAATTTGCAAGTTTTGCTCCTTTTACTTCATTTCGTGAAATGGTATTGCTTCCACTGAATTCAGCGTGGGCTGAAACCATACTTGACAACGACTCAGTATTATCTCAGGAAAACTAAAATTTTTATAAAGAAATGTTTGGAATTTCACTGTTTCAAAAATTATAAGACCACTCAATATACACCTCCGTTTTATTACAGTAAAAAAATCAACAATTACAAATTAAAAATTAACAATTCCACCGCGATTAGAAACAAGTTCAAAAATTCTGTCTGGCATGCTTTTCACCAACTTTTCCAGGATACCAAGATTCAAACTGCTCCATGCCTCCTCGATTGCTCTGCTCAGTTCTTCGACGTTATTGAATTGTCTCCCGTCGCTGTATATCTGACGTACAAGAATCCCCCAGATGTTCTCAATCGGATTCAAGTCCGGAGAGCAAGCTGGCCACTGCATCACGCGAATATTCTTGGAGTTCAGCCACTGCATAGTGGACCTACTGGCATGTACAGATGCGTTGTCCTGCATGAAAGTGAAGTCCGACGTACGATGTTCGCGAAGAAACGGTAGCAAATGATCTCGAAGAACGTTCTGATAGTCTTGTGAGTTCATTCGACATGTTGTGAATGCTAGCCGAAGAACACCAAGGCTAATGAATGCTCCCCAAACCATCTGGGAACCACCGCCGAAATTACGTCCGCTAAAGACGAGTGGGTCCTTCCGCAAGTCGCGCCAATAGTAATGAGATCCATCCGGGCCATCCAAGTTGAACTTCTTCTCGTCAGAAAACACTACTTAAATGCACCTGACTCATTTACGTGGGAATAATATTCGAGTGAAGGAATGGTGTACCTTGCTCCAATCAGTCGTCATGTTCCTACGCGCAAATTGAAGTCGTTCTGCCTTGTGGTTATCAGTCAACCTTGGAGCCCTCTTCATACAATGTTACCGCCTCTTGTGACTGCCCTCCAGATGGTCGTCCTTGACGCATTTAATGATAATTCCGCCTTCGCTCGATTGATGGAGCAAGTCGAGTTGGACAAAAGTCGTTGGATTTGTCGAACACCTTGGCCGGAAGGCACAGAAGGCCTCCCAGATTTTGGTTTTCTTCGATATCAAGCAGGATTTTTGAGATAGTTGATTGTTGCACATTTGCAGTGGCGAAGTTGGCAAGCGATATCTCCAGTTGAGTGTCCTGTATCATGTAGAGCTCGAATTTGTGCTTGCTCCTCAGGTGACAGTCTGATATCACGCGGCATGTTACCGTTAGGATAGTAGACAGTACCAAGGTCAATATGGAGAAGTTTTGACTCAGCTTGGGAACAAAATCACAGTTATAACAAATGAATGCCGTAGGTGGTCTTACAATTTTGAAACAGTGGAATTCCAAACATTTCTCTATAAAAATTTTAGTTTTCCTGAGATAATACTGAGTTGTTGTCAAGTATGGTTTCAGCCCACGCTGAATTCAGTGGAAGCAGTACCATTTCACGAAATGAAGTAAAAGGAGCAAAACTTGCAAATTTTAGGGTGGTCATAATTTTGAAACGCACTGCGTGAATTACCTTCTTCCAGTCAATCTTGGATCACGTCTCATTTTCAGTTCAACTTCGGCATACGGACAACCGTCGTTCGGATACGTTCCATTCAACCCGGCAACTCTCACTTCGAGTTGTGTGTTCGGCGGCGACTGGAGCACGTTGTCTTTTGTTTGCAAGGAAAGTACTCCCGAAGGGGACTTCTCACTTACCTCAATCCAGAAGAAACACCGTTCGAACTCTTCTTCTTCAGCTTTATTTACGTTTCCCAGTGTTATCAGGAGATCCTGATATTCTTGGGTTGCGCTCACCGTTGCTCCTCTGCATTTCGAGTTCTCCGATGATTTAGGCTGAAAATAATATACTGGCCAAGGTTTCTCAGAAGGTAATGTAATTGCTGTTGCTACAGTTCTACTAATGTTTTCTTTTCATTGGCTAATGTGCTCGTAAGGAGGTTTTCCATGAGATTACAATAATATTATAGCTGATTCAAAAACTTGTGATTTTGTTTATCTTTTCTTAAGCTAAGCTGAGTTTTCCTCCCGTCCACAGAAAGAAAGCCCTATAAATCGGTACGATGCAGGAAAGATGGACGAAATTGCACTCGCCCTCTCAGTGCAGAATTTTCCTGCGTAGCTCAGAGGGCAAAGACATTCGTTGCAGTTCCGAGGATTGCGCACTCCTCTGTTTTCGCATGTGGTCATGAAGTTTTTGCATCTGTCTGAAAATCCAATCTTTTCTTCGATGGCAAGTCTTTGCTAAGATAACTCCAGCTATTCCTATGAACTTACCAAAGCAGCGATAATGTTTGTTCATCATTGCAATGTTGTAGAACGAAAGGAATCGCGATCCAAGTGTCTCCAAATAGTCGACATCATTCGGCAGTAGTACTGACAGCTCCTTGACATCACCACCTTGGTCAAAGGTATAAGTCTGACGTAGCACTTTAGTTTTTATAAAGAGTTCTATAAAATTTTCATGAAAATTGCATATTGTTATAAGGCGTTATACAATGAGTAAGCAGAAGATGCATTTAAAATGAATGTGCTATGTATCAGCGCATTAGTTGACAAAGGTGACTGATTGATGATTTTATCTTTTTGCAAGAGAAGAGAAAACTATGAAATAATGGACATGAAAGCCAAGAGGACATGAGCCCCAAGAAAAACATCGCCCAATGTTAATAATCCGATTTAGATGCACGAAAACAAAACCATAAAGATAGTAATAATGTTTCCATGGCGTAAACCGACAAGCCTGGATTGGTACATAAGTCCTTCAACTGTTATTTTTATTTTTATAATAAGGGTAGAGTAAATTAGTCAAAAGTTGACCCGGCACGAATCTATCGCCATGTAGTCAAGATCACGATTGTGACAGCCTCTTAGGTATTGAAAATCACTCTGACCTTCTTGGTATACGTTTACCCTACTTGCAGAACCTCTACCTATCCACTTAACTTCAGCAACAAATACAAACTAGGTGGATAGCACTCCGATCAAACCCTGGCCCTCGCAAGTCATTGTATAGGCCAAATACGCATTCAGTGGTATGTCTCTGAGGTATCCAGCTTTTTCTGTAATTTCCTAATGACTACTACTGCAGTCCTTAAGTCCCTACAATTACAGGACTAATCAACGCCGGCCTCTTTACCATTACCTTTCATATTAGTACCGGACGATTTTAGATGCGCGCACGCTGTGAATTGGTATGAGGCGCTAGTGACACCCACACGGTCAAATGATTCCCCATCCGGGTTAACCAAGCCTTCCATCCCTATATTATTGAGTAACTTGGTACCATATTTGTCCGGGAAGGTAAAAGCACTTGGACTTGATATAGCGGCTGGCCCTCGCAAGTCATTGTATGGGCCAAATACGCATTCACTATGTCACCACGATTCTGAATAGAACATGAATGCGCGGCGCGCCTTATCGTTAGGCGACTGATTAACGTCTATACCTTTACCGCTTAACTTTTACTGGACCTCTCTGAAACCAGAGTTATGCTGATACGAAAGTGTACGAGACATGAGCTGAGTAGTCGAGACGGCCGATACGCTGGGGTAATTTAGAGAAAGACGTTGAGAGTTCACAATAAACCGCTGATTGCCATGGTGATTTCACTTCCACTAGCGGCCGATACGTCACAATCGGGGTGTGGAGCTGGCCTAACACATGAACACGCACGACTTTTGCATTAGAAGAGCCGCGGCGTTCGTTTGGTATTCTCGAGGGAACGAGGCTTACCCGTGTGTTCTGGGACGAGATGCACCCGTACGATAAGCCGGCATGTTTTGCTGCTGCCGGCTCGGTGGAAAGTGAAACCCGTCGGGAAGGTGAAATAGGACCCCCTAACGGCTCGGAGTATGATTTATGCGCGAACTGTTCAGAAACTATTGACAATTCTGCGCAGGGGTGGTCCGCTCGACAAAGCGATCTCAGTTGATTTTTATGACAGGTATAACATAGTATTATGTCGCATACACTAACCCGCGTTCTATACGTTGCTAAGCCATCATATGTTGTAAGGTTACTGATGGGAAGTCACTGTTGTCGTGTATACTGCGAGTGAGAACTAAGGAGTCTAATCTGTAGTACCGTATCACTATACCGTATATAGGGAGGTGCTGCTCCCACAAAAGGATCTAGATCGCTGTTGTGGGTGTAGAGCAGTACAATGTCTGATAGCTAAACTCGGGATCTAAGCGCTTCAACATCATTATCTGCGTCTGCGGTATAAATTCTGAGAACTATGCAGCTTTCGGTACAGCATCCATGGGAAATTCGTTTAGACTGCAGACTAGGGGATTTAAGCTCAACTGCAGACGTTTTTATTCCGTAAATCTTACTGCACCACTGTTTGCTAAGCTAGCTAAGAACGAGTCTTGGCAACTGAGCTATAGTGCTTTCAAAAGAGCCATAAGTAAGGAAGGCGCACTTTCATACCTCACATATCTCCTCCTTTCTCTCTTTGTTCCCCGTGACTACTGATTTTTGTTTTAGATGCATTTTAGTTTTTTTTTTGATTCTGTGTTTTCTTACGTTACTTGCATTGTTTGATTGGATTCTTAGGCTTGGTGCCGTGTGTTTTACATTCTTTTTTCACATAGGTGGTTTACTATCTGTATAATAAACACCCTCTTCATGTGCCACCTCACAGCGGTGAAGGGGTGAACGTCACTTTTAGTGATGGCCAACGGCACAAATGGTCACGTAGTACGCGATACTCTGTCGTGTATGGGCGGCTCCGTGTATCCCTGGCTAGGAACATGTGAGTAATCAGACCACCCTATCGGCACAAACAACCAATCCTGTGCCCCAGTCCTCCGCGCGCCGGAGATGCTCTTCTACGACGTCAGAAGAATCCACTTCCGGCGAGGGGCCATCTAATCTCGGAGTTAAACTATCTGGACGTCATTGGATTCGGACTACCGGAAACCCCCACCCACCACGACACGGAAATTGCCTATTCGTCTGCACCTACAACTGTCGTACGATCGCTTCTGAGCAGGATCTTCGGACCCTGTTACATAGAAGCCGCAACATCAAACACGACATCATTGCACTACAGGAAACGAAAGGCAAAACGGAAACCATGAAAAAGTCTGACCACAACGAGCTTCTCATCATCGGAGCAAAGGTGGACAGAAGAAACATTGGCGGAGTTGGATTCCTCGTCAATTCGACAGTACACCACCTAGTAGACTCGTATAAGATCATCAGTCCACGAATAGCCGTTCTTCGTTTGGAAGTCAAAGACCAAGGAAACATCTCCATTATAAATGGATATGCTCCGACATCTGCGGCAACAGACGAAGAGAAAGAAGCATTCTACGAACTACTTGAAAGGACTGTTAACGACGAAAAGAGCTACTACAAAGTTGTAGTTGGTGACTTCAACGCCACCGTCGGTACCAACGACTGCGACGAATGGAGGCTTGGACCGCATGGATCTTCCCCAAGAAACGACAACGGAATGCGTCTGATAGACTTCCTGTCCGCATGCCGCCTCTTTCATGGGAATTCCATGTTTGAGAAGCCTTCGCACCGACGATGGACCTGGGTGAGCCCAAATGGAGAAGTACGTTCGGAGATCGACCATGTTCTCGTGAGCAGACGATGGAGTCTGTTCGACGTCTCCGTGCTTCCTTCGTTTGACACCGGTTCGGATCACCGTCTTGTCCGTGCGAAGCTGACTCTCAAGAAGAAGATCTTCAAACGTGACACGCATAAACCGGCACCGTTGAGGATTCCGTCATTCAGTTCGCAGGAGTTGGAACACGTCATAGAGTCCTATGATTGGAAACGTTGTGAAGATCCATCAGAAGACTACGATCTCCTCGTCAGCGGACTGTTGAGGTGTGCTAGCAGCTCGTGTCTAACCACGTCGTCACTCGCTTCAAGACTTGACGCGCGTGCGATGGAACTTCTGGAGCAAAGAAGAGCTGTCAAGCTGGATCCTAACGCCTCCCATCTCGAAAAAGTCACCATCTCCAAGGCATGTCGACTTGCAGTGAAGGAGTCCATACAGGCCTACAGAAGACTGAAACTGTTAGAAGCCGCTCAAAAAGGCTCAAGCATAAAGCGCTGCAAACGAGATCTCTGTGATCAGAAGACCGTAATGTCAGCGCTAATGGATAAGGACGGAGTAACGCAAACGTCTCGAAGAGCGATTGAAGCCGTCCTTCAAGACTTCTACACGGATTTGTTTCGCTCCTCCATCCCTGTCGCAAAATGCGTGATGCCTCCGGCTGAAGAAGCACCTCCCATTCTGGAGTCAGAAGTCGCTTACGCCATCAGAAGGATAAAGCCAGGTACTGTCCCTGGACCCGACGGTATTTCTGCCGATCTACTTCGGGCCGGTGGTAGTGCCCTTTGCTCACTCCTCACCAAGCACTTCAATCACTACCTCCGTCTAGGTAGGATTCCGAACGTATGGAAGGAATCGAGGACAGTTTTAATCTTCAAAAAAGGCCAGCGGGAAGACATCGGCAACTACCGACCCATCAGCCTTCTCTCGGTTGTCTACAAGATCTTCACCAGGATACTGCTTAATCGGATGGAGCTAATCTTGGACGCTAATTAGCCCGTAGAGCAAGCAGGGTTCCGCAAGAATTTCTCCTGCATGGACCAAATTCAGACTGTCGCACAGCTCATCGAAAGGAGCCGCGAATATCACATCCCACTTGTCCTTGTCTTCGTGGATTATCGGAAAGCGTTCCACTCGGTGGAAATCAACGCCGTTCTGAACGCTCTTGTGCATGCTGGTGTACCATCGCCCTACGTCCAACTTCTTGACGAATGCTTCTCGAATACGTCAACTGCTATCCAGTTGTTCGATCGGAAGCTTACAATTCCTATCGAGAAAGGAGTACGGCAGGGAGACACGATCTCTCCGAAACTATTCACAGCGGCACTTCAGGATGCTATGAAGAACTTGGACTGGGACGCCAAAGGCTACCCTGTGGGTGGTAAACGGATCAGCAATCTTCGCTTCGCCGATGATATAGTGCTCATCTCTAACAGCACAGCAGAAGCCGAAGAAATGCTGAGCGAGCTCGATATGGCGGGTAGGAAGATTGGATTGGTCATAATATGTCCAAAACGCAATTTATGGTCAACCAGTGGTGTGACACGGGACTCGTGAAGTTAGACGGAGTGGCTTTGCAACGAGTCGACTCCTACGTCTATCTGGGACGAGAGCTGAACATGGAGAACGATCTGGCTCCTGAAATTGCCCGCAGGAGACGCGCAGCATGGGCAGCCTTCAGTTCGATCCGCGAAGTCACCGATCAGGTCAAAGATGCCGGCCTTAGGGCCTCGATATTCAACGCCTCTGCACTGCCAGCGATGTGTTACGCGACCGAAACCTGGCCTGATAACAAAGCCGTCGCCAAAGCCATGCAAACCAAACTGCTCTGGTGAGATGCTTTCTGAAGACGAGCCTTCGCCAACAACGGCAACAAGGCATACGAAGCTCAGAGCTAAGGGAGAAATCGCAGCTAGCAGATCCACTGCAGTACATGAAGAAGTCAAAATATCGTTGGGCTGGCCACCTGCTTCGACGGAAGGACGATAGATGGAGCCTCCGTGGCACAGAATGGCTCCCAAGAGACCATAAGAGACCACTGGGACGACCGCCAACAAGATGGGCAGACTCATTTGCAAAGTCTTTCAGAGAACGGAGTCTCCCTCACTGGATGCAAGTTGCCAGAGATCGAGCGGTCTGGAAGAGTTGTGGTCCCCGCTGAGAAGATCTCCAGCTGAAGAAAGGACCATCAAAGTATCAAAGTAAAGTATAATAAACACAATAAACATATGTCAAATATAAATATCTGTCACCTACCGTCCCGTTGATCATCGATTTGCTCGAACGGGCGCCAATAAGGTCCCCATTCGTCCCTGTCGCGTGCCATGGTAGACCAGTGGGTCATGCTCGCTCGAGGAACACGTAGAGCATCGAATCGACGTCATATCGTTGAAAATATAAGAAGGTTAAGCGGTCGGGGTTGATCCCTTAAGGACACGCCGCGTATCTGTCTTTCACTCAAAATCGTGGAGGGATGGTGAACGCGTGTTTGGCCTGTACAATTGACTTGCATTCGACAATAACTGAATATTTCAGTGTCTCCACCTTGCCAGACAAGTCTGGTACTAATTTGTCTGACCCCGAAGGGGAAAGGTCTAGTTAGCCACCAGAAGGATCGATCCCTCTGATGTTGCAAGTGAAACTGGCGCTTACCAACGTGCTTCGTATTATTGTTGCAACTTTTATTTTTACTATAAAGTTCTATAAAACTGTTATAGAAATTGTGTAGGTATAAGGTATTATGATGGGCTCGCGTGGTACAGTGGTAAGAGGCGCTGCTGACACCCGCACGGTCGAGCGATCGATCCCGGCCCCGGCTAACGAAGCCCTCCATTCCTGCGGGGTCGGGTAAATTGGTACCAGACTTGTCTGGGAAGGTGAAGACACTGGCATGGTATAGCGGCTGGCCCCCGCAGGTGATTGTACAGGCCAAATACGCATTCACCAAGCCTCTACGACTTGAATGGAACAAGAATGCGGCGGCGCGTCCCCGGCGGACTGATCAACGCCGATGCCTTTACCTTTATAAGGTATTATGCAAAGAGTAAAGATAAAATGCATTTTTACAAAATGCATAATGAATGTGCTATCTGCCAGCGCTTAAGTAGAGATATGTGACTTATTGGTAATTTCATCTTTTTTGTTCACCTTCCTCCTGCCTTACCTGCCCTAACCCTTTACCTGTCATTCCAGCGAAGATGTGCAGCTCCTCTCACATGGTCGACCAGTTTCGTTTACTCTTCGCTTCAGATGCTGATACGAACCTTCTACAAGTTCGCTGATTCTTCTGATAAGTCTGATAAAGCTGTCTCAGATAAGCGTGTGAATAAAAGCGTTGTTCGAGTAGGTTCATACATTCTGTTAGTTTTTTTCATAGAAGTTAGCTGTAGAGCAACATTGTTCAAGGTATGTCCCGAACATACTGGTATTCTAACAAGGATATGTATGCAGCTCAGGCCAAGCAGATTACGACAGGATTCGGACAGTATAATGACATGTGTTTCAGATGTTCATAGAAATCGAAGAAACTGTTTGTTTTATTGCTTCGTTCCTGTATGGGAAGATTCCAAGGAGGTGTGTTTGATAGACATATTAAGAATACTGTTCGTAGAGAGCTCTACATGGACTTATAGTGGGCTTTACAGACACCTTTACATTTTAGATCGCTTTCTCACCTAACTGCTCAACCCGTGGTCCTTTTCTTTTCGAATGTTCAGGAGATACTCTTCCAAAGCTTTCGGGTGTCCTAAGAACAAAGGCTTCACATGGTATCGGCATTGACCTCTGTTATGATGTCACATCCACTGGAACCTGTGGTACCTTCATAGCAGCAGGGAAAAGCTGAACGACTTGGTGATTACTACAGCGCAGATGCGTCGAAGATCGGGATGTTTAAGAAAATCGGCCAATCTCGGGTAAAGGTTAGATTGCCCGAGGGGAACGACCGATCGAAAGATGAAAGTCCGAAACCATTAACCAGAAAGTAGTAAAAGTTTATCACAATGACGCTATGGTTTGATTCTCTGTTGCAGCAGAGTGGACTCATTCGCCGAGGCGGTGGCGAATGGCCTCGTCGGCCGAATCTACACCCGATCCGAACCCTTGAAATCGTACTCGCTTGTGGTTAATGTCGATGAGAATAAGGACAACCTTATCGAGGAGGTTTGTTTTCGTTTCAATCCTCTCCCGAGGGTCCTATCAATGGAAACGAAAAAGTGGGCACCAAAGCGACGATGAGACCTCCTTGTTAAGCAAAAACAGCGGAAAAGTAGCACGACAATGCCTCAGATAAATTCCGTACAAGGGCTCGAATCCGCTGGTCTCGCGATTTCTGAGAACTAAAAGGTCTTACGCCATCCAGACCTCAAACTTTTCCGCTACATGTAGTTATTACAGCGAAGGAAACAGTAACAAAATGAGCAATACATATTACCTTCAGCGGCCGCAGGCCACCGAATGAACTAATGAATAGTAGAAAACATATGGAAAACATTTGCAATAACAAATAAAACGAAGAACAAAAAGCATGCAGCAAAAGACGGCGAGGAACTGGTTAAATACGTCACTGGGAGTACGATAACGGGCAATCGCGGCGGGACCCTAGAGTTGGCAAATAGACATTGTGGTTTCGCTTATTTATTAGTAGGAAGTGGGATACTACATATGCTGCAAGGAAAGCCTTGTTCGGTGATAAGAGTAACTACCCTAGCCCATGCGGTCGAGAGAGGACCCCTGCCCCGGTTGCTCTAGCCATCACTATCTATAGGGTCGGGTTAATTGGTACCAGAGCCGTTTGGGAAGTAAGCTACCCTGTCATATAGTGTTGTATAGCGGCTACCTGCCTGGGCCCAGATTCACGAACGGATGAGCGGTCTCCGAAACCGCGGCGCAGCCGGAATTAGAGGGCAGAGTCGATGCGAGATTGTTTTTAACATGGAAAGTTTAGGATAAGTATACAAAGGTGTGCGCCGTTCGGGCTATATCTCGGGGTCGGAGGTTTACCGATGATGAATCTGGGCCCAGGGCCCGGCCCAGATTCACCATCGGCGGGGTATACGACCAAATATACCCGTACCGCGCGCAAACCGACATTCGTGAACGCGCGCCGCGGTTTAGACGGGATTTAGGAGGGGTCTCCGACACCTCGCGATGAGGCGGGGTTTCGGAGACCTCGCACCTCGCACCCACTGCAGCAGCAAATATCGATCGCCCGGCTCACGTGTCGACGGCGCTTGCCCACAGTGAGTGCGATTACGGCAGTTTCGCAATAGGCTGTCGAGGTCTCCGAAACCCCGCCCTTCACGAATGGGAAACGGCCACAGGTTCGCGGTATCGAGCGGGTATAGCGCCGACGAGGTATGGGAGACCGCTCGTTCCGTTCATGAATCCGGGACCAGGTCATCAAAGGTAAAGGTTAAGGTAAAGGTTTCGGCGTTGATCAGCCCCCAAAGGACGCGCCGCACATTCGTGTTCCATTCAGAATAGTGGAGTGAAGATGAGTGCGTATTTGGTCTATACAATACTTTGAAAGGGTCAGCCACTATACCAAGTCAGTGAGTCTACCTTCCCAGACAAGGCAGGTATCAATTTACCTGACCCAGTAGGCATGGAAGGCTTGGCTACGGGGATCGATCACCTGCCAACAAGCGCCTCTTACCAGTGCACCACACCCATCTCTTTAGATCCGTTCACCTTTACCTTTACCAATTTCAGGCTGCAACCAGCACATTCGTCTCACCTCGTGAACTGAGCGAACTGCTGCCGTCTAATCTGCTGCTCGAACTCCGCGAAGGATCCGTCCACGCCGTCAACGCCGACACCGGCAGCGTCAAGTGCATCTACCCAGCACCCGGTTACTGCAATGGTATACGTTACCCAGTTGTCGTTTTCGTTTCAAAAAATCGATGTTCTACTGTGAATTTTACAAAATTCCAGACGGAAATCGCCGCAATGGACGTCGAACGAACGGTCGCCTCACGGACTCGCGCCGTCGTCCGTGTTTTCGTGTCGAGTTCGCCTATCCGAAAGGTAGCGAACGTGACGAGAGAGCCGTCGCCAAGCCGAATTTTGAAGTGGGTCCGGCATTTTTTGCTAATTTTCACCTATTTTCCTGAGTCATCTGTCCGTCAGGTGGAGCGCAGTGAGCAAATCTACTCCGCGCAGGCGTTCGCAGCTACTCGTTTCGGGTCGACAAAGCTGAAGACGTATCAGGTGAGATGTTCTGGTTTGAACCTTATTTGGAAACATTTTTGAATAATTTTAATTTTTTTGGAAAATTTCATTCAAAAAAATCTTCCAGTCATCGCAGTGCGGCGACAATGGTTACGGACATCACCCGTTTACGATGCCATCAGTATACGCTTATTTGAGGTGGGGTTAGTTGTCGAGCATACAGCCGAGGTCGTTCATACTTGGGTGCAGCAGAGGGTAGGGACACAGAGCACGCGACTAAATTGGAGAGATTTTCTTGCTCTCCGGTCGAGGTCCAAAGAAACTCCAAAAAATACATTTTCCTTTAACTGCTGGCTTGGGTCTGACGCTTCAGCTACTGCTGCTAAGTATGAATAGGCCTTCACACCAAGGCTGCAGAAAATCTTCACCTTACAGGCTTCTCGTTTTTCTTAATGCAGTCGCATGTGCGACTGTAGTACACGGAATCGAAGAAGACACCAACACTCAAAAAACCGAAGAGTATTCCGATGATGAAAAGGTTAGGTGCGCAATCACGTATGTGGTTTTCGCTGATATTCTTTACCAAGAACCCAAGGGTATCGACGAAGGGTAAGAAGGATCCTCTAAGGTTCACTACATTGGTACACCAGTCATTCAGCGCCTTGCAGGCCGCCAATGTATTAATGAATAGGAGGAAACACATATAAAACATTGATAATAACAAATAAAACGAAGAACAAAAAGCATGCAGAAAAATACTGATGAACTAATGAAACTGATGGAGGAGCTGATGAAATACCTCACTGGGAGAACGGTAAAGGACAATCGTGGCGGGACCCTAGAGTTGACAAGGATAATTTGGCGATTCAAATTTTTGTGTGCAAATTTGGGCCTCGAGGGGGGGTGGCACTAAATCGGCCCGGTGTGGGTCTGGGAGGGATAAACTTTGGGTAGGAATCGAACCTTGACGCAGGCCGAAGGGCATAGAGGTATTAAAAAGTAAGCAAGTAGATCATATGCATTGAAATACAGAAAATCTTCTATTCTATTCAGGAAGCCCGCTCTGCTCTAGCTAATAAGCCTGCGGTAGGGGAATCTTTCCATACCTATATGGCCTGGTAACTCGGCGGTTAATTACGCTTGTGAGGGTCTGTCTAGCCTTAGAAGGGTATATCGTAGTTGGTCGAATTATTCTTGATCCCTCTATTCAAACCGAAGATATAACGAATAGATCAACAGCACTGATTTCAGAAACGAGTGCATGACGGTTCTCAAGGCGATCGTTCAAGTAGTGGATTCGTCGATGACGACGAACTTAGCGATCGTTAGTTACAGGCTGTTTCTAGTAATTTTTTGATTCTTCTCCTCCTTTCCTCCATCTTTCTTTCCTCTTTTCCTCCATCCATTCGAGAGTAGACTGAGACGCATCAGGGTATACGCTATAGACACTTGAAATTTGAGCTTAGTAGTGCTCTGATAAAAAGTAGTTTCAGCCGTCAACGAAAAATCGGACATCTGCATTTAAGAAGGAAGTGGTTAAACGTCGTTGAAGTGGGTTGACACATGGTTAATAAATATTAATTTTGTTAATTTCTATGCTACACATTGCCAAACAAAGCAAGAACAGATTCGTTCATATTTATGCTCTTCGTATTATGTTTCCTGACAAAAGATCAGGTGATCGAATAGGAATGATTCATTCCCTTGTGTTTATCAGTACAGAATATAAAACAACACGTGCCGGGGGGAATTCAAGGTCAACGAGTTTGTGTCGATGGAAGCGATCTGATTACGCCCGTCGATCAAAATGACGTCAGATGGCATCGATACTTCCAGTTTCGTCGCTTCATTTCAACCTCAGAACTATTCTGAATATTACAAAGTATCATATCATGTAATAAATATAAATAAATAATAGGCATAATAAATATAAATAATAAATAAATAAATGTAAAACTACATTCACTGAAGACACTCAAAGTAGCCAAAGTGACATTCCACCGCAGCAGACATTCTCTTAGTTGGGAGGAAGTTAGAGTTCTCCTCCAATGACTAGAAGAGCAGTGCCTGGAAGTTACACTTGAAAAGTTGCATTATAGTCAATAAGAATGAATGGATCCTATGGGCGCGCGTAATGCAGTAGCAAGAGGCGCTACTGTCATCCGGACGGTTGAGCGATCGATCTCGGACCGGGCTAACCAAGCCTTCCATCCCTCCGGGATCGGGTAAACTGGTAAATTGGTACCAAACTTTTCTGGAAAGGAAAAAACACTGATTTGGTAAAGCGGCTGGCCCCCGCAGGTCATTGTATAGTCAACAAAAAAAAACAAAAGAAGTAAATTCATTTTTCTCGTCTCCCTCTTCTATCCGTCTCTTCCATTCTTTTCGTTTGGTCCTCCGGAATATCTCCCTACTTGCAGTTCCTCATTACCCGCCCCGTGCTTCCACAACACCCCAATATCGCGCCTCATTTTATTTTTGAGTCTTTTGATATTCGGCGCCTACTTGTCCAAGAGATGTGTTTTCCTCACGGCCTGTAGGATGTCCGCCTGCGCAATGTCACACTCTGCTTCCCCGCCCCATTTACAGCAACTGCAAGGTTTTTAGATGTGCTTCCTATGGCCCGCAGTTCGCTTTTGTCGCCTAAGAAAAATACCCTTACAAAATCCATTATTATTATAAGACTGACCATAGGCCTACATAAGTGTGACGTGGGCGCCAAATGAGCGACCCACCTGTTTCTTGACCCCATAAGCAGCTTGATTAAAACCTGGCCAGGTTACATCACTTCGCGACCGTGATTGTATTTCATATATAGTGCGCGCACCGAAACGTACAAAACGCGATTTTCCCACTGTGGAGCACATACCCCGTCCCCATCCCTACTCGTCAGTCTGCACTATATTTCACATCGTCGCATCGCGTATTACAGCCTTTCAGCCGACTCTATACCACCCGGTATAGACCGCCCTCAACTGCATATTCCTAAAACTCCAAATCAACATCAGCGCCAGGAACCATCGAAGACGTCACACGTGAACCTTTTACATTGAAACTTTTGATCTTCTTTCAGGGTTTCTTGTACTTTTTTTTTCCTTTTTTTTCTGTGCAGGACTTTCAGAGAACTATTTTTTTTCCCTTTGTTTGGTGAAGGGGATATTAATACCCCGGACCCACCAGACAACGAGCAACTTGTACTCGTTGTCTGAGAAACCCCGAGAGCCCGACCAGATCCAATTTCAGGTCTTATTTTCTTTTGTTCTCTCATTCATCTTTCCCTCTCAGCACTAACCTTGGTTGCCAGCGCAACCATATCCTCTTATCACCATCGATTCCTCTGCACCCGTTCAACGGCCTCGCAAACATAGAAGGAACGCCGCACCAAATAGCACGCCTAAGTTTACTTATTTCAAAAAAAACTCATCGTCTAAAGCTACTTCTCTCTCCTGAACCATATCAGCGCCCAAATCGACCTCTTAAACACAAACCACTCAAAACTTATCTGCACAGCAGCCCTACTCCAGAAACAGCTGAACCCAAACGTGTTAGGTGGTTCGAACGTCTCACTTCGCGCTTCAGGTCTCCAAAGCTAGAAAACACCGCGCGCTTCAAGGCTCCTAAGAAAGAAAGCACTTCGCGCTTCAAGGCTCCTAAGAAAGAAAGCATTCCGCGCTTCAAGACTCCTAAGAAAGAAAGCACCGCGCGCCTCAAGGCTCCCAAGAAAGAAAAGACCTCGCGCTTTCAGACTCTCAAACAAGAAAGCGCCTCGCACGTCGAGACTCCTAAGCTAGAAAGCGTCCCACAGACTCCTAAGCTAGAAAGCGTCTCGCAGACTCCTAAGCTAGAAAGCGCCTCTCACTTTGAGACTCCTAAGCTAGAAAACGCCTCGCACTTTTGGACCCCTAAGCCAGAGAGCGTCTCGCAGACTCCCAAGCAAGAACTCACTTCGCGTTTCAGTACCCCCAAGCAAGAATTCACCTCGCGCTTTTATACTCCAAAGCACGAACCCACTTCGCGTTTCAGTACCCCCCAGAAACCACTCACCTCGCGCTTTTATACTCCTAAGGAAGAAACACAGCCGTCTACCTCAGCCGCCCAGCCCGCACCCGTGGAAAACTTCCACCCGCACGTATACGCACCTACACACTCCAAGCAGCGACTTTTCTCCAGTCCCTCAGACATTGACATTGGGAACGAAGTTAACGACCTGGCTTGGGACGACTTAGACACTATCAATTCTATGCCCGACGTGCCCCCCTTATTACCCAATTCGCAACCAATGGACCAACAGGAAACACCAAACCCTCGACCTATTAACCCTGCGGAGCTACAGATCTCCAGTCGACTGCTAGATAACCGCGTGGAGAAATTCACAGCCGTGGGAGACCGTACGTTCGAGGAATTTCTGACTGATTATGGCTATCTCATAGACAATTTTAATATTAGCCATCAGCATGCCATAGTTCTTCTTCCGCTATTTTTGGACGGCTTGGCAAAACAAGTATATCGCTCGGTTCCTACTGCAAACAAAGACAACTGGGAACTCCTTTCTCGTACTCTATCCGCCAAGTTCAAGGCTATGGCCGATCCGAGTAGTAGGCGCGATGAACTTTTACAAATGCGCCAAGGTAAGGACACCATACAAGAATTTGCCGCTAAGGTAAGAGCCAAGGCTAAAGCAGCATTTCAAGGGAACATAGAATCAGCACTCTCCAATCAACTAACAATTGACTGTTTTATCAAAGGACTGCGTCCTGAAATCCGTCGTGCAGTCCGTAGACTGCCAGAATCTGTGGACTTCGAAGTAATCTTATCGTATGCCGAGAAGGAACACCGTCTTCAACAACAAGAGCGACTCGAAGAAAACAACCTTCTCGAAAACCTTAACTCATTGGCCATCACCGATCAAGTAAATAGGCTCCAAGCACAAGTAAACCACCTTAACGGTCCTCGTAACAATTTTCAGAACCCTCGTGGCAGGCAACCTGCTCCAGATCAACGTCAACAGTCCTCTTCTCGACCATGGTATAACCGTCTTCCCAATCCATTCCGGCGGAACCAGCAACCAAACCGCTCATCTGCTAACAATCCCTCACGGAACGATTCTAACCATTCATACCAGAATCATAACAGAACGGCTCCGCAGCGCGATACCTACAATCCTCCTCGCCAATCACATAATTCACAACCCAACAGACGTTTTCCTAACAATCGTAATAGAGCCCAATATCAAAATACGGACAATCGACGCACTAATAACACACGTTTTCCCTCAGTTCGTAATAACCCACACATTTTCAGCCTCTTTGCTCTATTCTGTTTAATAAGCATCCCATTAGGATCAGCTGACTATCAAATTTGCGGCACTAGCCCTTATGCCAACTCTATAACACTTCCTCCTCCCATTCCCTGCTCCGCCACGCCAAATACGCATTCACGAAGCCTCCACGATCTTGAATGAAACGCGAATGCGGCAGCGCGTCCTCAGGGGACTGATCAACAACGGCACCTTTACTTTTTCCTTTACGATCCTGTTGACGATACGGACATTTGAGACTCGTCTCACTCAGTCGTCATGCTCGGAGTGGTTATGATCTGCAGTGGTTTGTCATTATAAGAATGTCACTGCAACTCGAGTCAACATCGAAAACCCACATCGAATCCTTTTCCGAAAGAATCATGTTACAGTAAAAAATACTCTATTAACATAACTAACACTTCAGAGGGAATTACACCTTTTTCCGCCCCGTTTCGTAGGTGTTCCACACCATTTCGCATATTTTCCATACCGTTTCGTATTTTGTCACACAATTTTGTACCTGTTGCATGCCATTTCGTACTTTGTCACTTTATTTCGTAAATGTTTCGTAGCATTTCGTAAATCGCGCGCGAGTTCACTCGTTCTTCGGAAAATGAAGCAGAAAGGTTTGTCTACGCTCGGGATAGGTGTCTCAATGTCAATTATCAATCGTCTGTTGGGTAATTGTGACGAGCAACGGTAGGTTTCACCATACTCCGGATGTGCAGACTCGAATTGAGAGTTATGGAGACCAGCCGCTATATCTGTCCCCTATTTGCCTTTCCGCTATCCCATCGAAAGCATGTTCTCAAAGTGGAAGGACTATGTGGGACGCGAAAAACCACAAAAAGAACACTTGCTGCAGCTGCTCAACACTGGATCAAGATTTGTGACCGCTGAGATCTAGGGATTTTCTCTCAAATATGATGAGCTACATTACCCGCTGTTTGAAACGAGAAATCATCACTGATTGGTACGTAGGAGGTACTGTAGTCGCTTTCCATAGTCACAATAGGTTCATATGTTTTTTGCACGTTTTGTACTTGAATGAAGTTTTATTCACAAAATTTGCATATTTTGTGCACATTAGTGCGCAATATATATGACATTTCTTCTTTGATGTTGGGAAATACAAAAAAGACAATTCAAAAAGTATATGTGTGACGAAATGTATATCTTAGAATATTCGCGCACGATTTATGAAACCTTCTGTTGGGTACTTGTAATGAAACACTTACGATCTGAAATGGTAAAACACGAAATAACATGGCATGCTTGCGAAAGAGGATCGGAACATTCACGAACTGGGCGGGAAAAGGTGTATGTATAATAACCACGGAGAACGTTTAACTTCCTTCAACGATAAACCACACTGATTTGGTGGGCGCACGATAATTCACGCCTTCCCCTCCTTTCTCCAGGGAACTTCAATCTTTTCGGAATCTGATTCAGACCCGGGCCTCGTACGGGAGTTGCGGTCCCGACGATCCGTGCGTCGTAACTCACTTTGACTCATCGCCCGATCTCATCATTTTCAGATTCAGGTCTGAATTGACCCTTACTGAAGACATCCTCCAAGGTGCAAACTGATCGGGCACCTGTCGCTGCGGCGTATCCCGCACTGGTGCGCCTATAGTCGTTAACATGGCGAAATTCGCCGCGGTCAACGGGCACCCGGCGACAAGGACAAGGTCAGCTGGATAGACGGAGAAGTAAGTAACAGAAATAGAAACGAAAAAAGAGAATGATACAGAAAACTCATGCATTCCTTTCCATTGGAAAACTTCTTTCTTTAAATCTTTGTTTTCAACGTTAATGGTCAGATGAGAAAAATTGTACCCGGCTCCACATAAACTTGTTTCTTCGAATTCGTAACTTTTTCTGGACCTCCATAATGCTTCAAAGAATGTGGTTAATCAAGAAATTCTTGAGTGAGAAGGTTTAGAGATTCAGAAGATCCTAGAGGAATAATACAACGACGACACTAGCGAACGAGCAATTCGAACCTGCCGGAGAAGTTCAGGGAAGTCGTGATCATTTTTCCGGTTACAGGCGGTTTATCAGAAGGAATGGGTTTATGTATACCCAAACGTTTTATATGGGTTACCGGTAACCCGAACTTGAGAACACTTCTGAGGATAATAAGATTCCCTGAGCTCCCAACAGGAAACGAACTGGCGAGCTCCATGGTAGTCGTGATAACTTACTCGGTTATCAGACGGTTTATCAGGAAATTGGTTTATCATCAATTCTTCAGGCGGATAACCGCCAACATGAGCCTGAAAAACTCGTAAAGGATAATAGGATTCCCTGACCTCTCAGTAGGGATTATCCGAGCGAAATAAACTCGGGAAATTCCTCGAAATACGCAACTCTTGAATACCAGTAGGGGTTCAACTTGACTTCCAACCGGGGTTTACTCTCAGGTCTATAGCGGGAATATCTGCTATGAATCTGGTGCTAGGGGAACTGTGTCCACTTTTCCGCTCACCAGACGGTTTACCCATGGGAATCGACTTATACCCAACTAGGTTAACGCTAACCCGAACTGACCGCGGATCAACCCGTCCGAATTGGAACTTTTCCGCTGAATGCACTTGGCCGGCGATGGTTCGTTCTTTGCTCGACCACCCTGCGTCTCTGACTCGTCGTCTCATGCATCCGACGTCTGCGTCTCCTCGGCTTAGCACGGAAGTGCAACCGCTCTCCTCGGGACCACCCTGGTTGTCGGCGCTCCACCCCCCACCTACCACGGTGACATCAACGAGCCTCGCCGCAGAGAATTTCGCTTATCACTTCTGAACCGCTCCAATCAATCGACTTTCTCCGCTCTCGATCGATCGATTATCGATCGCACACACTGATACGGGCATACGGTAGATTCTCGCCTTTCCATTTGTCAACATTTCTGCGCGATTTTTGCGTTTCTCTCGAAAACTATCGGAAGATGAATTTTGGAAGTCCTCGTTTTAAGTGTCAATCGATTTATCGATCGCCATAAAATTCGGTCCGTTGTTCACGTACTGTTTGTCCTCGTCATTTTCTTTTTATTTATTTATTTTTTGTATTACTGGCTCTTTTCACACTTTTCACTATTTTCGTGGTGTTTGTCGTGGTCCTGCTCGTTAGCTAACGTTGTTAGAACACCTTTGTATGGCGTGGGAAATTGATATGAATAAACAAAATTTTGATTTTTGAGTTTCTCTCGAAAACTATCGGAAAGTGAACTCCACGAGTCCTCTATTCTATTCTTTTTTTCTTTTTTTGCTTCCTACAGCTTAACCTTACCTATCGCTCGTGATTTCTCTGTTAATTGTCTACGTGGGGGTATTGTTTCTGAGAGCGTTAACTTATGGATCTGTTAGGCCGCTACCTTGCCTGAGGCGTTTTGTGATGGGCGTCAACATGGATACAAGACGTTTGGTCCAGCAGCAAAAAAATTTCCTCACTTTTAAAGCTTCCTTGTGAATACCTACTGTAGTTACTTTGTAGAATGGAACACCCTTATAAACATTTGCAGCACTCCCAAAGAAGGATGTAGATTTTTCATCTTTTCCTCCCTTTTCTTTTCCTCTTTTTTTTCGGAGGAAGAACTCGTCGTACCGATGATGCGAAAATACCTATTTTTAGCATTGGTTCTTGTTGTTAGTGCATCCGTGTTGCTCTTTTAATATTTCCTTCTTTGCTTTAGATTCCACAAATTAAATAAATAAGTAAATAAATAAATAAAATAAGCTGCGCATTATCAACAGCTTATTGGATTTTTGTCTGTCTGACACGATTGTTCTCGCTGCCCTTCAGTCATCATCTTCGCACCATTTTTCTCCTTTGCTCTTGAGGAGTTTTTCTTTATTTGTTTATTTATTTATTTATTTTTATTTGTCTGCATACTAAATGAGAAGAAATAGTGGCGGTACTAGGAGAATGTCTAGAAAAAGCAAAGGTTGTCAGAGTAAGAAAGATTAGCTCTAATTCTACTAGTCTGCTAGTCCCAACTATCTTAGCGTACAATATGTATTCAAATTTTTACTATTATTCATTTTATTTCAACTTGTTCAACTGTTTCAAATTTTGTTTTACTACTTCTTTACTTGACGAATGACAACAGTGATAAGAATACGTATCTTAATATTATTCATGTCCAATAGTCGAATGTTACTTAAACTTTCTTCTATTTTGTTTGAGTTCTGTTGATTGACGGCAGCGTTAGCGGCGCTTTCTTTTGCTGAGACCGTCGTTGTTCTATATTTTCTTTAAAATTGATTCATTCGTAAAAATAAGTGTGTTTTTGAACTCAGCACGTGGAGCTGTTTTCGTATACAAATATTCCATATTCGTAGAACTTGTTAATGAGCGATTATTTTTGACTCCTCGATTTTCTTCCCCTTGCCCCATCGATTCCTCGTCCGCTGACTAATCGATCGACGAGGCTCCGCCTCTGGCCGGGCTACCACGCGGAGACCCCCGTTGGGCATGCGTGCGGCGTGAACCAATTGAGGTAGCCTCTGTCCGGGTCACCAATTGTAGACCCCAAGAATGGCACCTTTCGGCGCAAAAAAACGTCGCTGGCGCCGTTCCGTCATTGCGGCACGTTCGATACTGAACATATGAATACAATGATACGCTGAGAATACGCTAAATCTATAAAAAGTCTGTAAATATACAAATAGGATTCATTGTCTTTATATTTAAATTAGACGCTACTGCTGGAAACTGGAACTCCGCTGAACTCCGCCGTAGGCTGCAGGCCTGTCCGATCCCATTTTCCTCTGAATGGAGCTGCCCGGCCTGGCGAGGAACGAGGAAGTCCTCTCACAACTACAAAAAACACAGTGCAGAGCATTCGGAAGAAGCGAATTTTCCTTCGAATGGTCACGTCCTCCCTAACATCGATCCAACGGCCCCCCGATGACGGCCAGAAGCCGCCAGCGGTTCATATGTGTGTGTGTGTTTCTTCAAAATTTCTCGCTTTACACTCGAGGTCCATGTGCGCCTCCTTTACCCTGGCCTCCATTAAACCAGCGGACACGAGCCTGAGGATGTTTGGGTCCGAATCGATTTTGCTCGATCCTCTCCTCGAGGACTTATTCGGAATGCTGTAAGTACGAGTAGGAAAAAGTAGGACAACAGAGTCCTAAAATATTATCTATAGTCGGCCGATATAATCGATTTTTCACCTGACCTACCCTTTTTTATTTTTTATTCAATTTGGTACGCCTGAAGACGCGCCAAAAAGCACAATTAGTACCGTAACGCCAGACTAACTGAAACAAATTTTTTGCTTTTTTACCCATTCATTCTTTTACCACTTCATCTTAAAGATGAGATATGTAACTCCTGGGATTTTGTGCGAAGATACTCCTATTATATATACAGTTTTATTGCGGCTAACGTTTCGGCGCTACCGCCTTCTTCAGGGATTTTGTGCCAAGAACCATGGTTCTTGGACGGGTGATTTCTCAAACTCACTTTGATTCTTCCAGGCTCTGAAGATACTCCTATTATACCTGCAGAACTGTGGATCCTTGGCATTGAATTTTTATGCATCTGCTTCCTTTTCGAAATGTTTTCTTCTACTAGATACGTCAATAAGGGCGAGCGTGGTACAGTGGCAAGAGGCGTTACTGACACTCGCATGGTCAAGGGATCGATTTTCGCCTGGGCTAACCAAGCCTTACATCACTCTGTGGCTGGGTAAATTGGTACCAGACTTGTCTGGGAAGGTAAGGACAGAAACTTGTTATAGCGGCTGGCCACCACATTGTATAGGCCCAATAAACATTCACCTTGCCTCCACGATTCTGAAGAAGAGACGAGTGTGTGGCGCATTCCAGGGTGATCGATCACATCACTCCTTTACCTTTTATCTTTGAAGTTGTGCTTCGAAAATAATATTGTAATACCTTGCAGTGATAGTTTGAAGTTTGACGAATCACACAAGCTGAGATTTCTTCAAAATCGAATCATGGGCAGTTCGTGTAGCTTTTATTTATTTATTTATTTATTTATTATAAGACGCTCACATAAGTGAGCGTGGGAAAAATAAACTTCAACTGAACATCAAACTAAACTATATGGAAGAAAAATAGCTATTATGTTACTGACACATTGAGAAATAAACAGATGAAAAAACAGGAAATTAGCAAAAAGCCAAAAACGCAAATGAGGGAAATCAAATAGAATAGAATCAATGAAAAAGCAATAGAATCAAACAAAAAACAATTTTGATTTTCCCATGAGACATTTCTACTGTCGGATCACCCAAAGTGTTTCCCTCGGAACCATGGTCGGGGGTGAACGGGGTGAAGAAGCCGAGAGCGGGGCGAGAAATCGCTGTGAAAACGACCGATTGATTTTGTGTCGCCTTTTGTTTGAATAACGCCGTTTCCAGTTTGTTAAACACGGCGGGGTCCGTCGGCGGTCGGTCGGTGGGGTTCCCATCGCCCCCCCCCTGTCGTCCTCCTTGATGTTTTCCAAAAATCATCGCCCTTTTCTCCGATGGTAATCGACCAGCGCCATCTCTGCGTCTTACTGATTTCTATTCACATTAGAAACGACGAGGCTTTTCCTATTTCTAATGTAATTTGATTACAAAGGGCAAGACGTGTCGTCAGTCGTTTTTCTATGGACGGAATTTCCTGGTGGCCGAATAGGACCCTCGGGGCTTTCTATTTCCTTGTTGCCCTTTTCGTTGCTTCCTTATCGATGAATATCAATTAGGAAATGAAAATGAAAGGAAGAATTATTCCGTTGACGAGCCATTTTAGGAGCGCCTTCCAAGCCTAGTTTCAATTGTATTTCCTCTTTCTCGTTTTTCTTCGTTTTTTGAATATTTCGTGTTTTTTCTCTTTCCCCCCTTTTTGACACATTATGTATCGCCAGAAGTTTTTGTCAAATTAGCCGATAGGGGAAAGAATAATTGAATACGATAGCTTTTTAAGATTTCAGATTCTCTCTGCTACGGGGTGAACGGGTTCGCTGTTTTTCTAGGATTTCACTTCACGACTGTCACCGATTTTTGACAGCAACATCAACTAAAAAAGAAATGAATAGAATTCTCCGAAAGGATTGGAAATACTACCTTGCTGCCGTCTAGAAATGGGGATAAAGTGAAAATCAAATGTGAATTCAACAAGACTTGAAGAATGGTAAAGGCCCATCGGTGAACAAGGACCAAATAGTGTTTCATTGTCTTGCTGTAACTCTCTCTAAAGTTATTTTTATCGAAAAAAAAACAAGTTCCTAGAGTCAGAATGTCGTGATCAATGCAACTGTGAAGGGGGTTTCGTGAAAATCTACAATTTTCGCCTTAAATTTATTGTATTTATTTGTTTGTCTATTTATGTGTGTATTCTTCGTTATGGCGATGACCTCGCAATGCCAACCCCATCAGACCGCCATCATTAACCACCGCCTTTGGCTACTCTCAGCTGTTTAATTAGCGAAAGCACTGATTAGTCTCTGAGGAGGAGCCATGCACATGCCTTCTATTCGGAATCGTAGATGGCGATGTATTTCATCGATATAATGGCTTGGTGGGATCAGTGTACGTAAGGGTGCTCCCCGCACATTCAAATCTGGTATTAATCCACCTAGTTTTGAAACGAAAGATTCTTGTTTGGTAAGGATCGATCACTCGATACTGCGGGTGGAGGCGGCGCCTCTTACCACTTCGCCACGCATGTCATCGTTCATGTTGTTGTCGTTTTTCTTTGAAATTTCTTTATTTTTTCGTTACATCGCTCTCGCTCTGTTAATTAGCGCAGCTCGTATCCTATGACCAAAACCTAGCTCGTGTAGGCTTTTCTCCATAGAAGCATGGGTAATGTCAGTGAAAAGATCGGACCATCTTTCTTTAATTTTTTTCTGCCACTACATTTGGGTTTTTTTTTGCTTCCTGATTGTTTGCCGTGCTCTTCTGAAGTTTCTGATCAAAGTCGCCGCTAAATTTTTGCAGGATTAGTTTCGATCTCCTCTAAAGAATGTTTGACGATGCCCTTCGAAGTTCCCCTTTTCTTGGCCCCGGTTTCTGTGTTGCTTGTTGATTCCACCTTGGAAGAGCTAAAGAAAAACAAAAAGCGGTCCTTAGTGCTATTGTCAGAGGTGGTTATGATAACAAAGTGCAAGCGAAAACAGTTCTGATTAGCCGCCGCCGTGTCATTTTTACCGGTCTCCACCCTGCAACTGCATGCCGGGTCGTGGAACCGCCTTGCACTCGGAACAAGTTCTATTTATGCATTTAATTTTATTTAATTATTTATTTATTTTTGTTTTTTTCCTGTCTGTATCTCTCTGTAATCCTCAACCACTCTATTACCAAACTTTATGAGGTAGAAAGCAAAAGGAAACCGGCCGGTGTTGACCAGCCCCTAAGTTCACGCCATGAATTTGTTTTCCATACGGAATCGTAGAGGCATGGTGAATGCTCTTCCCAGACAAGTCTTGCACCCATTTCCCCTACCTCGGAGAAATGGAGGCCTTGCCTTGGGCGAGGATCGATCACTCGGTCGTGCGGGTGTAAGTGACGCTTGTTATCAATGCACTGTGGTGATGCCCAATGGGACACACACGGGGATGATCTAACGAACACTCCCAACCCCTCGTCTTCCTTCCCCGTTGCTGAGCGAATCCGAAATTTCCAGTGCAAAGCGTAACTGCCCGAACGTGACCGGATCCAGCTCACAAGGGAAACGGGTAAGTTTATACCCAACGCGTAATTCCTGTGCCGTTTCCCTAGTTCTTAGGTTCTACACGAACTTCGTTGGATCTACATATCTCGATTGATTTCTGGAATCATTACGACATTCTTCATTATTCTTTATTGATTTTACATAATCCTCGCTGTTCACCCGACAGTAGCATCTTATTGCTTCTACTGTTTCCTTTACTTCCTAATACTTTTTTCGATTTATATTTTTTTAGGGTTTGTTTCGTTCTTTGTTTTCATTCCATGCGTGCATGGTTACTATGTCTCCGTTTATAACTCTATTGCTAGTACCTGCTATCTTTATTTTCACATGGTGTTCCGCGTAATAAAAATAACTAGACAAACATTCGTTAGGGCGCGAGTGGTACAGTGGTAAGAGGCGCTGCTGACACCAGCGCGGTCGAGCGATCGATCTACGCCCAGACCAACCAAACCTTCGCTCCCGGGTCGGGTAAATTGGTATCTGCGAAGATAATGACATTGACTCGATATAGCGACTGGCCCCTGCAAGTCATCGTATAGGTCAAATATTAGGTTTATCCAAAATTCCTGTCGCTTTTCTTACTCCAATTCCACCCGTTGTTTTCTAAGGAACAGCGAACCATTGGGCTATTAGGTAAAGTAGATTTTATTTACTGGTTCAAGTACATTTATTACCAAACTGTTTGAGCCGGCACAGGAACCACTCCCTGCTTGTAGAAGCCGAAAATTGGAGACACTCCTTTATGACATCGTCAACTTTGATATAAACCAGTGTTCGCTAAGGAAATAGGTTACTAAGTTCGCATAGTTACAGTTGGATGACGCACGATCTAAAATATCAATATGGTTTGAAAAAAGTTCAATCGAGACGACAGTTTTGAATTTTTCAGAGATTTTCTTAAAAAGGTGCGATTTTTTAGCTCCGCTGAAGGAGCACAGACCTGTCGTTGATGAAGTCGCTCAATTCCTTCATCTTCCAAGAAGCGCTACAGCTGGCATTGGAGCACTATAGTGTTTGACGGAACATATGCAAGTACTTGTCGTCCGATTTGTTTTGTGTGCTCTACGTACTTCTCCAGAACCCGTTTTCCGAGTATAGCTAATTTCTTGCTTTCGTTTCTTTATCATCTCATCTCTGAAGTCAGTGAGGTTTTGTAGGTTTTGGAAGATTGCCGTCGCCTTCGATTCGAACTATTCTTATTGCTTCGTTGCCGTGTTGAACCTTTGTTTGAAGTAATAACGTAGAAGGACCCGGTTCGCAGAAAATTTCGGCATTCTTCTAGCGCTTATGAAAGTTTAAAAACCTGCTCAATCAGGATTTTTTGTAATATATCGGATAGAACAATTTAGTATCTTCAATTTAATGTAGAACACTGATGCCATAGAACTCCATTAAGTGGAAAACTATCCGGGTTAAATAGCACTGAAAAGGCGACAGGAGTTTTGGTTCAACGTAACACATTCCGCATGCCTCTACGATTCTGAGCGTAACACGAATGTGGAGGCACGTCCATAGAGGACCGATCAACAGCAACCCCTTTACCCTATACGTTTACCTTACCTTTACTTTTTGTCAATTTTTTCTGAATCCCCAAGTTGCATGGCACAAGTAAATCTACGAGGGGTTACCGATTTCGCGGCTGGCTGGTGTGTTCGTTGTTATTTTCCGAGGTTGTCCAAAACGAACTCTGCTCGTCATGTGCATGTTTGTCGGTCTGGAAACAGCTGTGCCATATCGCACCCACTTTGGCGGCTGATGTTCTCTCACGGCGTCTGCTCTTTGTTCATCAACGATGCTGTCCAGTCCAATTGGTGGCGAATCCGTTTCTCGACGGGACCGCGTGAAAAACGCAGAAAATCCACATTGAAGATGGATAGGATTTGACGTCGCTTAAAAGCCGCCACGACCACCTTTCACAGAATCACCGTCGGCTGTCCGCTTGTCTTCGATTTGTGATGACACCTCGGTTTTCCGCCGGATTTTCATCTAAATTCTTATCCATAGTGCACTGGTAGGAGGCGCTACTGACACCCGTATGGTCGAGCGATCGATCCTCGCCCGGGCGATCCACCCCTTCCATCCCTTCGGGGTCGGGCAAACTGAAACCAGACTTGTTTGAGATGGTAAAAACTTTGATTTGATATAGCCGCTGGCCAAAGTCATTGTATATGTCAAATACGCACTCACCACGAGTCCTGAATGAAAGACAAGTGCATGGCGTGTCCTAAGGAGACTGATAAACGTCGACAACTTTAGCTTCACCTTTGTTAATCATTCCAGCAAAAGTTTCGCCGCGGGGAGGCATTTCTGTATTAAATACTGATGGCAGGCTTGTGGGTTACCCAGAGGGTTTTGAAAATCCCTCTGGTGTTCGGTTAGTACCACCCTTCCGAAAACGGAATAAAGATCGTAGAGGTTGGTAAACCTCGAAAATAAGATAAGGTTTCGGAAAAGGTTTCCAGGTGCGTCAGCGAGGTGCATACCCAAAAGATCCGTTGGATACCCCACGAAAACTAGTACCTCACCCAAGCTTCACCTCTGTTCTTCCGTGGTTTTTTTTGCTGTAACGGTCATATCATTGTCGTTTATTTTTCTCGGTTATGAACTCGGTTATAAAACCAACTGGCCCTTTATTGCCTTGAACCGTTTAATGGGTTTGCCAGAATGAGGTATGTCACCGACGGTGTGACCGGTTCCTTCAGACTGTCGTTTTCGATTTGTCACCGTTTTCTTTGAAAAACCCATCTTTGTGAAGGTTTCCTTTAGATCTTTTGTTCACCGGGTTCAATCAGCGGCTTGGACTCTGTGAACTGCAAAATTGTTTGGCTGGATAATGTCGCGAATTGTGATGAAGAACAGCGAGATTCACATACTTTCCGGTGTTTTGTGGTCGTTTAATCTTTACTGCACAACTTATTATCCCATCTGCACGTCCTGTAAATGTCATGCCGATGTGCGATAACATTTAGCCGCAGCAAAGTGCTGCAGTAAAGGTTACCTGATCTAGAAAGATAATACGCTCTTAATCATGGAATAAACGCCGGATATATCTGAATATTCCGTTCTTTCTGGCTCTGTAAACTTCCAGGAGGCCAGTAGCATGTCGTTGTTTGTTTGTTGCTCATTTCCAATACATAGTCAATCATCTATTCAATTTTTGTTTCTTTTCTCGTTTTATCTGTCATTGACTAGAATAAATGAATAAACGCGGGAGCAAATTATAAAATTATAAAATAAAATTATAAATTATCAAACAAACATCAATGTCAAATTGGTTCCATTGAGGTCTCAATAGGCCGCCTTTTTAGGACAGAATCTACTCGTTCTAGTACCGTATTTAATAGTCATCATCATCATCGTGCTTTGGTTGATGTTGGCAAACGTCGTCGAAGTCGACAGTGATGATCTGAAATGACTTTGATGCAAGAATAAATACAAATAATTCATAATTACCACACAAAAAGTGACATGTTAACTTCATGGGTTCTCGTCTGAACGAGCCCTTCAAGCACGTCAATAACTCAAATTGGTAACCAACGGTTCGTTTGCAGTACTACATTGACACAGATTTCCCGTAATTTTATCGATTCTAACGCAAAAATAAGACGTAAAGGTAAATGGTAAAGGTAAAGTATAGGAGTTGATTACTTCCCTAAGGACGCACCGCCGCATTCGTGTTCAATTCAGAATCGTAGAGGCATGGTGAATGTGTGTTTGGCCTATACCATGAACTACTATGGTCAGTCACTATACCAAGTTAATATCTTCACCTTCCCAGACAAGTATCCTTTCAATTTACCCCACCTGAAAAGCTGGAAGGCATGGTAATCTTCCATTCGAGAGGGTGACACGCCCACAGTACCGAACGTGCCGCAACGACAAAACGGCGCCAGCGGCGCTTTCTTGCGCAGAAACCGCCCCTTTCCTATATTTTCTTTACAATGGCTTCATTCATAAAAATAAGTGTATATATGAACTCAGCTCAGCTCCATCTTTTCATTTACGATTTCCCCATATTCGTGGAACTTAAAAACAAGCGATTTTTTGACGCCTCGATTTCCGTCTCTTTATCCCTGCGGTTCCTCGTCTGGTGACTCATTGCTCGACGAGGCTCCGCCTCTGGCCAGGCTACCACGCGGGAACACCCGTTAGGCATGCGTCGAAAATTAGTTCAAGTAGACTGCGTCCGGGTCGCCACGCGTGGACCCCAATAACGGGAAGCAAGCTCCGCTGCCGCCGTTTTATCGTTGAAGCACGTCCAGTACTGTAGTTACGAAATAGCCGCTACCATTTCTGATGCACTTGAATCTAATGACCCTACCACACTGTACTGTGGCAGTAAATCAATGTGGAGCAGATAAAAGGGAGTACGGGTACTTCCGCAATAGCTGCGCGCTTTTGCGACCGTCCACCGTACTGTCGTTGGTCAAAAAACTATTTAGTGCATAGTCGGCGATATGGGTGGTTTTCCAAATGAATTAGGAGCCGAATAGTGCGCTACTGCGCAGCTGCCGTACGCGCCAACGGTCCCTATGTTTCATCATTACTGCGGCAGCATCAAAGTCTGAAGCGACCTTAAGGAAGCACCGGAAATGCTAAAAGGAGAAAGGCGATTTTGAGTGATTCTCAAAGTGACCGTCACGATCCTGTAGAGCATCGAACGGGGATTACAAAGGTATATATTGTTCCTGCTAGGGGGCTTGGAAATAGCTGAAAAGGGTGTCGGTACCAGCGTCAGGCCCGTGTGACAGGTCGGCTGATGGAGGAAAACTGTCACGATCACAAGACGGATCGATGGTCGCATGCAAGGAAGTGGCGCTCAAGAACCTGCGATCGAGGACGATATGACCTCCCCACAAGGAGCTCTGGATCGGGGTCTTAATGAGACACATCACCTGATAGCTCCCGTGAGGGCACTTCTACACGGAAGACCAAACACCTCACTCAACATGTTGGCGAATGCGTATTTGACCTATACAATCACTTGTGGGGCAGCAGCCAAGTCTGTGTCCTTTCCAGACACCTACCTTCCCAGACAAGTCTGGTACCAATTTACCCGACTAGAAGGGATGAAAGACTCGACTAGCACGGGCAAGGGTCGATCGCACGGCAGGGTTATACTTCTGGTCCGAACAAGACTTTACAAGTTCACTTATTCGACAGGGTTTAGAGGGTTCGAATCGAGCAGTACCACACGCCATAAAAATTGACAACTAAATGTGGGGCGGCTATTCACAACTGGCGTTTTTTATTCCACAACGTTTTGTTCAAAGCAACAGAATAAGGGCAATGCCCGTCGGTTTATAGTTCAATAGTGGCAGCACAGACTAAAAACTGAACGTCGGACTTTCGATTACACTCGGTCGGTTATCCATTCACGGTTGCCTATTCGGACATACGGATACGTGTGGAGCACGGGAAGGGGTCGATCGCACGACGGGGCTGTACTTCTGGGTCGGACAAGACATTACAATCTTTCTTCTACTTGACGGATAGAGTTGAAAAATCCTAAAAGTGTACCCTACGCGCCATGTTTTGAATAAAGGTATTCCGCAGCTGGCGAATGACTAGCCCCAGTTTGAGCTCATCGTCGAGCCGATAGCCCTCAGGCTCCTGATAGCCAATGAACCATTCTGAGCCGGAACCGAGCAGGGAAGTGGCATCGGTTTGGTCGTTTCTCTGCGGCTGTTGGTGCTCCTTGATGCCTTCAACAGAGTAATCTAGACCGGCAGAGAGGTGGAGAGAGTTGGCTGGCCGGCTGCTGTTCGCAACATTCACGGGGCTGCCCCGGCAGGCCCGTGTTGTCCTTCACGGGCTGCAGCCGCGTTGCTACGGTAACTGACTCTGCTGCTGCTCTTTCAGAGTGACATCGTCTACATAAATATGTTCGCATATACATAGGTCTATGCGTGTAGCCGTGCACTTGAACCACTCAATTAACCTAATGTAGTTGGTAAATTGATATTGATCTATTATTAATTCTTAATTTTTTATCCTTTTCCACGCTTTAGCCCTATACAGGATAAGAATAACTTGGTCTGTTGTTATTATCTGTAGACAAACATTTATTAGAAAATCACGTTGACGGGCGTTTTGTGCTCACTCATTTTTTATCTATTTTCTGTTCTTCAATCGTCTTGTTTTTTGACGATTCTTTTTTATATGCATCTTTTTTATCTCAACGAATCGTGAAATAGAAATCAGGTAGAAATCTGAAAGCGCTTCAGAATGAGAAAACAGCTCGAAAAGAGCAGCCTTTTGATTTAGAAACATTTTTAATCTATTTTGTACATTTTTCAATGTATTTTCAGCTGGAGAAAGTAAAGTGGAAATCTGAAATCACTTCACAATAAAAGTGCAATTTCTTTTTTTCAAATTGGATTTGCCGGTTTTTGATTGCTTCAAAAAAATATCAATGCTCTACGAGTGCTACGTGGCGCCGCTTTCACCGTACGGTCGAGCGATCGATTCTCATCCTGAGGCAACCGAACTTTCCACTCTCTGAGGCAGAATAACCTATACCGTCTAAGGGTAGAGACGATGCGAGTATATTGTAGTTCTACTTCTTGTCATTATTTAATTGGTTTTTGTTTTTCTTTGACATATTATTCACTGTTTTGTTCACTTTTAATTGCATCATAGTAGTATCGATCTTTCTGGAATGTTGCAGGCATTCTGTAATATTATTTATTTAATTTATTGTTACATCCTAAAACACGGATGTGCTACTGAATAAGAAAAATGTGTTCTTTAAACTGAAATGCTGTTCAGATACGAAAAAAACAACACATTTTCAGAGAAAGTGGTATTAGAAACAATTTTCAAAAGAGAGGAGAAAATTTGTTGTTCTTTTCGTATCTGAACAGTATTTCTGTTTAACAAACACATTTTTCCGATTCAGTAGCACATCCATGTTTCAGGATGTGACAGTAAATAAAATAAATAAATGAATAAATATTATATGCTATTTGACCACTGTCAAATATTGTATGGATCAAATTCGCGTTCGCAGTTCTGAGTGAAAGTCGGATGCGTGGCGCATTCTATGGCCCTTGTTATACATTCGCTCGCGGTGAGCGTCAGCGGCTTGCGAGCGGTGATCGCGTGCGCCGCTAACCTCAGACGCTGAGCACGCGACGCACGCACGCACGCGCCCGAAGCATACAGAGCAATGCGCGAGGTTCGACCCACCCCCAGCGAAAGGGTCAATCGCAGTGCAATGCGCAGCGACTAGAGCGTGGAAGGTACGCAAGTCTGAGCGTCACCACGCCGGCGTCACCGTGATAACTCGTGCAAACGTGTCTGGCCCCACGGTATCTGATACTGAATGGACGAGTTACGCTGGGGGGGGGGGTGAGCGAAGGTATAACAAGGGTCTATCGGATTGAACTACGCCGAGGACTCACTCATTCGTCCTCAGCCGCTTTCCTAGTCTCTCCGAACGACCGTGGATTGTACTTTTTCCGTAGAGATTTGCGCATGAGGCCGCAAGAGGCCAAAAGTCGTTTCCATTGATTTTTAGGAACGACGATTTTGCATTCGCAGTTCATTTCCTCTTATTTTTGTTCTTCAATCCCGGAACCTGATATCCATGCTTGTTCTACATTAAAATCCCTCAATTAACAGTCGGCGCTGGATCACGTGACGTGTTCTTATATATTTTTGCTTATCTTTCTATTTATTCGCTATGCTGAGACACATGCAAGTTGTCAAAAAGTTGGCACGCTTTTAGGATCCACCAGCAAAAACGAAAAAATTCCTGGCCAAACCGGTGGTGCCTGATTATATCCATGTGACCATACTGCTTTCTTTCCGAGATTTCCGATTCATGAAGATGGTGGTAAACCGAGGAATTAGCAAGGGTTGCCGTTACTTTTCAGCGATATCTGACTTTCGGCTGCCAATGAGCCATGAATATCTCTGGGTTTACCATAAATTTACCCTGCCACGCGTCTATAAACTGCTGTTAGCGTTGTAATGCTAGTAAGTTTTGGCGTTACTGGCTTTTCAAAAAAATTGTGGTTAAGATTCAAGTTGGTTGGATGCTTTTGAAGTTGTTTGAACGAGAAAAACGGACCGTGGGTATATTCAGACCATGATACGTTCGTAGTATCCGGTTAGCTCCAGGTGATCGAACAGCTTTCCTACCACGGTTTCTGATTCATGAAGATGGCGGTAAGCCGATCAATTAGCAGTGGCTGTCGTTACGCGCAGCGGTATCGGATACCCGGCCGCTTTTTGGGCTAGTGGCTGGTTCGTCCATTAATTAGGGGTCGGAATCCGAGCTGGGTAGATGCAGCAAATCGTTCTAAAGCAGTTTGAACGACAAAAACCGACCGTGGGTATATTTAGACCATGATTCGTTCGTAGAGCCGCCGTGGTCGAATCGCGGACGTCTCGTCGCACTCGGAACGTTGCCCTTTTTGTTTTGCTTGGAACACACCAACGTCGCGCTGTGCTGCAAAAACTGCACTCATTGATGGCGCTTTCTGCGAAAGAAACGAAAGAACACTACCGTATTCCAGCGGCTATGCATCATCAGCACCCGAAATGTACTAGGTGAGCCGAGCCGATCGTTACTCCCAATCGGAGAGCGGAGGTTTTAGGGGTTAGGAGGATGAGGGCAAAGCCTTTACGGTTTGGATCAGGTAGTGCAGTGGAATGGAACCCCAGCAATCAAGGACGACAAAAGTTGCCCTTTTTCTTCTACTACGAGCTATCCGAGGGCGCGCGTAGTGCAGCGGTAAGAGGCGCTGCCGACACCCGCACGGTCGATCGATCCTCGCCCGGGCTAACCAGGCCTTCCATCCCTCCGGGGTCGGTAAATTGGTACCAGACATTTCTGGGAAGGTAAAAACACTGACTTGGTATAGCGGCTGGCCCCTGCAAGTCATTGTATAGGCCAAATACGCATTCACCAAGCCTTTGCGATTCTCAAATAGAAGATGAATGCGTGGCGCACCCCAGGCTGTTTGATCAACGCCGTCACCTTTACCTTTTACCTTTGACTTTATACTTTGAAAATAATATTGAAGTACTTCGCTAGAGATACGAGATAGTTTGAATTTTGAAGAATCAGAGATTTACTCAAAATCGACCATGGACAGATCTTGTGGCTTTTCGTCTTTTTTGGCCAAATACGCATTCACCAATCCTCTACGATTCTGAAATAGAAGATGAATGCGTGGCGCATTCCAGGCTCTTTGAGGACTGATCAACGCCGGCTATTTTACCTTTACCTTTTACGAGCTATCCCGTGAAAACAGGTGCCACTGGCACCCGCACTGCCGAACGATCGATCCTCGCCAGGGCTAACTATACCTCCCATCCGGGCCCGGGTAAACTGGAACCAGACTTGTCTGGAAAGGTAATGACACTGACCAGATCTAGCAGCTGGTCCCCGCAATTCGTTGTATTGGCCAAATACGCATTCATCATGCCTCTGCGATTCTGAATGGAACACGAATACATGGCGCGTCCCTAGGAGACTGATCGTCGCCGACACGTTCACCACTTACTTATCTTTAGGCCCTTGTTATACGTTCGCTCACCCCCCAACGTAACTCGTCCATTCAGTATCAGATACCGTGGGGCCAGACACGTTTGTACGAGTTCACCAAGCCAGCGTCACCATAATAACTCGTACAAACGTGTCTGGCCCCACGGTGTCTGATACTGAATGGACGAGTTACGCTGGGGGTGAGCGATCATATAACAAGGGCCTTACCCTTGGACACTTTTCTCCATCGCAAATTGCGCCCCTGGCGGTCCCACGGTCGTCGTTTCATTTTCAGCGGAAAATCTCCGCGAGTCGATCAATTTCTTCGAGGTTCCCCGAGGCCACACGGGCACATCCGACTGCCCGATAGAAGAAACAGAAGAAATCCGGCTTGGTCACGTAGTGGTCGCCGCCCTCCGTGCACTTTTGCCTGGGGCTTCGACTCGAGCGCACTTACGGAGGGTGGTAACTCGGACGTCAACTCACTAGCAACTCCAGGCGATTGGAAGAAGTGCAAGCAGCAACCATGGGCTTTTGGTACTTTAATTTCTCCGTGTACTTAAAGGATTCGTGCACTTGATCAGCCGGAGTACGGTGGTGGGAGAGAAACCTCTTCAGGTGATGAGTTATCACCAATGATGGTGATAATCGTGATAATCAGAAAATTTCAAAATTTGAGAGGATCCTCTTCGAAAATCCGGAGCAGGAGGACGAAAATGACAATTTCATGGGATTCCCGTTCACTACCGCTTTTTGGGCTAATACTATGTGTACTAGAAGATGAGGTAATTATCGTTCTAGAATCATCGCAAAAATTGCGGCTCAGGCGGGATTCGAACCCGCGTCCCGGGCCTATCTGGGCAGCATCGCAACGCCACTTTCACTTGCTAATATTTATTTATTCATTCATATTCACGATTATCCAATCAACAGGACTTGGCAGAATGTAAAAAAATACTTATACAACACGTGCCTATTGGACATGATGGTGTTAATATAAACATCAAAGATCAAAATAGGATCAAAAAGTGGCTCGTAATAATTTGGATTTTATGAGATCGCATTAAAATTTGAAAAAAAATAAAACAAATAAGTAATTAATAAAACGGGTATATGAGGAGGGTCAGCCGGAACACTATGAGTTCCGGAGGTCAACATATAGGGACTTGTTCAAGAGGCCACTTTTATGACTTCTTGAACAAGTCCCTTTACGTTTGAATTATATAATAGGTGTCGGCTTTCAGTAGAACGCACCTGGTCCTGGTATGAAAGGTGCTTCTTCCATCCGGCGTGTAGCTTATTATCTGGACCAACCGAGCCTTCCATCTTTCCGGGGTGGGGTAAATTGGTACGAGAATCATCCGGGAAGGAAAAACACTTACTGCGTACAGTGGCTGGTCCGCAAGTCATTGTATAGGCCAAATACGCGTTCACCATGCCTCCACGATTCTGAATGGAACGCGAATGCGTGGCGCGTCTTCAGGGAACTGATCAACTCCGATCCCGTTACCTTTCACCGTCACCCTTTGTGTTTGCTAGTTATTTGAAAAATCGATTCTCAATCTTTTCTCAGCTGATTTGGTGGTGGTTTGAAGTAATTAAAAAGGATCAGAAACTAGAGGAAAGACAGAGCACACTTCGGAAGTCCGACAAATCCATGTTTCAGTTCGGTTTCTGTTTCGTCGCTGGCGATTTTCATCCCTCGCATGTGGTTTCGATTTCGTTTTTGTCTCATGTTCGCTCGTTCGTCAATCATTCATCTATTTTATGTTTTTGCTCGTTCGAAGTTCGTTTTTCTCGTCGCGCTCTCGCCCGCTCCGACGTGGAAGATAGCGGTTCTATTTCAGGTACGGTACCGATGGATCTCAGTGGTGTCTATTCTCTTCCTGTGTTCCCGTCGATCGTCGTTTAGGGCAACGGAGAGAGCGTCTGCTCCGTTAATCTTTAGTTTTCTCAAATATTCTATTTTGTTGATTCATTCTTGTGGACAGTTTATCTGCCTGTAGAAGAGGTGATGATAGCTGGATCGAAATATGAGGCACTTTCACATTCTTCATTGATATGAATGATCCATGACGTTTTTTAGCGAAATATTTTTATTTTCTTTTGATTTTGAAGCGTTTTTGCTTGCTCTTGTTTCCACAATATTATTCCGCCTTTACCTAAACTGCTCATTTTTTATTTATTTCGTTTCTTTTTCGATCACATTTCACCTCGTGGACGACGCAGATGATACTATTAGGTTGGTGCAAAAGTTCTCGGACATTTGTGACTTCTTGAATTTGAAAAGGATTTCCCCGGTTTTCCGGCTCCAGTCAAAAAATGTTTCAGAGAAGAGAAGGCCGCTGAAATTAACGGTGCCTACAGGGTGCGGCAAAAGTTCTTCAACACAGATTCTTGACCGTCTAAGCGGCAGATCTCAGGCAAATGAGATGAAATTCATAACATTTATTGCCTTTGACCACACACACATAAAAAAGCATCTAAGTTTGGAAATGACCACCTTTCGCACGAATACAGGCCCTAAGTCTCTTGAGGAACGCGTCTACGGCGGCACGCAGGTTCATCGAAGCGTCCGTACAGCCACAAGTCCTGGAAGACGTTTTGAAGGAAGAAATTCTTCCGTGGGCTTCTCAGCACTTCGAAAACACCACTCGGCCAATCAGCAGGACTCTGCACCTGCCCATAGTGCCGAATTCGTATAGAAGTGGTGCGATAACAATTTTCCTGATTTCATCTCAGCAAAAAAGTGGCCACCGAATAGCCCAGACCTTAATCCGATGGATTATTCAATCTGGTCCATATTGAAGAGCAAAGCCTGCGCAACATCCCACGCGAGCACTGATTTTCTTAAAGAAGCCTTGAAGAAAGCCTGGGGGAGATTGATGAAGATGTCCTGCGTGCCGCGGTAGGCGCGTTCCCCAAGAAATTTAGGGCCTGTATTCGTGCGAAAGGAGGTCATTTCAAAACTTATTGTTAGATCGTTTTTTATATGTGTGTGGTCAAAGGCAATTAATATTATAAGTTTCATCTCATTTACCAGAGATCTGCCGTTTAGACGGTCAAGTATCTGAGTTGAAGGACTTTTACCGCACCCTGTACTTCAAATGACTCCTTGCCATTGTTCAGATATCATAAAATGAACTGTTTTGTATCCCAAACGTCCGAGAACTTTTGCACCAACCTAATACCACGCTTACAAAATCTGCTCGGGTACTCGAAGCAGAGCAGAGAACTTGGAAAGAGTAGTTCCCGCTAGGCTTGTCTTGGTGCCCTAATTTCCACCCTTTTGGCAGCCTGACAGTTGGGAACTGAATGCCGAGTGGGTCAAAATTGCCTCAACCCAAAAAGCCCAGGAAAATCCAGGCAGGGTTAGCCGTCGCCTAGTAGTCCGTTCTCACGTCGGAAATCGTTTCCGATCACAGCATTTTTCAAAAGCATGCATGGCTAAAAGTGTTCACTGCTCGCCAGAAAGCAACATTCGTCTTCGACGTCGACGATAAAAGCAGCCGTAGTGATTCATCACGATCATTTGCCGATCTTTCTTTGGCCGATGTTCGGTAGAGGGCGCCGAACAAAACGCCAAGCGGTGAATAATTGCTGTGCAACGTTCCTTCAATCCAATGTTTCTCCTGCGTTTCCGTTGGAATGCCGCGAGCATGAAGGAGCTCGTTACAAGCAACGAAAAACGCCCGCGGAATGTGACCGCAAGGTCGAGTGGCTTTCCATACTTCCGCGATGTGCACCACAAAGAAAAAATCGATAGACAAGCGTGGCGCATCCGCGTTATCACATTGAAATGTAATGGCGAAGGTGTCGACGTTGATCAGTCTCCAGGGGACGCGCCACGCCTTCGTGCTCCATTCAGAATCGCAGAGGCATGGTGAATGCGTTTTTGGCTTAATCAATGACCACCGGGTCAGCCACTATTTCAAGCCACTGTCCTTACCTTCCTAGATACAATACCGGACGCGCCGCAACGATGAAACGGCGGCAGCGGCGCCTTGGAGCGCCAAAACCCGCCGTTTTTAAATAACTTTCTTAAAGATTGGTTTATTCGCAAAAATAAGTATATATACGAGCTTAGCTGATTGAGCTCTATCCATCCATATACACTTTTCCCAAATTCGTGAAACTTGTTTTCAGTCGATTTTTTGACCCCTCGATTTTTGGATCCCGTTGCCGCTTCGGTCCCTCGCTTGGTGACTCACCACCGACTAGGCTCCGCCCCTTCGTCACCGAATATAAATATGCGGCGTCCGTTCCACCGACTTGGCTCCGCCTTCTCCTCGCCGCCTACAAATGTGCGGCGCGTCCTTTCCTAACGTCCCGAGCTAGGAGTGGGTGCCCCACGGGGTGGCTCGGAGGAGCTACCACGCGTGGCCCCCCGTTGGGCATGGGGCGCAGATGAACTGCGGTTGGCTCTGGCCGGGTCACCACGCGTGGAGCCCGGAACGGCGCATTTCGGCGCTCCGGGGCGCCGCCACCGCCGCTTTATCGTAGCGGCGCGTCCGGTATTGTATGTTCGGTACCAATCTACCTGACCCCGAAGCGATGGGAGGTTTGGCTAGCCCGGGTCGGGATCGATCACTCAACCATGAGGGTGACAGTAGCGCTTCTTAGTACTGCACCACGCGAGCCCATTTTGCTTTATCACGTAGGTGTTAATAACGCCTCCCGATTCCTCTATAGGCTGTTACCTTGGCAAAAACGGTGACTGGGGTTACGCACTTGAAATATGCCAAGCAAGCAAGGAGTACTAGGGGAGACCGAGGATTGAAAGCTCATCGACAATCCACTCCATCCTCTCCTTTGGCAGAAGAGCGGTGATCTAGCTGCAACGGAGAAGGGTGTGCATATATCCAGCTGCCGTAAAAGAAGGTCAGTAGGCCCAGTTGAACTTTAGCTAGATTGCCTGAGGACTACGAAAATAGCTCCGAGATCATAACCACCATCCTCAAGTGCGCTCTACTCGGAACAGTGACCATTTTGACTCGCGCCATGGAGGCGTTTTCGGTAGCAACCAGGACCTCCAACATCAATTGAAAAATTCTCACCCAAGAGCTGGACCCCTTTCACCGAGCTATGCGGGTTTAAATAGATTGAGCGCTGCATCTGAGGTCCCCGTGCGTGTGAATGGAGGTCATTCCCGCGTTAACTCTTGTAGTTGAGAGAAAAGCTGACCGGCTAATATCTGATGACCATCTCATCTCATGACCGAAATATCGCTGTGGAAACCATCGATTGTGCGATAGCGAACAAGGGACAGTGTCACATTTGTATTCTTTCAGACCGTAAAGCACCAAAAGTCGCAGTCCTTTGATGTACCGTCTCCGAAAAATTGTCACACCTGTTGAATCGAACTCAATCCATGCTAATTGGATCAGGAAAATGTGCTGGAAAAGATGAAAATATTTCTGTCGCACTACCGACAATCGCTGAAGGCTTATTCAGACTTTGCTGTCGCAGCAAAGTAAAATGTAACAGCAAAAGAGGGGAAGAGCGCATTTCCGCAACGGCTGGGCGCTTTTGCGGCCGTTCATTGAACTGTCGTTGGTCAAAAAAGCGCATTTTAGCAGCAGACGGTTTTTCCTAACTAATTTTTCCTCAAACTTCGCCCACTCGGGTTTTCTGGGGTGCTGATCACGAATCTATCGGCCGTTTTCCGAATTTCGGCCGTGGGCCACCCGTTTCGCTTCAAGAGCTGCTAGGGTGGTACGGGTAGGAGAGCCGATTTGGCTAAAATTTCGTCTAGGGTGATTATTTTGCGTGCTGATAACGATTCTGACGTTTGTTTTTGGAATTTCGTCCGAGGACCTCTCATATCGTCAAAATGGGTGATTGAGCCAAAATCGTCGATTTGGATAAAAAAACGCCGTAATCGTTATCAGCACGGAAAATAATGTACCCGGACGAATTTGGGCCCATTAAGAAATTTTGTCCCGACTATCCTAGTAGACGATGTAAGTGGTACTTGGCCGAAATTCGAAAAACAAACATCAGAATCCTTATCAGTATGCAAAATAAGCGGTCTAGACGGAGTTTTAGCCAGATCGGTTATGCAACCCAGACCACCCTGCTAGCCCTGCAAGCGATACGGGTGATCTCCGGCCGAAATTTGGACCCCGTGTGCGAAGTTTAAGAAAAAAATAGAAAGGAAAATTTTTCTTCCTACCCTGTTGACAGGAATAACGCTCGAAACACGCGTACGCAAGTACAAAAATACCAAAAACAAAAATACAAAAAACACAAAACACACAAAAAATACAAAGCGTTAAACGATGGTGAAACACGAAAGGGATCCTCCGTGTAGTGAGGTGTGGGGTGCGCAAAAAACCGTACACCCCACGTTCCTTTTCTGTAACAAATCCGCTGCCGCAGTAGGGTAGAAGTAAAGCCAGTAAAACCCTGAAAGGGAAAGCAGTGCTACCGCTACTGCGCTGCTGCCGCGCGCGCTGCCAATCCCTGTCCTTCATCATTACTGCGGCAGTAACGCGGCAAAGTATGAAATTGCCCTAAGGCATGGAAAAACCCGAAACCTTCACTACGTTAGTTTGAGACACCTCGTATAACCCTCGACTAAGTCGCGCCATCGGGGCTCGAAATATTGTCAGCGTTCGCGTGGTGGCAAAAATGCTCTTGAAGAAGTGTTCGATGAGAGATTGACTTTCTTCTCCGTTCCGGGTGGCAGTTTTTCAAATGTTGACCGTCGGCGTCGAAAGTGCAAAGCGGCGTTCTGCCGATCTGATCACGTAAGGTGGCGATCACGCTGCCGTCGGCCTTGTACCGTCTTACAGCTATCGGTCATCATCAAGAATTTGTGACGATGATCTGGACCTTACAATTAGTGACTTCCGAACTAAGCCTACCTTCTTTTACCGAATGTAACAGCAGCGAGTCTATCTTGTACGAACTGCAAAGGTGAGGGAGACGTTTACAAACAGGCTACATGTGCATGATTTAATCAGAGAAATTAAGTGAAAAGTGCTTGTTTCGCCTGTGAATCCTATACTGATAGAAAAGGGCAGAAGAATGCACACTCCTCTAGCCTCATCAGTCGGGAAGGAGTGTGTTGACAGGTGGTGGTGGCCGCGGTATATATACACCCCAAAGATCAAATGAAGGACAAATAGGAGTGATCGGGTAGGGGGAAGAAAATCAAAGGTAGAGGGGAAGACAATCTAGTTACTAATAGATAGAAGTAGGTGACGGACTACGGTTCTAATGTTTTTATTTTGTAAATGTTCATAGTATTTATAGATAATGAACTCATTATTAAGTAGGCAAGAGGCTGTAGCTTTGTAAAGAACGTTGTGATCATAATCTAAAAGTTTTAGGTTATTATTGAGGGTGCTTGTATGTTTAATGACATCCAGGCACATATTTTTTTACATTTTTAGCGATTCTCAAGATCTCGTTATAAATAAATACTTTTTTATAAATACTTTTTCAACAGAGGTACTAACATTATTTTTATAATGTGAGTATCTAATCACCCTGAAATTATTCGTTTTATTATATAAATTGGTGGTGATATGATTATTTTGAATGGAGATGGCATAATCGAGACAGTTAGTAGAAAAATTGTCATCATGCGTTTTTCCTCTATTTAGAAAGTTTTCGAAGATGTTATGAAGTCGCTTCGCATTCTTTCATCAAAGAAGTTCATACAAGAAAGTAACCGCTGCCGTTCCTCTGGTGATTTTTTTTTTATTTTTAGCTTATATACTCAGTAAGTGTGCCATTTTTGTGGCTAGCGTCGTTCTTGCCATGGTTCCACTACACTTCATCCTCACCGGTAGCTTTTTCAATAGAGTACTTTACGCGTCGATGCGATCCGTTTGAAGCGGCTCGTTCTAGCCGCGTTGCACTTTCAGTAAACACCCACGAATCAACGATTGCCTCGTATTTGCTTTCGAAATTCAGGCTTTGAAACGATTCGATTACTGTAGTCCTCAAACTGCCTGATCGATATCGCCATCGATGTTCCTTGATGGGGTTTTCACTAATCAATTCATTTATTTTCTCTGTTTCTCGGCATTTCGAGGTGCTGCTCATCTCACAGTCGCATTGGCCGATTATTCGCATTTTTCTTCAATTTATCTGAACGTGTCTTCCAAAGAAGTCAGTTTTCAAGCAGAATGGAGTGTGTAGAGCACTCATACGTCCCTAACGAGAAGGCCAATATCTTTAACAGCTGCTGAAAGTAGTGAAACTAGCCGCAATTTAGGTACCGTGGTAATCAACGTTTACCTTCTACCTGAACCTGTATATGATCGGTTACAATTAATTGTTTTATTTATATTCAAAATATTCTATTTATTTCAAGATTGTTGTGCAAGGAATAAAGAAGAGCAGCATCAGGAAGGTAGGAATGGATAAAGAGGCCTGAAAACCCAACCTCCCACTCCTATGCTTCTAATAGCGTGAGATTCTAACAGCAGGTATTTAAAGAAAGATTTTACTTCTGACAAAGGCTTTTCTTCGGAGGGAGTGCAAGAGGTACAAGATAAAGATTACCCACCGCTATACCAAGTCAGTGTCTTCACGTTCCAGTCAAGTCAAGTCAGGTTCAGGAAGTCAGGACAAGTCTGGTACCAATTTACCCAACCCCAGTTGGATGGAGGGCTTGGTTAGCAGGCACGAGGATCGATCTACAGTAATAAAAATCGAATAGCTGTCTACTCATATTCACTCAGACCGTGTAATGGTGTGTTAAAGTAAAGGTCCAGGTAAAGGTAAGGGTATCGGCGTTGATCACTCCCCTGAGGACACGTAACGCACTCGTCTTCCATTCAAAATCGTAAAAGGCATGGTGAATGCGTATTCAGCCTATACACTGACCTGCGGAGGCCAGCCACCATACCAAGTCAGTGTCTACACCTTCCCGGACAAACCCGGTATCAATTTACCGCATCTGGAACTGAAGGGAAGTTTTGTTAGCCCGGGCAGGGATCGATCACTCGACCATGCTGGTGTCCATAGCGCCTCTTACCATTGTACCACGCGCGACCCGGAGAGATCCATTCTCGTTTTCATTCATTTGTAATCTACCGAATAGAACTAATTTTGTGATCGACGAACGCTTCTTTGTTGGTGCTCCACTGGGAATACCCTGAGCGTCGGCAGTGGTCGTTGGTGCCCTGCTCCGACGCTGTCGACGTTGCAAAGTTCAAGTGCACTAGCTCAACGGCTCCGACGCTCTCCCCTACTCATCGAATCGTCGTCGTCGACGGGGCACACGACGGCCGCTGCCACTGTTGCTGCCCTTTTCGGCCTCCTTGGGTCATCCCTCTGGGACGAAGGATAGGCGTTAAACCAAGTTGACCAGCTCCCTAAGGAAACGCACCACATTCGCCTTCCATTCAAAATCGAAGAAACATGGTAAATGCGCTCCACGTCCGACTTTCAATGAATCTAACAAGATTGTAAGATCAAGCGCAAGGAGGAGTGCGCAGCAGTCACCCAAGAATTGGCTCCGTTCGAGGACCTACAGTGGCGGCAATATATTTACAGACGCCTGCCCTCTGCGTGGTTTTTTGGCCATAACTTTGGAAACAGAGGAGTATGAGAAATACTGAGCACGTATTTAGAATCCTCGAAAAATTCTCTACAAAACGCACTAAATTGCATTCAACGTCTCTATGAAATTGTAGAAAAAAATCGAGTGGAAATAAATTGGTCATGAGATAGTAAATGGTAAACACATTCTCAAAATCACAATAAACTTCAACGCATCATCAAAACATGTTTATTATAAAAGAACAAGTCAATATTAAGTAAGATAGCCCTTGCTCTTGATCACAGCGAAACAGTTCGGTTTCAGATTGAGTCGACGAACTTCATACATCGCTCCAGAGGAATAGCGCTCCACGTTTCCTTGATGATTGCTTCCAACACGTGAAGATTTTGTGGCTTCAAGCGTTTTCATTCTGGAGCCTATCGAACATCTCTTGAATGACGTGGATAGAGTTTTGAAGCGCTTGAAGCCATGAAATCTTGACGAGTTGGAAGCAATCATCAAGGAAACGTGGAATGCTATTCCTGTGGAGTGATGTGTGAAGTTGGTCGACTCAATGCGGAACCGTTTGGCTGTGATCAAGAGCAAGGGCTATCCTACTGAATATTGACTTGTTGTTTTATAATAAACATGTTTTGATGATGCATTGTAGTTTATTGTGATTTTGAGAATGTGTTTACCATTTACTGTCTCATGACCAACTTATTTCCACTCGATTTTTTTCTACAATTTCAGAGTGGCGTCAAACACATATAAGTGCGTTCCTTAGAGAATTTTTCGAGGATTCTAAATACGTGCTCAGTATTTCTCATACTCCTCTGGTTCCAAAGTTATGGCCAAAAAACTACGCAGAGGGCAGGCGTCTGTAAATATATTGCCGCCACTGTATATTGGTTGACCTGGCTGATCGCGGCCATTGAGCTCACCAGAGCGGGGGTCCCTAGGGTTCGGTTCATTCACCTGCGTACTTCCACGGCCAAGGGTGACTGGTGGTCTGTCTTGATAACCACCATTAAGGTTAAGGTTCGTCTCTAGTGTCTTCTCTACACATTGTTTCAATTTATTACGTGCAGTAATTCCACATGTGGTGCAAGAAAGTACAATAATCAACAACACAAAACTCAACATGGTATTGAGAACAATTGGAACAAGATTTCGAGATTTGTTAGAAAAACAAAACATTACATCGAACCTCTAATGTATCAAATTTGGCTTCATATAGATGGGAGCATGCGTGTCACTTTTTTAAATACGTAGACAAGAGTTTGAAAATGTCTTCCAATTATGAGAACCTTGCATTATTTTTGCTCAGTTTGGAGTACTTCATCGCCGCTCTGACTGAGAAAAAGTTTCGCCAGAGTCTAGTTTCCGGACTTTTTAGAATCAGCTTTTTCTCAGAGCCTCTGGTTCGTGAATATGCAAAAGAAAAGAACATCTGAGGATTTAGTCCTGCCATCCTTTCCATTATTTTATACGTTGTGATCAAATCGATCTTCTTCCTCCTGAGGGATTGTCTTCCCGTCCTACTAGGCTTTAGAATTGTCTGTTGATGAAAAAGTATGATAGATGAAAAAGTGTTTAGGCGAGTGGTTTCTCAAGTATAACTTCGACCCTCCAGGCTCTGGCGTAGGCGACATCGCCGAAACGTAATTCGAAGAACAAAATTTTAACAATCTCGGTCGATCGCTAACTATTATTAATACATTCCGTTTCTGACATGATGAATGGATATTTGACCTCTACAATGACTTTCGGAAGTCAGCCGCTATACCAAGTCAGTGCCTACCTTCCAAGGCAAGTTTGGTACCAATTCAACCGCCCCCGGCGGAATATGAGGCTCGGTTAACCTGGGCGGAGATTAATAGCTTGACACTGTGGGTGTCATTAACGCATTTTACCAGTGCATCATGCGGACCCTAATTTCATTGTACCACCCTTTTTCAGCTGGAATTGTCATGTTCTTCAGAGCCTGATAGTTCGAACAGCATTGGCAAGCTGCTCGTCCGAAGCCGTTTCATCTCACAAGAAAAGTTTCAGGCGAAAAAGGAGAGACAAGTGGTAATTGCAAATCTCAGGCAACCTCTTGCTCGAGTGTAGGCGGTCAACTAGGTAACTATGGCTCAGATGGGTTAAGTTCGGGTGGGTTGCCAGTCAGACAGTTAAGCTCTTCGAAGTTGATAGTTTTTTTATTTATTTCAGTACTGACTACAATCACATTCCTTTGTCCCATTCGTTTTTAGCCCTGTAAGAATATTGCAAATTATTTTTTAACGTTCATTCTTTTTGTCAAGTGTCCGCTTTCTTTTCTCTTATATCCGTGCAAAAATGGTTCTCCAGGTGCTTCAGCTGTACTAGGATATGATTAATGATTCCTGATTTTCGGCGTTGCCTGCTTATATGTCCTCTTCTTTAGAGCTGTATGTAATTTTTGATTGCACATGTTTTCCTGACATTTTTCTTTTCCCGTAGTACCCTTTAGTGCTTTTCTGGCTTGCTTTTTAAGCTTTTAGTGTTCTGCTTATTTACCAACTTTTCTTCGATATTTGCCACGCCTCTATACCAACAAGGAAGTCCTTCCAACTGCCTTATCGTTGCTGATCAGCTGACAGCTTTATCCTATTTGGAAACTCGGCAAACATTCTTCGAAAAGTACTGGCTCTAAGCGAGGAGTTGAAAAACGATTCAGAAGAATTTCGAAATTGAAACTGAAGCGAAAGCCGGGTTTAGTCGGTCTCAGCTCGCGTCATTTAATGCAAGTATTTCATGAGATAATCACTGGCGTTTTGATGCACGATTTTCTCATGGACTACCAAATCCTCTCTTGTACTTATTGCTCACATTTTATCCAGTCCGCACTATTCTTTCATTTATATTTGTCAGCTGTTCATTTTGTTTGGTTTCTATTTCAGAAAGTTCGAGACTTTCAACGGTGATCGTTACAATTTTTTGGGAGGGAGGTCTAATGAGAACACGTGACTTGCAATTCTTCCTCCTCTCCAGAACAATCGCTTTTGTGTCGTACTAAGTGAATGTGGTGCATTCTCCGGCAAAACTGATTTCTCAGGTTCTTGCCTACTTCATCCTCTTCTCGATGGTGTAAGTTTAACTAAAACATCCCCAAGTTCTAGCCTCTTTGCTTCTATTTGCTATCAAGTTATCGGTCCACTAGTCCCCGATCTCGCTAAGTGCGCTGAAATATGCGTTTTTGCAGAGAAGCTGTACGAAACGGCGAGTACGAATCAAGTAGAGCGAGCGTGGCGATTGGACTCGCAAGTGCTGTTGCACTCCGTAGAGTGCAGCATGGCCCAGAGGCCGGACAGCCTACGGCTTCCGTCTGCTCTCGTTCATATTCGTCCGCGCTTCTCAATTTGTCGACCTCCGTTCCTCGTCGGTGCCAGTCGACGCACCCCCAGGGAGAGAAAGAAACTTTTTTGCCAGAGCCCGATAGTCCGATTCGTTTTCTCTAGTCCATGGAAATTAGAATGGCAGTATTTCTTTAACTGGTACTTTTGTTTTCCAGGTTGTTGGTGGAGGTCGATTGTAACGAACATGAGGGTTAGTCGTTCCGAAAATAAGGTGGAGAAATCCTTCGACTGTTTGCCTTGCCCAATGGTCGTCCTCTCATCCTATGGCCGTTGCATCGGTGTTTGGCTTTTGATGCGGATTCCGCGGGGTTCCGCGGACCGGACATCTGGCTTCGATCGGAACTGCGAAGTTCGGATAGTTGTTGTAGAAGCATGGTGAACACAGAAGACACCTTTCCAACGCTTTGAGTGTGACGTGGAAGGAGCTCGCTGTGCCTAACGTATCAGGCCATGTCTCACCCTCGTAACATAAGGCTCTTTCAGACGACGCGTCGATAAAGTGACGCGTGACGCGTGTGTGATGAAGGATAGGTAGGTCAGCGTCATCGGTTGATCGGGTTATCACGCGTCATTACGAGTAACTCGTCCGATCGACGTCGAGTTGGCCATGGTGGCATGGAGCAGTTCGCGCGCGGCGAACCGAGCGGCGAAACCCCAGCGCACGACGCTTGACGGATGACGTCTGCCTTGAAAGAGCCTATAGAGCGGGAAGAGCGCTCGAATCGAACAAATGAGCGTGGAGGTCAGTATAATAGAATTAGCTGGCAGCGCCTGTAAAAAAATCCCATATGGTATGACCTATGGGTAGCCTTCGTCAATTGGTTCCGAGGTATCGAAAGTGGTCTACCCTCTCTATGACTTCCTGGTAGCAGTCGACCATTGGTTCTGAGTCTTCTTCCGAGCTGAGGAGCTTGGTTTTCTTCACGTTCAGCCGAAGACCATTTTTGGCCAATGTTTTCTGCCATTCTTGAACCTATCCCTGTAGTTCGTCCTTCGTATCCGAGGTCAGGGCTATATCGTCTGCATACTGGATGGTCTTGAGTAGATCTTCTACCATGTGGCTGACCATGCAATCAAGCGTCAATAGGAAGAAAACGGGCTCAGTGCTGATCCTTGATGCACACCAACCGCGATATCCACCTTCTTTGTGAGTCCGTGCGGGGTGCGGATTGTTACGCAGCCTGGGCGAAGTGGAGAGAATCTACTGGAATCCTCTGCGACAAGAGGTGCTCAAGGATCCTCAAAGGAAAGGTGTACCGAACAGTTGTAAGACCGGCGCTGATCTACGGAAGCGAGTGCTGGCCCGTAACTAAGGCCCACGAAAAACGCATGCACTCTGCGGAAATGAGAATGCTGAGGTGGACATGCGGATGGACATGACTGGATAGGGTCCGGAACGAGGACGTCAGAGAGGTTACGAGGACAGCTCCAGCGCATTTTAAGATGCGTGAGCAGAGGCTCAGGTGGTTCGGACACGTGGTGAGAGGGCCTGATGACCACCCAGTACGAAAAGCACTGGAGTTTGAGGTTCCCGGAAAGCGACCACAAGAAGCACCCAAGAAAAGGTGGAGCGTCGTGCTTAAGAACGACCCCAAGGAAGTTGGGGCAAAGCTCCAAGACGCCCAGGCTTGATGCAAGTGGCGACTATTACCGAGGACAACGAGCCCCTCGATGGTGCGGGACCTAAAGCTAAGAAGTTGATGGTAATGATGACCTATGGGTAGCCGATACTCAGTGCATCGTATACGTCGCGGGTAACAGATACTTCAGTATGTCACAGATAATCCATGCATCGTATAGAGCGCGGGTTTGGGCATGGGCAATAGCCCTACTTCGACAACAGAGAACTTGTCCATGTTAAGGTAAAAGTACCACTTCGTTTGCGTGAGGGAAGATTCGGGAAGTTCGATGTGCCACCATTCCATCAGGAGTTCTTCGTGGACTTTGTCTTCTTTCAATTTATGTTCAGTCCAATTCTCCGTCCAGCTTCGTCTAGCCCTCGGAGCACCATGTATTTCGAGAACTGCACTTGAACTGTAGATGAGCGGCGCGGTTCATGACGATCGACGATCAGCCACTAACACCGGTACGACGCGCGCCCTAATACCGCCATCTATCGGACAGGTGGAACGCTCGGCTGATTTCGATCGGGACGGTGAACTTTACGGTCAGTGGTGTTTGTGCGAGCGGAGGAGAGGGGGCGGATCGGTTACGGATCCCCATTTGGTCCAGGGGTTGAAAAATTCGAAACGGTGCATTTTGATTGATTGAAAACGTCTGTGCCTGATTGATGACTACGACAGTAGACGGAACCTTTGAGAACCGGAACTCGCTTGAACTGGCGAAAAAAATTCTCGGGTAATTGTGAGCGAGTCTTCTTTGTTGACTCTAATTAACGTTTCTTAGTCGTCTTGGTTTATCATCATTTTCTTTCTGATTCTTAATAATTTCACATTCACCTTGGCTCGACTGATAGTCTCAAGCTGATCTTCGATAACACCAATGCGTCCAACTCCCCATTCTACCAGTTGAATTTTTTCATCAATGGCGTTTTCTACTATATTGGTGCAGTGATAGAGGGCGCTACTGACACTCGCACCTTCGAATGATCGATCCTCACCTAGGCTAACCGAGCCTTCCATCCTTCCTAAATTGGATGTTCCCCTTTCGGCTTAGTGCTAGTGATAACTTTCTTTCTGGAAACAATCGATCACGAGGCGAAAGTTAATACCGACGGGTCAAAGATAAATGTGGACCAACCAAATTGCCACGCGAGTCTTTCAACGAGAATAACGGACTAAATTTTACTTCGTGTAAGCTCGAAACACTATTAACAACGTCAACAAACAATATAACCGGAGCGTCGTGATAACTAAGTAATAACTTCAACAAATAATATGTCGGAAGAGATCGGGATTATCGATAAAGCGGAATAGTAACTTCGTGACAGAATTTGGTGCCAATATATAGAATGGTGCAAGAAGATAAGGCGGATTATTAGTGAGCAAGCAAATGTTGTGTGGGGAATAGAAATACAGTAACGCCGTAGATGATACCTGAATGGTGAACCCGAGATAAGGGGATCTTGAGTGAGGTCGCTAAATATAGAGAGAACAACAGTGAGAAATGAACCTGTGGAACCTAAGAAAAGGTAAACTGGACTGGAAGGAGTGACGACTGATCAAAGGGTACACGAGAACACCTCCAGGGACAGGTAAATTGTTACCGACGTTGTCTGGGAAGGTAACGACAACACTGATTCGGTAGAGCGGCTGGTCCCCGCAAGTCATTCTTTGCGACCAAGTACGTGCTTAACTTTACCGTCATACATTTCTGTCATGCGACGCGTGTGCGTCGCGTCTATTTCGAATGTTCAACTTTGAACTGAATGGTGGTGAAGTGAACTTCCAAGAGTAATCAAACAACAAGGAGCCAACGTGATCGCCTCCACGTCGGCACGGTTGCAAGTTCAGATGTTCTTTTCAAGGTCGGCTCTCGTCGTCGGTTTATCTTGATGGACGCACGAACAGAGTTCAGTCTTAGTAGTCCGCGTCAGTGGCGCCAAGCCTTCTGCTCGAGTAAATTCCTCCCATCGGTCTGCACTCTTTTTGTTCTTGATTTTTTTGCAGATGTTACCGTCCTTTTTGGCTTTAAAAGTAAGCTTTCTTCATACATTTTAGTGTTGCTTTGTTGCTTCTCACGGTTTCTCTTAAGGACCAGCCACAGTCGGCGCTAGGACAATGTATAATGGTTCAGGGTAGAAACGCAGAGGACGTGGCGGAGCAGGAGGCGCCACTGGTGACGTTTTAGGGCGTTTAGCAACGAGATCCGATATATCATTTAACGTTCCGGGGTGCAATGTGTTCCGCCATGATTTCTCTTCATGTCAATGAAAATATGGACATTCTGTAAATATTAATATATAAATATGTAGGTACAATATATAAACATTTAGGAATTCAGAGTCACACTCTATGAAAGATGTAAGCGGCATCAGTTTTATGGCTTTCTATATTTCCATGATAAAGGTGAAGTGTTCGGCGTAGATAAGACTTGCAAGAATGCGCCATGAATTTGTTTTTTGTTCAGAATCTGGGCGAAAGCGTATTAAGCCTATACAATGACCTGACAGTCGCTATACCAAGTCAATGGTGCTACCGTCCTAGACAAGTCTGGTCAAATTTCTCTGACCCACAGGGGTGAAAGCATGGTTTGCTTGGAAGAGGGGGTTGATCGGCTGACCGCGGATACAGCGCCCCTTAACTGGGCCCAGATTCATCATTGAAAACCCCGATAAAACCTGTGATAAACCACGAACGGCGCGCATCTTTGTCTACTTATTCTAAACTTCCTATGTTAAACGGAATCTCTCATCGACTCTGTCGTCTGGTTCTGAGTGCTTCGTGGTTTCGGAAACCGCTCGTTCGTTCATAAGTCTGGGCCCTGGTGTATTTACTCATGGCCAACGAGGGTTGTTCAAGTGTTTTAAAGCGCAGTGACCTTGTAATTGCTACCTGGGATCTCCGTTTTTTATGATAGACAACCGATATTTTCCAACCGCGAAACAACCGCGAAAAAAAAGAGCCTTTTTTATGGTCCGTTGTGTTTTTAATCAGATCCAAGAAATGGTGATAGAGGAGTCGAGAATCTCAAGCACTAAAAGTTCGCGAGAAACGCTCCCTCTGATTTTCAGCGGAAATTGATCGATGCGATCGGATGAATGAACAAAACGCGGAACGCCGCCGACTCGTTCATGTTGTTAGTTGACCGAAGCCTCCGCTACTGTTTTCTTTGTTTTTTCCCTCTTTTTTTCGGCTATTATTGCCTCGTTTTTCCTCATCCGTCTGGCTATTTTCGCTCATTCGCTTCTGTGTCGTTGTTACCGTAACCTGCCGTGGAATACTGTAGTCGAGTTTAGGATATGCCGAAGCGAAAAATGCTCGTCGATCCGGTACTGGAACTGTCACTGGGCAAGTTTGAGGACGTCGACGACTACCCGAATTACGATTGTAAGTGTTCTTCGTTAGAATTTCAACAGCGAGGTAGTGAATTCTACAACGAGAACATAGCCCTTGATTCTCGCTCTTATTAGTAAATAATTCTTGATTTCTTCCTGAAATTCTTCCGTGTCCGGTAATTTCTCTTCCCGAAAACCTCAGCCTTTCACCTCATAATCTAATCTTTCGGTTGGCTCATTCTTTTGGTTGATATACATATGTGTCATAGCATACCATGGATTTGCTTACGAGAAATAATATGATTCCTACATTGGTAAGGGCAGTAAAGTGGTTGGTGCTGATTAGTCCTGAGTATCGGTAGCCCCTCATGCATTGGTACAGGATAACAGGTAAAGGTAAAGGTGCCGGCGTTGATCAGTCCCTGAGGACGCGCCGCCGCATTCGTGTTCCATTCAAGTCGTAGAGGCATAGTGAATGCGCACTTGGCCTATACAATGACCTGCGGGGGCCAGCCGCTATACCAGGTCAGTGTCTTTACCTTCCCAGACAAGTCTGGTACCAATTTACCCAACCCCGGAGGGATGGAAGGGTTGGTTAGCCTGGGCCGGGATCGATCGCTCGACCTGCGGGTGACAGCAGCGCCTCTTACCGCTGTACCATGTGGGTCCGGTACAGGATAAAACGTATAAAAGATTCTAAAAATGAAAAAATGTTAAGTGGTGTATCGAGTCTGATATACAGAGAATATGACTTTCTTTTTTTCCGCCCACATTTTTTTCTGGATCGGTTCTATTTTATATGTCCTTCGGGGACTGATGAATGCCGACAACGTTACCTTTACCTTTATGTGTAAATACTTCGTAGTATATGTACAAATTTTTATAGCTACAACATCTGATTACTTCCCTTACATTTCCTACAGGAGGAAGAGGTTTTTCACCTTTTTGAGCCACCCGCTTGCATTTAGCAGGAACGACCTAGAGCTTTGTAATCCCCGTTCGATGCTCTACAAAATCGTGATGATTTCTTTGAGAATCACTCACTGACCCCCTCGTTTGGAATCGAGCATGTCCAGCGCTTCCTTAAGGTCCATTCAGACTTTACTGCGTTGCTGTTGCAGTAAGGATGAAACATGGGGACCGGCGCCGCATATCCGGCTTCTAATTTCTTTGTGAAAACCACTCATATCGCTAACTATGCACTAAATAGTTTTCTAACCAACGACAGTCCCGTGGACGGCCTGAAAAGCGCGCAGCTATTGCGGAAATACATGCACCCCTTTTTACTGCTCTACTTTGGTTTACTGCTGCAGTAGAGTCTGAAGAGGCCCATAAGGCTACCTCCAGTCGTCAACTCCATTTTCCTTCACCCCGATCTCTATGGCTCGGTTCGTCGTGCAATTTGGTGTCGCCGTCATGCTCGATGAACTTCTAGAGAAGCGTCGGCGTCATCGTCGAGTGCTTTTTGCAGATCGGAACGTCTCTTTCTATGCATTCGAGTCGAATCGCTGAACGAGAGGCGTTTTTCGCGGCCACTAGTGAAACGTGGGCGCAATCTCTAATCAGAACCGAACGTCGGACGCCTGCACTTGGCCGTTTTTTCTTGCCGATTTTTTTCTCACCCAGCAAGAGGCGCGGGAGGCTGGAGATGTCCGCGAGCACGACGACGATGAGCACGAGAAGAGGAGGAGAAGCTGAGCTGACGACGGCCAGCTTGCGCTTCCTGACGGGCCAGCAGCAGGCAGAAGTCAGGCCATTTTCGCCGTCTGTTCTCGTCGCTCTCGTCGCTCTCCTTATTCAAAAGTCAATGTGAAAGATGGGGGAAAAGGGGCGCGTTAGGGACACCACCACCACAGCACACTAACAGAAAAGTTCATGAATCGATTTTTGTTGTTCGCATCGCTCTCGAAATTGAAAGTGGTCGTCCACCTCGCCCCCATACTGCGCCTCGTGCCACGTTCAACTCGTTCGCGTTGTTCTCGTCCGGTCACCAAGAACCTGCTGCCCTCAGGGCATTCGACCACTCGGCCCTTTCGTCGTCGGAACATGTGTACGTCTCTCTGTGGAAGGTTTCTTGAAGTTTTCTCGTGGCTTCTTAGGACCCTTACAGACCAGACGACAAAAAATTGAGCGACGAATTCGCAATCTCCACCGCGGCGGTGACCGCGCGTTGCAATTAGAGCAATGCGGCCGCCGCAAACGTCGCGTTGGACGAGAATGCTCGTCGTCGTGTGCTTCGCTCAATTTCATTTATTAGGTTGGTAAGAAAGTTCCCCCCGTTTTTTTCAAACGACTGCTGTAAGATAAGTTTGGAAGCTTTTGAAGAGTTTGACACAGTATTCGAAAGAGAATTATTTGCTCTTTCGAGATGTGTACCTGTAATTTGTTATAATTCTAAATGTCATCGTGTTTTTGGCTAGTAAAGTGAAAAGCGAAAAAGTGAAAAAATAACCTCATCGACAGCGATTTTTTTCTGCTCAATTTCAAAGGCATAAATAAAACTTGACAGACCGTTCGATAGACAATGCTTTTCTCTATTAGACCGTATATCACTTGTTTTTATTTGTCTCGAAAATTACCAAGTTTTGAACCACTGAAACCTCCACTTTCAATCTTTTCACCAAATCTCATACACCGTTCGAAAGAGGACGATACTCTCTACAAGATGGTTTATATGGCGTTTCAAATCTTCCTGGTTTTTATTGCTTTTTAGGCCGTCGAAGTGGACCTAAATCGCAGGCGCGGCGCGTGGGGCTCGTGCGGCACGACGTCGAATCGTCCAGGAGTGCGGATTTAGGACCACTTTGACGGCCTAAAAAACAATGAAAACCAGGAATGTTTGAAACGCTACATAAACCATCTTGTAGAGAGTATCGTCCTCTTTCGAATGGTACATAAGATTCGGTGAAAAGATTGAAACTGGAGGTTTGCCGTGCCGAGAAACATCAAGACGCCCTTCTCGTGAAAATCTTTTAAAATCGATCATTGTTTGAAAATAAACATATCATCTGATAGAGCGAAAAATTCCATATAGAAAACTCTACAGAAGTCAACTTGAGCGCTCACAAGAAAACCAGGAGCGCCATCGGAAGATTATTCTTGCCTTCCGAAGGTCGGACTTCAGTGGTTCAAAACTTTGTAATTTTCGAGACAAATAAAAACAAATGATATATCGCCTAATAGAGAAAATCATCGCTTTTTGAACGGTTTATCAAGTTTTATTTATGCCTTTGAAATTGAGCAGAAAAAAAAATCGCTGTCGATGAGGTTATTTTTTCACTTTTTCGCTTTTCATTTTACTAGCCAAAAAAACGATGACATTCTTAATTACCACAAATTACAAGTACACAGCTCGAAAGAGCAAATAATTCTCTTTCGAATGCTGTGTCACACTCTGCAAAAGCTTTCGTACTAAACTTACAGCAGTTGTTTGAAAAAACGGCGGGAACTTTCTTACCAACCTAATATAATGGGTAATTCGTCGCTCAAATTGCACGTCGTCGGGTCTGTAAGATCCCTTAAAGTAAGGAGTGGTCCAGTGATAAGAGGCGCTACGGACACCAGCACGGCCAAACGATCGTTCCACACCCGGACTAACCAAGTCGTTGTATAGACTAATTAGGCATCGGTGAATGCAGGAAGTAAAAAGCCTTCGGGCTTAAGGAAGGTGCTAGGGACTCGCAAATGGCCATCTCAGTGGCTTAGTGGTCAGTGCACAGCCTCGGATAGGTTGAGACGCGCGTTCTAATCCCGCCTGAGATGCGATTTTTGCGATAAACCTAGCACCATCAGAAAAGCGGTAATAAAAAGGGAATTTCATGTTAAACAGGCATCCGCGACGGCAACCTCTAAAGGACTGATCAACGCCGTCACCTTTACCCCCTTTACCTTTGCCTTTATTGAACTTCACTCAGGCACTGAAAGCGGGGTGAAGGGGTGAAGGGGTAGGTGATTGGCGTTGATTGGCTTTCAAGGGCGCACTGATATTGGTCTTCCATTCAATATCGAGAGACATGGTGAGTGCGTACTTGGCCTGTAAAATGATTTATGGCAACATCTACTTCTTCCTAGACGAGTCTGGTACGAATTTACCCGATCCTGGAGAGGTAAGAACAGTGTGTTGCCCATTCACCCGACCTGGGCCCGGATTCATCAACGTAACGAGCGGTCTCCGATACGTTGTCGGTGCTATACCCACTCGATAACGATGGTCGATATCGATAATCTGCAGCCATTTCTCATTCGTGGAGAACGGGGTTTCGGAGACCTCGACGGCTTATGGCGCAGCTGCCGCAATCGCACTCACTGCGGGCATCTCATCGACTCCGCCGTCTGGCTGTAGCTTAGAGCCGCGGCGCAGTTAGAAGAAATGCTCCTGCGTCGCGGTTCGGCCAGAACGGCAGAGTGGCTGAGAGATTACGTTCAACATGGGAAGTTTAGGATAAGTAGGCAAAGGTCTCGCGTCGAGGTTTCCGAAACCCTGCTTCATCGTGAGGTGTCGGAGACCACTCCTAAACTCATCCCTTCGAGGTATATTCCGAGGAATGTAGCGCCGATACCCGTTGGTCGTGAATCCGGGCCATGAAGCGGTGGAAAGTTCGGTTAGCCTGGGGCCAGATTCATGATTGGTAAACCCCCGACAAACCCCGAGAAATAGCCCGAACTGCGCCCACCTTTGTCTACTTATTCTGAGCTTCCTATGTTGAACGCAATCTTTCATCGACTCTGCCGTCTGGTTCTGACTGCGCCGCGGTTTCGGAGACCGCTCGTCCGCTCATGAATCTGTGCCCTGGGCGAGAATCGAACGTTTGAAGTGCCGCCTTTTGGCAGTGGCACCCGTCATCTTGGCAAAGTATAACCGCGAATTTACCTAGGTATATAGTAGTCTGAAGAGCCTACCCTTTGTCGTGTCAAGACGATGCAGGTTTTAACTAGAACTAAGTAGCTGTAACACAATGAGCATCCGGTCCACTTCCGATTCACCTTACATCGGTCTTCGTCTCCGAACAGAAAACGATTCACATAAATTTTCAGCACTCTTTCAGCAGTCTTTCCTTCCTCGATGCATCCGCTCGGTGAACTCATCAAACAATCAGAAAGTTGCTAGTTCAGAGTTTAAATGCCGCGGGATGACGGACGGTCGAGCCCAATTCGTTTCGAATGTCACCTAATCCATTTTCCATCCTTCGATTAGCACCTGTTAGCCGATTGGCTGTGTAAATAGGAGAAAACCCTGTTGGAGTGAAGTGAGACTTTGGGGTGCGAAACCTACCCGGAAGTACTCGGAGCCTCGTTCAGGTTAGGGTATATGGGCACGCGTCAGCCCTCTGAGGACACGCCACGCATTCATCTTCTACTCACAATCGCTTGGGTATGGTCACTGCGTATTTGGCCTGTACAATGACTGGGGGCAATCTTTACCTTCCTAAACAGGTCCGATAAGAAATTTATCCTACGGCGAAGGGGTTGAAGGTTTGATATTTCCAGGCAGGAATCGATGGCTCGAAGTCACTGCACCGGGCAGGACCCTTTTCGTAAGGTCCAACCCAGAGTTCACTTTGGGGTATTGGATTTTTGAGGGTTCGTAAATGTGTAGCGGTGCCTGATCCATAAAAATTGACAACTGAATTTGGGGCGACTATTCAGAGCTGCTGTTTACCCACTAAAGTACATCTGTGTTCAAATCAACAGAATCAGGACAATGCCCGTCGGTTTACAGTTCAATAGTGGCAGTACAGACTAAAAACTGAAGATCGGGCATTCGGCTACACTCGATCGATTATCCATTTACGGCTGCCTATTTGCACACACGGACACGTTTGGAGCAGTGGTAAGAGGCGTGACTATCACCTGCATGGTCCAGTGATCGGTCTTTGTCCTGGCTGACAAGGCCTTCCACCATTCGAGGTCGGGTAATGTGGTACCTGGCATGTCTGAGAAGGTAAAGGCACTGAGTTGGTATAGTTTCTGGACTCCGCAAGGCCAAATACGCATTTACAGTACCTCACAATTCTGAATGGAACACGAATGCATGGCCTAAAGCGACTGATCAGTGTCGATCTTTTTACCTTCAACTTTTACCTTTTATTCCTACATAAATACTCAAAGTACCTTTCTGAATTCTACACTTTTGCACAATCTACAAAGTATACCTGAAGCTACCTCGGGTGTTTCTTTGAATTTACTTGGCAATTTTCGTGCTTATAGTCGAGAGATCGACCCTCGCCTAGGTTCAGGCAAGCTTTTCATCCTAGGAGTGACCATGGTGAATATGCTAACGTGGTATCATAACGCGAGACCATGCATTATATCTTATTTGCAACTTTGTCCCATCTAGTAGCTGCTTCTGCCAGAAAGGAGATGAAATTTGTTAAATTTTATTTTTCTTCTATTTGTTTCAGTTCTGTTTCTGTTCATCTTCATCTTTCGTTCGAGAGTTGTGGAGCGTGTCCTACCGTAGCAAATCTTCATCTTGAGCTTAGAACAGCAGTAGAATAACGGAAGTAATCAAGCGGAAGTGATTAGCCTGATAATCAGCTGTCACTAGTACCGTTACCCAGGTAGATAACTTCCAAGAGTCGTTAAAAACAGCAACAATAAAGGTGAAAATGGTATCGTAAACACTGTCCACGTGGTAAACCAATCCCGGAAGTCGTGAAAATTTCCTGGTTGATGTGAACTGAAAATCCAGGCGAGTAAGGATATGAGGGACAAATAGCAGTTCTCACCTTTAAATGGAGGAATTACTGAAGAAGTTGGAAGAAAATTCTGCCGCATCCAGTAGTGCGTAAACAACCGAGTCTTGCCGAGTTCATATTTTAAAAGAAAACGAGAAAAAAACTCTTCACTCGTCGTCGAAGATTGTTCTTCGATGAGCCTCTTGTTTTCCTGAGAATGAGACTTATTGCCCGTTCATGCTCGGCAGTAGAGCAGCGCGGCATCAGCTATCAAAATAATGGCAGCGAAAAGTTGAATCCCAATTCAATAAGATTAGATTCATTCATCAATCGGATCTGAGCTCAAACAACGATTTTTCGAGTGGCGTTAGTGGTCAAACATCAACAAACACTAAAAGTTATAACAACTAATATTAATAAAAAAATTATTTGAAATGTGAGAGAAATAAGAAAATTTTGAAGAATGAATGGCAAATGATGTAAGAATGTCAATTAGTGAAGAGAATAAAAGAAAATTATTAAAAGGTCACTAGTAATACTATGAAGTAATTAGTAAGTAATTAAGTAAGCAAGTAAGTAGTAAAGTTATAAGAATGCAATGTAGTAAGCGAACATATTGTAAGAAGGAATATTATTAACAATAATAAATGAAAAATATAAAATAGTATTACTAATAAATAAATAGTAGTAGTTAGTAAAAGTAGTAGTTAGTAAAAGAAACATATACTAGTAAAAGTTATTAGTCCGGTTGGAGCCTACCCTTGACCTGACATTAAAAAATAAAAAATATATAAGGTCAGGTCCGAGCCCCTATCTCTGCGTCTCTGCACTATAATTGACCGTTGCCGCGCTGCTTTGCGGCCAACTATGGACGAGCCTTTAGGCTTCCATCAAATTCCGTTCGTTTTCAGCGAATACGTCGCCGTCGACGTCGATGGACCTGAGCGCGGCGTCGCAGAGCAAGCTGATCTGCGACGTTTGTGGCGATGTGGCTTTCGGCAAGCACTACGGCATCAATGCCTGCAACGGCTGTAAAGGCTTCTTCCGGCGAAGGTCAGTTTGTAATTGGTGATGTAAAGATGATATCAAAAATCGTGGCTCACGCAGGATTTGAGCCCACACCTCGGCACTATCTGAATGTTAGACCACTGCACCACCTAGTCGACTTATGTAAAGGAGAGGTTGACATCAAGATCTCATCACGAACATCACGAAGAATACTCCATGATTGACTGTCGTGGAATCTTGGTGTGTCGAATATAGCAGTGTGTGATAGACTTATTAAAGACATAGCCAAAATATTACGAGTTTATTCTGACTGACGTTTCGGCGAGTCCGCCTCCGTCAGAGCCTGGAAGACGCAAGAGGAATTGGAGAAATCACTCGTTCAAGAACAATTTCAAGTTTCAGCGGTGAATCAGAAGGCACTAGGAGAGAACGACGAATTGCGGATAGGGATATCAAAATAGGATTTTTAATATTAAGTTTGGTTTTGCCTCAAGTAGCGGACTTCCTACCTTGACCACAATGCCAAGATTCATCGAGAGCCGGATGTTTGATGTGCGACAAAAACTTTTCGTTTTTCGCTTATAGCGGCTGGCCCCAGCAAGTTTTTTTGTAGTCATATTGACGTAATTTTCCCAAATTTTCAGCGTATGGAGCCGAAGGCAGTACTCGTGTCGATTTGGCGGAGACTGTCCGGTGGTGAAAGAGCATCGAAACGTCTGTCGATCGTGTCGATTGAAAAAATGTTTCGAGGTCGGCATGAATCCCGACTGTGAGTCATGACCACGGGTCTTAACAGCTACTTATTTATTTATTATTTTATTTGTCATATTTGTTTATTTATTTGTTTTATCATTTCATAACCTGTACGCACCGCCAAGTTCTAGTTCTTTCTAATCGCGTGTCATCGATCGACCCGGCTGCGCGCGCGCGTCAAATCGATCGATGCGCGCCTGTCACGCGCGCTCTGCTGCTTACTATGAACGGTGCGTTTTCAGCCGTGCAGAACGAACGTGATCGAAACGTGAAGGCTGGTACGGCGATACCAATGGCCCCATTGGCCAACGGCATTTTCAAGCGAAAACGAGTTCGACCGGCCATGACCGAGCAGGCAAGCCAGGTGTGCTTTCCTCCATCTTTTTTCCACTTTAAAAAATTCAAATTGTTCTGAATATTTTGAGAAAAAGTTATTGAAATGGAAAAAGCGGCTTTTTAGACGGATCCTCCGACGAGTCCGACCCCGGATCAAGCAGTGAAGGTGGAACGAGTCGCCACCCCACCCGAATGTCACGACTTACCCACACCTAGTTCGTACGATATGTTTACCATACCGGAAACCCTGATGGCACTTGAGAACCAGGTTTGGTAGAATCTGTCGTCGCCAACCAGATTCCTTTACCTACTCATTGATATTGTAGGTATTTTCTCATACGCCGATCGAAGCCGATTACTCGATCAATGCCACGAAAATGCAGGTACGTACCGTGAGTGATTTTTACACCTTAAAATTTTATTCTTTTAGGTTTTTTTCGCTTTCTCTGGCTACCTGGGTTACAGTTACCGTATATTTTGTAAGAAATTGTTCTAATTTCCGCTTGCCTTGACATCTAACTCCTTTGGCCTCCCCTTCTACAACCTTTTAGACTCTACGTTGGACGATCGAATCAAATAGCAAGAATTTTACAGAAATCAAAGTCTGTACAGAGCTAAGCACATTGACCGTTTACAATTAATTTATAATCGATGATTGATCTCAGTTTCCAGATAAACCTACCGTTCGAGGTGGTTTTTCGACGGCCCGTACTCGTCAGTCCTCGATATCCGATGCGATTCACCGGAGAGCGGTTGCTCACGCCGGAAGATCTGATCGATGGTAAATACCGTAGTCTGTTTTGATATTCCTTCAAGGGCGCGCGTGGTGCAGCGGTAAGAGGCGCTACTGACACCCGCACGGTCGATCGATCCTCGCCAGGGCCAATCATGCCTTCCATCCCGCCGGGGTCGGTAAATTGGTACCAGACTTTTCTGGGAAGGAAAAAGCACCAACTCGGTTTAGCAACTGGCCCCTGAAAGTCATTGTGTAGGCCAAATACGCATTCACCCAGCCTTTACGATTCTGAATTGAACACGAATGCGGCGGCGCGTCCTTAGGGGACTAATCAACGCCGACACCTTTACCCTTACCCTTACCTATTTTAATATTGTTCCTCTATTTACTGTGCAGATGTTTCCTCGACTCCTCTGGGCTCAAAATAACCTTTACTACTCGTTAACTCATTGACGCACACGTTACAGTAGGAAGGGGCACTGCTGAAACCCGCACGGTCGAGCGATCGATCACCGCCTGGGCTATCCTAGCCTTCGATCACTCGGGGATCGGCTAAAATGGTACCAGGCTTGTCTGGATGGGTAAGAACACTGTCTCGACATAGCGGTTGGCCCCCGCAAGTCACTGCATAAGCTGAACACGCATTCAACATGTCTTTACGATTCTGAATGGAACACGAATGCATGGCGTGTTCTTAGAGGACTGACCAACGCCTGAATCTTTACCTTTACTTTTACTGTGTAGATATCAGCTTGAGTCCTCTGGGCTCCAACTAACCTTAACTTACTTATCCCTCTTAACCAAAGAGGGTTACCTTTGGGTGATTCTTTCGTGTTTCTTTCACATGAGCTCTCAGTCCACGTTAGCGTTTTAGGGAAAAATCCTCCACACCATTCGTTTGTCTGCTTTAACCTGAACTATAATAGTAATAAGAAGAAGAGCGGTGAAGGACTCAGTGGTCTTTTGGGTGCGCCACGCATTCGTATACTATTCGGAATTGCATTGGCGTGGTGAATGAGCTTTTGGCCTATACAACGAGTGGCGGAGATGAATGTACAACTGAGTGTTTTCACCTTTTCAGACAGGCCTAATACAAACATACCGTACCCAAAGGGATAGAAGGCTTGGTGGGTTTCGGAGGGGATCGGTCGTTTGAACGTTCGTGTGTCAGTTCCGCCTCTTACCGCGCCTCTAGTCCCTATTCTTGTGATGAAGCGTGAAACAGGTCTGGAGGAGAGGGAACGTCTGTGGGCCGAAGAGTGTAAGAGTACAACCTTGACTACGTTTTCGATTGATTTTTTTCTATTTTTTTCACGTTTGGGTAACGTTCTTTTAGGATGGCGTCGACATTTCACCTACTACTCGGACTGGTGCCGAGGTCTCGAAGAGTTCCAGATGTTGAACGAGAAAGATCAAGATGTGCTGGCCAGAAGGCGGTTGAACCTGCACGGATGGTACGAAGAGTTTTATTTTTAGTTTCTATGAGAATTCTTTTACTTTCTAATCTTTCTTAAGGTATAGTGCTCGCAGGGTCCAGTAAGCTGTTTCAGGCTGAGTCAATCGTACTACTCCATGAAGTGCGGTGCCCATGGGCTTTGTTTTCCGAATGGAGCGTTCCATCCGTTCGAAGGAGGACATCCAAGGTAGAGCCTTTGAGATGTGATTTTTTTCTGATTTTTTCTTGAACTGAAGTTCCTCTTCGGGAAATGAATGCGGTAAAAGTCTATCCATTCTCAGATATGGCTGAATTTGTTGCTTTTTCAGCGTAGTCGACTTCTACAAGCAGTGCATGCCACGACTGATGAGCTACGTGATCGGACCGATGCGAGCGATGGCCATGGATGATGTGGAATTTGTTCTGCTGAAGGCGATCGTATTCTTCGCTGAAGGTTTCTTCTTCTTTTTTTCTTGTTTTTTTTTCGAAATTCTTGGATTATTGTTGTTGTTTTTCGTTGTTTTCCCTCATGTCGTACACCAGGACTGACGTCTGGTCACTGTGACTTCCCAGATGGACCGTAAAGATTAGCGCCGTACCGCTGCCACTCGTCGGCACGGTCGGATCAGCCTTGAAGTTGCTACCACCTTCCGAAGGCATTGATGATTTATTAAGTTTTGAATAGGTAACGGCATACCTCGACATGCCTTCATGAAGTTCCAAAAGTTCCAATCCTCTCAGGATAATGCTATCGTTGCGAACCTCGCGGTAAGGATGTAAGTGACCAGAGATTCTGTAGTGACAGTAAAACCAGTCGAGCCGAGTTGAATATCTACGGGAAGAGTGGCATACCTTCGAAATAATCATGCCCTTCCCGGCGATGGGAGACGATTTCACTCGCGCTGGGGCCAACAGCCAACGATTCGCGTTGGGACCACCATCGGATAGTGTCCTTGTGGGTGAGAGCACCCATGGATGGTCACCATGGGTGTGCGAAAATTTTTTCAAAAAGCGGAAGACGGAAGACGGAACGGAAATCGCTAAACATGGTCATAAACTGGAGTACGAAACACGCAGACGGAAATAGTGCATGTAGCCAGAACTGGACCACAAGACGTTTTCATCGAAAAATGAACATCATGCAGGTTCATTTCTGCCACAGCTTCGACATTAGAGATGAGTAGGCTAGGCTCAAAGCTTATGCATAAGTACAAGTGTGGGTTCTCAAGCCACAGCATTCGGCCACACCAAGCGTACTGTTGTAAGCTAAAAATCCAGGTTCAAATCTGACTGCAAGCTTAAGCCTACGCCCCTCACCCTTAATGTCGCGATAGCACGAAGCCAAAAAACACACATGAAATGAACGAAAATTAGCAACAATATAGGAAACGTTGCCCCAAAATCGCGAGCAGCAAGTCACGGCTTGTCCGATAACCATACGGGACCCACATAGCGAGGTTCCTGCGGGGAAGATACTGTACTGACCGTTGTCGACGTCGGCACACTAACTTTAGTCTCCCTTTTGTTAGCCTGCACAGTGGAGCTCTTTGATTTTTCTTCCGCTTTCGTATTCCGCCCAAGAAAACGGAACACGAAAGCGGAACGGAAGAGCCAAAAACGGCCGGAAACTGGAATTCGGAATACGGACACGGAAGTTCCGCACACCCATGGTAGTCACTGACTCCAGGTCACTTTTGTGCAACAACAATAAGACTTGACCCTTGCCGTTTTTTTTTACTTTACAACACCGGAAGCCCAGCATTACCCTACTGAAACGTTACGACCTCTGTATCTTCCCGCCATGCTTACCCACTGCTGCTTCGTTGCGATGCTGATTGCGAAGGGCCTTAAGATAACATGGTCCCCAAAACTGGTATGGACAGTTGAAGCGTCAGGATCGGTAAACCAGTTTTGGAGATAGATTCAATTTTCTCATATTCTCTAACTACTTTCATCACGTTCTGTCTTTCAGATTTCGGGCTCAGTTCGGAAGGCAAAGTTGTTGTGGCCAAAGGCAAAGAGCGTTTCCTCAACGCACTCTACGCGTACGTTCGCAATCAAAAAGTCGACAACGCACCGCATGCAACCTGCAGGATCGCAAAGTATATGCTGATGTTATCGGCGTTAACTGTGAGTGTGTGGTATTTCTCTAGGACAAAAAAGATTGTGGATGAAACTTGTATGCTCGCCTCGGCCGTGTAAATGGGCCACGCCCCTCCCTGACCTCGTAGGTGTGCTAGTCTGCCTTACTGTGCTCGTAGCTAATGGTTGTCCATATTTGTATATTAGATTTCTATTTATGAAGGCCCGCGTGGTACAGTGGGAAGATGCGCTGCTGACACCCACACCGTCGAACGATCGATCCTGGCCCAGGCTAACCAAGCCTTTCATCCCACTAGGGTCGGGTGAATTGGTACTAGACTTGTCTGGGAAGGTAGAGACACTGACCTGGAATAGCGGCTGGCCTCCGTAGGTCGTTGTATAGGCTAAATACGCATTCGCCATGCCTCTACGATTTGAATGGAACACGAATGTGGCGGCGCGTCCTGAGGGGACTGATAAACGCCGATACCTTTACCTTTGCCTTTTTGATGTCAAAATATGGAATATTACGAAACTCCCTCTCCTGTAGGGACAACCATAACACAGTGGCTCAAGGAAGATCATTCTTTTGAACTTTTGCTTTTCTAATGTAAAGAAAGTATGGAGCACTAGGAAGAGCACCCCCTTGAGGCCGGAGAGGAGCGCCACTCACAAAGGTGACAACGATATCGTGACAAGACACTCAATGACCGATGGGTAACGGTTGCGGTGCGGACAACAAACTTCTTGCACAGTCTATTTATACCAAGCATTTACCCAGATCTGATCTCACTCCTCTTGAGTGGACAGTAATATACAATGAACTGGTTTAGTTCCCATAGAATTCCACTTCTGGAGTGGCCAAGCTGTTCTCCAGATCTAAACCCGATCGAGAACTTGCGGGGAATTCTTGTTCACAAAGTGTACAAAAATGGAATCACTTACGCTTCGGTTTCTGATGTGAAGAAGGCCATACTTGATGCATAGGCTTATAAAGAGAAAGCTGTTCTTGATAACCTTATTCGAAGTATGCCAGATAGAATGTTTGATGTAATTTATAAGAAAGGTGATGTAACGAAATATTAATTCTAGCTTGCTTGTTGGTATTTTTCACTTTGGTCAGTTTTTTTCATTAAGGTGAACTTATAATTTTGCACTAGTTTCTATCCTTAATTTTAAATAAAAATTTGTAGCTTCTTGCAGTAGTGAGACACCGTGCCTAGAAATTGTGTATGTAGGTTTTTGATAGTGAGTAATATCATAGTAACACTACTGTATCTCGCATGGGTATTTGAGTAGTTCTGGACAAATTGCAGGGTGAACTTATAATCTTGCACCGGGGTGTAGCATCCATTCTTTTCAGTTTTCTTTCAACTTTATTTTTGCAACTTGTTTTTATTCATTGCCTATTCAATTGCGAACACAGAAAGTCATTGTGCTTCTTGATTATTTGTTCCTAAAAGATGTGGTGTGTCGGGTTTCAGGCGCTGTGCCATTTGCTGAACGAGGAGGTCCAAATGACGAGTCTGTTCAACATTATCGAATTCGACGAACTGATTCAAGCCTGCCACAAGACGAGTCCACCGCGTTCACGCTGAATGCTGTTCGCTCCGGAGCGGCTGATTGTAGAGATTTTAGAAAAATCCTCAAATAATTTATAATCCTTGCGATCGATATTAATCAGATCACATCTGCTGTGTTAGATACCGGTCATCTGACGTTGCACAGAACATTCCAGTCAAGTAATCAGTGAACACTGATTATTGATCATATCGATCCTAGTCACAGAGTATTCACATTTCGACTAGTGTATCGTGTATCATAGGCTTTAAGCACCTTATTATTTCTGTTACTGTTATCAGTTTTCGTTTCGCCTGTAAGAGCATTTGATTCTCAGCGAACGCTTCCGCCAGGAAGCTTCTATCTACCTGCCTACTATGCAGGCATTAGACTCAGTAGAAGTGTCACTTTCGATCAGTTCAAATAGTATTCTTCATGATATCCAACATTGATTGATCGGCGTTGATCATTGATTGAACTATATTAGTTCACCTCCGTCATGATGATGATTCTAGTACGAAAACCGATTCTGTGATAATTGTGTGTGATTCGCAGTTGTTGATTCAGATACTATGTAATGATGTCTCTAAGAGGAGTTAATAAAAGATTTTTTCTATTGGCGATTTAATTGATAGCTGTGGATCGCCAAAGATAAAATGCTGAGAAATAAAGGCATGTAATGACCTTTACATATTTCTCAGCATTTTATCTAGCTCCAACCTCGCCTAAAGGAGATTTTTCTGGCTGTCTTTTATTTGAGCATTAGGAGCTCCTGTAGCTCCCGGCGGGGTCGCAGTCATACGGCTACTATAGGACCTCAGGTTTCATGTCTAAAGTTCTACTTAGTCCGCGCTTCGAGTTGTTTTCCTCTTAATTGACATAGCCTTATCCTTAGGACTTTTTCAGGACATGACTCTTCGTAGGCCATGGTCTATGGCTGGAGATGTTTCTGCTTCAAATTGCAGTTTACTAAAGAAAACTTCAATCCTTCTCTATTATTGCGTGCTTTCAAATTTCTTTTTTCTTTTCTTATTTGATTGCCAGTGCTGATTTGATTTATTCCGAGGTATGTCTGCTTAGTTTCTCATAACGGCCCACTTCGCCTTTTTTTCTTCTTTTTCGTTGACTCACAACTCTTGATCTCTGACATTTATTATACGCCGCTCACTCATGTTAATGTTTTGCTTGTTCTATGCTTATGGCGCGTCCCTGTACGCATATAATAAATAAATAAACCCATCCTTACTAATAATAAGCAAAACCTAGTTGTTCATTTGGATGGATGGATGGTTGGATGGATGTTTGGATGGATGTCAATTTCATTTCGTATACGATAGCGATTGATGGCTGGTGTATCTCTGCTTACCAATGATATTATCCTGACTATCACATTCTACAAGATCAGCCCCACACTTACCAGCCGTTCGATGGTATATCGGTCAATTCATATGAAGAGAAAATCTCGGCACTATTCCACTTATTGCACTTCTGTGGTCAGAGGAAAATCTTCTAGAACGATCCTTCCCGAACGTCGTCTTAAGAAGTTGATTAAGGTGCTGACTACGATTCTAGGTGATCAGCATGCAAATTAACCTACCTACGGTTAGGGGGAGAGGGGTGATGGCAGAGGAAAAAAATAACCCTTTATTTCTCGCCGCGTCCCATTCAACATTGTGATCAGCATGCCAGCGAACCCCCATGGTCAATGTTTGAGCAAAGTCAAAATTCAAAGTCAAAGACAAAGGGTACTTTTCCTCTTAATGCCCATCATGCTCATATCTTGATGCACATCCTTGAAGCGGTCTTATCATATCATGCTCGAGCCATAATCAATTTATTATCAAGCTGTTAAACAAAATCAACGACTTATCTAAGCTAGAAAACAGCTTCATACGATAACCTCTGAAACATCTCTCTTTTGGAAAAACTCCTCATTCTTGCGAGAAAAGAACGGCTTTTGCTTCCATACCGGGCAGACTAAACAGGCTGCACACGACCATAGGTGGATGCGAAACGGTATGATATCGAATAGCATGATATGATAAGTTGCTCCAAGGTTGTGCATTAAAATACGAGCATGATACGATACGTTTGGGCATGATATGATATTTGGGCATTAAAAAGGAAAAGTACCGTCAAAAGTTTCTAGGACCTTTTTTGTGCGATAAATGGAACAGTATCGAAATTTCGATTAAACGAAGTGTCACTCAACTCGGCAGGTATGTAATATAGATTTACGTGTTTATTTATTCATTCAACGAAGCAGGCGAACAGAAGCTGGGCGGCCGATGGACCGATGAACTCAATAATGCCTATTATTTGATATTACACACGCCTGTTCCTTCTGCTGGAACATACTCTAGAAAAATGGCGTTGTCACAAAATAGAACATGGAAGAAATATTAGTGAGAGCAAAAATAAACAGTAGGCACGAACAAAAAACACCATGTACAAAAAATACCGGAAATTTGTAGAACAAGGGAAAACACGGCATGCAATCAAACGATATGAACAAACTAAGACTTTAAGGGAGAGTCTGATGGTTCTCAAGAAGTGTTTCTCAGAAAAGAGCTAACGGGAGTATGAGTATTTCTAGACTAATAATTTTTAATAGATGAGAGACTATTTTTGTAAAGAAAAATCATCCAGTAGAAGAGAAGTTCGTCAAAACGTCAATCGATATAAAAAAATAAATTTTACCGGTACGCAAGTTATAGAGGAGCTTCCTTGAAGTTCACATCCTCTCTACATTCTTTCTTTGTTATGGTGACTTTAACCGGGTTACATATTTGTATAAGAAGATACTGAAAATTTAAAGGGATTCGGCCTGAGTAACATTATTGCACATGAAAAATGGCAAGAAAATCGGCGATTACGATAAAAAATGAGATAATTAATTACGTTGCGTTAAGACGTAATGTTCCGATTCCAGATACCGGGTGCAACACCGTACAGAAGACCGTCGATGAGTCTGATTTCGCTCGGATCCAAATGATGCATACCGATCAGGTTCTCGTGGAATATCGCCGATCCCTGAAAACAGCCAAATCCTCTAGTTAGCGAAGAACTATTGCTGATTTTGAAAGATGGTCGATATTTACAGTACCGTCGGTAAATTTCCGCCAAAACGTGATACAAACGATATAAATCGTTTTTACCGTTCACCCGCCATAGATCACTTTAGCATTATTTGTCATAGATAAATACACATGATCATAATCAGAAGAGCATGATCTATCCAACGGTGAGAAAAGTCTAGTGAAATTATGAAAATATTGGTTTTCATGTGTGTTCTATGAAAATGTTGGTTTTCATGTGTGTTTCTTGACTTTATCAAGCGATGATATCCTTTTTTGATGTTACATAGTTACGTAAATTTCATAACATAAATCTTGGATGTAACTTAATGAGAAATATCCACAGCGTGTAATGAGCGAGGACCGCCTAAGGATGTTGACCTTGTGTGGTCATCGCTTGATGAGGTCAAGGAACACACATTAAAATCAAAATTTTCGAAATTTGACTACACTTCCATTGCCGTTGAATAGATCATGTTCGCCTGATCACGGCCATGTGTTTTTTATTCTATTCAATACAAATAATTCTAAAGTGATTTATGGCGGGTGAACGTTAGAAACGGTCCGTATCGTTTATGTTTATCTCGCGCTACGGCGAAAATTTACTAAAATTCACTTCAATTTACGGTACTGCACTATTTGCGCCTTCTGTGTAGCGTCCTCTTTCCTGTTGAGAATTGTCTCCTTCATGTGCAAGTAGCAATGCGCATAATTAATAACGGTTTGTTTTTGCAAAAATGAAGCGCAATCAATAATTAACGTCCTTGATCGAATTTGCTCCATTGCATTAGTGGTGCAGTCCTGTGGCCCCACATATAGGCAAACTTACTGGTCGTTCCGGTTAGGCTGCTATTCCTGACGCCACCGGACTGCGCCACTTACGCAATGGAGCAAAATCGATCAATGACGTTAATTATTGATGGCGCTTCGATTTTGCATTTTCGCCGCACCGCGTCCAAACGAGCCTTAAGGGAGAGGGTCGTAATCGTGAGTAAGAGAGCATCTACAGTGAGCTGTTGTTATGACGGTCTCGCAATTCATCCTTCGACCACCCCTTTTTGGCCCGATCCCATTTTTTGACCTCGAACAGATATAAATAGCACCCAAGCACCCTCACTCGCCTTAAGGACGATCCCAAGGAGGTGCTACCCGTCAGTAGGTGTAATTCTTGCCAATTCTTTTATCCTGTGTAGCGCGAAAAGGTGAAACAAAATAATAGTAACCCTTCTTATGCTGTACGCTGGCTATATTTCACTACCTACACCTTTATTTTTTGGGATTAGGCGACTTCTTAATTGGACGCACGTAGTGTTGTGTTAAGAAGCGCTACTGACATCCGTGTGGTCGATTTATCTTTTTCCGAGCCAACCAAGCAATCCATTGCTCCGAGGTCGGTAAATTGGTACCAGACTTTCTGGGAAGGTGGAGACACTGACTTGGTATAGCTGCTTGCACACGCAAGTCATTGTATAGGCCGAATCCGCATTCACTAAGCCTCTACGACTCTGAATTGGACACCAATACGTCGGAGCGTCCTTCATGGACTGATAAACGCCGACACCTTTACCTTTTACCTTTTACACTTTTAATTATTCGAGATAGAGGGCTTCTGAAAACTTTCGAAGACAACCAATGGGTAGGAGCAAAAAGAACCGAAAGAGCCGTAAAGACGTGATTTGTTGGAGCAAATATGTATTCACTGACCCTTCCGTAGGTATCTAGTAGGATGTAGAAGATTCTTACCCAGTGCTCTAATGGATCCATGAGGAACGGCCGTATCAGGTCGCCATTGTAGTGCTCCTCGGGTTTCCACGGTAAGAATCGCTGGCGGTGCTTCTCGTCGCGACTATCCTTCGGGTAGATACCGACGCTGGCCAGACATCTGTATGAGAAACTTTGAGATTCTTATCGAGAAGGCGAAGAATTTCTTAGTAGAGTTTTAGCTTTCAGAATGGTAAAAGTGCGCAGTACAGAACCTTGCCACCGCGAAATCCTCCCACTCGTGATAAGGACATAACGTTTTCTCATGGAAGAGTTGCTCTGAGAAGACTTTCATCGCTGATCGGCTCATTATATAGCCACTGCCGCCGGCGTTGTAGCCATGCCGTTTCTGAAACACACTGCTTGCGGGCTTAGTTCAGAATTCGAACGCTTTGTTCTTCGCCCTAATTCCATCAATAGTATGTAGTCAGTGTAGGAAGTCCGGTACTTGAAGCAAAACCAAGATGGATATAACAGTTTATTCGCGCTAACTTTTCGGCGTCCTCGTTTTCATCAGAGCCTGGAACAAGTCGAGTTCAACATGAGAAACCACCCACTCAACACCGCACGAAATTCTCTGAAAAAAAAATAGGAGAAAACTGAATGATCATTGAGCAAATGAAAAGTGTGACAAAAGGCTACCCTCTGACAAGTTTCAGTTTTCTCTTATTTTTTTTGGAGACTTTGATGCGGTGTTGGGTGGGAAGTTTCTCAGGTTGAACTCGACTTGTTCCAGGCTCTTAAGAAGGCGAGGAAGCCGAAACGTTGGCCCGAATAAATTGTTATATCAAACTGCTATATGGTTTTGTTTCAAGTACCGGGTTTCCTACACAGTGCCACGGATACATCGAGAACCGGACGTGGGATGTCCATCAATGAAAAACAGCCCAGAAGCGCTCTTCTCAGAACCCACCATCCTACGCTTCAACCTGAAGCCGATATAGTGTGGCTCGTTTGGATCGAATGTGGCTAGATATGAACGCAGATTCTCCATAACCACGTATGTGTCGTCATCCGCTTTATAGTACCTGAAACGGTGAGGAATGTGGTTACCTCAAGATTCCAGCAACTATCATGATAAACCTAGCTCCTTCAATCTTGATGGAGCACAGCATTGAAGCAAGCAATAAAGGGAAGATATAGGGTTACATGGATATTTTTGCATATTCATAACAGTCATGAATTTATTTATTTATTCATTTATTTATCAAATACGTCAATTAGGTCAATTGACGCGCTAAAATATAACAGCATTAGTAAATACTAAATCAAACAGAGCACACCTGTGAGAACACAACATAACAGAAAAAAATGTTAGCCGTGGAGGGAAGAGGCTTAACGGAAAATCGCAAAACCAAAAACCAAAGAGAACCAAGTGAATGACCCTTGGACGTGTCGACATAAGGTATGGCCAATGGCAGGTAAATAACTAAGCGAAATTCTAGTATTACCGATTTTTGCGGGTTACTATTATGTATACTAGAACATGATGTTGTAATGGTGGTGCAAGGTTCGCAGTGAAAATCACACCTCAGGCGGGCTTCGAATCCCCGTCTCGCGCCTAACCAGAGCTGTGCCGTGCCTAACTGGTCCAAGTATACAACTAAACTTTTCTCCGCCTACAGTGTCCAGTATAGAGAGCCCGGCAGAGCCACTCCGGCAATTACTGTCCTAACTCCGATCAGTACTCCAACCATAATGCTCATCAAGCTCCTTTCGTGGCCCAAGTCTCCCATCGTTCTCTTTCCTGATCCAATACTATTCCTTTACCAATGAAGGTCCGACCTGAAATACCGATTGGTGACTGTGTACACATATACGAGGTAGATCTGGATTTCAGGTGCTATTGTCAGCTTTATGTTTGCTTTTCTGGACAATGTTTCGTTTCACGTTTGTTGTTGCCTTAATTTTGGTTTTCTATATGGATTAGTTCTCGCTGTCACTCCTTTTGGTTGTGCGGTTACTAAACCTATAGATAATAAATAATAATAATAAATAACAAATTAATTTTGTAATGGCTCAGATAATGATATTAGTCAGTCGGTGATGTCCACATTTCAAAGAACCACTGAACCTCTAAAGCACTTAATACGTAGCACGTTCCGTAGCCGGCGTGGTACATTTCAGGATCTTGGCGAAGGGCGTGGTAAGGCGAACTACTAAGAGCTAATTGGAGCTAAGCTTGCTCGTTAGAAGTAGCATTTCAATTATATCCAAAACTGCTGAAGATAATAGTAAGGGAAGCGTAATTAGACGAAAACAACTAACAAATGAAACCTCACGTGAACCCTGGAGCTGTTTACTTACCAATCATATTCCGACGAAATATTCGTGTATACATAGTACAACGCCAATCGCGTTTTCCAGAACAACTTGAAGTAGCTGTCCGGAAGTTCCGAGAATATCGTATGGTATGGAGTGAAGTCGTCGAGGAATCGGTCGCTATTGGTGAGGATATGCTGGGCGTCGCATCGGCGTAGCCATGTGGAATTGATGGCACGAAGCTGCAAGCGTTTTTGATTAATTGTTTTTCAACTTTATCAATCCTGTATCTTTAACATATTAACAACAAAATAACAAGCGAATACAATACAATAGCTCCATTGGCCTACCCGTGTTTTGTGATAAACCGCCGTCGTCATTACCCAACACAGAATAGACCCTTGTCTACTTTGGGTTCGTGCTGCCACTGAGACTTTTATATTTCGTGTGAGAGTTTCGTTGTAGATTCTGAATCGTTAAAACTTCTGGAGGAAACGGGAATCAGAATTGTAAAATACTAAAGAACTCGGCCATTAAGGATCCCCATAATTTTTCGAAAAATTCGTCAAAACTCACTCGAAACCGCTGTCATCGATTGGTACAAAAGGCAGTAATTCAATGCCGGTCTTGTACTGCACTTCGTACAGGACATAGAATGACGTTAATACAAGGAACAGTGAGATCGCGTAGGAGACTTTCCATCGTCGCAAAAGTCGCCATCTGGCACGAGCGATAGCGAACATCTCAAGTACAAGTGTATAATTTCATCACATCTACTCTATTTCCTCTAAGCTCGCCTCAGTAAGGAAGTTGGGTACTTTACTAGGAAATGATCCGACCCTCTCATATCATCATATCGTCTATAGCGAGGCATATCACATCTCCAGCCGACAGTCGTTTCCCGATTTTGTTGTGATCCGGTCGATTATGTATATGTTCAATCTCTCAAAAAGCGAGAAAGTTGCGATGCACTTTTGCTAGAAAAAGGAGTGCATCCGAAGAGGAAGAAGTGCCGATTTGGGCATGATATGAAGCTGATTACACGGGGTGGAAATTTTTTCTTGTCAGCATACAATTGAAGTGAACGCAGCCGGTCTCAGCAGCTGGTCAATCCGAATGTTGATTGCAGTTAGAATGTTAACGATATGATGTGGTATGATATGGTGATATGACAGGAACGGATCAAGTTCCAGGAAGGTGCCGAAAATTTTAATGAAAAAGTATTTGAATATTCTCAAAAGAAATAAATAGGAAAAATGGAACTGAGGCAACTCACGGAAAGGGCGGTAAAGTAGGCAAGTTTAAGTGGCATAACGAATTAATTCAGTGAGAAGTTCTCAATGCATCTAAGTGCATATTGTGGAAAATCGTAGCGTACCAGATTCTGTCACTGGATTGGTTGTAGTGTTCTGAAAATCTATGACTCAATATTCCCAAATAAGTCACTATGAACAGCGATAAAAGTAAACAGAACACAACACACACAAAACGGCTGGCCACGGCAGTCGTTGCGTTGGGAAAATTGTTAAACTAAATTCAAGTTATTTAACTGCAACTTTGAACATAATTCGAGTGCATGGCGCGTCTGATGAGGAATGGCCTGTGTCCAGCAGCACGAGCGCTCTTCACCTCAAAATATTTGCCACAGAATGCATCAAAATAACTTTTTGCATCGATACCATGAGCTGAGAACCGCTCATCAAGTCATTCGTCAACTTGTCTATATCCTTAATTACAGGGGCGGGCCGGTACCTCACGCATTAATTATAAATCGCTACCGTAAGGAGCCAAGCTGACTAAAAAGGTGAGGTTCCTAACCAATTGGCTCGATTCAAAAAACTTCTAGCTGGGTACCTGAAGCCGTAACATAAGGGTTTCTCTATACTGTCTACTTTTGTTGACCGTTTGCTTTCCTTCTTCCGTCTTACTTTTCAGTTTTATCAATGTTCTTTTTATATGTCGTCACCAGCCATTCAGCGGGGCCGCCAAATGAACTAATGAATAGTAGGAAACATATGGAGAACATTAATAATAACAAATAAAACGGAGAACAAAAAGCATGCAGCAAAAGACGGCGAGGAACTGATGGAATACGTCAGCGAGAGTACGGTGACGGGCAATCGCGGCAGGACCAAACAAACATCGTGATTTCGCTTATTTATTAGTTGCATAGGATCGTTTGCTAAACTAGTTTACTCTCATAGCTGTATGAATTTGAACCGCACACTTTTGATGTGTTTGTAAAAAGAAATAGTTCTCCACATATGGTCTCCACATGTAATAAATGTTTAATGTTGAAGGGTCGCTACAGACACCAGCACGGTCGTGCCATCGACCCCCGTCCAGGTTAACCACGTCCTCCATCCCTCCAGGGTCAGGTAAATTGGTGTCAGAGCTCTCTGGAAAGGTGAAAACACTGACTTGGAATAGGGGCTGTGTCCCCGCAAGTCAGTGTCTGTGCCAAATACCCATTCACCGTGCATTTACTATCTTGAATGACAGACGATTGCGTGGCGCGTCCTTAGGGAACAGATTGACGACGACCCTTTTACTTTTACCTTCAGCCGGCGCCGGACTCCCTCTCTCAATGGCACTATGCCACGGCATGATGACACATAGTAGGTAACCCTCTGACTCAAGGCATAGTAGGGTAGGAGGGGATGTAAGGTAATGTAATGGAGTGTAGCACAATGTAACGTAGAATATCATTTTTGACAATACAAAATATTGAAGTTCTTGGATAGATTGAGTAAGTTTGCCAGAAATGCTAGGTCCGGCGCTCGAGAAGACAAATCAAAATCAAAAGGATCAAAAGTTTCAAACCATTTTCAGGAGCCATTTTTATGCTCTATTACAAACCTGGCTTGGCACAACAGCGCGATGCAATAAAAAGATTAATAAGACAGAATGAGAACAGGGTCGTTTCAAGGAGAGAGTACTCAGAGCAATCCTGTGTCTCTGTACCCATTAGATATGAATAATGAAGATAAAAATGTAAACTATGTAACGAATCGTGAAAAGACAGACTGCTTTGTAATTTGTACAGAAATCCTCATGTACAAACAAAAAAGACTGAGTGGACTGAAAAGTCTACATTGGGCTTATATTCAGTCTGTGGAGGAATGCTTGTTGGTGAGATGTTCAACATCGTAAGCCGATGCGTTTGGGGAAAAAGTGGACCGAGACCGTTTTCTCTTTCCCCAGCGCGGATATATCTACGCATCTACGATACCAATCTCACCAATGGCCATGCGGACACCTCGCCTATAAGAAAGAACAAGTTACCGGAACTTCACGCTTCAGCGGCTTCAAAAGCGGCTAGTGCAATCATCGAGGCGTATGTAATTCAGCTAGATAACAGTTCATTTTTTTATCTGGCTTAAAGTGCTTTGGAAAAGTGCTCTTCAAATACGAAGTTCAATTTTATCCTAATGCAGAGACAATAACCAGTAATCGTAATTTAGTTAAATGTAGCCACAGGTTGTACAGTACCGGAATGATAAAGCGGCGTTAACGGCGCTTTCTTGCGCAGAGACAGCCGTTTTTCGTTTTTCCATATTTTTTAAAATTGGTTCGTTCGTAAAAATAAGTATGTTTTTAAACTCAGCAGCTCGAGCTCTAACTTTTCGTATACAAATTTTCCATGTTTGCGGAGCCGTTAACAAGCGATTTTTTGACCCCTCGATTTTCGGTCCCTTGCCCCTTCGACTCCTCGTCTGGTGACTCATCGCTCGAACGACGCCCACCTTTGTCTACTTATCCTAAACTTCCTATGTCCTTCCTATGTTAACTTCCTATCTCTCATCGACGCTGCCGTACCACTGCGCCGCGGACGCCCGTCCGTTCATGTGCAATCATCGCTCTATAGATGAACTAAGGTAGGCTCTGTCCAGGTCACCACGTGCGGACCCCAAAACGGCACCTTTCGACGCATAAAAACGTCGCTGCCGCCGTTCTATCGTTAAGGCACGTCCGGTACTGTAATTAACGGGAAATACTCAGTGAGGCTGACCTTGTGCGGCCGTCATCCTGACGAGGTCAAGGAACATTCGCATGAAAATCAAAAATTTTGGAATTTCATCAATCTTTATTTACACCATTGGATAGATCAAGCTCTTCCGATTCTAGCCTTGTCTCCTTCACTTAGTTAAAGTAAGGTTTAAGAGAGCTACAGTAGAAGTGGTAAAATGGGCTGTTTAGTTCTAATCGAAATTTGGCGGATGCCTACCGACGGTCCTATGCAAAAGTGGTCTCTAGATCACCTTCAGCTCACAAACTGCAAGGTCTTCCTAAAGCGCATATGTTTACCTACGGTTTACGCTGGTCAGAGATGGTACCATCATGGTATCCCGCGCTTATTTACATCAATTACAGAATATCCAGTTACAATTTGACTTTCATCCTCGATAATCATTTTGGCATAAATTTAGAAATAAATAAATGAATAAATAGAGACTGCTTACTCGGTACTCTGAAGACGAAGAGGAACTGGGTAGACAGCGAAAGGATTGGATGACTAAATCTGCAGTTGTCGGTCTCGACAATGCTGACCGAACCGCTTCTCGGACTTTTCTTTAAATATCGCTCTCAAGCCGAGCTCTGATCGTTCAATCTTTCCATGATATCGGGTACAGCGCTACATCCCCCTCAGACATCCCGCTTAATTTCAGAAAACCATCACACACTCGATACCATCGCCAACTGTCATACGCGCGGCTTTTCCATTAATGTGAACGTCTCGTAAGCGGAACCGAGTGCAGAGCGTCTGAAGAAGTTGTCGATTGTGATCTTGAGAACTGATCGATCGATTCGCATCCGTATTTAACAGGGAATGCCCAAAACACCGTAAAGACACAAGAAGGTCGTAGTAAATCCGCCGAATTCCTGATACTGGGGCGGAGTTGACGCTGCCCACCCCTAGCGAACGCCTCCATCCGTCGTCCAACTCTTACAACTACACGGTATACCTTTCCCCAGAGGACCCTTGAGCACTTCTTGCCACTCCATTTGGATTCTCTAAGCTCTGCCCAAGCAACATTTATCCATTCCTTCGCTGCCTGATTCAGTTTGACTATACTCACATTATTCGCTTTGCATGTGCTTGATCACGTAACTAGAATAAATAAATAAATAAATAAATTTCTCAGTAAACCTGTGTTTTCCTTTCGTTTTCTGGGTGGTGCGCACCTCTGTGCGTTTTGAATAAATAAGTGAGCTACATGGATTTCACCAATGTACCGATGAAGCTCAAGAACGCACACTTCTCATCTTTTGGTAAGAAGTAGGTGAGATTATGTAGAAAACATAAACAGATCGAAAAGAGGATGAGAAAATGGCGAAGAGAATTAGCGAACGAGGTCATGCTGACTAATTGCGCCATGTTTATGGCAGCACACCAGTTAACATGGTAGCTACAACATTGCACAACGATAATTAATGTTTTCCTTAGTTTAACTTTTTAATCTTATGTAATTTCTAGCAAAATCTATGCTGATAAAAATTGCCTCAAAAAGATGAAAGGTATACAGGGTGGCGAAAAATACGTGCGCCATAAAAAGCGTTCATAATTCATCTTTCTCAAGACGACTGCTCGAATAAATTTATTTATAGTCAAGAGCAGGACGTGTTTTTTGTGGTTACCGAACGTTTTTGAAGTGGCTGGCTCCAGTTCTTATATAAGTGCTATTTTATTATTAGGTTGTAAACCTTCCAATTGAACTTTTACCACGTCTTAATTTTTCAAATTTATTTTTTTGAAACAGAACCCAATTGAGATATGTATGGTACATTATTGGTTTACTATATGTCGCCTTCTTGCTGGTAACTGTTTTACTCCATAAGCGTGGAACCCTGCCGGTTTATTGACGAACAACTTTAACACCACCGTTTTGAGGTGGCCTTACTTTTTGAGATTTTTTTCTTCCGCGTGTTACTAAAGGAACGGGAAGAAATTGTATTCTGTAATAGCAATGTCTGAAGATTACGATGCATAAGGTATAGAAGTCTAACAGTCCTCCAAAAAATTTTCCCATGTGATTTTTTCGAAGACATCCTTGGCCGGGTTGGATGGGTAACGTAATCAGCCCTACTTACCCTTCGGTTTGCAAGCCATAGCATCCAGTTCCTGACAGAGTCGATTGCCAGTCACTAATGCATCTTTAGGTAGAAGCTACTATTCGATAAATTCCGAAGAGCTCTAAAAAACGCGAGGAATCTCCTCCTTGAGGTGCAGTTCAGATTTGGTGTCGATTTTCCTTGTTCACCACGACCAAGCCAGTGGGGTCTCCGGCTATGAATAGCGTGTTTCACCAACTTCTCATATACAACAGCCAAGTTATTTCACCGGTTGCGGTTCCTTTCGAAACTTGAAAGTTTCGTACGCGACGTTACCCTAGCGTTGAGCTATGTATGTAAGGGACATATAGCGGGTAAGATTTCGGCCACAATTTTGTACCTATCCCAACACATTAGAACGCTTTGCAGCTATTATGTATGAGCACTGGAACTTTTCTACAAAGTCGTGGGTGGTGCTTGATGGTCCGACTTCTGTGGGTGAGGGACGTTTGTTCGCAATGTCGGCTCGACCAAGGGCGCGAGACAGTTCCTGTGGATACAATTAGCGACGACTCGCGCAGCGACGGTAAGCTGACTACGGCGACTCCACCGTAGTCGGTGGTCTCGATGTCGACCAAATTCGAAGGTGCCTGCCCTCGATCAATGAAACACCTCACAAAGTGATTCGAATAAGCACTCACTGGATTCAAAACCATGAAAACCTATACGTTTTCTGGACCAAAATTTATTCCTCTATCGAATAAGCTAAGAACGAACGCTCATTCAGTAACACTAATGGAACTTTTTAATAACTGATGAAGGAGAAACACGAAGCTAATAATTTCATGGGAAGCAAATGAGTGGAACTCCGATTCATGAAAAGTTGGAATGAAAAGCGTGAAGTAGCCATCCAAGTCGGACCATAGATGGGACGTGTCTATTAATCAATAGATGTGACCTCAACAGTTGGTGACATCAACGTTCCGCCTAGGGGCCGCGAGGTCGAAACAGCATCTGCAGTCATAAGGGTACACCTCTGCAAGTGTCAAAAAAACAAAATGAAACACAACCCAATTCTCGCTTCTTTTCTTATAGCACAGGCAATCCTTCGTTTAATCTCCTTTTCGCTGGTTTTTCAAAATTAGAAAATTAGGAAGTGGTTAACGATTCAGGGAAAGTGTAGGAAGCACAGCCGTTAGTGTTACAGAAAGCGTTCTTACAATTAGCTTATTCGATAGAGGATGAAATTCTGATCCAGAAAATGTATGGGTTTCCATGGTTTTGAATCCAGGTGCTTATTCGAATTACTTTGTGAGGTGTTCACTGATCGAGGGCAGACGCCTTCGAATTTGGTCGACATCGGTATCACCGACTACGGTGGAGTCGCCGTAGTCAGCTCACCGTCGCTGCGCGAGCCGTCGCTAATTGTATCCACAGGAACTGTCGCGCGCCCTTGGTCGAGCCGACATTGCGAACAAACGACACTCCCCCGACTTCTGTGGCTACTTTTAGCCCATCCAAATCAGTGCTAGGTGTCCGTAGCGGAGCTATTTGTTCTCGAACCCGTCATAGTCTTCCTTGACTTCCTGGAACCAACCTGTTCTGGAGGAATATACAGGACACCTTAGTCCATTACACAGCAAGATTTCAGAATTGGACACTGCAGCAGAACGCCCTAGTCAAAACCCATTGAAGTCATGCAGCTGGGGTCCTATGTTAAAGGCCTCATAATTCAAAGGAATTGTAACGAAATCGAACGGGTGATAAGTAGTTCAAAAGAGCTTTAGCTACCTTATTAAATTTTTTTTCGAATGAGAAATGCAGAAGCTTCAGCAGAAGTTTTACTATGCGATGAAAAAATATTCAATCGGAAGGTTCACAACCTAATACTTCATGTAAACGATTGTACGCCGCAAGCAGTAGTTTTCTATATTGTTACAAATTTTGATCATCTCTTTTCACAATCTATACAAATTTCGGACTTCAGGATTTTTCTGTGATTACTGAAACGGGATAGTCCAACGTATGCAGTTACGGGATGTTAAAGGGCTACAAAACCGTAGACTAAAAGGAGCCGATTTCGGTCTCATGATGGTGCACTACTGATTTGACTGCATGTACCGTTACTGAACAGGAAAAGTGGGATGTTTCTGCTTCAAGATTCTTCAGGATTACTGCAGCTTCTACAGGTGTCTATTCTGCAAAGCCTTTCGCATTGCTTTTATCTTTTCTATCTATAGAAATTCAAAAAAGTCTTGCCTGAAGCACTGAAATCGCTTGAAGCCATTAATTTTATTGGAGCTCAGGATCTCCTTGTGGTTTTTCGCTTGCAGTTATTCAATGGAGCTGTTTTGGGAAAATGAGAGTGATTTTGAAACTTTTAACCCACGTAGACAGCAAAAAGTTTCTGATCGAAACAGACTTTGAGCTCATTGCGACCTCATTGCGGCGCACCTCGAAAAATTCCTACAATTTTTTTCAATTCTGCTTACGTATGATAGATAAGAGTTTGTGCTCTAAGTAGGCGATAACTCCAAAGGCTGAGCTTTTACGTACTATCAATTGAATCGAGTTGCAAAAATGTTTGAGCTGTATGGCCATTTTTATCAACTTCACGTCATTTTATTAGTCAATCCTCCTCTTACTATTAGGGATACCATGCCATTCCTATTTATCGACAGTCCATTTACACCTACTTCTGGGTTTCGCTTGAGCATGCACTTCGCCATCCCATTGCTTTACGATCTCCTGGACGGCTCATCGAGGAACACCAAGTCTCGAAGGAATCGTCAAGTCCTTCAACCCACCCGCCGGCCATTGTGCAATCGTGTTTTGAGTTGAACAGTTCTTCGAAATGGATTGGAAATCAAGATTATCCTTCGAAAAAACGATAACGAGCATCAAATAAATATTTCAGAAGGAAAAACCATGCAGAAAGATACTGTACAGCAGTTAAAAATCAGCCGAATGTAGCGCGCACGTAATTTTTTGCCACCCTGTAGATGAAGGTGTCGGCGGTAATCAGTCGCTTAAGGATGCGCCGCCGCATTCGTCTTCCATTCAAAATCGTAGAGGGATGGCGAATGCGTATTTGGCCTATTCAATGACTCAAGGGGACCAGCCGCTATACCTGGTTTAAATTTACTCGACCCCGAAGGGACGGAGGTTTGGTTAGTCCGAGCGAGGATCGATCGCCCGATTATGTCAGTAACGAAAACGGTAGATACTGCTGAATAAAGAAAGTGAATGATTGAACGGAGAAAATGAGGTGTTCATGGGTGGAATTTTCCCTAAAGCCTTTTAATAATTCGTTGACGCGTGGGAGACGTTGATCGGCGGGCGATAAGGCGAAACGCCTCCCATGCCGGATCTTCTCCGGGGAGATCTACTCCGCTGGTCATGCATTTTCCTCCAAGCATTCTCTCAGACAGGAATTCTATTGGAGACAAAAAAACGTTGGTGGGTGCTCAACCAGAAGGTTTTCTTGAAAACGATTTAGTCAACAGTTAGCCAGTACGCTTTAATTTCGTTAAATCTCGCCATAAACAGTTTCAGGGCACTGTGTGGTCAAGGGGTAGGAGGCGCTGCGTGCCCAGAACGGCCAAGTTATCGAACCACTTCTGAGGCCAACCAGTTGTTCCACATCTCCAGAGGTATTAGGTGTCTGCCTTGGCGGAACTGATCAGAACCGAGATTTTCTTAGCCAGTTTTGTGAAATAGGCTGGCTTTGGGTTATGGATATGTAAGAGGCTCTGGGTAGAATTGGATAAGGAGTCGGGTAAGTTTAAGTTCCTACAGCAAGCGCTGCCTCCGGAATCTCTAAAACTGGAAACTTTCTAAACTAAGAATAAAAGAATCGTAAAAAGAAAAATAAATATGATAAGAAGGTATCTAAAGTTCGATCAACACGACACTAAAAAAGTATCCAGAGAAGCGCCCCTCCAATGCAACATTAAATAACAGAAAAAATGCAATCTTAGATTTTGTTTGTTTTAAGCGTCTGGCGATCTTATCGGAGATGTAGAATGACTTGCACAAACACTCTGCTATTGCACGATCTATCGTCAGCTAACCTAAGCCTTCCGTGATTGGGTAAATTGCTACCAGACTAGTCAGTGCAGGTGACAACTTTTACTTGTAAAGCTGCCGTCATTGTATAGGGCAAATAAGCATTCACCATGCATCTCCTATTCTGGATGGAAGACGAATGCGTTGCACATTCTTAATGTAAGGGAATTTGTAAGGGCTTGTTCAGACGACGCGCGTCGAAAATGCAAAATCGAAGCTCAATCGATAATTAACGTCATTGATCGAATTTGCTCTTTTGCATTAGTGGCGCAGTCCGGTTGCGCCTCATATAGGCAAAAAAAATCAGGCATATAATCACATAGGAAAGAAATTGAACGAAAAAAGTGAATTTTGTCAAAATTTCCATTAATAAGGAATAGCAGCCTTCTAAAAAACCCGAGCGACCAGTAAGTTTGCCTATATGAGACGCAACCGGACTGCGCCACTAATGCAAAAGAGCAAATTCGATCAAGGGCGTTAATTATCGATTGAGCTTCGATTTTGCATTTTCGACGCGCGTCGTCTGAACAAGCCCTAACGCATACCATACCACATTTCCTTTACCTTTTACCTACATGTGTATGCCGGAATCGGTCAAAATCTCGGCCTAAATTCATGACGGGTATCGGCACAATATAACTGAGAATAAACCCCAGGTCGGCGCGATTATTCACATCCATGAACGCGCCGCGGAGTTTATTTGGGGGATATCGCGGGTCTATTCCACTCCGCGGCGCGTTCATGAATGCGAATAATCGCGCCGACCGGGGTTTACTCTCGGGTATATTGTGCCGATACCCGTCATCCATGGAGCCGGAACCCTCACCAATAGCCCTCTCTTCTATTCCTCCATCACCTTTGCTATCAGCCGCCGTCTTCGACCATGATGTCGTTTCGAGCGCCTGCAGTGTAATTACACACCGCTCGAACGCGACGCCTAATTTTTCGAACCTCGCACATTTAGTTTTTACTACCTTCTATGGTTCGTGATTGTTCTGATCTGTCGTTCTCTGAATCGATGAGCAAATAATGGATCCTGTGGTGCTGAGTACTGCTGAGAAGCATTTCATCGCTCACGGACTTGCCGACAACTTGCGGAACGACGGACGAGGGTGAGTGGCTTCAGTTATTGGTTCCTTCTTAAAATTTTTGTGTTGTCTTAAAATATAATTTTCTTAGTGTCTAAAAGGTGATTTCAGCTGTGAGGACTTTCGACCGTTCTGGATTGAAAGCCCGGCATTGTGCACAACGAATGGTTCGGCTCGTGTGAAGATTGACACCACGGATATCCTAGTAGGTGTACTGAACACATTTTGCATTCATTCTCTTTTTTTCTTTGTTCAGTTTCTCAGTTCGTTTTCAATTCGACGTTTCTATCGGAAGAGGTTACCAATTTAAGTGCTTGTTGGTTTTATGATTTGATGAGGTGGGTAGTATACCTGGTTGTGCAATACACGGTTGGTAAAGGAAGGGGAGGGGGTGCAGCCAGTAGAAGTGTTGTAATTATTGTTTGTACTGGAATCCTTGAAATAAGTCAACTTTTTCAAATGTTCATTTCATGTTCGATTTTTGCATACGCGAACAACAATTTGGGCGGGTTTTCGCAAAAAAAAAGGACCTCGGGGAATTGTTCCTTCATTTGCACCATCCAGTATACCAGGGCTCAGATTCATGAACGGACGAGCAGTCTCCGAAACCGCGGCGCAACCAGAACCAGTCGATGAAAGATTACGTCTAAGATAGGAAGTTTATGATGAGTAGACAAAGGTGGGCGCCGTTCGGGCTATTTCTCGGGGTTTATCGGGGATTTACCAATGATGAATCTGGGCCCAGGATATTTTTGGTTTGGAGGTATAAGAGTAACAGTGCAACCAAATATATAGTATAGAATCACTTGCGTTCTGAGGTACCTAAGACGCCTAGAAGGGCAATAGTTTTTGGATTAAGTGATTATTGTAAATCTAGGCACAAATGGGCTTTCTTGGTGCAGTGCTGACTAGACTAGACCTAGACTTTCAATAATCACTCAATAGTCAGGTGCCACTCGCACTCGCACAGTCGAACGACTGATCTTCGCGGGGCCTAACCAAGTCTCCCATTTCTCTGTGGTAGGTAAACTGACACCAGATTTATCTGGGAAAGTGAAGGCACTGTCTCACCGTAGCGAATGGCAACGGATGTCATTGTATAAGCTCAACGCGCACCTTTATTTATTTATTTATTCATTTGTAGTCAGTATTTGTAGTCAGTAACCAAAACACAACAACTCGGATAGTAACAAAGAGGAAAACAGGATGACATCATCGTAGATCAATGGGTATATATTTGACGGAGATTGAATTGATCAGAAGGGAATTTATTAGCAAATCTCCAGCGAATGAGACAAAGAGGAGGAGGAGGAGGAGTTCAGCCTTGAAGTCACTTCTGTTAGCCGTTACCTTGCCTCTACGATTCTGAATGGAAGATAAATGCATGGCGCGTTCTTCGGAGAGTGATCAACGCCAATCATTATACTTTTTACTCTTCACGAAATCACAATTTGTCATCCTACAAGTAGTTCCTAGGTAGGTGTGAAATGTGAGGTTGTGGAATGTGAAGACACGTCGTTGCTTCCGAATCGCCTACAATTCACTGTCGACCCATCCTGCTTGGCATCTGCACGAACTGAAGGTACTTTAATCTTCATCGTTTTTGTTTCTTTGCTGCCTAGCTTTCGTTCTCATCTAGAGTGGAATTTTTAGTTATTTTGATCGAATTATTGTTTACTTGTTTGTGTGTTAAATGCCCCGCACAAAGGTGCGCGTGTTTTAAATGCAGAGCTTACGATACAGGCTGTGTTATTTTTTATTTATCATTACAAAAAATTCTTAAATCTTTGTTGTGCGACGGAATAAGAAAATAAATTTAGTTGAACAACAACTGTTTCGATACGAAAAACAACAAATTATCAGAGAATAGATATTGGGAATTTTACTAACAAGAGGAGATAACACCTCGTATCTCAAAAAAAGAATGGACAGTTAAAAACCGTCGAAAAAAAGACAGAAGGCTATGACCAGGTAGATTGGAAGCTGATTTTGCAGCTGATCATTTATTGAGAAGTGTTGGCATTGTAATGCATGCTTTACAGCACGTGGTGGCGAGTACTTCACCGAAGCGGTCGCCGCCGTTTTAGAGGAAGCTTATCATGGCAGCGGAGACGTCATCACTAATATGAACAGGTGCGTTTACTTGTCTTTTGTGTTTGTTTTTTTTTATGAAATTTCACTTTTTTGAAGAACAGCGTAATGTGTTTGATTATCTCTTCTCATTGTGTGAAGTCATCTTTTTTGTTTCATTAAGTGTTTATCAACGAATGCATCTATTCATTCCGTTTTTTTTGTTCAAAGTGACGTTCCCAAACGTGGAGAACTCGTGCACTCACTACCTTTAAAACCAAAAAATCGATATATAGCAAGGATGTTGTCAAAAAATTTCGTGGCTTCATGTTTTATTTTAGCACAACATGGTTTTAATCGATCAGCAGTTCAAAATCAATAAAACGCGTTTTGTCTCTTCTGGACTGTTGATCGGCTAAGGCTGTGAAGGTGGTGAATTTGACGCCTCGAATTAGAAAAAAGTAATTTAGCAATACCCAGGTGGGGTGTAGTACAATATAACGTAAAAAAGTGAAAAAAATCGAAAATGTAAAAAAGTAAAAACTATTTTGTTGACGTTAGTTTTTTCATTCCTATAATTATTCCCTCGTCCATATTTAGTTTACCCCATTTCCAGATTAAGTTAAAATGAACATATCGCAGTTGTTTTTCTCGGGTCATAGACAGTCGTGTGCTTCCTGAATTACCGCGTAAATTTACGTATTAAGGTCATGTCGATAAAGATGCTCAACAGTCTTCTACCTTGGTTATTCCATAAAGGAACGAGATTATAACATCAAGGAAATATAATCTTTATTTTGCGACAATAAATGACTCAAATGTGTCAGTCAACGAAATTATTCATCTTCTACGGCATACAAGAGGGTACCAGCAGTCAAAGAAAATCAGTGAACGAGTAGAACCATCACAAGCATCAGCAAAACAACAAAAAACTGTAAAAAAATCAATAATACTAATACAGTTAGAGGTTAAATAATACATATTTATTGTTGAGCGTATACTGAAGTTGTGAATCTCACGTACACTCCATTCACTTTCAGGCTAATTCTGTCTAAGCAGTTCATGTGGAAGGTGTACGTCGATGTGGTAATTCAGCAATACGGCGGTAATATCATCGATGCCGTATTTGTTGCTGTCAGTTTTTTCTTCCGTTTCTCATTTCTTTTCCTTTTCTTTTTTACTGGTTTATTGTCCTTAGCCTTGTCATTTCAGGTTAAAGCAGCTCTGCTCGATACACGCATCACGGTGTTGGCATTAGTTCCTCAAGACGGTGGCAAGTTTAACATCGAGTGTGACGAGTCGACGGAGACGAATTTCTTTAAGTTGGAGGCAGAAAAGTTGGTTTTGGGTTTTTTTTTCGCTTGTAGCTTTTCTTGTGATTCCTTGAAGCTAATAGTAGCTTTGAAATGCTAAATTCTTGTAAGCAAATGGTTACCTTAATGGCAAAGACTCTGGAAAGCTTGTTTTCTGATACCATCACAAAATCACCTCAGGAGACAGGACATTGCTTAGCCCAAAGTGTTAGGGTCAATGATTTCTCGTTTTCCCCAAATATTTCTAGTTGAATTTTCTCTAAACTTTTAATTGATTGAGAACTTCTGAATCTACATTCCTTTTCTTCTAGTGCGCCGTTGTGTGTAAGCGTAAATCAAATTGGAAAGTCGATAGCTGTCGACTGTACAGAATACGAAGAGGCCTTGTTACGAACGTCGTTGTGGATTGTAATGGATCAACCGCAAAGCGACGTGAGTCCAGCTATACTTACTAATTTTTTTCTTATTTTTATGCAGCATTTATTCATTTATCATCTCAGCCGTGTTTGTGTATGCGTTATAGAATACAAAAACCTTATTAGAAGAACAGTAACGCATTAAAAATGTTAAAGTGGTAAAGGCATCGACGGAAAATATAATAGTTAACCAAAGACGCGCTGCCGTATTCGTGTTCGATTTCTTTATTTTTTCTCGCCTTCTATAAATAGCGCATCAAGAATTGAAAAAACGGTATTATACGTTACAATGTTTCGTGGATTAGATTAGTGCCGCTTGAATTGAACAGCACCTCAGCAGTTTCAAGTTATACTGTACTTAAAATTTAATTAAATTAAATTATTCTTCAACCGAGTTTCAACCATGCTCAGGCAATTTAATGGAGAGTCTAAAAACGAAACATTGTAGTTTCATTCTCTGGAGTGGTTCTACTGCCTTCTTCTTGGAGTTATTCTTCCTCATTTGTACCTTTTGCGTTCATCGATGTTTCATTGTTTTTTTTTTCGGATTTTATTTATAGCTCTTAAGCAAGGATACCAAAACATGAAGTGTTGTGTTGACATTAATTCTTCTCACCTTGATAATTTTCAGGTTTTTTTTTTGCATTAAACACTTTTTCCCTTTTCTTTTTCCTTACACTTAGTAAAGATTAGTAGTGCTTGATTGCAGAACTTATTTGCACCTCAATTTAATTGCGAACGAATTCCAAGAAGAAATCGTTGTTCTGGGTTACCTCAGGCGCTCTGTGTACCTTTTAACCTGAGCAACAGCATTTTCTCCTGCCTTTGCAGAGAAATGCTGTTCCGTGGGTGGATTTTGAGTTTCTATTCGAAGTGTGGGACTTCTAAAAGTTGCAATTTCATGCATTCTCATAAATTGTTGGTTGCTGCACCTGCTGCATGTCCAGGTGAACACACAAATAATTACATCCCTTGCAGAGGACAACAGACGACCAAATACGGCTAAGACTTGTGAAACAGATGGACCCTGGTGGCATGGATCCACGATCGATACCAGCTATGATCGACATGGCTCTGCGAGTTGGAAGGAACTTGCATTCGGCTGTTAACACTCGACTCGAAGAGATACGTAACGATGACGGCTCACATGTTGCTGGTTCGTCGTTTTTGTACGAATAGTATCCACTACCTCCTTTTTTTCGTTTTTTCTTCTCACCCAGTCTGAGCAGGATTGCCCAATGCCTGCCCCCGTCGTTACTGCCTACCTGTTTGGTAAGGTCTCATTGATTTGTGTCTCAGCGTGTGGTTGTTGTTGTTGTTTTCGGAAATGTTTCATGTTGTTGTTTATTACTTTGAGATGTTTATATGTGATGTGTTTTTGTAGTAAACATTCTAGATCTATGCTATTTGCAAACTTCTTAACACGATAAGTATGATGGTTTTGCTTTTTCCGAATGGTGAATGATACGCAGAGTTGACCGACTTCCCAAGCAAACCTTCTATTTTTGCACGTTACATTTTTTATTCGTTCGTAGTCGGTTTTCATTTGTCGTTAGGGAGTGTGTAGCTACTACGAGCTACTATTTTATGTTTATTAGCGGCGAAGTACGTTCTACGAACATTTTTTGCCTTATTAAGCCCGTTGAGCGCTGATTGTGAGACCGTTGCTGGGGTGACCGTAGAAAACCAGACGAAGACCTCAGTTCACTTCTCTCTCGGCTTGCAGTCAGCTCTCTAGCAATAGCACATGTGTAAAGTACTGTTGATATTGCTTGCCTGTGTTCTTCCAGTGAGTTTCGTCCGTTTTCGATTTCGTTTTGTCACTTGGAAAATTTGACAAAAAAAGAAAATTTCAAGGAAAGAACGTTATAAGATACAGATGGTACCGAAGTTGTCTATGGAGTTTATTCAACAATTTTTTTAGTGAAACTGATTTTGATCTTAATGACGCGACCATCGACAAGCCGGATACCCACATGTCGTTCTCCCAGTAGTGGCCCAGATAAGGAGAGCTATCCTATCACCGAAGTTATGAACTGGAAGAGGCGCTGGGGTCGATTTTGTTCTTTTTGTTCATCTAAGGATGGGTTAGGGTTCGGAGCGGATGGATTGTTCCGTTCACTCCATTTTTACTTCTTATTTATTTCTTATTTACTACAAAATTCTTTTCCTACTGAGTCCACTATTAGGTTGGTGCAAAAGCTCTCGAACATTTGGGATACACAACAGTTCATTTTAGAATATCTGAACAATAGCAAAGAGTCATTTGAAGTTGCCACCGTTAATATTGATGGTCTTCTCTTCTTTGCGACATTTTTTGACTAAAGCCGAAAATACCGGGGAAGTCGTTTTAAAATTCAAGAAGTCGCAAATCTCCGAGAACTTTTGCACCAACCTAATAGTATCCGAGGATCGCGGTGTACATATCTCTAAGCTGTCCTACTCTACCATTCCGGCTTTGAAAAGGATTACAAGATCACCTCGTGAACATACAACGGTGAAAAACAAAATGAAAAAGCAGATAAACTAGTAACAAAAAAAGAAGGAAAGAGGATATGTGTAGCAATTTTCACTGACTTCGTGATACCGGAGGATTTGCATAGAAATATCAGCCCGAATTTGGTTAACTCCGATTCTCTGATATTCAAGTGAGCGATGGTCACATCACCCGGTCCAAACGTGCGCAGCTTTAAACCTCACTTGAAACCGGAAAATCAAACTGACATTCGAAGCGGAAGTCGTCCTCGAGAGAAAGAGTTGAATTGAACCCTCAGGGGCGAGCATAAGACCTTTCTATAGAGCAATGATTTTGTAGGTAAACCTTCAAGCTACTGAAAGCAGGAGCGCTTAGTACGCAAGCACTGATTGTCAAATTATGGGGTTCTCTAACATACAAGTAAAAGGCGAAGGTGTCGGTGTTAATCAATCCCCCAAGGACGCGCCACGCATTAGTGTTCCGTTCAGAATCGTAGAGGCATTGTGAATGCATAATTGACCTATACAATGACTTGCGGGTGCCGGCCGCTATACCAAGCCAGTGGCTTTCCCTTCCCAGACAAGTCTGATACCAACTAACCCGACCTTGACCGCGGAAGGATGGAAGGCTTGGTTAGCCCGGGAAGGGATCGATCGCTCGACCGTTCGAGTGACAGTGGCACCTCTTGCCACTGCACCACACCGGCCCGTTTTTGAGCATATTACTCATTTTTAGATTTTTCGCTATGGAGATTTGTTGGCTTTGCGGTTTGTTCGAAAAGACGTGAGGCAGCGCTTGTTCCTTCGGTCCCCTATCCAAAATACAGTTGCTTTTAATAATTAGACCTGAGGGTGATTAACTTGACTATGTTGTGCCACTGTCGGTATCCATGGTTTTTCTTGTGTAACGGGCAAACAATTCAGAATACAAAAACATTTGTGTGGTGTTATCTACCCTCATCGGAAGCACTAAAATTACGGAGTTACTGCTAGACAAGTTTGGCATGAAATCTTTACGTCAAAGTGTTATCAAAATTCTTAAAGTTTCCCTGGATCCGCTTACAGCTGTTCCATGGACAGTAAATTTTTCATTCTTTCTGCAAACCCTCATTGCTCGTGTCGTGTAGCGATTACCGACCACATGGTGAATTTTCTACAGAAAACGGCAAAGTCAACGAACAGCAAGTAAGCAGTATTTAACATGAATTGATATGAAAAATTTGAAAGTCAGCATATCCAGAGATGAAAACGAACACGAAAATCAATTAGCTTTCTTGAATGCTGCTGTGCCGAACGAGGTCACTAGGGTGGATCAAGTTTTATCATTGAAATTCCTGATTTGATTTGATAAAATTAAAATTGAAATGAGTTTTGATAAATTTTAAATTTTATTATTAAAATTTTTGATTTGATTTGATGAAATTGAAATTTAGATGAATTTTGATAAATTTTGATCCACACAGCAGCGTTCAAGAGGTCTAACATCATGCCGAGGTTTCAAGAAGATAGAACTTGGAAAATCGAATAGCTCTTTCAAGGAATATTAACACGTTGACGACAGCGTGGCGCAATGTTGCGCCACGCTCAACTGGCCGCGTGGGACCGTGTGGCGCAATGCTGCGCCACAGTCTTGTATTGTATTTTTCTTGATACATTTCATGATTTCGAAGGATGTTTTTGTGCCACTTTTCAGTAGACCTTTGCGCATTGTTATAGGAAGCATGGTACATGAAGATGATTCTTAGCTTCTGATTTACTGGAATTTTTGATTCTGCGCTAGTTTTCTTTACAAGTAAAAACAAATAATGGTTATTGCAAGAAACAAATAAATGCAAACAAATACTGGTTACTGAAACAAACACATAAATACAAACAAATATTGATTATTAGAATAAATAAATAATAAACAACAAACAAATAACAATTTCCTTTTAACCTGGATAGGGAAAAAGGACATACTAAAAGCTTCCAGCTGTTATTTTTCTATTTTCACTGCAAAAAAGGAATAGTCACAATCCCCGATATTACAGAACTGTATATGTAGTCTTCGAGATTTACTATTCACTTCCATTTTGAAAAAAATTCGCCGTATGCCGGCATCATGCCACAGCCTCGGCGCGCTAGAAAATCGGTTGGTCCCACGCGCCAGACACGCGAAAAAGGCGCTGTCGTCAACGTGTTAACCTACCCACAGTTTTACCTCTAGTCACCTTATTACAAGAGGTCCTAAAGCTTTAAAAAATGTCTTTATCATATCATCAAAAATTTTGGATGTCATTAATGTGTAATGAATAATTTTATTGTATGGCTCAAATCTCATTGACATTGATTGCAGCCGCTTGCCGTTCTTCTGGATCAAGGCTGCACATGTGCACTGGTCATCAACATCATTCTCACCTGCTTGCTTATCTTGCCTGGTATTGTTCATGCGATTGTTGTGATCGTCATGCATAAATGATTTATAAACATTTTTTATGAAAAATATTTTGAAGAAAGCTCTGTCATTACCTTGTTGAAAATGAAATCATGACAGAAAAGAGAGAAAGAAAACGAATTGACTGGTGTTCTCACGACATACAGTACCGTCGGTATTTTTCCGCCAAAACGCGATTTAAACGATGTAGATCGTTTTTACCGTTCACCCGGCACAAATCACTTCGGAGTCATTTGTTTTGAATAAAACCACATGGCCGGAATCAGAGGAGCGTGATATACCCAATGGCAAAGGACTCATAGTCAAAATTTCAACTTTCTGATTTACATGTGTGTGTTCCTTGACCACATCAACGTGGCGACCACACAAGGTCAACGTCGCTAGACCGTCCTCGCTAATTACACCCTGTGGATATTTGCAATTATGTTACATCTAAGATTTGTATTGTAAGATATACGTGACTGTTTAATATTGAAAAATAATACCATATCTCAAAAGAGAAAGTCGAGGCGATCATTTCAATATGCAACAACCCTGAGAAAAGTTTACGTTCAGAAATGCGCGTAGACGATTTGCCAAAAGTGGTGACGTCTAGAAGGTGTTTTTGGATGATATTCAAATAAATCAAGAAAGTTCCAGCCGTTATCAACATGTTCCTCATAAGATTTCAATTTGAAGTCGCTTAGACCGAGCCGAGCATATCACTACAAATTTTTGTAAGGCAAACATAAGTGTTTCAAATAAAAGTTTTGCGTTGCCAGAGGACCCTTAATTTCCCGTAGCCCAGTTGTTACGGGAAAGTACAAAATTTTACTTGAGAAAACGTAAACAAAAAATGTTTATAGAGGCAAAAGACTATGTACATACATGATACAAACTGAGGATTCCATGGATGTAGTCAGTGACGAAGCTCATCGATCTCGTCCAGCACTTTATCGAGTTGTTCCACAGCTGAGAGCCCCATTCCTGCGTAGGTATCGTCGTCAACCACCTCAAAACTATCAGTTAAATGTAGCATTTTTTGATAAGTTTCAAAATTTCACAAAAAAACTAAAATTTTTCGTAAAATTTCGCGCACACACCTTGACATGATCGATAAGTTTGTCGTTCTCAGTCTGTGCTGAGCTGTCTTTCAGCGACTCAGAGGAGTTGCTCTCCACGTACATCATTCGTCTGCGGATCACTTCTGTGCCGTCCGGTCTGGAATCAGTAAGTTAAGGAGATTAGTTAGTCAATTAATGGAATTAATAATGTCAAAATCGACGAGCTGATGAGTAGCGAAATGAAATTTCAAATGGGTAAATTTACTAATAAATTAGAAAGAGGTGACTCACAGCCGCCCAAAGGAAACAATAACCGAATGAGTTTCGAGTCCAAAAGTAAAAGGCAGACGTAAATGGTAAAGGTGTCGGCGTTGATCAATCACCCTAGGACGCGCCATGTTGCCGTCTACCATTCAGACCCGTACAGTACCGGACGCGCCGCAACGATAAAACGGCGGTAGCGGCGTCTCGGAGCGCCGAAACCCGCCGTTTTTGCGTAACTTCCTTAAAATTGGTTTACTTGCAAAAATAAGTATATATTCGAGCCTAGCAGCTTGACCTCTATCCCTTCATATACCCTTTTCCTAAATTCGTGAAACTTGTTTTCAGTAGATTATTGTGACCCCTCGATTTTCGGATCGCATAGCCGCTTCGGTTCCTTGGTGACTCACCACCGACTAGACTCCGAACCCTCGTAGTCGAATATAAATCTGCAGCGCCACGGTGCCAGAAGCACCGACTCGGCTCCGCCTCCTCCTCGCCGCTTATAAATATGTGGCGCGTCCTTTCCTAGCGTCCTAAACAAGGAGTAGGGGGCCCCACGGGGTGGCTCGAAGAAGCTTCCACACGTGCCCCCCCCCCGTTGGGCATGGGGCGCAATTGGCGTGCGGTTGACCCTGGCCGGGTCACAACGCGTGGACACCGCAAGGGCTCGTTCAGACGACGCGCGTCGAAAATGCAAAATTGAAGCTCAATCAATAATTAACGTCATTGATAGAATTTGCTCCTTTGCGTTAGTGGCGCAGTCCGGTTGCGCCTCATATAGGCAAAAAAAATTAGGCATATAATCACATAGGAAAGAAATTGAACGAAAAAAGTGAATTTTGTCAAAATTTTCATTAATAAGGAATAGCAGCCTTCTAAAAAACCCGAGCGACCAGTAAGTTTGCCTATATGAGGCGCAACCGGACTGCGCCACTAATGCAAAAGAGCAAATTCGATCAAGGGCGTTAATTATCGATTGAGCCTCGAATTTGCATTTTCGACGCGCGTCGTCTGAACAAGCCCTAACGGCGCATTTCGGCGCTCCGGAGCTCCGCTACCGCCGTTTTATCGTTGCGACGCGTCCGGTACTGTAGAGGCACGGTGGATGCGCAATTGGCTTACACACTGACTTCTGAGGCAAGCACCTACACCAAGTCGACGTGCTTATCTCACCAGAGAAGTCTGGTACCAATTTACCCAGCCCCGAAGGAATAAAAGGCTTGATTTGCCCGGGCGAGGATCGATCGCTTGACCGTACCGGTATCAACAGCGCCTCTTACCACTGTGCCACGGGCGACCTCTATAAGCTAATAAAAAGTACGAAATAAAATTGCCCACAATGAGCTCGAGAATGCTTCTGCGGTCGACGAGTAGCCACTGGAGTGAGGTGACAAGGTTTTCCGGAAAACTGTTGGCGACAACGGCACGGATTGGCTGCCGGTAACGGAGACGCGCAGTGGTGACACAGCTGGCGTAGATGACCGTAGTGTTCTGCTCTTCTTATCACCTGAAATCATACTTTATCAGTTATCTTGAACGATGAAAAATCTTCTTCGAACCTTTCCACGGTTTTTGTAAAAAAAAATGAAAAAATCTTCAAAGAGTTTCACGTATTAACATACCATTTTGTTCAGCTAAAAAATCAGCCAACTGCTGATTCCCTCGGATATACGCAATCGCCTGAGGGCTGAATCCGCTCGAATTCACGGCATCGATGTCAGCTCCGCATTCCAACTAGAAATAGGTTCAAACTTTGAAGTTGAAATTTGAGAAGCTTTGGGTAAACACCAACTTTCAAGAGGAGCACCGAAGTTTCTACTCACCAGAAAAACAACCGCATCTAGATGTTCATTCATAACGGCCAGGTGAAGAGGAGTGTTTCCTCGGCCGTCCTTCAGCCTCAACACGGTCCTTCGCCTCTTTCGTGACCACGGATGCAGCAGTAGGCGTAAGACGGGCACGCTGCCGCAGTCTGAATACACCACTTCATTTGGAAAACATATACAGTACCGTACGTGCCGCAACGACAAAACGGCGCCAGCGGCGCTTTATTGCGCAGAAACCGCCGTTTTCTATATTTGCTCTAAACTTGGTTTATTCGTTAAAATAAGTATGCTTTTGAACTCAGCAGGTCGTGCTCAATCTTATCATATACAAATTTTCCATATTTATCACGTTGACGACAGTGTGGCGCAATGCTGCGCCACGCTCAAGTGGCCGCGTGGGACCGTGTGGGGCAATGTTGCGCCACACGGTCCCACGTCTTGTATCGTCTTGTATCGTATTTTTCTTACATTACATTACATTTCAGAATTTCGAAGGATGTTTTTGTGCCACTTTTAGGTAGACCTTTGCACATTGTTATAGGAAGCATGGCCCATGAAAATGATTTTTAGCTTCTGATTTACTGGAATTTTTGATTGTGCACTAGTTTTCTTTACAAGCAAAAACAAATAATGGTTATTGCAAGAAACAAATAAATGCAAACAAATACTGGTTACTGAAACAAACACATGAATACAGACAAATATTGATTATTAGAATAAACAAATAATGAACAATAAACAAATAACAATTTCCTTTTAACCTGGATAGGGAAAAAGGACGTTCTAAAAGCTTCCAGCTGTTATTTTTCTATTTTCATTGCAAAAAAGGAATAGTCACAATCCCCGATATTACAGCACTGTATATGTAGTTCTCGACATTTACTGTTCACTTCCATTTAAAAAAAATCGCCGTATGCCGGCGTCATGCCACAGCCTCGGTGCGCTAGAAAATCGGTTGGTCCCACGCGCCAGACACGCGAAAAAGACGCTGTCGTCATCGTGTTATGGAACTTGTTAACAAGCGATTCTCTTGACCTCTCGATTTTCAATCACTTACTCCTTCGACTCCTCGTGGGCATGTGGGTAAATGAATTGAGATAGGTTACGTCCGGGTCACCACTGGACCCCAGAAACGGCACCTTCGGCGCAAGAAAGCGCCGTTGCCGCCGTTTCATCGTTGCGGCACGTACTAAACTGCAGGCAAAGGAAAAGGTAGAGGTGCCGGCACTGATTAGTGCTCTAATCGTAAGGGCACACCGCCGCAGTCGAGTTCCATCTATTGGTGAATGCGTATATCGCCTGTACAATGACTTGCGGGAGCCAGCCGCTATACCAAGGCAGTGTCTTTACCTTCCCAGTCAAGTCTGGTACCAGTTGACTCGACTCTGGAGGGATGGAAATCTTGGTTAGTTCGGGCGGGGAACGAACGCTCGACCATGCTGGTGTCGGTAGCGCCTCTTACCACTGCACCACGCACTACTTTTCATGTGACATAGTGTAAAAAGTCAGCTTACATGCCGCACAGTGCACCGAGTTGCTCTTGTCCACCGTTGTCCAGAGTATCACATCGCTGCCAGAACGTTTCAGAAGCCATCGAACGATGTCGTCGTGACCACATAACGAGGCTATGTGGAGTAGTGACTGGCCTGAAACAGCTTGATTTTTGATTTCTTTGATTGTGATTGATTTCTGATTTTTAATGTGATTTTTACAGCACGATAGGCGAGTACGAACAGCCACTTTCCTTATTATACATATGGAAGGTATTTTTTTCTTTTTGTTACAATGTTCAAGATAATCGTGAGGAAGAAGAATGAGGGTCAAATAGAGCACCGAACAGTTGAGAAGTACAATACGACAGAGACTCTAAGTCAGCAGCAGTAACATAATAGAGTCAATACAAAGAGCAAAAATGTTAACACGAATTAGAGTTAAAACCTTAGCAATTTCATGGAATCTATCCGTCTGAAAGCTGGAAAGCCATGCGCTGACTGAAGGACCTCCGTTTTTAAAGTAGATGTGGAACCTGCTCGAGCCGCAAACGAACGCGCAAAAATATTTGGTCTTGGGACAGTGATAAGATAATTTGAACTCTCCGCAACGAGTCTTTGATTTTAGAATATTAAATAACGCTGAATTGTTAATGTTACATAACCCTGCGACTATTTTGAACAGCGTGCAAACGTCTCTCAACTTTCTACGAGGCTCTACAGTACCGTCACAATTTTTCCGCCAAAACGCGATTTAAACGATGTAGATCGTTTTTACCATTGGGCTTCGGTAGATCACGCTCTTCTGATTCCGGCCATGTGGTTTTTATTCAAAACTATTCACTATAAAGTGATTTATACCGGATGAACGCTAAAAACGTAACATCTACATCGTTCAAATCGCGTTTTGGCGGAAAAATGCCGACGGTACTGTAGAGTGTGAAGGGCAAGAAATTTGGGTGCTCCCACTCAAGGTCGACACCGCTCCGATAATTCGTGTCATTGTTCTAAAGAGAATCATTCATTCGTATCCCGCACAAGCTGTTGCGCGGTTCTCATCGCTCATACCGTCAGAAAACACACCGCTCGACTGTAGTATTGAAGCAACAGGTGATAACTATCATTTCCATTAGGCCCTTGTTATACGTTCGCTCACCCCCCAGCGTATCTCGTCCATTCAGTATGAGACACCGTGGGGGCAGACAAGTTTGTACGAGTTCACCACGCCAGCGTCACCATGATAACTCGTACAAACGTGTCTGGCCCCACGGTGTCTGGTACTGAATGGACGAGTTACGCTGGGGGGTGAGCGAACGTATACAAGGGCCTTATTGTTAGACACGATCCGCACAATTATTATCATCATTTTCTTGTTATCGTTTGTTGTGATATGAATTGTCAGAGCGGTGTCGCCCTGGAGTGGGAGCACCAAAATTTGTTTCGGACTTTAGCGCTAACAATAAGAATTCGAGACTAAAGGGATTCGCCATGCCTTATCACCACTATCCATCACGTCCAAAGTCGAACAATCAGCTTCAAAAACAGTTTTAGCGCTCTTTATTGAACAAAATTGCTCACCTTTGTTGCTCACGCATCCAATTTCCGCATGAGCCGTTTCCAGCAGATATCTGACCGTGTCAAGTGAGCCACCTTGCACAGCGTAGGCGCAAGGTGTGCAACCTGAAATCCAATTTTTTTCTGAAATTTCACCCCAGAACATTCTCGTAGAAGCTATAAAGGCAGCCAAGGAGCTATAAAGACAACAGACACAGCACTAATAAAAAGATTGTAGAAGGCTAGTCAAGGGCTAAGGGTAGAAATAGTAAAAACGTACCAAATGTATCCCTAGTCTCCACCGATTTCGGATCACATTTGGTGGCATGTTTGATAAACTCTAGGTTACCTGAAGAATTCGAGAAATGAAAGCGTCCAGAAAAACTAAGGAAAGGAAAAGGAAAAAGTCAAATATCAGATTTCGAGTACATTTCAATATCAACCTTCAGCATTTCTTTTCAAAAACAACGCTAACAATACAAGTGCGGAATCTCACCTTGAGAAGCGGCTACATGCAATGGAATGATTCCGTAATTGTTCGGAAGCGAGGCGAGATCCTTTCCAAAACTTTTCAGCAACCACAGAGCGATAGTGTTGTTGCCGCGAGTGACGCTGGCTGTGAGTAACGAGGTTCCATTGCAATCCCTAGAATATGTCTCGCGTATAAGTTGTCTATTATGATAATTTCACCCGGAGGGCATCAACCGACCTACCCCCATATGTTGATTCATACTCTATGTAACACCACGTTAGGTTTTTTCACTCTAATATTATTATTCTTTGTCCCTATGTAATTTCTCTTCCCGTACTTTTCTGTTTTGTTCTAATTCTCGTTTTGGTTGTTAGTACTTCCTATTGTGATTTTATATTTCTTCGGAGTGTTGTTTTATACCTTTTCACGCACGACTGGGCTCGTATAATAAATCAAATCTAATCTAATCTAAGGGATAGGCCTTCTCCGACGCTTTAGATGCTCAGTACCGGTTTGTATTCAAATTCTAGGACCGTCTCAGCTTCATGCTGTACATTTATTTTATTTATTTATTGAATACGCCATCAGGCGTGCCATTACAAGTGAGGTTTAAGTGAAATGGTGGAAGGCGAGAGGTCCTCATAATCACTGACGATACTGTAGTTCAGTTGCATACTACATACATATCTGAGCAGAGTAGGGCTTGCATGTTCAATTTGGAAATTAACGCTAGATAAGAGTCAAGTAATGAGAAATTCAAAGGAGAAAAAAGAAAACAAATATTATTGCAAGCGAATAATAGAATATTGGCGGAAGTAGAACGTTACACAGCCTAACCCACCCAATAGCAACCACCACGGTAGAGAACAACGAAGCTTCATGCCCTGAAGGGTCCTGAGCGGGGCTCAACATCAAAGAGGTAGACTAGCAATCTAAGCGGACTGTACTGTAATGACATGAAGCCTAGATAGTACCTGAACATATTCAGTTCTCTTGCTTCTCAAAAACGGGTCGTGCGTTTGCCCCTGCCCATGACTTTGCGGTTGCTCTTTTGGACCTAACGGCTGCCCTCTGTTAAATGTTCCGTACTATTGGGACGCCTGAGACGGAACCGAGTTTTTCTGTTTTATTGAGACCCCTTACTATTGTCTCACGTTCCGTTTTATCGGTGTTGTTTTTCATTTTGGTTCTGTTGATTACTACGTTACGTGATCGATATTTTAACTCAATAAATAGATAAAAGTTGACAATGAATCTCCACCTGGACCTGCTAAACATCTGTACCTGAGCATTGCGGCCTTCTTGACGTGCTTCAGACGACCGGAAAGTAGCAGCTGAACGAGTCGCTCCTCTTCAAACGCGACCGCCAGGTGCGCTGGGCTCTCACCGTTGTGCGATGTCATTTCTCGTAGGATTGGTGCCTTCTCGAGCAAGAGCCTGAAATGCTATTCACCTACGTATAGATAAGAATATAGTCAATTTCGTATCTTCTTCTGTCAGTGACAAATTGTAAGCTGTCACTGAAAGCCCAATTCAGATGGAATGTAATATTATGATTGTTTTGATTTACGCTTAAGATCCTAAAGTATGATTTTGTTTTATCGTACTTTAGAATCTTTAGCACGAATGTCTTCATGCCCACATGTTGTGCTTATTATACGTGTTTTGTTTGCTTGACGTTATCGTTTCTGTTTTCTTTTAACATTCATTGTCACTTGTGGTCGACTGGTCAATTTCTGGGTTATCTTTACGTGTTCCTTGGTTATGACTTAATACTACGGCCACATCAAATAAATAAATAAATAATAAGTAAATTAAAGAGCGCTAAGATAAAAGCAAAGCCGTGCCGGGCAAATTATCACGTTTCCATTAAGGTTCTGAATATTCTCCTATGTTAATATTTCCCATTTATGTTGCTTGTTTTGTTTCGATGATTTTACGCGAATAGTGTGTGTGTGTGCTTGGTGAAACGACAATGAACGTTTGATAACCTAAGTTTGAGGTCCCGCTGAAGTGGTGGAAAACCCTCTTGGCTAACTAGGAAGGCGAGCAACTCACTACATACATTACTTTCAATTGTTTGATCTTACTTACAACTGAACGTTGTTGTCGTCAATCAGCAAACAGGACTATAAAAAACCAAAAAAATCGAAAGAGTCCTTTCTTTCGGCCATTTTTCTATCTTCATAAACGAAGAATCTAGTAAGGTAGAGTAGAACGGATTGATCACCGAGAATTCCTCAAAGCGACCCGTTTCCGTGGAGACTTTGCTTCCAACGCAGTTCTTACGTGTTCCTGATCGCAGGGAATCGGCGTTGGCAAATAGTTGAACAAACATTGACTGCGCCGACGAGTCCAATTTTTTGTGGTTGGAATGTCTCTGTGAGTGACTCAACTCATACCACCAACCGTACCCAATCAGAATTATCTTCCACGAAGAAGTTAAAAAATTGAGAAACTGCAGTGGTAAGAGGCGCTATTGACACCCACACGATCGAGCGATCGATCCCGCCCCGGGCTAACCAAGCCTTCTCTCCCGGGTAACTAACTGTAGGTTAACTGTGAGCTTTTGTTATTTTTCTAGGACAAGAAAGATTGTGGACGAAACTTATGATCGCCTCGACCGAGTAAATAGGCCGCTCCCCTCACCGACGTCGTGAAAATGGTAGTCTTCCTTACTGCGCTCGTAGCGAATGCTTGACCATATTTGTATGCTAGATGTCTATTTATGAGGGCCCGCGTGGTACAGTCGGAAGATGCGCTGCTGACACTCGCACGGTCGAGCGATCGGTCCTCTCCCGAGTCAACCAAGCCTTCCATCCCTCCGGGGTCGGGTAAATTGCTACCAGACTTGGGGAGGCAGAGACACTAGGTATAGCGGCTGGCTCGGCAAGTTATTGAATAGGTCAAATACACATTCACCATGCCTCTACGATTCAGAATGGAACACGAATGCGTGGCGCGTCTTATTGTTAGGGGAGTGATCAATGCTGATCTTCGCCATTACGTTACATTGGTAGTCGAAACTCAGCAGACCTAATATTTGGTTTCCCTCCTCCACTACGATCCAGCCTGCGTCTCTCATAAAATCAAAACACCTTAAGAAGGAATTAAGGAAATAAAGGCTTAGGCACAGCAATCCTCTAAATCATCCTTCTTTTTTCTAATTTTTCGCTTTTCTTCTCCCTCCACCCTCGCTGAGAAAGTTTTCAAATTTGAACGAATAATGTTGGCGGAATCCTGAATTGCTGCTGACGGTCACATGCACTTTCCGGCCAGCTTTGCTGCTGATGGATTGTTAATCGGATCAGAAGCCAAATAGCACTCAGGCGACGATCTCAGGCAATGGGCAAACAAACGAAAATTGGACGGACGCCATGAAGATAAGAGGATGGACCGGCGTCGAACTTTCATCCTAATCGTATCAGGTTTCGAGCCTTGCTGACTTTGAATTCTGAATTTCTACCTTTCTGGGGCAAAATTCAGAGGGAAATTCAAAACCGCAGGTGTCTCAGGCAGGAAAAACCTTTTAGGCTCCCGATAGAGATTGGATGTTTAAACACTCTAACATTAGATTAAGAAGGAAAAGGATCGAAAAGAAAAGTGAAGAAAAAGAGGCTTCAGTGTAATAAAATTTATAGAGTTATAGAAAATGAAAGAGGCGTGTGGCGCTTGTTTTTAATGTAACGCAAATACGCAAGTTTTAAGTCATTTAAATAAGTGTAACCAGTATCTGTGAAGAACAGGATCGGTTTATTACAGATAGTGACCGATCCCAGCCGAGAAGCGAAAGAGAAAACAGAACGAAGAAGAAGAGAAAGAATAAGAAGAGGAAGAGGAATGAGAGGAAACGGGGGTTATTGGAAGCTGGAAAGGATTATTTTTCAAAAATATTCACCTGTGACCCATTCTATAGTTTGACTATTATACTGCTCTGTAACCGTCTACAGATTCAACACTTTCAGGTTGTGGCAGGTTTTATAAGCACGTCTTTCTGCTTATAAAAATAACTTCAAACGACTTCTCGAATGCTTCTGTGCCAGACGAAGTTAGTAAGGTGGATCAAATTTTATTGTGGCTTGACGTTTCGACCCTTTCGTCGTCTTCAGAGGCCTAAAAAGTGGCTCGAGACTTCTTGACGTTTGGCCGGGTAGTTCTATATGGTTAAGAAAAACTTTCTAGGCCTCTGAAGACGACGAAAGGGTCGAAACGTGAGGCCAAAATAAAATTTGATCCACCTTATTAACCTCGTCTGGCACAAAAGCATTCGAGAAGTTTAACATCATGCCGAGGTTTGAAGAAGAGAGAACTTGAGAAACTTCAGAAAGAGTTATGGAAAGCAACGAGTAAGACGTTTTTTCTGTTTATTTCGCGTTTTTTCGTCGTCTTCATTTTTTTTCGCAATTTTTCACCGGCGGTACCAGAGTACAGTGGTGGATATGTGACAAAAATTGGACGATCGATGAAATGATTTCCAAAAATGAAACTAGAAAAACAAGAAAAATTAGACGCACTTTGCAGACTCAAAATCGCGTTCCCTGATGGCTCGGTGCATAGCCGTCTCTCCGAGTTCGTCCTGTTTCAGCAGATCTTCGGTCTTCATCCGAGAAAGGCACTCTGAATGACTGAGTCGAGCGGCTATCATGGCATCAGCACACTGATGGTCCGCTGCCGGAGCGTCTTCCGATGTCCCACGACCATTTGGTTCCCTAAAATGAACGCATACGAACACTTTCTGGATCAAAACGAATGTAAAAGGTAACAGGCAAAGCGCAGAACCCTGAAGACGCGCCATGCGTTCGAGTTCCTTCCAGAATGTGGAGGCACGATGAATGCCTATTTGGCCTATATAATGTCTTGCGGGGCCAACCGCTAGACCAAGTCAGTGTCTTTACCTTCCCAGACAAGTCTGGTACCCATTCACCAAACCCCAGATGTTCAATGACGTGACTTTTGAGAATTTTATTGACACATTGTTGCTAATATGTCGTAAGTTGTATTTAGATTATGCTGATGCCTTGAGATTACCAGGGCTCAGATTCATGAACGGACGAGCGGTCTCCGAAACCGCGGCGCAGCCAGAACCAGACGGCTGAGTCGATGAGATATTGCGTTTAACATAGGAAGTTTAGGATAAGTAGACAAAGGTGAGCGCCGTTCAGGCTATGGGGTTATTCGGGGGTTAGCCAATGATGAATCTGGGCCAAGATGAAAAGCTTGGTTACCAGGAAAATCGAAAAGAAGCGCGCCGAATCCCATCGTGGAAATGGTTGCCAAACCTATGACTTTATCTGGTCATTTCTAATGGGCTTACTATTCTTCCTCACCTCGTCAGAACTATGAACAGATGTCGCAGAAAAGTTGCTGAATAGCAGTAAGCGAAAGTACACAAAAAACCCTTCTTACAAAATTGACTATAAAGATAAAAAAAATTGACTAAATAATCGTTCAAAAACCTAATCAATAATACCCACCGTGCGGCACGCATATCGAAGGGGAAGACGATGAAGGAGGAATCATGACCCGCCCCTCCTCCACCTCCCCTCTTCCCTCTTCATGATCGCGCAGCATTGACTGTGCGCGATCAGCTGGTTTTCCTCTCGGGAATGTTTGACGATGGAATCGCTCACGTGGCTGGACGACCGCTAGAATACGTAATCAGCAGATTTGTGAGCGCTTTAACCTGCACGGGTAAAGTTAAAGATAAAGGTAAGGGTCTCGACATTGAACAGTCCTCTAAGGACGAGCCGCCGCATTCCTGTCCCATTCAGAAACGTAGAGGCATAGTCAATGCCTATTCGGCCTATACAGTGACTTTCGGGGCCCAGCCGCTATACCAAGTCTGTGTTTTTACCTTCCCAGAAAAGCCTGGTATCAATCTGCCCGACCCCGGAAGGATGGAAGACTTGGTTAGCTTAGTGTAGGATCGATCACTAGACCGTGCGGGTGTCAGTGGCGCCTACTGACACTACACCACACGTGCAGTTACCAGTGTCAGTACTCTAAATAAAGGTGGCATGCGGATTGTTGTACGGCACTTCACGTCTGATATCGTACAAGTCCACAGCTCTCTACACAATTATGGAGGAGATCCCCGGTTAGTTGCAATACCGGTCAAAAAAATTCCAATTCTTAAACTTTCAGCTTTATTGCATTCACAAAGCGTAAACAAGCGTAACAACGAAAAATCAACAAGGAATAACACAATACATCTAAAGAGAGGGTAAACAAATAACAATTTAACATCTCTAGCATTGACAGGGCCAACAACAGTCTAATGCTTCACCGCTTTGACGGACTTTTTCATCTTCTCCACCCAAGCCTTCCGATCCTTCCGGAACAGGTACATGTCACATCTGAGCATGGCAAACTTCCAGAACTTTGAATCACTCTGAAACTGGATAATTCCAATGTACAGCTAGTACGCTGGCAAATTAGACAATAATGAATTAAAACGAAAGAAAAAAGTGGAAAGAGAAAGTAAGAAGGTAAAAGGTAAAGGTGCCGGCGTTGATCAGTCCCCTGAGGACGCGCCACGCATTCGTATTCCATTCAAGTCGTAGAGGGATAGCAAATGCGTATTTGGCCTATACAATGACCTGCGAAGCCAACCGCTATACCAGGTCAGTGTCTTTACGTTCCCAGACAAGTCTGGTACCAATTTACCCGACCTCGGAAGGATGGGAGGCTTGGTTAGCCCTTGCCGGGATCGATCGTTTGACCGTGCGGGTGTTAGCTGCGCCTCTTACCACTGTAGCACGCGGGCTCCCGAAAGAGAAAGTAGTAGAATGTTAATAGAATGAACTCACACGAATCGGCACCAGTTTCTTCATCAAATCTTGCCGTCTCCTCACATCATAGCGATCCCAGATCGTCTCGAAAACGTGGCTACCGTACACATCCGATATCAACGATTCCCAGTCGTTCTAAATTTCAATGAACCAACAATGAAAAAATACCGAAAACTGCATCTCTGAACATTTAAACCAACTCAACTTATTTCTACACTGTACAAGGTGTGCTTACAAATAAACAAAGTTATTGTGCAAATAGATTAACGACATAGATGTAAATCAAACATTAATTTCCAACTTTCAGAGGAAAATCTGAGTGATTAGTGCTTACCTCAAACGCTTTTATCAGCTTTTCCTTCACTTCATCGCCAATATTTTTACTGCTGAAGGTGGCCTGAAGAACGTGAGAGCCACAGCGGTTCTTTGCCTGGAAACAACACTCAATACGCTCCAGCCAGTACACTAAAAGAAAGAAATAAGCAAATTGTGAATGCTTTCCTAGTTTCGGAACATTCTACCATCGAGGAATCTAGAACTTTCAAGGGAAAGAGCTCGTAAAGACTGCTCACCAGTTGCATAACCTCGTCAGCTTGTAGCGCTTCAAGACAAGCCGACAAAGTCTTCACCTTGTTGAATGAAAGCAGTACTTCCACGAGTAACGAGCCCTGAATTGATAGAGCAAAAATCGACTGGAAATTCGAAAAAATCGTATTGAATATGCGAATTTAACCCACATGCAAATGACAGTCGCTGACATAGAACGTTTTCCCATTGTACTTGTTCAGCGTTAAGGTGTTCAGTAGGAAATTCAGTTTGTTGTCAACCTTAAAGTGCCAAACAGTAGAGGAATAAAGCAAATAGATATAAAAACAGCAGATGAAGAAATAAAGATTCGAACGGAATATAATGAATTATACGAAAATTTTTGTTGGTCATCCAACAAAAGAAAAATTACCTATAAGTAACTCTATTCCTCACTTCAGCGGGCAAGGGTTTACGAAATTGCAGTGAATTTCGATTTTTCAATGAGAAACCGCCATAATTTCTAACTGAAAAGTCATATTCCAAAACAATCACTTCAAATTCTACAATTTTCAAGGAAAATCGTACCGACTACGAAACAAAATAGACATATTCAGAAAAATAAGCGAATATTTTAGAGAAAATCAATCACTGAAATAATTTGAGAAACCCACAAGATCGTCACCCACCTTGCTGGCTTTGAAAAACTTCCGTAACTGCTTCAACAGCGGCTCTTGTAGTTCCTCATGCCTGGCAGCGCACCGAAGTAGCGCTTCTACGACACCCCATCGATCCGCCGACAATAATTTTTCGATCAACGGTGTAGTTTCATCACAAACATCTGTGGCCTAAAGAAAGAACTATAAAACTCCTAGAAAATTTGTAGAAGAGCATGCACCTGACAGGTAGAGAGTTTAGAAATGAATAACCCAGAATACATACCAATTCAAGCGACTTCACTGATCCGATGAATTTTTGAAGTGGAAAATTGGCGCAAGCGTGCATGGCCAGTTCGGAAACCTAAACCGACAGCATTTCTTCGAATAATAGTAGACGTAAAAGTAAAGATGTCGGCGTTGATCAATCCCCTGAGGACGCGCCATGAATCCGTCTCCCATTCAGAATCGTAGAGGCAAGGTGAATGCGTATTTGGCTTACACAATGACCTGCGGCCTATACATTGACTTTGGCCAGCGGTATAGCAAATCGAAGTTTTTACCATCCCAGACAAATCTGATACCAGTTTACTCGATATCCGGAGGGATCAAAGGATTGGTTAGTCCCGGCTGGGATCGATCGCTCGACCGTGTGGGTGTCAGTAGCGCCTCTTATTACTGTACCACGCGCGCAATTATACAATAATAAAGTCAAAAGAAATGAAACTCACATGCCCTACTATCACCTTATCCCAAAGCGACTGGAGGGTTTCTTCCCGACAGCTCATCACAAGCTTCTCCCACACTCTGGAACTATTCTTCCCTAACCATAGTTGACGGAGGCCTGAAGAGAATTATTACTTTCATTGAGTACTTCTTACACCAAAATTGAAGAATTTTACCGTTTTCAGTAACGGAAGAAAGTATTTTATCAACTAAGGCACTCGATTTGCCCATTTTGGCAGTGATGTCAGCTTCAAGAACATCTTGCACGACAAGAGATACGTGAACGTTCTCAACACGAGCTGAAGTGAAAATGTTAACGAAAGAAAGTGAAAAGCAGAAAAATCACAAAATATTTCTCTACCAGGCTTTGAACACAGAAAAAACCGAGTTTGAAAATTCACTTACGATTTGCCGCATCCTCCAAAGCTAAAGAAGCGATGCGGTCGAAAATTCGAGACAGCTCGGCTTTTATTTCCGCGCTCTGGCCTTGTACCAACTGGACAGGGTCTCCTTGGGCGTTCTAAATTGATTGAAATTTATTTATTTATTTTATTATTCATTCAAAAAATAAATAAAATTTAAATTACTCGAAACCAACCAAATCTAAGAGTCGTTGCTAATCAATGATACTTCTGTGCATCAGGTTACCATCTGGAAGATGTTATCCTCTTCATAGGAACTTTCGAGAGATTTTTTGTTAACTGCTCTATTACCTACCTCACTCCGCCTGTGTAGACCGCCTGTGCGAAGCGCGGGAATGAGAGGGCGCGAAGGCGAAGGGGGGTCGGTGGGGGCTGTCAGTGTTCGTTTTTCTGTTCTTCGTCTGTGTTTCAGTTGGCTGGGTACGCTCGACGGGTCCTCGCCGGACATCTCTCGTTTCCCTCCAGTCGCTAGGTCGTATTCTCCAGTGGAATAGGCTTGCTAATCCGTCTTTTTGTTACGATTTTCGTTGTGTTCGTTTTTAGTTCTGTTTCGTTAATAAACCGTTCATCTACTCCGTGTTCCTTGCATTCGCCAACTCCCCGGTAGCCTCCAGTGAGCGCTTATCTTGATTTGGGTCACACGAAACATAACTTGGGGGCCAAGCCGGTGAAGCCCGTGCCGGTTGTGAATCGGAGAGAAGAGCCCACAGTACTGCGAGCGGGTGAAGAGGTTGGGCGGTGGGAGGAGAAAGGTGAGGAGTGGAGCGAGGTGATTGGAAGAGAGGCGACAAGGGAACTGGTGGAGCTGCGACCCAGTGGAAGGCCAGAGAGGGATCGGTTGGCTACACTAAGATCTCTGCTCGTGGGAAACCGGACGGAAAAGGACATGCCGGGTGAGTTGTGGAGGGTGCTGGAGGAGAGCCACGACGTCTTCGCCGTGGACGACTCGGAACTGACCCAAACACACCTCGTCACTCACGAGATAGACACGGGAAACACGGCGCCCATCAGACAACGGACAAGGCCGGTGCCGATCGGAGCTAGAGAGGAGTTGAAGGCAATTCTTAGGGATTTGTTGGAACGAGGCATCATCGAACGGTCGCATTCCCCATGGGCATCTCCGGTAGTGTTGGTACGGAAGAAGGACGGGTCGCTGCGGCTGTGCGTGGATTATCGGGAGTTGAATAAACATACCCGGCAAGACGCGTACCCATTGCCTACCGTTGATGCCATGTTACAGAGTCTACAGGGGAAGAGTGTATTCACCAGTTTGGACTTGTGCTCCGGGTATTGGCAAATACCGTTATCACAGGATGCAAGGGCGAAGAGCGCTTTTACGACGTCCGAAGGGCTGTTCGAGTTTACGGTGTTACCCTTCGGCCTCAGTACGTCCCCCGCCGAGTTCCAACGACTGATGGATAGGGTGCTGGGAGAGCGGAAGGATAAGGAGGTGTTTGTGTACATCGACGACATACTCATCGCCACGGAGTCGGTAGAGCGGCACTATGATGTTTTGCGGGAAGTGTTGCAGGCTTTAAGGGGAGCTAATTTGAAGCTCAAGCCACAGAAATGCGCGTTTCTGGAGGGAGAAATCGCTTTCCTTGGGCATAGAGTTAGCGAGCAGGGAGTGCGGGTGGATCCAGATAAGGTTGAGAAGGTACAGCACTATGCTAGGCCGACGTGTTTAGCAGAGCTGAGAACGTTCTTGGGCATGTGCGGCTACTATCGGAAGTTTATTCTGAGCTTTGCGAAGATCGCGCGCCCTTTGTTCGAGCTCACCAGCCGGAAAGTGCCCTGGAAATGGGATGCGGAGAGGGAGGAGGCATTTGTGCGGTTAAAGGAGGCCCTCAGTAGCACCCCCGTGCTGGGACAGCCCGATGCCGAAGCGGCAAGGACGGGAGAACGGCCGTTTGTAGTATACACGGACGCGTCTCAGTCAGGAGTAGGAGCGGTTTTGTGTCAAGAGGGAATGGACAAGTTCCTGCATCCGATATATTTTGCGTCGCGCAGCTTGACTAAAGCAGAGAAGAACTACCACGTGACGGATGCAGAAGCACTTGCGGTCGTTTTCGCGTTACGCAAATTCCATTTTTTCGTCTACGGTATGGACGTGGTTGTACGGACAGACCACCTCCCCCTAACGGCGCTGTTCCGGCGGACCAATATCTCGGGCCGGGTCTTGCGATGGGCCATGGAGATCCAGCAGTATCGGGTTAGGATAGAGTACGTGAAAGGTAAGGCAAACCCGGTCGCGGACGCGCTGTCCAGGGGAATACCGTGTTCGGCACGAGACGCAGGCCCGCAGGACGGAGAGCTGGAGAATGTGGTGGGTGCCGTGATGTCAAGTGCGCCGTCATGCTGGTTGGTAGAGTTAGAGGCAGACCCAGTTTACAGTGAGGTGATCGAGGCGCTGCGCAGGGGAGACGTAGACCGAGAGATCCAGCTGCCCCGGGTGAACAGGCGGTTCAAGGTCGCCGATTTTGTCCTAGAGGACGGAAATCTCAAGTTGTTCAGAGAGGACGGCGAGGCGGTCGCGGTAGTGCCTAGGGATAAGAGGCGGCAAGTGTTCGACGAGGCGCATCAGGGAGCCCTGGCTGGGCACTTCGCTGCGAGGAAGATCGTGCGACTGCTGGAGAAGCGCGTATTCTGGGAAGGAATGCGGCAGGATATCGTCAAGTGGGCAAAAGGGTGTCGGAAGTGTTTTCTGACCAACTCTCGACAGGCGCTGTGCCCAGGCCTCAAGCCTATGGTGGCAAGTAGACCGTTCGAGCTGGTGTGTGTAGATCTCTTGGAAATGGGTATGAGTGCGTCGGGAATGAAGTACGTGGTGGTCCTCGTCGATCATTTCTCGAAATGGCTCGGGGCCTATGCGGTACCGAACAAGAGTGCGGAGACAGTGGCGACGGTCATCTACCAGAGGTGGATCTGCGAGAACGGGCGCTGGCCTAAGCAGTTGCATTCGGATTTAGGAGCAGAATTTGTGAACCAAGCCATGGAGGAGCTGGCTCGGGCAGCAGGGATAAAGAGGTCCACCACCAAGGGGTACGATTCCCGGGCGAATGGAGTCTGTGAGAGAGCGATCGGTACCCTCCAGCGCATCCTTAGGAAAAAGGTTGAGCAGCCAGATTATGCTATGGTAATTCTATAACCATTGAGCATTCAACAGGTTAACCCTCTTATCAAGACGTTACCGTATAGGTAAAAATTGGAAAATAAAAATAGGAGTTTTTCTGTTCTTCGTCTGTGTTTCAGTTGGCTGGGTACGCTCGACGGGTCCTCGCCGGACATCTAGACTGAATCGAGAGATTATTTGTTAACTGTTTCCAGTGAGCGCTTATCTTGATTTGGGTCCACCAATTTTCCCCACTTAAATAGTGTACGCTTTACAGTTTGAACCTATCTAGGTAATCAATTTCCACTTCTAACAAAGTAGCGTAAGCAAAACCACGAATTACATTTATCGAGAGTTTTCAGCATAGACGTCAGTGCTTGATAATTGAGCCCATTGCCCATTTACCTAGTAGGGAATTAAGCACAAAAAATAAAGCTGATAAATCAAAATACCTTCTCCTTCCTCTTTAATCCACAAGTAACCCTTGCTAGACATCGTATGAGAAAGGCAGAATTCTGACACGTTGTTGCATCGGTCCAGTTGTCGCACAGCAAATCATTAAACTTTTCGATCAACTGAAAACGAGTAAATAGGAAAAATCATTTAAATCGAACAAAAATAAATCAACAGGTGGTCAAATTAAGTTCACCTCGATCGGTTTGTGAGTTTTTATCGGATAAAGCGCATAGATCAGCGTCTCAATGGTGTGAGCGGACTGGCCGGAGAACAGCAAATCAAGAAGTCGCTTATGCTTGATTCGCGCTAAACCGGACAGGAACAACTCGGCCGAGTGTGGAGTGGAACCTTAAAATACAACAGGAGGTCAGATTGCGTAAATAATTGAATATTTCTGAGAAATGACAGAATAGTTACTAACCGAAAACTTCCTCCACAACTATACACGATTCTCTGAAGGACAGCAGCTTGTCTTCCACACCAGCACACTCCTCGGCACATTTGTCGTAAACCATTTCATCTAAATTAATGAGTGAAAAAACAAATAGATTCAAATGGAAGTAAATATTTGGTTGTGTGCACATCCATGTGGATGTAAGGATAAATAAATAAATAAATAAACTGCAATATGATAACAATATAGAACGCGCAATGGGTAAGAGGTGCTAATAACACTCGCACGGTCGAGCGACCGGTCCTCGCCTGGGCTAACCATATTTTCATCCCTTCGGGTTCGGATAAATTGGAACTTTCACCATGCCTTTACGACCCTTAAGAGAAGATGAATGCGTGGCGCGACCTTATAATTAGGGGACCAATCAATGCCGACCACATCATCTCCACTAATAAGACTACAAGCTTCTCACCTACACGTTCCTCGGTCTCCTTCAATTGCCGAATGTTCCTCAGATAAGCAACCAGTTCGGTAGGATATTCGGCTTTTCCATCGGTTCCGCCCTTCTCACCATCGTTGAAGTTCGGTTCGCGATCATCGCGTCCACCGCCATATCTCTAGAACAATATCAAAGTTCTGAAAAATTGCAGAAGAAAAGATTTTGTAAAAACTTTGACGAGAAGTCAATCGATGCTGAAACTCACTCCACCACGATCTCCGTTGAAATTGCCGTCGCCGTTCGAAAATCTGTGACCTCCACGACCCGCGAACGGGCCACCTCTTGGCTTTTGAGGAAATGAGCGCCGAAACTGGCCATCTTGAGAGGGTCCTTCGTTTTGGTGCGATTGGTAGCCGTAGCTGTCCATTCGGTTCTTTTTGTCACCGTCTTCATGATGTTCGCTCTGAGTGTTGTCGACTTTCCTTTTTCTTGTCATCTTGAAGAAAATTTTGAATTTGAGCGTTCATATGTATTTCTTGCCTACCTAGTGCGTCAAAGAGATCATTAATAGTTGGTTTGAACCATATAATAGTTCAGTACGGAAGCAGGAAATGTCCTCCACCCCCACAATTCACAAAAGAGAACCACAGTACAACATTCATAAAAAGGACAGTAATTAGGTCACAAATGACTCGGTTAGACTAATAGGCTCACTGTGCGTTCTATGCTTTCCCAACAACAAATTATATCATTCATTACCGCATCACCTACGCAACTAAAAAGCTACCGTTCCTGGCACAAGTCTACTGGTGAAATAAAGCCGAATCCTTTATAAACTAATTAGGTAAGCAAAAATCATGAAAAGCAAGGAAATGACATGAAAGTAGGCATGCCACGATTCTATACCTTGGATGAAAGGAGGTAAATGGTTACCCGGACACCAACGATTCTCTGCCAGCTACACATTAGATATTCCCAAGGTTTCTGTCGGATAAACCTCAAACAACTGCGATCCAAGCATCCCGTTAGACCGATACTGATTAATAACATTCGCGATGAAATTTCAAACTACCTTCTATGTTATCTCAAAGACAATAAGTCTAACAGCAATCTGTCCTAACAATAAGATGAGCGTTGATGGTAAATAAAACTGAACAAAATCTTACATTTTTTGGAATTTGTGGATATCAGTTATCTACTATACCGGAATTTGGCATGGTTTCGTAACCACGGAGGAGAAACATATTCCTGACCACCTCTTAATCTTTTTTTGGAAGCAAACCATCTTCTGAAATAACCAGCGAGAATATTAAAATATTAAATGTTTCAAAAAAAATATTGAATATTATTGAATAGATTACAGAATTGGACTATTGAATTGGAATTGAGTACTGAATATCTCCAAAAAACCGAATGCCATCGTAAAACGTCGAATTCTCATTCTTATCTCGTGACTAACGAAATCAATTCGATAACTCCAGCGCTGAACACCTTGATCAGAACAAGTAGCACAGACAACATTTGAAATAGTTTACTGGAATTTCAATTATTCGACAGAATACATCCATTCGGTTACGCAAAACAAAAGGAAGAAGAAACGAACGCAAAATCATCTTCAAACAACTCAAGTGTATACGAAAATGCTATTGTGTATCGCTTATAAGAGAAACGCGTGGAGGAGAAGAACGACAATTATTCACTTAAAAACAAAGACTTGCAAACCAGGTTTTTTGACATTCAGACATAATAGGAATGGAACAATACGTATATAGATTTCTGACTTCATATGGTATATAGATAGAGCATATCAAGAAAAAACATCTCCATAAAACGCTTCAGATAATGACGACAGTGAATTCATATATGCATCCACTTTCGTTGTGCAATTGACTACAACAAAATGCGTATGTGTACGTTGAGGCTGCAGCGGAGCAGCGACAAACGGTAGAAATCTTAGGAGGAAATTCTCTAGAAAAAAACATATACAATTCGTAGTAGAACTAATCAATAAAATCGATAACATAATAATAGTTACAAAACTCTGAGCGACGGAAAAATTCTCGCGCAAACACAGCAATGAACAATGGATGGACGGTGCGTGAACTCCTGCGCATTTTTCTTTCTCTGCCAATGTTAACAATCAATATCAGCCTTATGGATCGCAGTTTTTTGATGTTTATTCGATATTTTCCAGAATCGAACCTCTCTTAAAATTACAACCGCCCGCCTGCATGATTACAGTACCACCTTGTTGAACAAACCGACAAAATTAACTATCAATCGCCGGATATTAATAGAATCATTTTGCCTATTGTTCAACAATCGGATTTCACTAGCGCCGATCTACATCTTGAGAAAATTTCAAATTCGATGCGAGTGGTTCACTATGGAAAATAGAAAATACTACAACGAGCTACGAGAATTTAGGTCACATAGGTGATAAATATACCTAAATGTCAATTACAAGGAAATCGAGAATCATTGAAATAACATAGGCATACGGTTAACTCACACTTACAGAAAACGCGTCGGGCAGTTGTGGGAAGCACCGCAAGTCTTATTGAAAAAAATGACTAAATTACTTCAAAAATTGGCACGGGGTGGAACAGAGCAGTCAATAATATTTGCGTGATCACAATCTTTCGATAATATCTATAGATTGGCAGCTTAAATAAGACCAATTCTGCGTTACTATTCTTCAAAATAAATCTGATTCTTGCTGCAAATCTTCCACGCGCGAATCTTCCGTCAGATGAAAAATGCTAACGAATTCAGCACCGACTTAAAGTAACTAAAAATAATGGACTTACTGACATAAAATAACAGCTAACGGGTCCGAGGGGCGATCTTCTTGGGTTGATGTTGCGTCGTCATCGAGTAAAAGCAAATTTTTTTGTCTGACCCGTCTGACCAGCGGTTAAAGTTGCGTGTTGAGAAGAACGAGAGAGGGCAGCAACGACGCAGCGGAGCTAGGTGTGACTATTCAATTCGGGCCCGGGATTTGAGAAGAGATGAACGATGATGGATAAGGAAACGTAGGACAGACTGACAGAGTGCAAAAACAGTGCCAACAAATTAGCAGCACGGATTACAGGTGTATGTCCAATTAATAAACATAAAACATTTGCGTGCGTATATGTAGTGTTGGTGTGCCCATGTAGTAGGTGGTAGATACTGTGCGCAAGTGAGAAATCAAAACGCAAGCAAAAATGAACAGAACGACCATCATCGTTGTCTGTTGACAGGCACGTTGCAAGAAGAACACAAAACCAAAAATGAACAAGGAAGAACAAGAAAACGCTGCAAAATGAATTGAGCTTTACATAATCATATTACGTCGTAGCAAAGCGCGCGCGATAGACTACAACGCAATGATAAGAATGGATACTTCAGGAAGAAAAGAATTAAACGAGAAAAGGAAACATCCCGAATGGAAATGACTATCGAGAGACAGCGACATGTGATATGAAGAGGTGCGGAAATGCTCCATACCAAGGCGCAGATTATGGAGCGACTACGAGTGCCAACGGCGCGCTCAGAGAATTGAACACTTCTTCTTCTTCCTCGGCACATCTCGATTCCGCTCTCGATGCTAAGAAAACAATCAAATCATTCGAATCGATCGATTAAATCACTTCTTCTGAGGGCGAGCAAAAAGAGCAGGACTCTCGATTTGTTGAACTGAACTGATGGATCTTTGCTTTAGCGAAATATTTGCGATTTCTTGGGGTGGAGAAAAAGAAGAGCCTCAGCTCCATTGTCCATTTCACTTCTGATAATCAAAACAAAGTAAATTTGGAGACTTACCCTTCTAATCTCGCGCACAAGAGTGTAGAATGCGTCATCAACGCCCATTCTTGTTTTCGCTGATGTATCTACCATAGGTATACCTAAAACAATCACTAAGTTCGTTGAAACTCAAGGAATACGTACACCTAGACCAAAAAATCAGACCAACAATTATTGATCGAATCATAACTTTCGCAAAAAGCAGAAAAGTACCATTTTTAGGAATTTTAGGATTACAAGAAACACCAGGTGCATTGCCCCAGACGCTTTTCTAAGAGTAATAAAATAAGACCATTACAATAACCCGTTCCTCTCGAGAAGCAGCCACTTTTGAGTAAAGGAATGTATAATAACACAAACAAGCACGAACTTTTCAAAAAAACTTACCATAAGCCCTAGCTGCATCGGACACGGTCCGACCATCAACGGCTCGTTGAGCAAGATCACATTTATTACCAACTAGCACCATTGGGACCTAAAAACCAGGCATGTATAAGACAAAATCAACACTTTTAGGTGAACGTCTAGGTTTTTGAGCCGACTCAATATCACACTATTACGTGGAAAACGCGTCACTGAAATCATAGTGCGTTCATGATACTGAAATTATGTCAAATAGGGAAATCGTTGAATAAAAAAGTTCCTGAAATAGGGAGTGCATCGATTATATAATTCAAATAGGCTACTGCATAAAGAGGAGGAAATTGACCGCATCAACAGGAAATAGAGAAGTTTTTCAACTAGCAAAACTAGCAAAGTTGAATATATCCGTAAATAAACGAGAATCTGAACTTACATCGTCACTGTCCTTCACCCGCCTTATTTGCTCGCGATAATTTGCAACATTTTCGAATGACTTCGACTCATTCACGGCGAACACAAGTAGGAAACCTTCGCCTGAAGAAAAAGAATAGAAAAACGATAAAAAGACAAGACAGAGAAAATAGAACCGCACCTGTGCGCATATACTGGTCTCGCATGGCAGAATATTCTTCTTGTCCAGCGGTATCCAGAATGTCCAGGAGGCATGTCTCACCATCGATTACCACCTGAATGGAATCGATATTTCGAGTGAACAATAGAAATAGCCCAATTATTAATAGGACTGGAAATAGTCGAGTCAGAAAAACGAATACTACACCCTCACCCATAATCAAAAAGACCACTAGGATAACATTTTTCCTGGGCGAAGAGAAAATTGTTAAATATTTAACAACGCACATCTACCTATCTTTATGTGAGCTAGGTTCGAAATACAGCTGAAACAGAAATCCTGCCTAGAAGAGCCAAAGATTGGAAGATTCGCTTCAGTAGAGTTCATCTTTCATTCTGCCGAAAGGCACTTAGCGAAAGATGGGAGCGCAAACGGGACTGGGGTGAAAGTTACTCGAAAAAACTAACGGACTGCCATTCGCTCCACTCGAAAGCGCTCAAACTTCCCCTTCCTCTTGGAAAAACTTCAAAACATATAGATTTCAAGGAAATCGATATAGATAGCAAGTATTGATTTACCTGTTTTCGATAGCTGTCCTCGATGGTAGGATCGTATTCTTCAACGAAGTGGTTTTGAATCAACTGAATCGTCAGCGCCGACTTTCCAACACCTCCGTCGCCCACCACTACCAACTTGTACTCCGTCATTACCCAATACTGGAAGAAAACTACAGTTACAAGGAATCCACAAAAAAACCGGGAAAAATTGAACATATCCGATTGAGAGTACGAGATAGCCATTAAAAACAGATGAAAACAGCACCAGTAGAAATAAGGGAAGAGGTTCTGATGAATGCGGTTGACAAATCTACAACTGACAAACAGAAGTATTGAAATTTTATTCCCAAAAAAATCGACTGGTGTAGTATTGATCTCATTAACATTTTTCGATAGCGAACAGGCCAAAGTGAACTATGGAAGAAGAGGAAAAGAAGGGATGTCAGTAGAAAAGGGTAGCGGATGGTTTTTTGAACACTATACGCTGATAAATATAAAAAAGTAAGAGAGGCTCAAAAGCTAGTCTAGATCTACGACAACATCAACCGTTACCCCATGGTTAAATGAAATCTGTCGAACTTCCTTGAGGCAAAGGTCTAGAAACCAAGAGCTTCGAACAAGATTAGAGCAAGTCAAATTTATACCCAGGACTATATGCAACTCCTACGCAAACACCATTTAACAACTCCGCTTATCGAAACGAAATGATAAAAGGGCAATCGTTTGTATAAAGAACACTTGCAAATGGTGCAGTTCGTTGAAAAAAAACACTACGTCGCAAGTCCTGCAAACAGCTCGAGGAAAAAAAGAGCAGGAAAGGAAAAAGGTAAACGGAAAACAGGTAAGTATTTGTTTGGTTTACTTTTTCTGACGTGAATCTTAGATTCAGGAACATAAATAAATAACAATTTGATGAGCTCATTCATTGAGCAAATTTTCATCCATCAACCACAACAACTTCTCCATAAAACGGAAGTCGTCGCAGAATACGGCCGAACAAAACTTGAAATTTATGCCGCCAACATACATTTCTATTTCATTTGGATTCTCTTAGTAAAGTAATTTCAAGTAGAATGACATCTTTTAACAAACGAGTTAGAATGTTCTTGAAAAGGTGATTGAGCCAGAAAAAGCTTAGTTTGTTTTTGAAAAGTTTAAACTTAGTTTGTTCCATATCGATCTCGATTCTAAAGTCCAAAGCGATCAATCTTACCGTAAGGTACTATATGAAGGGATTGGAGCAATACACTACGATACAGATGACTCACAGAACCTGATCGAAAACAACTATGCGTCCACATCCGTTTTATGGGATCGGAAAATTGCAATAAAACGGAGAAAACTGGGAGTAGAGCGGACGTGACTGTGAGGACATTCATCTAATGGTAAATTTAAAACAAAATAGATAATGGAATCAATCAAATTATCGATTAGATCAATCGAGGACCCCACCGGCGATTCTGAAGCCGGAACGACGTCCAGCTGGCCGCAGATCGCGCCAGCCGGTGCTCCCGATGACGAGCGGACGACGTCGGTCCGCACGCGACGCAGCCGCACGTAGCTTGTCGCGATTGGAGCGCGTTTGACGATCGCCTTCTGCCGTCGTTCGCCCTGAGGGCATTCTGTCTAATTTTCATTGTTTTTCGCTCTCTTTGACCATTTATCCATACTTTCCCACCGTCTACTTTTCCGATCTACAGCCCCAGTGCCATTTTCGTGTGTTTTTTTTGCGTTCGTTTGTGCTAAATGTCACTCCATCCTCATCTGGAGGATGGCATCAGTCTTGTGAATCTTTATCATCATGTTCTCGACGTCGGTAGATTATGATTTCTCCACTCATATGTTTTGAAGTGAAGGACCTTTGGCTCTATTCCACTTAGAGCACTTTAGTGGTCGAAAAAAGGTTCTTTTCAATTTTGCTCAAATTTCGTCCGGAGAGGTTTTCTGGGCACTATTTTTATTTGTTGCTACTGTAAATGGGATTGTGCCGAATATTTATTGGCACTATGAACAATTCTATTTCTCAGGCTTCCTTTATTTGATATTTTTTGCTCCTTTCTCGTGTTTTTGAATATATTCTGGCTTCTCTGCGTAGCCGCGGTTTCTTCAAATTTTATTTTGAGTGTTATTGTATGAATATTACGATTATGAATATCACTATCACGATTATTATGACTATTACCATTATAAAGTTGTCGAGTTACTACAAGCTGTCAACAAAGTTTTATAGTTCTTGATGTAATTTGGGTGCTGTATAAGTTTGGAGGTACAGCCGAATAAAGACATTTCTGGGACCTTTTTGCTGAACTTACAATTAGTAGGTTTTTCGAAACAGGTCAATTCATTTTAAAATGAGAATTTTCGAATTTTCCGTGCTATAACACAAATCAGAGCAGGTTTCTGTGAAAAATAAGGTCTCAGGAACTTTATTCTTCGGGTGCATCCTCCAACGCGTACAACCCCTTGGTTTGTTTTATCATCTAGTTGTGTGATATTGGATTTAGAAACGTGATGGTCTCATTGTAGCGTGAATAAACGACCGGTGAATGCTACTTCACAAGTACAAATAAGCAATGCGCTTATATGAATTTTATTCATTTGGGTTTTGAAACAGTGTTTTAAACCGCTCTAAATCGAATTGTAGTCAGTTGGGTCTATTGATTCAAACCGTCTTACAGACGTTTCGATTTCGTTCTTGGCGAAATGATACCAATCGTTCTGTGAAGTAGGGCAACGAAAATGGAATCGAAAAAAGATAAAGTATTCGCGGAACGAATTGTGTTCAAAGAAGGATAAAGTAAAAACGACCTTCCCTAATTTTTCGAACTATTTTTTTCGATTTCCCTAATGTCAGACGTTTGTGCAAGGGTATGAGCAGGCAGCTGGTTTCCTTGAGTCCGGATGTCTCATGGTAACGAATCCGCCTATTAAGGATTTTTATGGAAACATGAAAATGTCTGTCATTCTCACAGAATTTAATTTCGTTTTGTTTTGCTCACTTTATGCAGCTCTCATAATGTCTGGTCCCAATTTCGAGAGTTAATTATTCGTGCCAATGATCGCGCAGCCTACCTCGGTTTTTCTGCTTTTTTGTAACTTTTGGTAGATGTGGAAGGGTAAGAGGGTTAGGTAAAACGTGAAAGGAAGCTATTTTCATGGTAGCGGGGCGGTCAGGTGGTAGCCCATGAAATAAGAATCAACAAAAACAAAACAATAAATCGTGGTAAGCAGAAAACCATACGTCATGGATTACGAAAAACATAAACAAAACTATAAAACGATCAAAGGAGATAAAAACCATAATGAGAACACAATGAGTCTGCCCACAACATTAGCTCAGGTATGTAAACATGTGTGATGCATCAAAGAACTGTTATCGTTGTGAATAAGCTTTTTAAACGCATGATAACATAATGGCTCTTAATAGTTTTTCAAACATAGGTGTAACTCTACTAAGAAAGTAGTGGCGCCTACATTTGAGTCTGTTTTTCGGAGTGAAGGTAAAGGGTAAAGTTGTATATTGACCAGTCCCCTGAGCACGCGCCACGCATTTGTCTTCCATTTGAAATCGCAGAGTTATAGTAGGGGGGGAGTGGTGGGGTGGAGCAGCAGCTATAACAAGTCAGTGTTTTACCTTCTCAAACAAATCTGGCTCCAATTAACTCCGAAGAGATGGAAGACTTGAATGGCTCGGGTGGGGATCGATCGCTCGACCTTGCAGGTAGTAGCCCTTAATACTGAACCACGCCACTGTTCCTAATTGTGCAAGTAGTCAAAATGAAGGTGCCACACTGGTTACTGAATTGAACTTCACGACTCATATCGTACAAGTCCTCCAATCATCTACAATTATAAAAGAGTCTATGAGAAAATCCATGAAAATATGGTAAGAAAGACGCGAAGAGGTGATGTTTTCGAGGGAGTGAAATGAGTCAGCCGGTTCGGCACTAATATACAAAGGGCTTATATTTGCTAGGATTACTCATGCTAATATTCCAATGATCGTCGTTACTCACCCGGCGACGTCATCTCGGTGAACTCAGACGGGGCCGAGGGCCCACAAGGAGCTGGGTAATACGTCAAAGTGACGTTCGCTTTTCAACTACTGACGGCACGCCCTCACCAGCTCAGAGACCAATTCACCGTGTGATGATGCTTGTTGTGCACTTTTTACCCCGGCTGGGTGAACGTTCGTTATAGTCGCATTAGAATGGGTATGTGGCCGTCCGGCCCGCCCCGCCCCGCCCCGAACCTGACTGACTCATGCCTACGCACTGCGTCAACTGAAAATGGCTTGTGGTGCGTGGGTTGTTGGGGTGTCACAGACGAGGGCGGCAGCGCACGGCCCACGCATCGTCAGGTTTTTACCACCGCCACAGGTAATTGAGTGACGATTACGTCAACCCTGGGTTAGTACACCGCCAGAAAAAATTCCACCTGAATAGATGCTTATTTGGGCCGGCGGAATGTCGTTTACGTGCTCTTCGGATAATGGATAGGACATTCTTCGAAGCTTTCTTGGCTCGTTTTTTTTTTCGTTGTAGCGCGACAAGCTGAGCTGAGTTAAGGGTTTCTCAGAATTTGCAGCGGAAATCCATTGAGTAGGTAACAGAAACATACCCTGGTCCAGATTCAGATCATGATAGAACACTGAAATGAATTCAGCGGTATATCGTCTACTTACTATATATTTTTTTCGGATGTTTTAGCTGTTCACTCGTTTGATTTTTTTTTCGAATCATGGACTGGTGTATTTGTACATCAATTTCTGCCTTTGAAATTAGCGAGCCTCTACGCGGCTTCATAAATAAATAAAGCCACAATTTACTCCGACAGGTGAGTAAGTCGCTATCCATCAACTAGCGGCGGGGTTAATACGCCGTAACTATTATATAATGCCACTCTTATTACTGGACCGCGCCACTGCTCCTATTTGTGAAAGTAGTCAAAATGAAGGTGCCGAAAGAGTTCAGAATGTCCACGAACGCTTTTTCTTGCTTTTTTTCTTTTTTTTTGTGTTTATTTGTAAATTCGAGGCTATCAGTCGATTCGTCAGCCTGGTCCGAGTTTAGAAAAGTCGATACCTTGCTATTTCCGTTCGGAGTGACCCAGTTAGTGTGCATTTTTCATCATAGTTATTGAAGATGTGATGGCTTCACGTCGGCATCGAAAGCAACATTTTCACTCGTAGGCGGGGTTGTTTTTGTATCGATTTCGTTGTCTATCAACAACAATTACGCGTTAAATTGGTCGGCATTGATAATAAAAAACATATGACCGGTAGAATTGGGTACAGCGGGTTACCTGCTACCAACTCAGGGCCCAGATTCATCATGGGTAAACCCCCGATAAACCCTGAGATACACGCGCACCTTTGTCTACTTCTCCCAAACTTCCTATGTTGAACGCAATCTCTCCACGACTCTGCCGTCTGGTTCTGGCTGCGCCGCGGTTTCGGAGACCGTTCGTCCGTTCAAGAATCTGGGCCCAGGAGATCACGTCGGGTTAGCAAAGGACTTAGTAGCCTGAGAAGTTCCTGGAGGACGTTTCCAATGCGCTCGACTGCAGTTCAAAAATGTAAAGGCAACCTGACCCCTGCCTTATGCAGAAGTAGCGTAACCACCCATTGTACTCTAAGGGGATGTAAACGTCTACCCAGAGAGCGTGGGAGGGTGATTCACTTTACTTTACCTTATTGAGACGTGAAACGCTTACGTTCACGTAAAATATAATAATGCAGTAAAACTTGAACTGAACAGAAACACAAGTAGTGACCCTTTTTGGGTGGTATGAAATGTATGTGAACGATATATCAAGGATTTAAAACAACAGACGTACTATGAGAAAAGTAAAAAGGAACTGAAAGACCATGCAAATTTCAAGAAACCAGCTGACAGTGATGTTCGAATGTTGGCGGACGTATTTTCATTGACCGATATTTTAATCTGATAATGACAGTAGCACCTGTTACAGCTCGTCCTAAGTTCACATAGTGTGGGTGTGTTGCGCACCCACAATGTTCTCGCCTCTGTAGAACTAGCATCCAATTATTTCCAAGACGCTGAGGAAGGTATGCAAGAACCCTGAAATATACCACGGATGGAGCCCAAACTTCGACTCATCAACGCGCCTGGGTTTATTCGGGGTTTATTTGCGGTTATCCGTTTCCAATAGGAAACGGGCGGAATGGGACGGATATAAACAAAATTATATTAAAGATGATTTAGTGAAGAAATGTTGTTTATGGCAAAGATATAGAAGCAGATGAGTTCGGTAAGATGTGAGATTATGAATGTCACGATTTAGGCGATGTCCATTATATAAGCATTTATAAACGACAGACCGGAAATGAGACCACGACTAATCAAATGTAAAAATGAACAAGATCCGGCTGTAAAAATTGAATAGTGCGAGAACTTCGATGTGTGAATAAACGCCAACTGAATCCCTTTTTATCGAACCATATTCATTCACTATTATCCAATCAACGGAACTCAGATTAGCAAAAAAAGCTTATATAACACGCATAGAGTGCGAAATTGTTTCCTGTCGGGTTGCGTGGGATGATATTAAAAGAAGCGACAACAGAATCAAAGAACAAAGATAAGAGAACAAACAAAAACGGGCTCGTCATTTGTAATTGTGATGTGGTGAAAAGCTCTGGTACCCGAGGGCGAAGTAAACCTTGGTTACCCTTACGATTAGTTAGAACAGGCTATAGGTTTCACTTTCTTCACAGACCGCGCTGGATTAGAGTATGACAATTTGGTCGGGAAAATAGGAATTTCGGTCGAGTCGAAGAATTTTCTAAGTCTGTCAGACTCATGGTCAGATTTCTCTATCTCCTATCACGTTAACATCAAGCAGTAAGACCTTCGCCTTTTGGTTAATCACCAACTCATATGTTCGTTTTTTCGAGTTATCCTTTTGTTGATTCATTAATCCTCACGTAGGATCACATGACATGTTCATCTAGTAAATAAATAAGGAAAAATAATGGATTGGTGTCCGAACTGTGCAAGGTGTCCATGTGTCAAGCAGAATGTGCTCTCTAAATTCTCTGATTTCGCTGTCTTTTTGCGATTTAGCTGTAGATGTTTGTAGGACCGGATGAGATGCAAGACCTTGGGATAATCACCAACTCATATGTTTGTTCTTTCGAGTTATCCTTTTGTTGATTCATTAACTTCTATGTAAGATCAAATGACATATTCATCTGATAAATAAGTAAGGAAAAATAATGAATTGGCGTTCGAATTGTGCAAGGTGTCCATGTGTCAAGCAGAATAAAATTTCTTTTTGCGATTTAGCTTCTAGTGAAGAAATTCCAGAATAACGCACAATTAATAAATTTTGATAATTATGAAACACTGAGCGAATGAACTGTCTGCTTCTTAGGTTTGCCATGAGAGCCAATAACGATCCCAACTGTAGTATACTGCAGTACCGGACACGCCGCAACGATAAAACGGCGGAACCGGCACCTTGGAGCGCCGGGACCTGCGGTTCATTAATAACTTCTTTAAAATTGATTTATTTGCAAAAATAAGTATAGGTTCGAGCTCAGCAGCTTGAGCTCTATCCCTCTATATGCGCTTTTTCCAAATTCGTGAAACTTGTTTCAGTCGATTTTTTTGACCCCTCGGTTTTCGGATCCCGTTGCCGCTTCGGTCCCTCGCTTGGTGACTCGCCAACGACTAGGCTCTGCTGCCTACTAGCCAACTATAAATTTGCGGCGCGACTCTTCCTAGCGTCCCAAGCTAGGAGTGATGGGCCCACGGGGTGGCTCGAAGGAGCAACCACGCGTGGCCCCGTAGGGCATGGGGCGCGAATAAACTGCGGTTGGCTCTGCCTAAGTCACCACGCGTGGACACCGAAACGGCGCATTTCGGCGCTCGAGAGCGCCGCTTCCGCCGCTTCATCGTTGCGGCGCGTCCGGTACTGTATTTCAAAATGCATGTTATGCACATAACAACCTACTAGCTAACTTTCTCTTCGTTTTGCATTAACTTTTTAGATGACTATGGTATAATATTTTTTGTTTTGTTACTATGCTGTATAGCTTTATTTAGATGACTCTATGGTATAATATTTTTTGTTTTGTTACTATGCTGTATAGCTTTATTTTTCCTATTTCGTTAGATTTTATACGGAATTGAATTGTAGTCGCACGCTTTGCTACGCGACCTCTCATTATAAGAACGACGTAGATAAATAAATAAATATAATTCTGCACAGGAGAGGTTGTCTAATTCTTGAATTGAATTCTGGTCTTGAAAAACAGTCTGGAGCTGAAATTAGGTGTGGAGGTGTTTGCTCGGTTCCGTGACCACGTTTATTTGATTGCTGTTATTTCTTTGCACATTACGACTACAGCCAGTGCCTCGTTGCGTTGTTTTTTGAAATCCACTCATTTAATTTTCTCTAATCGTTATTTTTTAATTATTATTTTGTGTTAGGTACATGCCGAAATTTTGGCAGGATACCTTTTCAATGGTTACCTATGTTAGATTCCTCCTCTCCAAGTGTAATTGAATGAGTTTTCATACTTGTCCCAGAGGAGTTCAGGAATGAGTGCCCGAATGGTGCAGTGGTAAGAGGCGTTGCTGACACCTGCACGGTCGAGTGTTCGATCCTCGTCCGGCCAATCAAGCCTGCCATCCCTCTGGGGTCGGGTGAATTGATGACAGTCTTGTCTGGGCTGGTAAATACACTGACTTGGGATAGCGGCTGGTCCCCACAAGTCATTGTATATGTCAAATATGCATTCCACATTCATTCATTCATTTATTAACGCGAGCTTTTGCCCACGTAAAAAAAAACAGAAGAATAAGAACAATAACAACAACAACGTATTCAGACAGCTTGTCATTACAACAACAATTATAACTAGACTTGTAAACGTAAGAAAAAACAAGAACAATAAACAAACAAACAATATTAAAACATTGAGATAACGTAAGAACAACAGGCCGAAGGAACACTTGCAATCAGGCCAGTGCCGTCATTATATCCGGGAACAATTATAATGACAAATGTTTTTTAACCACTCTCTTGAAACTAATCAAGCTTTTTGGAAACTGCACCTTCTTGTTTAACTTAGCGTACTCCAATCCTGTACGTACTGTGAAGAAGCTGCGACGCTGAGAACACTTACAAGGGAGGTCAGTGAACTTCCCCCGACGATTCTTAACAAGACCTATATGGTCTTATAGAGCTTGAAGCGTAGATCACAGATATGTAATTTATTTTTGCTGAATGGCAGTGACTGGTCCGAAAATTGCAAAAAAAAGTAAGCACTGCTCTGACAACACTGCTGAGGGGCGCTGAATAGCCACTGAGGTGAGAGGCTCATGCAAGTGTGCTTCGATAGCGCAGAGGTACCGCAGTGGACTGTTGTTCAGAAGGCCAAGGGTTTGGATCCTGTGGATGTGTTTTCGTTTTGCTTCAATCGCATTGATACCAAATGGTGCTCATTTTGCGATTTTGTCATGGGGATTGAAGAAAATCATGTTTGGAGCACTCTAAACCGCACAAATTTTAGTAAATGACAACATTAATATGGGTAGCCAATATCTACCGTAACTTACCTTAAACAGACGCAAATTCAGAAACTAATGTTGGATTCGTGATCAGCGACCCAAATAACCCTTACACACGAAGTTTGGACGAAATCGGCGACTTTGACCCACGCACCTCACTTACCCACCCTTGCCATAGCAAGCGCTCACCAGTCAGAAATCCAGATGCAAAAGTAGAATTCGTGATCAGCAATCCAGGTGAGACTCCTAGGCAATTTCTGGGACGAAGGTAGTGGATGCTGACGATTTTCTGACAGCTAGAGTCTAAACGGTGCCATAATATTACCAGTAATTCATCAGAGACTCAACCTTGGGCAACTCTACCGACACCTGACATGAGGCTCGAGACGTCATAGTCACCCATTTCGCCCACACTTTGCTAATGAGACTATTTGAGACGCTGGTCACGAATATACCACTAGTTTTGTGATTTGAAACAAGTGAGGGTATCTAATGACGGGTTTCGTTGGGTGTGGGCTGGTGAGCCCTTGCTATGGTAAGGGTGGGTAAGTGAGGTGCCAAGGTCAAAATAACCGATTTCCTCCAAACCTCGTGTGTAAGGGTTATTTGGGTCGCTGATCACGAATCCAACATTAGTTTCTGAATTTGCGTCTGTTTAAGGTAAGTTACGGTAGATATTGGCTACCCATATTAATGTTGTCATTTACTAAAATTTGTGCGGTTTAGAGTGCTCCAAACATGATTTTCTTCAATCCCCATGACAAAATCGCAAAATGAGCACCATTTGGTATCAATGCGATTGAAGCAAAACGAAAGCACATCCACAGGATCCAAACCCTTGGCCTTCTGAACAACAGTCCACTGCGGTACCGCTGCGCTATCGAAGCACACTTGCATGAGCCTCTCACCTCAGTGGCTATTCAGCGCCCCTCAGCAGTGTTGTCAGAGCAGTGCTTACTTTTTTTTGCAATTTTCGGACTAGTCACTGCCATTCAGCAAAAATGAATTACATATCTGTGATCTACGCTTCAAGCTCTATAAGACCATATAGGTCTTGTTAAGAATCGTCGGGGGAAGTTCACTGACCTCCCTTGTTAGATGATTCCATGTGAAGCCTGCTCGGCCCTCCTCTAGTACGAGATGGCAACAGTTTAAAAAATTCTGTGCTTCTAAGTCCTATGTAACCATGTAAAATCTTATGAACCATAGTGTGATCGTTGATTTTCCTCCTAGTAAGTAGGGTTTGAAGGTTTAAAATCTTGTTCCGAATGACTCCTTTAGGAATGCTTTTGTATGTGTAGCCGAGAGCTCTGATAAACACTTTTCTAGTAAAACTATTTTGCACTTTTTCTAGCCTTTGAATCATCTTCTTCTTTTGAGGATAAAATATGCAGGTGCCATATTCTACGATTGGTCTCACGTACAACTTGTAGGCATCCAGTAGTACACCGGGGTCTTTATTACGAAGTGCTTTGAATAGAAGAAAAACTCGTTGTTCAGCTTTAGAGGCGACATGATCACAGTGAGCATCGAAAGAGAGTTTATCATTTATCATGAAACCTAGGTCCTTTACTTCGCTAGTTTTCAGTAAAGCGTGATCTCCTATCTTATAGTCAGATTTCAAATTTCGTGGACCCAAGTGAAGGACTTTGGTTTTTTCAAATGATATTGGCAGACCCCAGTTTAGAGACCAAGAATAAACATTATTAATTGCTTGTTGAATTTCGCTCGTGTCAACGTTTCCTGTAACTGGTTTATATATTTTTATGTCGTCAGCGAACATCTTACAAGTAACGTTTCCACCAATTTTTTCGGGCAAATCATAAGTGTAAATATTAAACAAGATGGGTGATAATACGCCCCCCTGGGGAACACCACTGAAGATGGGTTTAACACAAGAATACGAACAATTGACTCGAACCTGGAACGTTCTACCAGTAAGAAAGGCTTCGATCCAAGTTACTATTCTAGGGTGAATCCCGACCTTACTAAGTTTCGTAACTAAAAGGCTATGAGACACTTTATCGAATGCTTTCTTAAAGTCAAAGTATACAACATCTACTGGATGTTTGTTGTCTAGGGCCAGTGTCCAATCATTCAGGGTTTCAAGCATCTGAGAGACCGTGGACTTTCCTTTACAGAATCCGTGCTGACACGAAGGAATGATCTTGAACTTATCTAGATGTTCAATAATTCTCTTCTTCATGATCTTTTCAAAAAGGCGGCAAAAAATCGAAGTTATGCTGATTGCTCTGTAGTTTCCAGGATTGCTGTAGGGCTGTTTTTTGGGTAAGGGAACTACGAATGAATGTCTCCATCTACATGGAACCTCAGCGAGACAGAAGCTTCTGTTAAATAAAAATTCTAATGGAGTGGCCAAATGCGAAGCGAACTTCTTAACAAAACAGAAAGGAATATTGTCAGGAGTCAAAGAGAAACTAGGTGGCCATTTGAGTAGGAGATCGAGGATTTCATGCCTATCGAACCATACAGAGTCGCACCTAACCTCAAAGCTACAGTCCCTTTCTCTAGAAGGAGAGGGAAGATCCGTTTTGGTGTAAATCTTTCCAAACTCATTGGCGAGGGCCTCAGCTTTCTCATGGTCCGTTATGGCCATAGATCCATCATCTCTCTTGATCGCAACTACCTTAGGCTTAGCTCTTATTTTACAACTGATGTACTTATAAATGAGAGCCTTTTTATGGGTACTAACTATTTTCCTTTCCACGGAGCTATTGTATTTGGTCAAACTCTTCTCGAATTTCTCAGTAAGACGTCTGTAATTGACCCAATCTTCGGCATCATTAGTACTCACTGCTAATTTGTACGCTTGATTCTTTTTTGTGAAAGCCGAATGTAAGTAGGAAGGCAAGTTTTTCATGAGTGTGGGGACTTTTTTCCATGGCACCAAAAGTTCGATGCAGTGCTTCAAAACAAAAAGGAAGAGTTCGTACATTTCGTTAACACTATTACATCCCTGAAACGAACCAAACCAGTCAATATCATCCAAGTAAGCTCCAACTGCAGAATGGTTTACATTTTTGAAGTCTTTCTTGAAAATAAAAGAGCGTTCTTCTTTGAATGAAGATGATACAAGCATGGTCACTAGTTCCCAAAGGGACTGCAACTTTTACATTTTTTACTGTCTCGCTTCCATTACAAAGCACCAAATCGAGAATATTCTTACCTCGAGTAGGTTTTAGCACATAATTCTGGTAATTATGAGTGGAGAGCATAAGTAAGAACTGCGTAGACTGGGTACAACTAGGTTGCGGTGTGCTGTCCCAAGTTATTCCAGGAAAATTGAAATCTCCCATCAGTACACAAGGATATTCACAAGAGGTCATATCACTTATGCATTTGAACAACTGCTCATTCTTATCGGCTTTGCAGCTGGGAGATCTATAAACAACTATTAATCGATACATAGTTGATTTAGCTAGTACATCGCAACAAGCCATTTCATAACCATCGGGAACGCTTTCACAAAAAACAAGTGAGGGACATAAGATAGACTTAACAAGGATAATAACACCGCCACCCTTTTTTCTTCGCCTATCACATCTAATTACTTCGTAGGTCGAGAAAGCGTCACCGAACACCACTTCACGCGGTATTTTAGAACTCATCCAGGTTTCAGCTAACGCAACAACGTCACAGTTATACCTTGATATAGAGTACGCTAAGGATTGGACATTTTTTTGAAGAGAGCGAATATTTGTAAAAAGGCAATGTATCAGTTTACCTGGAAGCAAAGAACACCGAGGAGAACCTAATTGTTTCCCGAGTTAATCACTGCACCAGTCGTACAACCACTGTTTGGAGAAGAAGAATGAATGTTGGAGGTCACAGTGGAATGCGGAATGGCAGAAGATTGCACAACATTCGGAGAAGAATGCGCATTCTTAGAGCGAAGAGCCCTACGGCGATCCAGCTCCGCCTTCGGAAGTGAAGGGCGGATATAGACATCTTTAACAGAAAACTGCTTAAGTCTAGGTGCACGCAAGAGAATTTGATTCCTAAAGAAAGTATTAGGTAACACAACTTTGAGAAGACGCCTAGAACCGACATGACTATTTCTACCCATTCTATAAAAAGCAATGGGAGCACATTCAATAGAGAGGAAGGATAAAATTTGTTTGATACAATTGAAATCATATGCAACTCGATTTGCAACAATCGGATCTCTGCATTCATCAACACCAGCTATGACTATTGACCTCAATCTTTCCCTTTCTTCACAACAATGGAATTTTGGCTGAACAGCAGTCATTTCAACATTGACAGGAGAGGATGGACGAGAGTTATTTCCATGAGCATTTTTCAAACGACGGATTTCATCTAACAAACGATTTTTCTCCGCAACTTCAGCTTTTAATTGGGCTTCTAACTCACGATTTCGTTCAATCAGGCCGTCGATCGAGCACAATTTCTCCAGAACATGTCCCAGAACGTCTTTGAGGTATTGCGGGAGTTTGTCGTCCTTGGCAAGAAGGTTGATAGCCGATTGAAGCGTGCGATCCGGATCATCATCGGGAGTACCAATCCTGTTCCTCTTAGCTCTCACGTTCGATCCAACGGTGCTGGAGAGAGGCGTGTCCATGTTTCTATCAATATACTATGACCGATTGCGTGACGAAAAAATAGCCTGACCTGATGCGGTGGCGTGTAAGATCAACTAATTGATTTCCAAGATGACCCCCGCCACAAGGGTGCTCGCGTACCACGTCCCACGTATCGATTTAGCAGATGAAATAGTAGTAAAACTCGAGTGTTCGAGACTGAATAAACCGGATACTAATAGGTATTGCAGCTAGACCAATACCGAACTAGAAGTCGTGGTAGTATCCGTTCAGTAATGGCAGAAAACAGCGGCAGATGTCTTGGTAGGAAGAGTCGAAGAAAACGCCGCCGCACTCGAGCAGACACAAGAGACGATTCGAACATGCCTAGATGATTTCGAATGGAATACGAGTGCGTGGCGCGTCATTGGGGACTGATCAACACCGACGACTTTATCTTTATCTTTTACCATCTAGCTCGTGACACCCATTTCGTGCACGTCACCGATCTTCAACAATTTCTTTGCGAAGAATTCGTTTCCTGTTTTCACATGATCGCTAAGAGCCTATCAAATCTGAAATCGTATATAAATGCTCTTCTCATAATCAGTTTCAGATCAGATTCCAATCTGGCTCGGTGTGCCGCCAGCCGATAAGTTAGGATTGGCCACCACCTAAGGTGGTGGTGTCAGAGCTCAATGAATCTCGGTCGGTTACTTCGTCGATCTCTGTTCAAGCAGTTCGTTTTCTTATACCCAGGTATGCTTTATAACCTAAATAAAGTAGTTATTTTTCTCCAATTTCCATTGTAAATGTAGATTTCAGTCTGTGTCCTGCTCTTGGTTCTATGGAACGAGTCGCTCATCTATTACTTCTGTCGGTTTTGGTGGAGGATTCCGGAAGCAACGTCGAAAAACTCGTTGGGAGTTCTTCTTGTCGCCGATCCTCAACTGATTGGCTATAAAAACGAGCCGCATATGGTTGGACCGTTGACAAGATGGGACTCGGATAGGTGAGCTCTTTTCACTCTCAAATCTTTTTTCAACAAATTTACTTATTATATTTACCTATTTTGTGAGGGCGCGTGTGGTGCAGGGGTGAATGATGCTTCTGGCACCCACACGTCGAGCGATCGTTCCCCTCCCGTGCTAACCAAGCTTTCCATCCTTCTACGGGGTTGGTTAGATAGGTACCAGACTAGTCTGGGAAGGTGGAAACACCGACTTGAACAGCAACTGACCACCACAAGTCATTGAATAGGCCAACTTAGCATTCAACATGCGTATACGATTTCGAAAGGAATATGAATGCGTGGCGCGTCCTGAGGGGACTAGCCAACGGTGGTCACTTCGGCTTTTCACTTATTTTCGACGTTTACACGACATCGTAGTCTGTTCCATTAGCCCATTCGTGAATCTACTTCTATTTAAAGATGGTGGGAAGTTCTTAATCCTCATTTGATTAAATTTTACCAATAAAAAATGAATTTCTTATTTGTATTGGTTTCTTGAGTAGAAGCCGTTGGCGTTAATGGAGTGATTTTTGTGAGAAATGGCTTGTTTCCATTATCCTAACTTTTTGAATTCGGACTTGGCACGTAGTGTAGGATATTAGAGTCTCGCGAATAGCTATATATGTAAGTGGTCCGCATTAACCGGTGCCTGAAGGACGCGCCACGCATTACTCTCCTAAAGGCATATGTTTGGAATCGGTACACCATGATGGTACCAACCGTTTT